>OZ026522.1:3730478-4437891 GCA_964019695.1 Loripinus fragilis | reverse complement strand
ATGGCTTGGAACATTCGGAAACTGATATGAATTCCTAATAGTTGGCTCTTTGAGTATGTGTTTCAAGTGATACTCTGCAAGTAGGAGAAAAAAAGCTTTACAAGGAGGAAAACTATGCCATTAAAAGCAATGAGTACCTGGACTGATGTACCTTGATATTTCTGTGATCATATCTTAGCTGGTTAACTTTTATAAATGTAGTATTTCCATACATGCAACAAACATATTTTCATCTACATGTAATAATATCTCTGCACTTATTATCTTTCCCCAAGCATTCAAAAACTTATTTGAAGTCTTAGTACTTCTGAAGTGCTGAAACCGAGGTAACTCTTTCCCTTCAGATAAACGAACTAGATGTATCACAGCAGGTAAAACAATGAAATGCAGAATGAACAGAGCACAAATTAGACCCTTTCAATTCAATGATTCACTAAGTTTCTAAGATAAGAGTGCTTATTAAAAGGATGTAACATATATAACTTGTCATAATAAATGAGCAAGGGCATTGTCCTGACATCCTTTTTGATTACACAGTCAGAGGCAAGTGTTTTCAATTTCAGTGTTTTCAATGGATCATGAAATGAGGCACCTTATCAACTTGTTTACTCTGTATAAATCTTCCATAGAGCATAATATAGAACTACTGGTTATCATATTCTACCCATAGTCCACTTTCCTTCTTTGAATGCAACAGCTAATGATATGGCTGCAAAAACTGAGAAATCATAGGTTTTACATTATACATTATTTTAAGGCTTGCTTAAAGATACTGACATCAAAAACCAACCAGCTGCAGACATAATTGATGGCAATGTCCAACTTCATATTCTTTCTCTTATACCAGATAACTTTCAAGGTGTAACAGAAATTGTTTCAGACGGTCTGCCAAAACCATCAAGAGTCAACATTGTAACTAAAGAAAACTTATAAAGCTCTTTGGGCGCAGCAAAATACTATTGATCTAAGACCTGATGACTTTAGCACCAAAGGACTGGATAGGTTCCATGGCAAATGATGCAAAAAAGTAGCCTATCAAATTTCTGTTTGACCAATGTCAGAAATCCTAAAGTATTCTTAGAGGTACATGGTAGAGATATAGCTTTTGCAAAATCAGAGCTAAGTTATTATTTGACTAGCACGGATGCAGAGGCAGCTGCAGTAAGATTGCTCTTGCCACTTCACAGGAAGAGGCATATACCAGAGTCATACTCCAGTGTATGCATATATGTGAAATGGCATTAAACCCATATTTAATCAGGTGTTTGATCCCATGACACTGACATGCTGTTTCTGCTTTTGAAGAATGCTAAGAATCAAGTTATGGCTGAGTCAATTTGTTTGACGCTGGCACTGGCCACACATACAAAGAAAGTTAAGTCTTTTGATGGCAAAAGAGGAGGATCACACAAAATGCTTATAAGTGATGTTTGTCACAATTAGCAATTTTAAAAAGTAATCTTAATTAATGTAACATATAACACCATAGGAAGCTGTATATTTGTTAAAAAACACTTTCTTATGTATCAAAGGCATTCAGCATGCAAACTACATGAACAATTCTAATAAAAAGATAGTTTTATGTCTTCTTTCTGTTTCTCAGACTTTCAATTAATTTATTCTAAAATTTATATGGAAACATACGTATCATAACATTACCTAGTTAATAGAGTGCAAACATCTGTTATCTGATGCAGCTTGAATTGTTCTTTAAGGTATGGTATGCCTGCACAATTTCCAAAGGGGTAGAGAGGAACAGGATTGTACTCAGTTTGCAGTCCTAATACTATGCCATGATTCTATTGGTTGTGATGAAATGGGTGATTATTTTGCCATAGAAGCAGACACAATGATAGACATTGTGAGGGTGACTTGAATAAAGATTGTTTTTGAATAATTATATTTAATAGGAATATTTATTAAATTGTCATTTAAATGAGAACTATTATTTTCTATCTATACGTCTATATATTTTAATATTATAGGCATTAGGAAATATGTGATAAAAAAGATTATATATAACATCTGTAACACAATTCCATGGGCTTATTATCAGCAATAACTGTAATTACTAAGACTAAGGCACCAGAGGCTAGAGATTAATAGGAAAACATGTAAAAAATAGTATTTTTTTTCTGAAATATCATCTATTACTTCCAAGACAATGCCCTTTCTTGAAATTGCTCATTCATTATGCCATGTAACATATGTTACATACTTTGATAAGTGCCCTGATGCTGATGTCAAACTTGCAACTGTATGATTCTTTATTGCATTAGCATGACAGTGCAAAATATGTAAGATATCCACGAGCATCAAATATTTTCATATATGTTTCTTCAATAATAGATACCAAAATTGGATACTTAAAATTGGGGGTAGGGTTGTTTAATAGCTCATATAAAACAATGTATTTGAGATAGATAAGCAAACTTTGTTTTTTCTATAAGTCAAATGAGTATTTTAGTAAACTAAGTTTAAAAACACTTGTAAAAATGCTCATATCATCTGTAAAATTAAATGATATTAGTCATGATTTCAACTTTCAAAGGGAAATTAAATCTATGTAACACATATAACACCATTGAAGGCTGTAATTTTGTTTAAAATGCTGCTTTTATGTAGCTTAGGCTTCCAGCTTGCAAACTACATGAGAAATTTGAATAATTAGATGGTTTAATGTCTTCTTTCTGTAGCTCAAACTTTCATTTTTGATATTTTCCTTAGTTTGTTACAGTAACATATGTAACAGGCTGTCAGAGACTAACGCCCTGGAGCACAGAGTACAAACTATGTCTGCGAAATTCCCTAGGGGGGGGGGGGGGGGGGGCGGGCGGGGGGGGGGGGGGGGGGGGGGGGGAGCAGGACCTTTTTTAGCTCGAAGTCTATTAGATTCCTGTAAAAAAAAGCGCATAAATTTGATTGATGTCAGGCACTCCCCAGCTTATCTAATTAGAGTTCTCAAAAAGCCTGTTTATTGATCTGTTTAATGAGACACGCCCGACAGCTTTACATTGGTTCCATGGGGGGGGGGGGGGGGGGGGGGGAGCAGGACCTTTTTTAGCTCGAAGTCTATTAGAATTTCGGATGGACATGTAAAATCGGACACTTTTCTACCTCCCCTGACATAACGTCCTGCTCTAGACTCATGACCAATTGATAAAGTCTTATTTCAGGTTAACTGTACAGTCAAAATATCGTTGTACCCACTTCCTAACAGTGAAAATGGAACACGTCACATTATAATTGACCAATTAGATATCTATTCCAGTCCGGTGACCTCCAGCTCCGCACAGATTAGGGAGCACATGGTTTCGATGCTTGTCACAACTTTTTTTAATTCCAACTTTGATAGTTGAATATTGATGCACAATGAAATATTTCTGCTCCCTAGTATCTTCGATAGTTATATGTATGAAATGAAAGGTTGTTTTTGCATATTCACATAGATTTGAAACGAAATGAAGATAAAATAATAGGTGTCCGTATTTCCCTTCAGGAAATTTAATTTCGGACACGCCATTGAACACGAAGTTCAGACGATGATTTTTGACCCTTTCGAACAGTTTTATTTCCTTTCCAGCTGTTTGTGAATAAAATGCATCGCATCTGTTTACGTTTTAGATAAGATTATTTAAGATTCATGTTGCTATAGCGATTGAAAGACTGGAATGCATCACCATGGACCCCAAAAATTGAGCAAGAGTTGACTATGAGTTGAAAAGATTCTGTAGCTTTGCATGCTGGTTGACATTTCAGCACTTGGTTTTAGAAGCAAATGAAATCGATATCTTAAAAGACCTCGGTAGTTTACTCATATGATAAATGAAACATGTTTAACTGTTTTTGACAGAATAAAAACATTTAAAGAGCTTTATTTTGTAAAAAGAAACAACTGTCCGATTTTCCCTTCAACTCTGTCCGAATTTCCCGATAGCCGTCCGAATTTTCATGTTCGACCCTATGTCACTTTAAGTGCTAATCAAACACATTTAAATGCGTTAACCAATGAAATTACAGCTTTATTAAGTCAATCGAACATGTCTGGTAGCTACCAGCTAGATTTTACCTGGTGAAATGTCTGGAGCTAAGCACCAACCGTGCTGAAGTAGTGACACAGCGAAAAAGCGTCCGAAGTTCGATGTTTTTACCCTAGTTTTAACCTGCACACACAACTCTTTTATTGGACTGCACAGATTTTACACAGGGTTTACGATATCTCAATCTGGATTTCAACCCTTCACCTGGATGATGATGATGATGATGATGGTGTTGATGGGTAGATCTGACATCTTCCAGGACATGCAGTCCTGAGTCTGATGAGAAACCATGTCAAGTGACCTTTTAATAATTAGCTAGGCTACAACTAATTAACATTCATTTTTTGCTTATACACAAAGTAAAACCATTTATAATTTCAAAACCGATGATATTGTGTTTCTGTTTTTACGAAAACCATTACTATTTGACTACTTGTTGCTGTTGAAAGATGGTGCTTCAGATAACGACAGTCATGCGGATTTGTTGTAAGGTGCTAGCAGTACGATCGTCGTGTCACAACAAAACCCACAGCCCACAGTAAAATCTTATTTCTTGTTATATTTGGTTAAGCAGTATGTATAGGTATTACGTGATATTGTTAATCTAGACATATGACTACTTTTTATTATATATAATAAGTTCATTTTGTTCTGCAAGAGAAATGTATCGAAAAATTAACAAATTAAACAAAAGTAACAAGTATGAGCTTTTGTAAAACATATGGTGTTTTCAATTTCCTTGTTGTTGGACTGGATGTTAGAAATAGGAATGAAATATGTAACCTATCTTACTTTCTTTCTCATAATACTGGCTCGATCAAATTTTGATCATTACACCAGGGAGTGCATTATATTTTTTTCTTATAATCACATAAACCAAGTGCAGATCAAGAGGGGGGACAGGACAGGGGGTCAGGACCCCCTGGACCATCATAAGTTATATGAGTTTCTATAGGGAATAAGCAATTGGACTCCACCCCCCTGGAAATTGAAATTAACCATTTGACTTCTGTGAAATAAGCTGAGGACTTAAAAAAACAAACATTGTCAGAGCTTTTTTGTCAGATTGACCTGGAACCCCCCCCCCCCCCCCCTAAAGAAGATATAGCCAGTGCTTTGTTGGCAAAAGAACCAGCAATAACAAGACAAATTTTTTTGTTGATATACCTGTAGACCAACATTCTGACTACTGCATCCCTGGACTGCAACATGCTTGTTTTTGGAGTATGAAATAGCATTATAATACTTTGACGAAAATCTACTTTCGTTTTCAATGCGTTATTTATAACCAAGAGTTGGGAAATCCTGGTAATTAGTATTCTGTTGATAAACTCGAATACATTGAATAGAATAGATCTCTCTAATTCCGTTAGCGTGATTAGAGTTCAATCTGCAAACAGAGAGCACCTGTCAAACCTTTTTCTAGTGTTATTTTAAGACATAGACTTGCCCAATAAGTGTATTAGCCCATTTACCTGACACCACAAGTAGTATAAATATTCATGTTTGCCATGCGAGCAGTTCAGTTGGAAAGTTTGGATGATACAGAGTCATTGTCTGTGCCAAGTAGATCAGAGGTTGTCATTGAAGGACAACTGGTCAATTGTGGCAGTAGTGATGATTGTATTGGCATCATAGAAACCTCAGATGAGTTTCTTTACTCAAATAGAGGAGTTGTGGCAAGGACACTAGTAAAGGCTGGTGGAAAGATACCAATCAGATATGCCAACTTCCCCAATGAATCACAGGTATTGTACCCTGGTACAAATATTGCTGATTTTAGTCCAGTACTGCGTTGTGGTCCTTGAGCAAGACACATTAATCCTAGCTTCGTACTGGTTCAACCCAGGAAGACCCGTCCCTGTTTAACTGAAAGATTTTTGATTGGACGTAAAGAATCAAATCAAACAAACAAAAGTCCAGGACAGTTAGTTAAGACTGTACAAGAGATTTAGAAATCAAAGCCTCCAAGAAATCTACCTAAGCACTTAACTGACCTTTATAATAGGATATCAGAAGGCATGTCCTCAACACAAAAGAAACAAATAGCAAATATCTTGGGGAAGTATGGAGACATATTTTCCAAAGATGAAAATGACTTAGGTAGGACAGGCATAATAAAGCACAAGATTTCAGTTGATAACACAATGCCTATCAAACAATGAATACTCAGAGTTCATGTGCACATGCAAGATGAGGTTGATAGGCAACTTGACCTTATGCTTGAACCTGACATCATACAGCCATCAGGAAACCCTTTGGCTAGTTCCATTGTGCTTGTTAAAAAGAAGGATGGGTCCAGGCGTTTCTGTATTGACTACAGATGCCTAAATGATGTCACTGTCAAAGATGCCTACCCATTACCAAGGATTGATGAATCTTTGGACCAATTGGTTGGGTCTAAATGGTTCTCTTGCTTAGATTTGAGCACTGGTTATTGGCAGGTGGAGGCTGAGCCTGAAGATCGGCCAAAGACAGCCTTCATAGCCAGACTGCGTCTCTTCGAATTTAATGTGATGCCATTTGGCTTATGCAATGCACCAGCAAGTTTTGAGAGGCTGATGGAGCTAGTTCTCTCAGGGTTGCATTGGCAGATACGTCTCATATACTTAGATGACATAATTATCTTCGGAAAGACATTTGCAGAAATGATTAAGAATTTGGAAATGTGTTTGAAAGATTTGCTCAGGCTGGTCTCAAGCTGAAGGCCCCAAAGTGTCAGCTGTTAAAAAGGTTTGACAGGTGCTCTATATGCAAATTGAACTCTCGTCATGCTAACGGAATTCGCAAGATCTATTCTATTCAATGTATTTGCGTTTATCATTAGAATTCTATTGGGATTTCCATTTAGTCAACACATACACACGCTACATGGTGACATTCTCCTTCATTTTAATGGCAATAGTATGTGTAATAGCTGATTAATTTTTTTATTGACCAAAATTGACATAATTGTTCACTATAACAAATTCCCCAATTTAGGGGTTTGCCACACTAATTTTCCCAATCTGAAAGGCCCAAGGTCCCCTTCCCGAAATTACAAAAAAAATCTCTGTACTCTTCAGGCTGGTTATCACAACTAAATGTTGTCTGCTGTATAATTTCCTAGTCCATTTAAAACATCTGTGTAGCAAACAGTGTGTACCTAGACCAGACCGCTCCTCCTGTAGCGGTCTCATTCTAATCTGTGTTCCCACTGTTTGTCCGCAAGTAGTCTCATGTAGGCATTTACATGGGGCAGACGACATCAGCAGATGACATTTTCAGATGCATTTTGTTCTGTTTGTTTGTAGCACACCCATGAAAAGGACTGGAGGTAGACTGACCCTTAGTGGGGCTCTTGGTAGACAGACAGCCCTTGATCCCCTTCCTGCTGGTTCAGAAACAAACAGCGCCAGCTTGTCAAAGGCAGAGAAAGACATTAAGGTACCAGGTCTTTAGTTAAGAGAGCATACCAAAAAAATAATTTTCTTATTTCTCAACCAAAAAATGCTGTGGCTACTAAAAAGAACCATCTCAATGAGACTCAATGAGTTCTTTTCTGCACCCAAAACATATGTTAACTGATGGGTAAGAAAATATTTACAATTTTACACTAAAAAAATTTCTTTATTTAAAACTATGGGTACAGTACTTATCCTTGATCATGTTAATATGAGAACTTTTCGCTCCTTCAGATAAGCAGATTTTTAGAGCTTCAAATTGTGAGTATTTTCTTACCCATTGCTTCAATCATATGTGTGTTATGTATGCCTTGAAAGAACCGTCTCCAGGTAAAACACATATTTTTTGACTGGTGGTTAAGAAAATAAGCATACTTTTATGATCACAAAATAAAATGTACATTTTGGTTGAGAAATAAGAAAATTAACCCATCCTGTTTTAAATAAATCTCATCAGTTACCTCTCGTACATGTACCAGGCCCCCCTAACACAGTCGGTAGCAAGTCCAACTGCAGATCCAGGGGTTGCAAATTCAATGTCAACCCGGTCCCATACTTTCGTGGAGATTGATCCAGTACCTTAGCTAATTTTTTGAACAATTGGGTATGTTACCCACTCCTTTTTCTTTCATTTGAGTATTGCAAATGTAAATTGGGTATTCAACATTTCTAATAAATATTTAATTGGGTATTTTTGTTTTTCAATCTGGTATATTTGTAAATGTTAAAACTTTTAACTTTACTTACCAATAGATACATTTTTGTCTTAATGCTGCTATGAATAATATAACATGCTGCCCAAAATTGACTTTGTTCATTCAGATCATATTGAATAAATGCTGAAAACCAGTACATTGGCTGTGTATATTTAGCCACTCCGAGCTAAACTGAACTGTGAATGGCAAAGCTTTAAAATCTGGTACCCATGACTATTTGATTGTATTGGGTAAGTTGAATTTCTTTTTGTTACCCTACAAGGTTGATTTTAATTGCTTTTTTTGAAAATTTATTTGGGTAAATACGCAAATACGCATACTAATTAAGGTACTGATTGATCATGAAATAATTTCTTCAGTCTTTCTTTTCCTTCTGCTGATTCAAGAAGGATTGTTGTCAGGTATGCGAAAGTATGTGTACGAAGTTCTGGTTAACTGCTTAGTCAAGCTTGCCTAGAAACAAGTGTGGTTAGGTGAACGAACCGTCTTGACATGACCATAGCTGTTGACTGAGACACAAAACCTCAAACCAAATAAAGAAAAGTTACCTCTCATATATTAACTGCTCTGTTGCACCATGACTTGATAAAAAAAGATGTCTGTCTCATGACAGTTATCTTTAACAGGTCAACTTGACGTTGTACTTTCTAATGACGTTGTACTTTCTAATGACGTTGATGACATTGGATCAACTTAATGATCGATAATTAGGTCATAATTGCCATTTTGAAGAGTAAACCAATTGGAACAGCCACCAGTTTTTTTTTGCCACACCAGAATTTGGCAAAATCACATCATCTTTCTAGTGGTGCAAAAGACTCAAAACCACTAAAATACAAAAATACAGACATAAGGGAGCAAAACATATATAATTATGACTAAAAAAATATATGCCATCATAATGAAAAAAATGGTCAAAGTCAAAAACCCTGCGGGGTTTTCCAAAAACCCCGCGGGGTTTTTAAAACCCCGCGGGGTTTTTAAAACCCTGCGCGGGGTTTTTCCCCCACATTTTCAAATGGGGGAAAAACCCCGCAGGGTATTTTCAAAAAAATGAATATCAAAATAAGTTCAAGAAATAAGTTTGTTTGATTGTAATTATTTCAGAAAATGATTGGTAAGGCTTAATTCCAACCTTTAATTTCCCCCGCGGGGTTTTTCTCCCATTTCAGATTGTGGGGGAAAAACCCCGCAGGGTTTTTTGAAAAAATAAAAAGGTTTGTTTTTAATTGTATTGCTTTACAAAACAATATAGAAGCTGAATTGAAGTTTTTCTCATCATTTGAAGCCTTTCAAGCAAAATAAAAAAAAACCCGCGGGGGAAAACCCCCGCGGGGTTTTTCCCCCACAAAATGAAATGGGAGAAAAACCCTGCGGGGTTTTCACCAAATAGTGATTATCAGTTTTATTTATGATTGAGATCAGTTATACATTTAGAGCTCATATTATTTAAGTTTTTACAGTAATTAAAGGCTATAAAACAATTCTCTCGATGACCCCTCCCCCCCCACACCCTTGTCCGCCACCCCCCCCCCCCCTCTCGTCCGCCATGTACTACATTAGCGGTGATCACTACCAAGTTTGCACCACCGAACGGCCCAAAAAATATTGTTCAGGTAGCACTGATATTATTTGTTTAGCACGATTCATTACATCCCAGTCAACCATTTATCAGTCATGTTAGGATGCGTCTTATGGGTTGAAACAGTTCTAACAGCAGATAAAAGCAATAATATTAATAACGGCCATTGCAGTACCTGTCATACATAACTGCAATCTTATAAACTGGTTAATATGTAGTACATTGACAGACAGTGCAGACCAGGATCAGATGCAGCAGAATGTAGCATCTGATCACGGTCTTCATTGATTGTTTAGGAATCATAGAATGGGTTGGGCATCAAGAAATTTGGGTCTTTTCTACAACCCTGTGTGTATCCTATAGAAAGATCCTGGTCTAAAGCAGACCAATTTCACAGATCTTAATTAATGTACCAATTCCGACTACACAGTGTCTTTCATGCATCCAAGGGTCCATGACGGGGGTCGCGCCTATAGCAATGCACCAAACTCCTGGGGAGTGAACAGGAAGATAGAGTACGGATTGGGTAGTTAAAAAAGCTAAGATGGCAGATTGATTATTAAATCTTTTTGACATTCTATTTTCTACTAGTTACAGAGGTATAGTGAGATTAACAAGAAAAGTATTACTGGAATGTGCTCACTTTGACAACTAGCTGATGAAAGGTAAATTGATTTTGCCTTGTCAATTAGTTTTTAGCTACTTTCATTTTGCCTACAAGCTGACAAGTTCCCCACCCCCTGGCCCTGCCTCTGTAGACAGAAAATAACCAGTGATTAACTGTGATTTGCAAATAAATTTGTGTTGAGTTGAGTGAAAGAGTTGACTACTTGCGAGACAATACAGTCAAAGGGCTGTTAATAACAATAACAGCTTACATAAACTTTTGCATTGTCACATTTTTAAATAACAATTTTTAAGCCGGTACAGACAAACCATTGGCAGAACAGATAGAACGAACCCACTGGGGACCGAGCCTGTTGTGTTAAAGTCAATTGTGACAGTACAATGTAGATGTATATGTACAGTCGATAGTAGTGGTAGGCCGATTTATCGAGCTCATCGATCATTGGTCATTTTCAGTGAACTGATTAATTGATCGGTAGTTTTTCAATAATCGATTACTCAGTATAGACCTTCTGCTTCATTGGCCTTCAATTTTTAGCTTGGTGTATTTATTTAATATGACCCTTTTCTGCATTTTCAGTTTCTGGTATGAACAGCATATGGTTCAAATAATGTACATAGGTTTAAATAAACAAAAGTTTTGAGTGTAAAATTGTAAATATATACTAATCCATCAGTTTGAACATATGTTTTGGGTGCTCAAAAGAACCGTCTTATTGAGATGGTTCTTTTGAGTACCCACAACATATGTTTTGGTTGAGAAAATTAATTTTTTGGTACACACTCTGAACACCTAACATGTCTGGTCAATCAACTTGACCCCGTAAGGCATCTTAGACATACCTGGCATGATATGTACCATATATAATATGTATTTTATTTTAGTCGATTAATGATTGATCATTGGTCACTTGTTATTTTCAATGATCGATTATAAAAATCCAGCCGATTCCTACCACTAGTCGATAGAACCTCACAACCAGAAGAAATGATGCTGCATTCTCGGGACCGCCGTGACGTCACAGCCTTAGCGGCACATAAACAAATGTACCGAGGTGAATTGGACAGTGAATTTTAACATTACGGGTAACAGGAAAATGATGAAAAACGTGCTGCATTCATTCAAATTCTCTGATTTTTTCACCAGTCTGCGCTTAATTCGAAGGAAAAACATTGTCTTTTGTCCCACCACGATTAATTTAATTATAATTTCACCGATTATTCACAAATTATTGAAAAACTTGGATGTGGGTGGGGTGAACGGCTATCGGTTTGCGATCATTTAGATGTGATCTCTAATGTCTTAGGAGCTTTAACAACAGTAGAACACTCAATGCCTTTGGTACAATATGCAGCCTGTCATAAAAGCTATCCTTTTCAAGAAAAGTTCCCAGCTATTGTTATAAGGAATTCGAGCATAATCTCAAGATTTGTATCAATAGGCCTACATGCGGGGATCCAGGAATTTTCGTCAGGTGGGGCGTCCAGGTTTATCTGTCATAAAAAGATAAAAAATCTTAGACAACGTTTTTCTTTGGGTTTTTTATGCCCCCAAAGGAACTTTGGGAGGCATATAGTAATTGCACAGTCCGTCCGTGTGTCCGTCCGTCCCGCTTCGTGTCCGGTGCATATCTCCTAGATTCTTTGAGGTAGGGATTCCAAATTTGGTATGTGGATACATCTTGGGATGGCGGAGTGTCGCATACCATTTTCGGGTCACTGTGACCTTGACCTCTGACCTAGTTTTTAGAATAATCTTGTCCGGAGCATATCCCTTACATTATTTGAGGTAGGAATTTCAAATTTGGTGTGTGGATGCATCTTGGGATGACAAGTGTTGCGTACCATAATTGGGTCACTGTGACCTTGAACTTGACCTCTGATTTAGTTTCTAGAAACTGCATTGAGTCTGGTGCATATCTCCTATATTCTTTTAGATAGGAATTCCAAATTTGGTGTGTAAATGCATCTTAGGATGACAGAGTGGCACATACCATTTTCAGGTCACTATGACCTTGACCTCTGACCTAGTTTTAAGAATTATTATGTCCTGAGCCTATCTCCTACATTCTTTGAGGTAGGAATTCTAAATTTGGTATGTGGATACATCTTGGGATTGTGGAGTGCCGCGTACCATTTTCGGGTCACTGTGACCTTGATCTTGACCTCTGACCTAGTTTTTGGAATAATCGTGTCCGGAGCATATCTCATATTATTTGAGGCAGGAATCTCAAATTTGGTGTGAGGATGCATCTTGGGATGACAAAGTGTCCCGTACCATAATTGGGTCACTGTGACCTTGAACTTGACCTCTGACCTAGTTTCTAGAAACTGCAATGAGTCTGGTGCATATCTCCTATATTCTTAGAGATAGGAATTCCAGATTTGGTGTGTAAATGTATCTTGGGATGACAGAGTGTCACATATCATTTTCGGGTCACTGTGACCTTGACCTCTGACCTAGTTTTAAGAATTATTGCGGCCGGAGCCTAAATCCTAGGATGTGGATGCATCTTGGGATGGCGGAGTATTGTTTACCATTTTCGGGTCACTGTGACCTTGACCTAACCTAGTTTTTAGAATAATCGTGTCTGGAACATATCTCTTATATTATTTGGGTAAGGAATCTCAAATTTGGTAAGTGGATGCATCTTGAGATGACGAAGTGCCGTGTACCATAATCGGGTCACTGTGACTTTGAACTTGACCTCTGACCTAGTTTTTAGAAACTGCATTGAGTCTGGTGCATATCTCCTATATTTTTTGATGTAGGAATCCCAAATTTGGGGTGATGTTTCCTCTTGGGATGGCAGAGTGGTGCATACCATTTTGGGTCACTTTGACCTTGACATTGACTTCTGGCCTCATTTCTAGGTTTTTCCTGTTTGGAGCATATCTCCTATATTACAGCTTACTTTCCTCAAATGTGTCTTATGCTAGACCAATTCCTTTGGGGGCATTCGTCACGTGTTTGTGACATTTCTTGTTTAGTCCGTATTCCGTATCCTCAACTTATTTTACAGAAGTCCGCTGGTTTATTTTAAAGAAAATTGTAATTTATCAAGGATCCAGAGGGGGTCTATCATTTTTTCCAAGGGGAGGCAGGGGCGTAGCTTGGCTTCAAAGAATGTGTAGGCCTAATGGTAGGGGGGTCTGGGGGCATGCTCCCCCCGAAAAATTTTCGGTCCTAGACTGTCCAAATATGGATTTTGCAATTATTTCGCACTTATAAATGCGTTCATGTGATTGTTAGAAATTACAGGTAGTTATCACCATCATCGCCCATATGGCCTAATATGCTTATCAAGTTTGATCAACTTACGGTGCTGAAATGCAAAAACAAAATCATCGACCTGGGAGTCAGGGACAGGTATCATACTCTTTTAACCATTAAATGGCCAATCACTACAAAAGTAGTCCGCTTTCTCATCTGCTGAATTGATTTACAAGCGTCTTCGACAAACAGTGAGAGATCCAGATCTGGGTCTACACTGTTTGCCTCAATACTGACATTAGTCAATAATATTAGCAAATATATGCAACAGAGGACTTAGGCAGACGCGTCTTTCATTTGCAGTTTTTGGCTGGTGCTTTAAGGGTTAGAAGGCTTATAAGAGCCTACATAGCAAGAAGACATGTGACATTGTAATGATCATCCCAAATAAAAGATACAATGTACTGTACATGTATGTTGAAAAACAAGCGACATCAAGTTTCAATATCTAAATGCAGGTAGCAACAAAACTATTAATCACAAGCCAACTTAGAAAAAAAAACTAATTTTCTGCATTAAATTTGTCTGACGCAAACATGTTTATCACCCTGTCAACATCAAGTGTCATCGCTACGAAGGACAGCCTGGCAGACATCATTGTTGAGCGCAAGTAGTTTTTAATTCTTTTCATGCTACCTTTGGCATGTTGCAGACGTCGGTGGCATGGTCAAAAGGACTCCAATTATGGTGAAAATGCAATTATACAGGTTGCAAAGCTTCGTGCGATGGTTCATTTCCTATTGGGTAGGCTAGCAACATCACGTGACAGCTCGTCCTGGAACGCAAACAACCGTTCTTCTACAGTGGGTAATGGGTGACGTCTGATATCAGGATAATTTGGAATATCTTTCTGATTTACTCACCCCCTACCCCCTCCCCCCTCCATTTTATTGCATTTTTGGCGTTTATATTTTTTTTACTTTCTGAAAAAGTGTAGGCCGCGGCCTACATGGCCTAAAGGAAGCTACGCCACTGGGAGGGGTCCAACTTTTTACAGGGGGGGGGGAGGGGGGGGAGGAGGGGCAATCGCTTATTCCCTATACCCATATCACTGCAGTGTTTCTGCGAGAGTGCGTTTCTTGCGTTTTTGACGATTTATATTTTGTCATTTATAAGTTTCTCTAAAGTAACCCTTCGCCCGGAATATAAATTCGACAAATTTGCCTTGATTGACTTCTGTTTGGCCAGGCGACACATCCGATTCTCGGAATTCTAGTGTTTTTTTCCTTATCTTATTGTTTCAAGCTGTATATACCATACATGTACAAATTAATTTGAATAAAATATAATATTTGATCCAATTGAAACCGCTGATGGGTGATTTAAAAAAAAAATGCATCCGAAGTGTGACATTGGGGGTCAAATTTCAAAATTGCTCTATCATTATCTTTTTTACATCCTCTTAACCAGGGAACATCAAAATTTCAGAAACAAATACTGGTTTAAGAATAAAATTTAGGACAATGCTTTAAATTTAATACTTTAATCATTTTTTCCTTATTTTTTTACAATTCTATAAGCTACACTTAGCTTGATTATAAACAACACAGGTATGCAGAATTGTAAATATTCTTTCATGAACTGATGAAGTAGTTATGTATCCACATTTTCAAAGTAAAATTTAATCTTTCGCTCAAAATTTGCACTTGTAATAAAATTTTATGTGAAAATACACCCCTGGATTTTCACTGTGTAGAGGAAAAAGTTTTTCTAATTCAAATAATAAGCATGATTTTTGTTAAAAATTGTTCTTAGATAACAAGTAGGGTATATGAAAAACATAGAACAAATTTCATTTGAATATATAGGATATAAAACATATTAAACACAATAACATATGTTGGTAATGGAATGTGTTACACTTGTGACAAAATCAGAAGAGGGAGTTTCTCCTTTGAATTTTTTATCTCTTATAGATTTTATATAGGATGAAGTGAATTGGCTTCATGGAAATTGATTAAAATGTATCAAAACATAAATCAATTCCCCTTTTTTAGCACAAGACTTTAAAAAATGAACTATTCAGATTTGTTTATTAAGCATAGTAAGGAGTTATAAAATGTTAATGATCAGAAAACATTTGACAGCACTCATTGTGGGATAAATTATCAGTTGAATGATTTGATTGATACCATTTTTGCAATTCTAAAGAATCTGTTACAAATTTAAGGCTTAAATAGAAAGAAATAATTGTGTTACACTTGTGACAAGCAAACAAAGGAACTGATTATGACCCTTTTGTCTTTTCTTATCTCTTATACTTTATGTAACCTACTATAGTATGTACAACTTAGCATCTTTTTTGGTTTTCTTCAATAAATTCCTGTAAATATTTTTTGAATTGTGAAAAAATACCTTTCCCTCCTTGTGAGTGCATAATTTTATCCTTTTTGTTTACACCATTTTGTGTTATCTTTGTATCGAAAGAGTGAATAACTACCCTAAATACCAAAATATATCAAATTAATTGTTAAATAGATCATCCTTTGACCAAACACAGGAAAAAGTGAGATGAATTCAATCCATAATATATGTTACACTTGTGACACAAATCACATTTTAAAGTATACCTGTCTAAATCAAGTTATAGTCTGGTTTAAGATTGTCTGATTTCTTCAGTGTTGAATTTAGCATGATTCCTATCCCAGAATGTAGCTCAAGGATGGCCAGCTTCATAATGAAACTAGTATATGGGCTTGAGGAAGTATCATTCCTGCTGGACCGTAACTAGTATTGACTACACATTTGGTGAAGTTGTTGACTTTTTGTTGTGTTTAAATTATATTTATGCATTCAAGAATTATTAAAAAGACCAAATAAGTAATATTTCATTTAAGATTTGCCATGTATATGCATTTATCACATATTCCTAAAATGTGTTACACTTGTGACATCAGTTAAAATCATGCCACAAAGTCAGCAGCTTAAGGATTTCACCACAATTCCTCATAATGTTTTTGGGGGCTCCCTTGACCAGAAAAACAGCAAAAAAGCTATGAAATGCAAAACAAAATGAAATGCTGATGGTTGAAACCTTAAATGTTACACTTGTGACATATCTGGGTGGTTTTATTCAGTACTGGCTACATAAAATCATACTTGTTGTTTTATAGGCAAGTTGGTTCCTTTAGAAAGCTTAAAGACAGCTAGTCATTAAAACAGCATTCCTTTTGAATAAAACTTTGTATATTTTATGAGGCAATTCACTTTACTCCAATCATATGAAATTCTGTATGATAAAAATTTGAAAGGGTGTGTTTATAAAAGGTTACAAATTTCCGATTTATCTGGTTTAAAAAAGATGAAAAGATTGTTTTCCTACAGCTTTTATGCTATATTTCAACTGCAATTCACCATTTGACTATACATGAATAGTGTTTAATACAATTTACAGTTGAATTGAAGGTAAGGGAAAAAATGTCACAAAAAAGTGTTACCCTTGTGACAATTTGGATGACATTTTTCCATGTAATTTTTGAACGGAACATTCTAAAGCGATGAAACTTGGCATGATGCAAGAAAAACATTAATTACATATCTTAATTAATTTTAACAATAAATCTGCTTTAGATAGTCTATAAACATTGATTATAGAAATGGATGCATTATTTTTGAAATCACCCTGATCCATTTAAGATTTTCATAGCTGAATATTTGGCCTAATAATACTTTTCCATTGTTCAATCTTGGAAATCTGGGTGATATTCATTTGATTTCACGTGATAATATAACTCAATATTTCCCCATCCACATACAATGTAATAGATGGCCCACTCTAGCTTTTCAGCAAGGGGTCAAAGGCTTTAGATTGAACACTGTTTTCCCTGACCTAATATAGGGCCTTGTATATTTTCAGACTGAAAAACAGTAAGGATTTTGCTCGGATAGCTCCACAGACACCAGCTGATCTTAATTGACAGTACATGTATTTGAAAAAAAGGATAAATCCAGACTCAGCAGGACTTTGTTTATATTTAAATGTTCTTCAGAGCATCAACATGCAACAGCTGCCATCCAGCAGTCCAAGTCATTCCAGAATTGCAGGATAAGTATGGCTATCAGTAGCCAGGAGGCTGTAGAGGCTTCTATGATGAACACATACTTCACTGACAAGAGGGACACCGCAGGCAGTTTGGTCCCTCAGCTGAACATGCTGAATGGTGATAAATGAGGTAAGATTTTGACCTTAGTATGAACAGTAAATATTTTTGCGCTGATGAGATTACTGCAATACATTGAGAGACTGACCCAGAATCTAGGTAGCGGTACAATTATCTAAATAAGTAAAACAGATGTGTTTAACACAAATCCCCCACCCACATTCTTCCAGAGCACTGCAAGTCACCAATTGTTATGTACTAAGTACTACTAGTCAATTGTATAGGCTCAAGGTGAGCTATTGTGATCATAGGATGTCCGTCGTCCGTCAACAATTTCCTTTAAATAATGTCTTCTGTACCACTTGGTGGTATTTCACCAAACTACACAGAAATCCTGCTTCAAAGCACTTGATGAGCTATTGTGATCGTTGGAAGTCAGTCGTCGTCTGTGGTCAACATTTGCATCAAAGGACATTTCCTAAACTACTAGCTGGATTTTGGCCAAACTTGGCAGGAATGATCTTTATATAGCCCTCTTTGATAATTGTTCAAATGATTTTGGTCAACACAGGCTAAAAATAGATTTTCAAGATGAAAAATTTAAAAATGTTCTTGTCTGAAACCACAAGCCATATAGATTTGATATTTGGTATGTGCATCATCTAAGTGACCTCTACCAAGCTTGTTCAAATTATGCCCATTATGCCCATGGGTCATAAATGGGCCTGTCCCTGGGGTTACATGTGATACATAGGCTTATATAGGGAAAACATAAAAAAATCTTCTTGTCTAAAACCACAAGGCATAGAGCTTTGATATTTGGTATGTAGCATCACCAAGACTAGTGGACCTCTACCAAGTTTGTTCAAACTATGATCCAGGTCCACCAAGTTTGTTCAAATTATGACCCTGAGGCCAAAAATGGTCCTGTCCCAAGGGGCCACATGTTTTACACAGGCTTATGGAAAACATGAAAAAATCTTCTTGTATGAAACCACAAATCATAGAGCCTTGATATTTGATATGAAGTATAACCTAGTAGACCTCTACCAGCTTTGTTCAAGTTATACTCCTGGGGCCAAAAATGTTCCCGCCTCAGTGGTCACATGATTTACTATTTTACATAGGCTTTAATAAGGAAAACTTGAAAAAATCTTCTTGTCTGAAACTACAAGGCTTAGAGCCTTGATATTTGGTATGTAGCATCACCTCACATTATGTCATAGGCTTATAAATATAAAATCAATTTTTTTTCAGAATATAGTCATGTTGCATATTAAATTTAAGGGAATGAAGCATACAATAACATGCTAGCTAATATTTTGTGCCAACACACACCCTTGACCCCTGAGGTGTGGTCAAAAGATCATTTTTTTCTTTTCTGAAATTACACACTGGGTAGGCGCAACAAGAATACAACCGAGGAACTGTGATCAATATTTTTTTTTCATTGGAATGCTCAGGTTTCAGTAAAAGTAAGCATGATATCAGTTTTAGGTAAGATCAAAGAAATGTGCTTTGTGTTATATTTGTCCAAAAAATGTGTGAGAGTTGGCTGAAAAATAACATTTTATTTCTGATCATTACTTATTTCAACTTAAAACTGAAAAATATGTATATTTTTTCGCATTCATTGTTGTATTTCGATCTTTCAGAAACAGAAGGGTAAAATTAAATTATTGGTGGATATCCTGTGTGTATTCAATAATTTCTATCTGATAAGTGAAAAGCGCAGTATCTGTTTTAAAGGATGATGGTAATGATACTAAGGCAATCGAAAACTTCATTAATGGCAATCGGTTATCGATAGCAATCAATGTTTTTGGCAATCAATGAGCAATTTTTTGTTTGCTTTTGTCCGATATATATATATCCAAGCTTTATAAGTATGTTTTCTGTTTTATATTGATCCATAAACTCAAATCGGACCTGGAAGGCTCAGGATCAAACCCTATGTCACATGCCTACTGTGTGGCCCGACAATTCAGTGGTAAACATACACCCACATTCTGAGAGGGTCCTGTGTTCAAGTTCAGGACGGGTCATGGGGGGGGTGTGTAGATGACACGTGAAGAAAAAGCATATGACCAGATGGGGACTCGAACCCGGGACCTATCACAGACCGTGCAAATACTCTGACCACTTAGCTAACGGGCCACACGATGAGCCTGCCAGTTCTACAATATATACGGCAGGGTAGTTGTACTCCTTCCAAGGTCTGTTTGGACATCACCAGACACATCGAAAAAAAGGGTTTTCTTGTGACGGAGCTCATATGAAAGAAAGCTTAGAACCCATTGTCTGCGATCGGCCGACTGTAAGTTCATTTTACTTGTTTATCAGAAACAACACCTGCATAGAACAAATCACGATTCATTTCAGAATAGATAGGCGAAACCAATTTTATTAAAATACTGCTATAAATTATAAAAAAGAACAGATAAACTGACTTATTTATAACAGCGGCTGTACATACATGTATTGATCGCAGTTCCTCGATTGTGTTCAGCGTTCGATGTTGCCGCCTACCCGGTGTGAATTAGTTGTGTTGCATATCAAATTAAAGGAAGTGAAACAGGGTAGATAATCCTTATGTCTACCGAAGTTGAAGTCAATAACTGTTTTGTTGTATGGCGTTTCAACTAAGAATGAAACTTTTCTACTTTTTGTTTTGTTGTTTAAGTTATGTTCAACCTTCAGCCTAAGGACTTTCTCATAAGTTTTATCAACTGTTATTAAAATATTTAAACATAGTATTTTGCATGTTGAAAAGGATACTAATTCTCTGAGTGTGGACGTAAAATTTAATTAATATAAAACTTTTTTTTATACTTTTTGTTTTTTTCAAAACAAAGATAAATTAACAAACAAGATAATACAAAACTGTTTTCAAAAAGATCATGAAAGTCTGGGATGTGAAACAGCAAATCATGTCAATTTCATGCAGCACATGTTAGTTTTATATTAATCATGCTATTTTAGCTCTACAGATGGTGATATTAGTGTCAAAATATTAACTTCTGGAAACTAGTTTGAGCTGGTTTTCATGCAATATAAACTTGTAGGCCAGTTTAGACCGGTTTTCAGGTAGACAGAGATTTATGAAGACAAATTGAGCCAATCAGGAGGGTCCGATGATTAACCGAAATCAGCAGAAATCACCAAGAAATCACCAGATAAAAATAAGAAAAAACTACCATTTTATTGTTAGTTTAATGTCATAATATAATAAGAATTAGTATAAAAAGCTTATTTCTACTTTGATTTTAAAAAGAAATGAAAAAAATGTTATGATTTCACTTTCAAATTCAGTGCACAGTGAATTCACCGAAATCACCAGATAAAAATAGGAAATCACAATTTTATTATTAATTTAATGCCATAATTGGATAGTAAGTAAGTAAGTAAGTAAGTAAGTAAATAAGTAAGTAAGTAAAGTCTTTATTTAAAGAGGGTGACAACATTTAGTAGTACAACTAATCTTCCATGAGACCCTCAAAATAAATAATATTTACACACATAAAAAAAACAAAAACAAAAAAACAACAATTCTACACAAACTATCAAATTAAATTGTTTAACCCTGTACTGCTGAGCAAATATAGCTAAATTTTGGCAAGACCGTAAACTGAATGCACAACTGTGGATCCCGATCAGCTGATCAGTTTCCACACTATTAGTGTTTCCAAAAACAGGATATATCTAGGTTCAGCAGGACAAGGGTTAATTTGATATTTTCACAAGTGCATTTATTATAATATAGTAACCCTATTTATCTTGACAAGCATCCGTTTCTATTTTACTCTGCTTGCTGGAAATTTTTTGATATTTTTGTCATCTGCTGTCTTTTTTAAAATTAATTTACTATATAGTTCTCAGAGAGTCAAACAGTTTGGATTTAGATCTGGCCCAATATTTTGTTGGTCCTGATTTGGTTCCAAAACTGTTTGCAAAGGTTTATAGCAGACAACAATTGCAGGCAGAGTAACTTCAGCAGTGTTTATTTAACCAACTTGCAGGGTACCACTTATTTGTATGCCTTTGCAAGCAAAGTAGAAAACAATATACATCCTGATCAGCTGGCTTCAGGACCAGGAAAATGTTTAGGTATTTTGTCATCTGCTGTCTTTTCTAAATTAATTTACTATATAGATTACCATATAGATCACCATCAGAGAGTCAAACAGTTTGGATCCAGATCAGGTCTGACATTTTGTCGGTCCTGATCTGGCTTAAACTGTTTGCAAAGGTTATCAGCAGACAACAATTGCAGGCAAAGAGTAACTTTAGCAGTGTATATCTAACCAACTTGCAGGGTACGGTAAGCGCAATGTTTACCGCCGTCGCCCTGGGCCCTGTTATCTGTTGACCTAACGGTACCGGAGCAAACATTGAAGGCATTATACCACTTATTTGTATGCATTTACAAGCAGAGTAGAAAACAATATACATCCTGATCAGCTGACTTCAGGACCAGGCAAATGTTTAGGTATTTTGTCATCTGCTGTCTTTTCTAAATGAATTCTCTCCAGTTATATAACAATATGTCATATTGGTTTGTGCAATATTTTTTTCAGGGTGAACAGCATCTCACAGATAAGATAGTTTGGTCTCAGAGAAAGTCCAGTTCTAAGGAGTCCATTGACCACATTCACCAACTTACAGCAATATCTGATGTGATTCAAGGGAATTATACCTCTTTCATTTTAATGTTTGATAAGAGTACAGATTTGTTACTCACTGAGCCAAATTTTAACTACTCAGTATGGTCTCAGCAAGAGTTGAACATATAACATCTTTCTTGGCCATTAGGACTCTATTCCAATATTGAATCCCTAACCCATGATTTCTGGATGTGATAAATAAGGAACAAGTTCTGACAAACTGATTGGCTTGTCGAATGATGGCCAGTGATGGGCAGCTTCAATGTCAGCAGGAAATCAGGAGTGGTACAAGACACTTTAACCTGAGACTGATTGGTACTGGTTCAACACAGAAGACCCATCCCGACAGGACTGAAAAATTATTGACTGGTTGAAGAAACAAATCATCCATAATCAAACACTTTGGATCCAGATTAGGACGGACTTCAGTGTTAAATCCATTAAATTTTCAGTGGTCATTTTCATGTGATTTCAGATGGAAAAACACTGTCTAATATTTGCCCATTTGCATGATGTTGATGATGGCCAACTCTACCTTTAGCAAGGGGCCATTTGATACAAAAGGGGGCCACTTAAAGGGAGCCAGTGGCCGCCTCTAGATTTTGCAGAGGTAATCAGCAGACAACAATAATAGGCAAAAAGTTAACTCATAAAGTGCCACATACAATTTGCAGCAGACGACAATTGCAAATTTTGCTGCTTTTTCAAAGAATAAAAAAAAAACAAATAAGGCACAACGTTTCATGAGAATAGTCTGCTGGCAGACGATTCTCATGAAATATCATACCTTATTTTTTTCAAAAATTAGGAAAGTTGTCGCCATATTTGTCATCTGCCGCAGTCGTGATTGGTGCTTTAAGGGTTAAATAGAAAAGACTGAAGAAATAATCAAATGTCATCTGTTTTAATAAAATGCATAATTTTAAGCTGTATAACTTTTAAATATTGAAATAGATGAGTTTATATGTATATGGAGTTTGGTCTAACATAAGTCCAGATAAGTGAACTTTTATTGACAAAATTGTGAGAACATATGCAATTTTTCAATCATTTGAACATTTGTTTTGGGTGCTCAAAAGAACCGTCTCATTGAGACGGCTCTTTTGAGCATCAAGAAAATTGTTTTTTGATATGATTTTTAAGCACATTCAACTGGATACCTAAAGTGAATTAGCAATTTTCTATAATGGACTTAACTGATAAGAGACTGCCTGCAGCCAAATCAAGGACAGGTGCCATACTGGGAATTTAGTCATATAGTACACAGGTATAGGTTAACCGCTCAATAGCCCTTCAAAAGCCTCTATATCACCAAATGAGAGTTTTTATCTAAACATCCAGAATATCTGTTCTGGTTGTTTTATTTTATGTGATTCTTTACATCCCATGAACAATCTTTCAGCTATAAAGGGATGGGTCTTCCTGGGTTGAACCAGGACTAAGCTAGGATTAATGTGTCCTGCTCAAGGACACAATGCAGTGATGCCGGTGATGCTCTAACTCGGGGGCCATCTGTCTCGAGTCAAGCACTCTACCACTGAGCCACTGCACTCCTGGATTTGGTTTTGAAATAACAATTTGAAAAATATTTTCTTATAAGCACTTTCATCTGGAGGCCAAATAGTGGATTTGGAATTGGACATATTAAGTCACCTGGCTATTAAGTGCTCAAACTGAGCTATACATTTAATATTGCCTTCAAATATGTCTGCAAGATGTGAATGGTGTGTCTGTCATTTGTGTGTCAAGACAAGAGGCCCTTCTGAACACTAAACTTAGCATGTGCATTTTCAATTGACAGCACACCATGAGGTCAGGTCATGAATGTTTGCATGCGGATAGTTTTACAAGCTTTTGTTGTCCTCTGCTGATCAGTGCCTTAACCCTTGTTCTGCTGCATAAATATGAATATGGCACATTCACTTCTGTTTTCCAGTGGAATCTTATGCTGTCTGGAAAGCAGTCAGATCTAGATCTCATGTCCACAGATGTGTTCACTAGATTTAGCCAGCTGATTCTGGATTTACTCTCTTTTCTAAAGATGACATATCCGGTTTCAGCAGGACAAGGGTTTATCCATCATTTTATAGGACATTGGCAAACAGTACATAACCAGATCAGATATGACATAATGTGACCTCTGATCAGGTTCTGCACTGTTTCCTAACATTACATACTTTTAATATTTGAGTGTAATTATAATCCCAACTGGAGATGGATGCATTCAATTGGAAATTCAATTTGTGACTGGGGAGGAATTATTGAAAATTTACAAGCCATTCTTTGTGGAAGTATGTATTAAATGGGTTAGTGTTATTATGTCCCCAAAAATGTTTGTTCCTGAAATGTCTACTGTGCCAAAATGTCTATTCCCATGATGTCTACTATGGCAACTTGCAAGACCGGGTGGATGTCCATGCCCGTTTCAGCAATCTCTGATCCCCAGTATGCATCGTATTAACCTTTTTACCTGCTAGGGACAATTTGAAAACAGTTTGGATCTGGATAAAGACTGTCAAAACGGAAGCCTGATCAGAATCCAAACTGTTTGCCACTCTGATGGTATTCCTGAAAATTCATTAGAGAAAATTATGACAATGGTCATCATGTTAACCCTCTATCTGCTAGTAACAGTTTGTAAACTGGTTGTAACCAGATCAGGAACATCAAAATGACTTTGCTGGGTCTGATCTGGATCCAAAATGGTTTGACAGTCTGGTATTCCTGAAAAATTCATTAGAGTTACTTCAATCAAGGGTTATGATTGAAGCACTATCATTTAATTTGGACACTTTAATCCTTGCATTAGTACAGGTGCAATCCAGGTAGACCCATCCCGCCATAACTGAAAAATTATTGACTAGGTCGTAAAGAATCAAATCGAATCAAAAAAAAAAAAAATTGGAGAAATCAATTGTAATGATGGAATAGGTCTTTCAGGAGTATATTGGTAAGTAAGCAAGTAAGTAAGTAAAGTCTTTATTTAAAGAGGGTGACAACATTTAGTGGTACAACTTATCTTCCATGAGGCCCTCAAAATAAGGAATATGTACACACACAAAAAAAACAACAATTCTACACAAACTATCAAATTTAAATTGTTTAACCCTGTACTGCTGAGCAAATATAGCTAAATTTTGGCAAGACCGTAAACTGAATGCAAAACTGTGGATCCTGATCAGCTGATCAGTTGTTTCCAAAAACAGGATATCTAGGTTCAGCAGGACAAAGGTTAATTTGATATTTATGCAAGTGCATTTATTATAACATAGTAACCCTATTTATCTGACAAGCATCCATTTCTATTTTACTCTGTTTGTTGGAAATTATTTAGGTATTTTGTCATCTGCTGTCTTTTCTAAATTAATTTACTATACAGTTCCTTCATTATCACTATCAGAGAGTCAAACAGTTTGGATTCAGATCAGGTCTGGCATTTTGTCGGTCCTGATCTGGTTCTAAAACTGTTTGCAAAGGTTATCAGCAGACAACAATTGCAGGCAAAGAGAAACTTCAGCAGTGTATATCTAACCAACTTGCAGGGTTCCACTTAGCAGTATGCATTTACAAGCAGAGTAGAAAACAATATGTATCCTAATCAGCTGGTTTCAGGCCAGCTGATTCAGATCTATACTGTTTTCAAAACAAGTTAAACCCAGGTACAGCATGGTATGGGCCATTTTACATTATTTACACGTCATCATATTTCTGTAATTTTACGCGCATAAAATTCGACAAAAACACATCAGAAGAAATTTTGGATACTGCCTAATTATGACTATTCCCTATGAGTGTAGATCCAGATCAGCTAGCTTCTGAGAGGCCAGCTGATCAGGATCCACACTGTAAGGTACAAGAATTGTCATAGGTAAAATAATAAATCGATAGAAGAGAAATGAACAAAATATTCACTAAAAATATATACAAACTACAAACATGTACTTAAAATGAATAGTTTAGCATTTTAAAAGGATTTTTGCTTGGAAGTAGATATTGTGGGAGTATCATTTTGGGAGCAGACATAGACGGCACCTTCAGGTGTGTAAAAACAAAAACCTTACACCCTAGTGCACATTATGTTTACTAAGTTTAAACATAGAGTGCATTAATAGTGAACATCATGCAATTCACATAATAACTTTAGTTATGATTCATTACTCGAATATTAAGCGAATAAAGAAATGTGCTTTATGCAAGATTGTCATTTTGTATCCTGCTTGATAACTTATATCACTTTAACTATCCTTGTTAGCAAAGACTTTTGTCATCTGCTGATAACCTTTGCAAACAGTAAAGACCCAGATCTGGAACGAGAAGAATGTCGATCCTGATCTTGATCCAAAAGGATTGACACTCTAATAGTGTGTTCCTGAAAGAATTTATTGAAAAAAGTAATTGTTACAAAAAAAAAAGTCAGCAGACGACAAAAAAGTTTAAAGAAAAAGATCTTTCTAATTCTATTGTATTGTTATAATACATACCGCGAAAATATTAAGCGAATAAAGAAATGTGCTTCATGCTAGATTGTCATTTTGTATCCTGCTTGATAACTTATGTTATTTTGAATTATATCATTTTAACTATCCTTGTTAACTAGGTTGCAAGGCAGTAGACATTAGAATAAAACCCGTATTATTAGCTTTTGGATGAATATTGTGAATGGTAAACAAACAAAACTATCAAAATGGTTATACCTTCTTCTACTAGGAGAATATGATGGTGGCATCCATCAACATAAATGGATCCATTTTATTAAACATATTCTAATATCTGTAGGGCGTCCCGATCTTTTAAACAAGGAAGTCATTGAAAACCCAAAATCAATCAAAAATCAAATCTCTAAAACTCTATCAGACCTTTATGTTCAGGAGTGGCATAACAAATAACAAAGTAACTTCATCCTCTAAAGGAAAGAATTATACTCTTTTCAAGCAAGATTTAAATTTTGAAAATTACCTAATCAAATTAAATAGGAAACACTGTTCTTCATTGTTAAAGTTTAGGTAAAGTTATCATTGGCTTCCGGTTGAAACTGGTCGCTGGGAAAACACACCTTTAGAAGACAGAAAATGCACATTATGTAGCAAACATGATATCGGTGACGAATTTCACTATCTTTTTGTTTGTGATCACTTTATATCTGACAGAAAGAAATATTTAAGTTTATATTTATACAAAAGTCCTAACATTATAAAATTCGAAGAACTATTTTCTTCAGCAAATACCAGGAAGCTTGTAAAGTTATCAAGTTTTGTAGAAATTATAATGAATAAATGTTCATGTGCAGCCTAACCCTAAAAGAGTCAATCATTACGATAATATACTTCTTACTATGTCTTGGCTTAATATTTCATGGGAATTGCCTGATTATAGACAACTCACATGATATGTCATATCATGCGAATTGTCTATAATTAATAATGTGAAGCCTTATTTTATTTCTTAATGAAGCAACAACAGTCGATTATGTTGCCTACTGTAAGTTATAGAAGGCTCTTTCAGGGTTGATTTTGCTCGCATTTTAATTTTCACCTTTTTCATGCTCTTTGTACACTGTATTTTATGTATATCATGTATATGCTTTGTTTTTGTATCTTATGCTCTTACGCTATCTATGAGTGGCCTGAGTTTTATGTCAATAAAGATATGTTCTGTTCTGTTAACAAAGACTTTTGTCATCTGCTGATAACCTTTGCAAACAGTAAGGACCCAGATCAGGGCCGAGAAGAATGTTGATCCTTATCTTGATCCAAACCGACTGACACTCTAATAGTGTATTCCTGAAAGAATTTATTGAAAAAAGTTATTTTAAAAAAAAAGTCAGCAGACGACAAAAAGTTTATAGAAAAAAGATCTTTCTGGTTCTATTGTATTGTATTTGAATTTAAGGTACAACTTGCATTTTATATTGTAGAACAGTGACCTATGTCACTGTACAGAAATGTGTAGAAAGACCCTTGTTACTGTGTATAACATTTTATCAGACAGACAATGTCGTCTGCTGATAACCTTGCAAACAGTTAGGACCAAGATCAGAACCAATTGAAAGTCATTCCTGGTCTGCATCCAAAATGTTTGACATTCTAATTGAGTTCCTGAAAGAATTTTTGCAAAAGACATAAAAAGTATTCAACTAGTTAAAAAAGATCTTTTTGGTTTTAATGGTCAGCAGACCTCAAAACATGAATATGGGCATGACTGGATTTGTTCATCTAAATTGAAGTGTTCTTGTTACCCTGGCAACAAATAGCAGGCTTCTGACCACATGGTGAGGCTATTACCTGGTGACTTATCCCAATAAACACCGAAATTTCAGTTTTACACTGTCAATCATATACCAGCTTTAGCAAACAGTGTAGATACAGATGTGAAGCAGCTAATAAGGAAAGAGTTAAATAAGATAGTCTTCTGGAATTACCTTTTAGTGAATAAATTATTTTGTTCAAAGAACAAAAAAAAATAGTCCCTGATCAGACTGCATTGAATTTTTTATATAAATCTTTACATGCGACATACTTAGTGATTCTGTTGTCGTCTGCTGACTCCTTTCAAAATAAATATTTTCAAGAAATTTCAGGAAAAAAATCAAGGTGTCAAATTGTATGGATCCAGATCAGGACCAAACATACTGTTGGTCCTGATCTGACTCCAAACTGTTCATGAATGTTATCAGCAGATGACAAAAGTTTGATGATCAGTTGTTTCCAAAAACGGGATATATCTAGGTTCAGCAGGACAAAGGTTAATTTGATATTTATGCAAGTGCATTTATTATAACATAGTAACCCTATTTGTCTCGACAAGCATCCATTTCTATTTTACTCTGCTTGTTGGAAATTATTTAGGTATTTTGTCATCTGCTGTCTTTTCTAAATTAATTTACTATATAGTTCCTTCATTATCACTATCAGAGAGTCAAACAGTTTGGATTCAGATCAGGTCTGACATTTTGTCGGTGCTGATCTGGTTCTAAAACTGTTTGCAAAGGTTATCAGCAGACAACAATTGTAGGCAAAGAGAAACTTCAGCAGTGTATATCTAACCAACTTGCAGGGTTCCACTTAGTAGTATGCATTTATAACCAAAGTAGAAAACAATATGTATCCTGATCAGCTGGTTTCAGGCCAGCTGATTCAGATCTATACTGTTTTCAAAACAAGTTATACCCAGGTACAGCATGGTATGGGCCATTTTACATTATTTACAGGTCATCATATTTCTTTAATTTTTATGCCCCCAAAGGAACTTTGGGAGGCATATAGTAATCGCACTGTCCGTCCGTCAGTCCGTCCGTCCGTCCGTCCGTCCGTCAGTCCGTCCGTCCCGCTTTCGTGTCCGGTCCATATCTCCTATATTCTTTGAGGTAGGAATTCCAAATTTGGTGTGTGGATACATCTTGGGATGGCGGAGTGTCGCGTACCATTTTCGGGTCACTGTGACCTTGACCTTGACCTCTGACCTAGTTTTTATAATAACCGTGTCCGGAGCATATCTCTTATATTATTTGAGGTAGGAATCTCAAATTTAGTGTGTGGATGCATCTTGGGATGAGGAAGTGTCGCATACCATAATTGGGTCACTGTGACCTTGAACTTGACCTCTGACCCAGTTTCTTGAAAACTGCATTGAGTCTGGTGCATATCTCCTATATTCTTTGAAATAGGAATTCCAAATTTGGTGTGTAAATGCATCTTGGGATGATGGGGTGTCACATGCCAATTTTGGGTCACTGTGACCTTGACCTCTGACCTAGTTTTAAGAATTATTGTGTCCGGAGCATATCTCTTATATTCTTTGAGTTAGGAATTCCAAATTTGGTGTATGGATACATCTTGGGATAGCGGAGTGTCATGTGCCATTTTCAGGTCACTGTGACCTTGACCTCTGACCTAGTTTTTATAATAATCGTGTCCGGAGCATATCTCTTATATTATTTGAGGTAGGAATCTCAAATTTGGTGTGTTGATGCATCTTGGGATGTAGAAGTGTCGCGTACCATAATTGGGTCACTGTGACCTTGAACTTGACCTCTGACCTTGTTTCTAGAAACTGCATTGAGTCTGGTGCATATCTCCTATATTCTTTGAGATAGGAATGCCAACTTTGGTGTGTAAATACATCTCGGGATGACGGGGTGTCACATACCATTTTTGGGTCTCTGTGACCTTGACCTCTGACCTAGTTTTAAGAATTATTGTGTCCCGAGCATATCTCATATATTCTTTGAGTTAGGAATTCCAATTTTGGTGTGTGGATGCATCTTGGGATAGCGGAGTGTCATGTACCATTTTTGGGTCACTGTGACCTTGACCTCTGACCTAGTTTTTAGAATAATCATGTCCAGAGCATATCTGTGGATGCATCTTGGGATGACGAAGTGTCGCTTACCATAATTTAGTCACTGTGACCTTGAACTTGACCTCTGACCTAGTTTCTAGAAACTGTTGCATATCTCCTATATTCTTTGAAATAGGAATTCCAAATTTGGTATGTAAATGCATCTTGGGATGCCTGAGTGTCACAAACCATTTTTGGGTCACTGTGACTTTGACCTCTGACCTCGTTTACAAGAATTATTGTGTCCAGAGCATATCTCCTATTATGTTTGATGTAGGAATCCCAAATTTGGGGTGGTGATTCCTCTTGGGATGGCGGAGTGGTGCATACCATTTTGAGTCACTTTTGACCTTGACATTGACTTCTGGCCTCATTTCTAGTTTTTTCGTGCTATATTACAGCTATCTTTCCTCAAATGTGTCTTATACTAGACCAATTCCTTTGGGGGCATTCGTCACGTGTTTGTGACATTTCTTGTTATTTTTGTTAATTTTCTCCGAATTTTATGCACATAAAATTCGACAAAAACACAGAAGAAATTTAGGATACTGCCTGATTATGACTATTTCCTATGAGTGAAGATCCAGATCAGCTAGCTTCTGAGAGGCCAGCTGATCAGGATCCACACTGTAAGGTGCAAGAATTGTGATAGGTAAAATAATAAATCGATAGAAGAGAAATGAACAAAATATTCACTAAAAATATATATACAAACTACAAACATGTACGTAAAATGAATAGTTTAGCATTTTAAAAGGATTTTTGCTTGGGAGTATATATTGTGGGAGTATCATTTTGGGAGCAGACATAGACGGCACCTTCAGGTGTGTAAAAACAAAAACCTTACACCCTAGTGCACATTATGTTTACTAAGTTTAGACATAGAGTGCATTAATAGTGAACATCATGCAATTCACATAACAACTTAAGTTATAATTCATTACTCGAATATTAAGCGAATAAAGAAATGTGCTTCATGCAAGATTGTCATTTTGTATCCTGCTTGATAACTTATATCACTTTAACTATCCTTGTTAGCAAAGACTTTTGTCATCTGCTGATAACCTTTGCAAACAGTAAAGACCCAGATCTGGAACGAGAAGAATGTCGATCCTGATCTTGATCCAAAAGGATTGACACTCTAATAGTGCGTTCCTGAAAGAATTTATTGAAAAAAGTAATTTAAAAAAAAAAAGTCAGCAGACGAAAAAAAGTTTATAGATAAAGATCATTCTGGTTCTATTGTATTGTTATAATTCATAACTCGAAAATATTAAGCGAATAAAGAAATGTGCTTCATGCTAGATTGTCATTTTGTAACCTGCTTGATAACTTATGTTATTTTGAATTATATCATTTTAACTATCCTTGTTAACTAGGTTGCAAGGCAGTAGACATTAGAATAAAAACCCATGTTATTAGCTTTTGGATGAATATTGAGAATGGTAAACAAACAAAACTATCAAAATGGTTATACTTACTTCTACTAGGAGAATATGATGGTGGCATCCATCAACATAAATGGATCCATTTTATTAAACATATTCTAATATCTGTTGGGTGTCCCGATCTTTTAAACAAGGAAGTCATTGAAAACCCAAAATCAATCAAAAAATCAAATCTCTAAAACTCTATCAGACCTTTATGTTCAGGAGTGGCATAACAAAGTAACTTCATCCTCTAAAGGAAAGAATTATACTCTTTTCAAGCAAGATTTCAATTTTGAAAATTACCTAATCAAATTAAATAGGAAACACTGTTCTTCATTGTTAAAGTTTAGGTAAAGTAATCATTGGCTTCCGGTTGAAACTGGTCGCTGGGAAAACACACCTTTAGAAGACAGAAAATGCACATTATGTAGCAAACATGATATCGGTGACGAATTTCACTATCTTTTTGTTGTTGATCACTTTATATCTGACAGAAAGAAATATTTAAGATCATATTTTTACAAAAGTCCTAACATTATAAAATTCAAAGAACTATTTTCTTCAGCAAATACCAGGAAGCTTGTAAAGTTATCAAGATTTGTAGAAATTATAATGAATAAATGTTCATGTGCAGCCTAACCCTAAAAGAGTCAATCATTACGATAATATACTTCTTACTATGTCTTGGCTTAATATTTCATGGGAATAACCTGATTATAGACAGTTCACATGATATGTCAAATCATGCGTATTGTCTATAATCAAGAATGTGAAGCCTTATTTTGTTTCCTAATGAAGCAACAACAGTCGATTATGTTGCCTACTGTAAGTTATAGAAGGCTCTTTCAGGGTTGATTTTGCTCGCATTTTAACTTTCACCTTTTTCATGCTCTTTGTACTCATGTATTTTATGTATATCATGTATATGCTTTGTTTTTGTATCTTGTGCATTTACGCTATCTATGAGTGGTCTGAGTTTTATGACAATAAAATATGTTCTGTTCTGTTAACAAAGACTTTTGTCATCTGCTGATAACCTTTGCAAACAGTAAGGACCCAGATCAGGGCCGAAAAGAATGTTGATCCTTATCTAGATCCAAACCGACTGACACTCTAATAGTGTGTTTTTGAAAGAATTTATTGAAAAAAGTTATTTTAAAAAAAGTCAGCAGACGACAAAAAGTTTATAGAAAAAAGATCTTTCTGGTTCTATTGTATTGTATTTGAATTTAAGGTACAACTTGCATTTTATATTGTAGAACTGTGACCTATGTCACTGTACAGAAATGTGTAGAAAGACCCTTGTTACTGTGTTTAACATTTCATCAGACAGACAATGGCGTCTGCTGATAACCTTGCAAACAGTTAGGACCAAGATCAGAACCAATTGAAAGTCATTCCTGGTCTGCATCCAAAATGTTTGACATTCTAATTGAGTTCCTGAAAGGATTTTTGCAAAAGACATAAAAAGTATTCAACTAGTTAAAAAAGATCTTTTTGGTTTTAATGGTCAGCAGACCTCAAAACATTTGGATTTGTTCATCTAAATTGAAGTGTTCTTGTTACCCTGGCAACAAATAGCAGGCTTCTGACCACATGGTGAGGCTATTACCTGGTTTCTTAATCCCAATAAACACCGAAATTTCAGTTTTACACTGTCAATCACATACCTGCTTTAGCAAACAGTGTAGATACAGATGAGAAGCAGCTAATAAGGAAAGAGTGAAATCTTTAAGGTCCTTTAAGATAGTCTTCTGGAATTACCTTTTAGTGAATAAATTATTTTGTTCAAAGAACAAAAAAAATAGTCCCTGATCAGACTGCATTGAATTTTTATATAAATCTTTACATGCGACATACTTAGTGATTTTGTTGTCGTCTGCTGACTCCTTTCAAAATAAATATTTTCAAGAAATTTCAGGAAAAAATCAAGGTGTCAAATTGTATGGATCCAGATCAGGACCAAACATACTGTTGGTCCTGATATGACTCCAAACTGTTCATGAATGTTATCAGCAGATGACAAAAGTTTGATGATCAGTTGTTTCCAAAAACGGGATATATCTAGGTTCAGCAGGACAAAGGTTAATTTATGCAAGTGCATTTATTATAACATAGTAACCCTATTTGTCTCGACAAGCATCCATTTCTATTTTACTCTGCTTGTTGGAAATTATTTAGGTATTTTGTCATCTGCTGTCTTTTCTAAATTAATTTACTATATAGTTCCTTCATTATCACTATCAGAGAGTCAAACAGTTTGGATTCAGATCAGGTCTGACATTTTGTCGGTGCTGATCTGGTTCTAAAACTGTTTGCAAATGTTATCAGCAGACAACAATTGTAGGCAAAGAGAAACTTCAGCAGTGTATATCTAACCAACTTAGTAGTATGCATTTATAACCAAAGTAGAAAACTATATGTATCCTGATCAGCTGGTTTCAGGCCAGCTGATTCAGATCTATACTGTTTTCAAAACAAGTTATACCCAGGTACAACATGGTATGGGCCATTTTACATTATTTACAGGTCATCATATTTCTTTAATTTTTATTTTTGTTAATTTTCTCCGAATTATATGCACATAAAATTCGACAAAAACACAGAAGAAATTTAGGATACTGCCTGATTATGACTATTTCCTATGAGTGTAGATCCAGATCAGCTAGCTTCTGAGAGGCCAGCTGATCAGGATCCACACTGTAAGGTGCAAGAATTGTGATAGGTAAAATAATAAATCGATAGAAGAGAAATGAACAAAATATTCACTAAAAATATATATACAAACTACAAACATGTACTTAAAATGAATAGTTTAGCATTTTAAAAGGATATATATTGTGTGAGTATCATTTTGGGAGCAGACATAGGCGGCACAAACCTTACACCCTCCTGTACGAAAATTCTAACCAAAATCCACCCTAATTACAGGTGGATTACAGGCGAAACTGACATGGAATTTCAATTTTCCAGCTGGAATTGACAAGGAGATGGAATACTTGCAAAAATCCAGGTGGGATCACCGATTCGGAAAGATTCCGCGTGGATTTTTCTGATTCCAGCTGGAAACTTTCAAGCATATGGAATTTATTTCTCAGGATTAATCCACCTGGAATGTTTCGTAATAGTATTTAAAAATCCACCTGGAAACTCTTAAGGACAAGGAATTTTAGGACTTACAAAATTTCTTTCGACTAGTATTTTTTCTCAGGTGGATTTTTTTCCTTAGCAGTTACACAGAAACAGATTTTTTACTCAGTTCAAACTTAGAACTTTTTTCAACAAATTTGAAATCTGATCTGTTCGTGGGGACATTAGTTACCAAGATATTTTATCTGCAGGAACTATAAACCCTTGTGAGTAACAGCAAGAATTGCATCTGAAAAAGTTGTCTGCTTGAGTCATCTGCTGCATATTATATGCTATACTGTCTACCCAAGATGGGCCCTAATGGAAATCACAAGTTCTAAATGCTGAATATTTTGTTTTTGTTTTCTCCAGATTGATGCAATGGCAAAATTAACCCAAGCCTGTTGCACAAATCCACTTCATTTCGGCCTTGAATTTTACGACTTTCACTTAGTGACACCCTGCGAAATAGAGTTCTTAACTCGAGAAAAGTTCAAGAACAGTTCTTGAAATTAGCAAGAATTCTTGAACTGTTCAATAAGATTTGTACTTAAACTGTTCAAGAACATAAATTAGGAACAATTCAAAAACTTTTTAAGAATTCCTTATGTTCTTGAATTTTTCATAAACTGTTCTTGAACATTTTAATTACTTTTCTTGAATGCTGTGTTGACTCTAGTGTTCTTGAACTGTTCTTAAATGTGTTCTTGATTTTTTCAATGACTTTTCTTGAACATAATATTTTCTTGAACTGTTCTTAAATCTGTTCTTGACTCTTTCAAAGACTTTTCGAACATGTTTTGCTCTTTAACTGTTCTTTCATTTGTTCTTGATTACTTCAAAGACTTTTCTTTTCTTGAACATAATAAGTTCTTGACTTGCTCTTACATTTGTTCTTGATTATTTCAGACTTTTCTTGAATATTATGTGTTCTTGAACTGCTCTTACATTTGTCCTTGATTATTTCAAAGACTTCTCTTGAACATAATGTGTTCTTGAACTGTTCTTACATTTGTTCTTGGTTCTTTTGGAGACAGTCCATGAACATTATTAAATATGTTCTTGAACTGTTCCTAAATGTGTTCTTGATTATTTAAAAGACTTATCTTGAAATAATGTGTCGATCTAACTTAACTTATTGCACGTAAGTTGTGATACCTAAACATGATATCTAAACTCAAACATTTGACCCAAACAATGGACATCATTCACTCTGTGAATTTGGCACTTAGTAATTTGGCATAGCATTTTAATAGTAATAATTTTAGGAAAAAAATCTAATAATATGAGTCTTATTTCTCTACCATTTTAATAACTGATGGTGTGGTGCAGTGGATCAAGCTGATGGAAAATCTGTGAAGTTAAGCAACAAAATCATGGTTAGTAGTTGGATGGGTGACCCAATGGTTTGTATATATTCCAGCTGGATTATTTTTTCCAGGTGGAATTTTTCGAGGTAAATTTCAGGTGGAATTTTGCTGTAAATCCATTTAGATTTTTTGGAAAAATTTCCACCTGGAAAAAAATTCCAGGTGGAAAAATTTGCATATTTCACCTCATTTTGTTACTTTATATAGCTTTCCACCTGTATTCCATCTCATGTGAGGGAGAAAAAAATCCACCAGTATTTTTTTTAAGATTCCATGTGTTTAAATTCACCTGGATTCCGGCTGGACCTTTTTGTACAGGCTAGTACACATTATGTTTACTAAGTTTAGACATAGAGTGCATTAATAGTGAACATCATGCAATTCACATAACAACTTAAGTTATAATTCATTACTCGAATATTAAGCGAATAAAGAAATGTGCTTCAGGGTTGATTTTGCTCGCATTTTAATTTTCACCTTTTTCATGCTCTTTGTACTCATGTATTTTATGTATATCATGTATATGCTTTGTTTTTGTATCTTATGCCTTTACGCTATCTATGAGTGGCCTGAGTTTTATGTCAATAAAGATATGTTCTGTTCTGTTAACAAAGACTTTTGTCATCTGTTGATAACCTTTGAAAACAGTAAGGACCCAGATCAGGGCCGAGAAGAATGTTATAATCCCAAATAATTGGTATGTTCTAGAATGTTCTAGAAAGTCTCAGTCCAGTTCCAATTCTGCTTGAATAGAACTTCCTGGGATTTTGTGGTACTTCACTTTACATGGTATTTAATGGAATTCCATTAAATCCCAGAAGTTGGAACAATTGGTATTTTCTGTCACTATCTGGAACTAGAAAATCCCAGAAAGTCTCAAACAATTCTGCTTAAAATATAAGTGGGATTTTATGTTACTTTCTGGGATAAATATTCCATTTAATCCCAGAAAGTCCCAGTAGGTACTTTAAATGGGATTATTAAGATTTTCTGGGACTTCATCAATTCAACACATCCATATAATTTGGGATTAAATGGAATCTTTTGGTACTGCTAGTAAATAATTTGGTTCCATTTAATACCAAATAATCCCAACCTAGATTTGCATAGGACCATTATATTCTGAACTCAGTCTGACCTTGAAATATGATATAACTGTGTTAACCTGGTTCTCTCATTTCAATGACTCAAGCTGAAATTCATTAATCTTGCAGGAAACCAGAAAAAGATTCAAATAAACCTCATGGTTTGCAAGGCTCTAACTATTTGATAAATCCTGTGTTAATTTTGGATATATACTGCATAAACTGCACAAAATAAATCCTACAACAGACAATGTGAGTAAATAGAACATATTTCTATGCTTATAAATTATACTTGCTGGGCTGACCTCTTGGCTCTCGTTTGTGGTGTCTTCTGTGAGTTTGTCACTTTCCCATTGGTATCCTGGGTCAGGTGTGGTACTTGATTGTATGGATTCCTGATCTTTGCAACCTTACTTACTTTGCATGAGACTTTTCATCATATAATTTAGTTTCTCAGAAACAAAGCCATTTTTAGTTGTTTCTTTCTTTAAATGCTGATGAAAGACGCTTAATACTGAATTGTGTTCATTATGGTTATACAATTTTACCATTATCATTATTATTTACAGCAGCATTTATGGCAGTACAACACTTAGTTAGTGTGGTACATGTAAGCAGGTTAATTACTGAATTTACAGGATAATCAGGCTGATCATTGGGGCTTATTTTTATTTGATTTTTTTTATCCATTCTCTTTTTAAAAGGTGTTGGAGATATTGCAATTGCCTTCGTCTGTATATCAGGTTTTTGTTTGTTATGCTATCTTCTAAACAACTGGACAGATTATCCAACCAAATTTGTTGAGCAACTGGTGTATGCAACTGGTGTATGCAACAGCAAAATTCCAATACCCCAATGATGTGGGATGTAGGTCAAAAGTGTCCTTCGGTCTGCCCATTTGCCTGCAATACTTTCACCTTGCAAACGGTTTGTTTGTTTTGTTGCTTTACGTCCCAAGTCAACAGCTATGGTCATGGCGGGACAGTTAGTTCACCTAACCACACTTTTTCTGGGCAAGCTTTAACAATCAGTTAACCAGTACTTCGTGCACATACTTTCACTTGTAACTGACAACAACCCTTCTTGAATGATTCAGCGGAAGGGAGGAGAATGACCGTAGAAATTATTTCATGATCAATCTCCACGAAAGTACGGGACCGGGTTGGGATTCAATCTCGCGACCCCTGGATTCAGACTCACATCTGTTGCCAGACACGTTACCCACTGCGCAAACGGTCATACTGAATCCAACCGAATTTGTTTGGTGACTTACTTGCACAAGTGGGTGAGCAGGAGCATTACTGTTTTTTGCTTTTTGGATCCCCTTTGCATGGGCCTCAGAGAGTGTGCATTTTCTGGCTAAATTGCAGTCTCTTTCTGAATTGCTGGGTAGAACTCAACCAAATTTGTGCACAACTTAAACAAATTGTGTATACAAGAGCTTATTTTTGGGTACCCCACTCAGAGGCGCCATATAATGGGGACAAAAGTGTCTGCCCATTCTTCTTTTATGCTAATCCAAACATGCTGGGCTGAATTAAACCTAATTTGTTGAAAGGTCGACTTTCTCACAAGTGGGGAGTGGTAAAGAACATTTATTTTTTTAACCTTCCAGCCAAATTTTCGATTATCCGAAACTACTGGGTTATTCGAAGACTACGGACAGTCCTGACTTTTTTCTCTATTATCTATTGCAATAAAACTACCTATTATTCGAATTTCGATTATCCGAAAAATTGAATTTTTCGAAGTGATTTGTCGGTCCCGATAAAAGAAATGGCTATTAAATTACCTTTCAAGATTCGAAGTCCAAATGTCACGCATGGTGATCATGATTTCTTTGTTTGGTCAAGTTTATTTTTATTATATAGATTGATAATAAGAAAAAAATAGGTGAATGCCATTACAATAATACTTCATCAGTGTTGACGTGGTCTATTGTCATATACAGCATGGATGTTGGTGACCTGATTTTGAATGAAACGATTCAAATCTGAATATCGATATATAAACAAACAGGTTTTAAAATATTAAAACCAAACCAATAATGTATATGATGTATATATGTTCAATGTTTCTATCTTGCTTTTGTAATTGTGCTTTATTTGTATGCTCTTCACATGTGGAGGAAATAAAGAATATTATTATTATCATTATTTTTATTATTATTATTATTATTATTATTATTATTATTATTATTATTATTATTTTATTAAGGTCGTCTGCAATGATGGTTTTGTTTGATGTTTTTTAAATGTCTAATTATGGGCAATAAATGAGCTAAACTTGATTTTAATTGGATCTTCTCATCCTTTGATTTATTCTTGACCACTGTGTACATTATATTTAATATAGAATACAAGTATGTCTACAGAATTCCAAAGGGCCCTTACTTAGACTACAGTTATAATTCTGTCTGATTACTCTACTGGTTGTGATGAGATGAGCAATTATTTTGCCACACAAGCAGATATAATGATAGATATTGTATACGACTTGGATAAGGATTAGTTAAGATATTTTAAAACATTTAACCAATTTAACAAATACTAAATTGTCATGTTAAAATAGAAACTATTATTTTCCACGCCCCTCTATCTATATCGTAGTATTATACATATATGGAAATATTGAAAAAGTTTATATATAACATCTGTAAAAAAGGTCTTGATAATAGAGCAATGAATTGCTTCCTAAGATTAAAGCACCAAAGCCCAGAGATTTATAAGAAACCATGCGAAAAATATTCATTTCTCTTTGAAATATCATCTCTTACACCAAGTCAATGGCCTTGCTAATTTATTATGTTAGGTAACATAAGTTACAACCTGTAACATAACCTGTAACAAGTACTCATATCTTGTTGTTTAACATGCAAAATCTATGATTCTTTATTATATGAGCAAGACTATCAAAATATGGAAGATTTTATATAATTTTTACGTAAATAATACCTACCAAATTGGGCTCCTTAAAACTTGGGGTAGTGTTGTTTAATTGCTTATATAAGGCAATGCATTTAAGATAGATAAACACACTTTGTTTTTTTTCTATAAGCCAAATAAGTGTGTTAGTACAACTAGATTAAAAGCATTTTAAAAATTCACAAATCAGCTGTAAAATTAAATGCTATTGGTCACAGTTACCGTTTTTAAAGGGTAGTTTTATGTAAGTAACGCACATAACACATTAGGATGCCGTAATTTTGCTTTAAAACTTTTATCTGCAGCTTAGGTATCCAGCAGGCAGACTATATGCGTGATTTAAATAGTTAGTTTAATGCCTTCATTCTGTAGCACAGCCTTTTAACTTTTCATTTTCTGAATTTTATATGGTAACATATGTAACAGACTGTCAGAGGCAAACACCAAATCGTACACATGCAAACATCTCTTATTTTACGCAGCTTGAAATGCTCTTTTAAGATACGATGTGTCTGCAAAATTCTTTAGCGGGGAGCAAAACATTCTCAGCCATCATTCTAACAATGATACATTGCCATTTTGGTAACGTATATTTTAGGATTTCCCACCAAGGGAGAAATTGAAATCTCTCTGTTTTGATATAAAACTCTCACAACTTTGAACACAGAGTGTAAAATGCTTCTTTGAGCTAAAAACTAAAAATATTATTTTTGGATAAAAAACCCCGCAGGGTTTTTCTCCCATTTTATTTTGTGGGGGAAAAACCCCGCGGGGGAAAAACCCTGCGGGGGAATTTTCTTTTTCCTCTAGAGGCACAATATGATGCTGAAAGTTTTTGATATACCTTTTATTATGCATTGTGATGAATAATAATTCAAAAAAGTCAATTTGAATTTTTCAAAAAACCCTGCGGGGTTTTTCCCCCACAATCTGAAATGGGAGAAAAACCCCGCGGGGGAAATCAAAGTTTTGAATTAAGCCATATCAATCATTTTCTGCAATAATTACAATCAAACAAACTTGTTTCTTGAACAAATTTTAATATTTATTTTTTTGAAAAAACCCTGCGGGGTTTTTCCCCCATTTGAAAATGTGGGGGAAAAACCCCGCGCGGGGTTTTAAAAACCCCGCGGGGTTTTCGAAAAACCCCGCGGGGTTTTTAACTTTGACCATTTTTTTCATTATGATGGCATATATTTTTTTAGTCATAATCATATATGTTTTGCTCCCTTATGTCTGTATTTATGTATTTTAGTGGTTTTGAGTCTTTTGCACCACTAGAAAGATGATGTGATTTTGCCAAATTCTGGTGTGGCAAAAAAAAACTGGTGGCTGTTTTGGGTAAACTAATATTAAAATAGAACACCCGGTTTGTGTCTTTTCATATCAAGTTTACCAGACTCGTCTGCAAGAATGCATGTTGAATTGCTCACCTTGCCCGGTAAACTTGATATCAAAAGACGCAAACCTGGTATTTTCTAAATATATACATTTACTCATATTTTTTTACTTATTTGAAATTCGGAACGTTAAAGGTGTATTATAATTGCTGGAAATTTACAAAATATGAAACCACTATAAAATAGCTTGAAACCTTTTCTAATCACTGTTAAAATTGTCAAGAAACAAAACAGCTGTCTTAAGCATCTGTAGATCTATATGTTTTAACTTTTTTTGTTCTTGAAAATGTTGGTAAAGTACATCAGACTCTGTTCTGCCATATGACAGGCCCCCAGATAAGAGTGCATAGCTCAAAATTATTTTTTCTATTTCCTAACCAAAACATATGTTGTGGGTACTCAAAAGAACCGTCTCGATGAGACGGTTCTTTTGAGCACCCAAAACATATGTTTAAACTGATGAATAAGAAAAAAATCGCAATTTTACGCTAAAAAACTTTGGTTAATTGGCCCTATGCATATAAGGTTCAATTTTCATTGAGATATGTACATTTATTGGTAGGCTTTAAAGATAGAGAATCACAGATTGAGAAGGGAACTAGAAGATGTTAGGTAAGGATACAATACTTAACTATTTATGCACATCAAAGGGAGACTACTGTAATAAGCAGTGTTTTTTGTCCAATTGTGTCCCCTTTCAAAATGATGACTTCACTTAAAAGGAAGAATTTGTCCCCAGAGGGAGCAAATTATTTCCTTTAAGAGAAGTCCCTTATGAAATGGGAAAATAATATCTCCACATTTAATAATAGGGTCTTTATTAAAATTTTATTTGTTTCCCCTTACTTGACTGACCCTGATAAAAAAGGCCCTACCCCAAAAAAATTATTTCAATTTTCAGTCAATTATTTTTTTTTTTAAATTTCATTGCAAACTTAGAGAATTGTCCAATATAAACAAGTTATCTTTAAAAAAAAAGATTCTTAGCTAGGGAATTGTTTGTGTATTTAATTTTATTGCTTATGTAGGACTATTTACAATTAAGTTTAATGGGTATCAAATTTGAGAAGTTAAAAATTTTTTTCGACCGACCCATACCTGTTAAACAGGGTTGGGTAAGGGGAAACAAAACTTTTTGAGGTTGGCCAAGGTGATCTTTCTTGTATGTGTACATTTTCATTATACATTTTCATTTTGCATGTGTGTACTTTTATTTAACCTTATATGTATACAGTGTACATAGGTCCATTTAATCTAAATTGTTTAGCGTAAAATTGGAATTATTTTCTTACCCAGCAATGAACATGAACATGAATTTTTGGTGCTCTAAAGACATATGTTTTGGTTAAGAAATAAAAAAATAATTTTTGGGTACGCACATTTATCTGGGGGCCTAAGTGTATATAAAATAAAATGCTGGTCTTTAGACTAGCTTATGTAGCCTGAACATCATTTATTCTGTGTACATATTTTTAAACAGGTGTCTGAGCATGTCACACTTTATCAATGTACTGTAAGAAATTATTTACAATTTTACAATTTTACTCTGAATTGTTTTGTTTATCTTAACCTATGATAAAGGGTTATACTATTTAAATGGATCACTTGTAAATTAGCAAACAGGGAAGACCCAAATGAATAGCAGCATCAGATGCGCCCACAGGTTTAGATAAACAAACATTTTCAGCATAAAACTGTAAATATTTTCTTTACCATAATCTTCAGCATATGTTTTGGGTGCTCAAAAGAACCGTCTCATTGAGACGGTTCTTTTGAATACCCACAACATATGTTTTGGTTGATAAATAAGATTTTTTTTTGTTACACACTCTTAACTAAAGTCCTGTAAGCACCATTATATCAGGATCTGTGCTATTTGTTGAAGATGAAAACACACATTAGGGACAGAAATGCATCATAATTTGAAAATTCTAACCTGTAACCCAGGGTGACAGTAGGGAGAAGTGACTCCTCCCTCCAGGAAAATTAGGGAGAAGTGACAGTCAGATAGGGAGAAGTTATAGTGCAAAATTACAGCATTTTCTGTCAGTTTGGTAGCAAATTAGCCATTACACATACCATTGCCATTAGAGGGAGGGGAAAAAACAATGCAGTGGTAGTAGATTGTCATCACAGAATGAAAATGGGTCTCCCTAAAAATAAGAAAAAAAATTAGGGAGACTCCCACTTCTCTCTGGGTCCCATTTCGGGCAAAATTTCGGCCCCATAGGGCAAATTTTTCGCCCTAGTTGCCCCCTAGCTTGTTCCCTGGCTACCTTGTTTTTCATGATGTACAACAATCCTAAAAATTAGTATATACAAAGGGTTAAAAATATTTGTTTTAAAATTTCAGGTCACTGTATAATCAGTTGTTGCAAGAGAATTCCCATGAGAGGTTTGACGAGCGACGAGTGACACTGTTGAAATCCCAAGCTATACAGCTGGAAAGACAAGTAGGGACAAACCCCTCTCTTTCACTTATATACTTAGATGGATGGCCCGCGTCAGGATCAATGGATAGACTGATGGAAGAGAGAATGCAGGAGTCTGATCAGGGTTTTTCCTATAAATTTGCCTTTTGAGCCACACCATGAGATTTCCAAAAATGTGGTATGTGAGACAAGCGAAGGCTCAGACCAGCCTGCACACTCATGCAGTCTGGCCAAAGACTGTACTAATGGCTTGAATATTCTTTGACTGTTAAGCTACTGACCAAACATCATTTGGGGTTTCTAAGCTACAAAGGAGGCTGCACAGGCTCCTGTGAGTCTACACTTGTCAAATGTCACATTGTTGAACATCTCATTTCATGGCTCATTTTGTTACATTCTTCTATGCATCTCATCAGGATATGTAGGTACACAAAAGGACCATCTCTTTTAGCTGGTTCTTTGTGTACCCAAAACATATCTCATTATCTGTAGTAAGAGGTTTCTTTTGAATACTTGCAAAATATAATTTCATAGACATGATTCAGGCCTTCAGATTTATGGTGGGCTCGGGTCATTGTCCCATGATTTCAAAATATGGCCCATCACTTTCCAAGGCAGTGGGCCTAGTGGACCCATCCTTTTTAGTTGTGAAAAATCTCACTTTAATAAAAATATTCACCTTACAGCGAGTCTACGAATTCAACAAAACAGAAAGTTCATGTTTGTAGTCAATATAGTATAACATGTCTTAAGCAGCCACTCAAAAAAGACAAAACAAAGATCTTAATAATAAATGGTAGCTTAATGCCGGGGATTAATGAAGGTCGAAAGTATTGTATATTCAGCAGTCAATATACATATATGCATACAAGTGTCAGTGTGTGGGTAAAGTATACAACCCAAATGTCAACTGTGGTTAGTTTGATATGCTTCAGAAAATGACTCACCATTTTTTGCTCCATGGGTCACTTCAGCTCACCAATCTTGAAAAAAATCTGAAGCCCTGAATTGATCTATGATCTGAATCCAGTGTGATCTGAATCCAGTGTATGATCATGTATCTCTAATTTATGCCAACTTAAAGGCTACTTCAAAGTTCAAGCTGTTAGAATATATCAACCCTTTTCATTCTGGATACACTTAAACAGGTACTTTGGCAAACAGTGAAGACCCAGGTGAAATGCCACATAAGGCGGCATTTCATCAGTGTCTGCATTGTTTGCTAAGATAAAAACGATCTTCAGGGACAGAAATACATCATTTAAAAGAATGTTTGACTGGCATCCAGGGCCTTTAAATACAAAATGGACAATTCGATACTATATGGAATAAACCATCAGAATGAAAAGGGTTAACATTTTCATTGTAGTTTCTGGAGCTGCTTGTGTTTCTCGATCAAGGGTGTCCAAAGTGTTTTTCCTTGTAGCAAAATTAAAACCTCTCGAAGCAAAACACAAAGATTGAGAGCATCAAATTTGGCGCACCGCAGAGCGCTCATTTTTTTAGCTCACCAGAGCCGAAGGCTCAGGGTGAGCTTATAGGATGGGACTCAAGCTGGCATTCGTCCGTCTGTCCACACTTTCAAACATGAATATCTTTGAGACCAGCTGGCCGTTTGTAATCAAATTTCATCAGAAGCATCATTGGGGTGGGGGATTGACTCCATTAGGTTTTGGGCCAAGTCCGATTAGAACTTTGGTTTCCATGGCAACAGATAGCTCCGATAGGGTTATAATGAGAAAACCTTGTGAGGCTTCTAGCTCCTTCATTTTTGATTGGTTCTTCTTTATTCTTGCAGGTAACAAGGACAATCATAAAATCTTGGATGGGCCTGAAATTGGGCAGTATCCGACGAAGGACTTATGAGTTAGCTGCCCTTGAGCATTTGGAAAAATCCCCATAGACTTATAATGGGAGAAACTTTGTGACCACTTTAGTACCTTCATTTTCTAATGGATCTTCTTCATTCTTGCAGGTAACAAGGTCAGCTATAAAAGCTTGGATGGCTTTGAATTTCGGCAAGATTCCATCACTGACTTGGGAGTTAGCTGCCCTTGAGCGTCTGAAAAATCAATGAATAATGTTGGGACCTCTCTAGCGCCTTCATTTTTGTTTGGATCTTCTTCATTCTTGCAGGCAACAAGGACACCCATAAAATCTTGGATGTGTTCGAAATTTGGCAGGATCCGATCAGGGACTTATGAGTTACCTGCCCTTGAGCGTCTGAAAAAATCCCCTTAGACTTATAATGGGAGAAATGTTGTGACCTCTCAAGTGCTTTCAATTTTAAATGGATCTTCTTCATACTTGCAGATAACCCATTGCCTGTTATTGAGTTAGCTGCCCTTGAGCATCTTGAAAACTGATTGATACTGTAGTGACCACTCTAACGCCTTCGTTTTTGATTGGATTTTCTTCATTCTTGCAGGTAACAAGGTCAACCATAAAACCTTGGGTGGGTTTGAAATTCGGCCAGATCTGACTTTGGACTGTGGACTTAGCTTCCCTTGAGCGTCTGGAAAAATTCCCATAGACTTATAATGGGAGATCTGTTGTGACCACTCTAGTGCTTTCAATTTTGAATTGATCTTCTTTATTCTTGATGATAAGAAGTACAACTATAAAAGTTTGAATGAGTTTGATTTCGGTCAAAATCCCATCACCTATTATGGAGTTAGCTGCCCTTGAGCATCTTAAAAATTGATTGATAATGTTGTGACCACTCTAGCGCCTTCATTTTATATCGGATCTTCTTCATTCTTGCAGGTAACAAGGTCAACTATAAAAGTTTAGATGGGTTTGAAATTCGGCCAGATCAGACCTTGGACTGTGGGGTTAGCTGCCCTTGAGTGTTTTAAAAAATCCCCATAGACTTATAATGGGAGAAATGTTGTGATCACTCTAGTGCTTTCATTTTTGAATAGATCATATTTATTCTTGCAGATAAGAAGGAAAACTATAAAAGCTTCGATGAGTTTGAATTTGGTCAAGATCCCATCACCTATTATGGAGTTAGCTGCCCTTGAGCATCTTGAAAATTGATTGATACTGTTGTGACCACTCTAACGCCTTCATTTTTGATTGAATCTTCTTCATTCTTGCAGGTGACAAGAGCAACCATAAAATCTTGGATGAGTTTAATTTAAAGTAAAACCAACCTTAGACTGTGGAGTTAACTTCCCTTGAGCATCATAAAAAACTGCATATACCTTCAATGGGGGATCTATTGTGACCACTCTAGCACCTTCATTTTTGAATGGATCTTCCTCATTCTTGCAGGTAACAAGGAAAGCCATAAAAGTTTGAATGAGTTTGATTTTCGGCCACACCCAATCACCTGCTACAGAGTTAGCTGCCCTTGAGTTTCAAAAATATAGCTGTATGATGTTGTGACCACTCTAGCCTCTTCATTTTATTTGATTTTCTTCATCCTTGTAGGTTACCAGGACATACATAAAATCATGGACCATTTTGAATTTTGGTCAGATCCCATCACTGACAATGGAGTTAGCTGCCCTTGAGCATCTGAAAACTATACATTCACCAGGTTTTCTCCGCAATTTTTATTCAGATCCTATTTAGAACTGGCATTATATCTTATGTTTTTGAATTAATTTCTGGTCACTGTTTCAAGTTCAGAGTTACCTGCCTTTGAGCATCGTAAATTATGGTGTCTCCAAACATTATGCTGGCTCCATGGTTAGGGATCGTTGCCCATTGGGCTACTTGTTTTTAAAAAGTTTGTCCTTGTTGCTTAGAAATTATATCACTACCTAGCATCCTATGGGCAATTTTAGTTATGGACCTGTTTATGTAACAACAATGATGCGGGAATGAAATGAACACACAAAACAATATGTCTTTACTGAGGATAAATAACTATGCATGCGATTAAAATATGTTAATTGTCAAGTTGTCTCTGTGTGTGTAGAATGTTCAACTTCTTAAACAACTATTGGCGCAATCACATTGTGATAATTTCCGTACATCAGTGCATGAGTGCTAAGTTTTGAAATCACGGCAATACCATTGTTGTGTATCAGCTTATGCATCCATACAGGCTGCTTCACGTCTTTGCTATTCACTTTCTTGAAAGTTTAACCTTTAAAGCGCCACCTATAATTTGCAGCAGACAACAATTCCAAATTTTGCCGTTTTTTCAAAAATAGCAATTAAGGCATGATATTTCATGAGAATCGTCTGCTGGCAGATGATTCTCATGTAATATCATACCTTATTTTTGTCGAAAATTGGGAAAGATGTCGCGAAACTTATCGTCTGCTGCAGTTGTGATTGGCGCTTTAAGGGTTAATAGCCAATCATGCCCCATGCAAAATTGTGGTATTCTAGCTTGCCTTTGTAGCTGGGCAAGCTTGTTCCAGCCTTACCATGTCATAAGCCCATGCGCAAATAGTGTTTATGTCATGTCCGTAAATCTTCAAAAACACTTTACACACTTACCTTCGATGATATAACATTCTTAGTTTGGTTGCTAAATGAAAGAAACAAGCATCCCCTGATTGCATAGGTAAAATTGAAAAAGTGGGTGTCGCCTATTGTTTGGTGGAGGGGTTTTGACAATGACTGACATATTTGTGGTTAATTGCCATTATCAACGGATTAACGATCGGCGGCCGTTATTGATAAGACATCAAATGATTGAAGGATTATCAGCACCCTGCTGTGGACCGTATTCAAGTTCAGATTGGGACAGAGGCTCACTACAGTATAAAGTCTATTGAGATTTGTAAAATTGGTGCGATTTTTGGGGAAAACCACGTTCAATTCGCAGAAATGTAATTCACATTTTCTGGAAAATCAATTCACAAAAAATGCGACAGATGAACACCCCTGATAATAACAAATAAACCATCATGTGATCTTGGCAGAGTAACAATATTAGGCCACTGGCTGGATATGGTTTACCTCCCCCCCCAGGGGGAATTTTGTAGACCATATTTTTCTTGAAGCCCAATGTCTTGCGAGGATTTTGCAACATGTTAGTCCTCTGACAATGGCAGCGTTAAGCTGTAACAGCCTGTTACATACGTTACCCTACAAAATATTTGACAATTAAAATTCTTTTTAAGTCTTCAGAAAATTGCAAAAGATAAGGTAAGATTTCCAAATTGTTTATATTTTCTAAATAAGCTATTACTGGGCTACAGATAATGATATTTGAAAACAAATATAGTCACCCCCAATGTAGTGTATGTTACATTTTTTCATTGAACCCCCTTTTAAATGATAAATGCATCTAATATAGTTTGTCTTGAATTTTATTGAAACCAGTTTATGTTCAATAATTTGGTATTACATTAAAGATTTTCTATTTACCTTTTCAAAACTGAAAGCATTACGTTTCTATCTTATATACTTTTTGAGTTATTAGATGTTGAACATGGTACCCCCCATATCACACAAAAATGTAAAATGTAATTCTCCAGGCCTCGCGCTGGCTATAGACCCCTCTTCCCCCCTGGGGGAATTTTGTACACTATGATTTCCAGATACTACATTATATAAGCCACAAAAAGAAATATGTTAGCCCTCTATGAGTGGCAGCGTTAGCGGGTAACATCATGTTACGTACGTTACCCGCAAGATAACATTAAATTTTGATGATAATGTCTCCAACATGACATATTCACACTTTTTTTTGAAGTCTGGCACAGGTTTAAGAACTTCTCATAGCACAGTTACATAATTTTAGCTTTTGTTTTATAAATGTCTTGAGATTTTGCGGTTGTATATGTTACTTAGTGTTTCATATGTTATTTCCAAGTATCAGTATGGCAGTTATTGACTATACATGTATTACATCCGTCAGTGAATATAGTTAATCTGTAAGGCTGCTATTCAAATGAATTAAAGTTTCTTATTATGGTGTTTTAAACTATTTTACATCCCAGGTTACATACGTTACTCTCTGAATACCATTAAACATTCAAGATATGGTCTCCAACACGACCTGCTTGTACTTATTTGCATGCTGGCACAGGTCCGTGTACTTATTTTTACTCTGACTCATTTGCTGAGGAAGTAACTCAATACATAAACTACCATAAACCCTCTTTTCTTTTATAGAGACATCAGATATATAGTTGACATAATATTCTTGGAAAGTTTGTAACATTCAGTGCTATGTGCAAGTAACGACTTAAAAGATCAAAGAAAACCCATCAGGTAGAAGTTCTAGAGCAAATCTTCATATATTATCCAAGGGTTTTAAAGAATTTTCCTATACAACTTATTACTCCTCTATCGGATTTATCTTGCAAGGATTTTGCAATATGCTAGCACTCTGGTAATGGCACCATTACCCTGTAACAGCCAATTATATATAATACCCACCAACATCTTTGATAATTTTAGTAAATGACATGACTTCTGAAAAGTGCAAACCATAAGGTAAGATTTCCAAATTGGCTTTATCATCCAAGTAAGCTATTATTGCCTCAAAGATATGGACCTTTGAAAACATTTATGCACCCCAAAGTGTTACGTATGTAACTTTTTTCATTATTCCTATATAAATGATTTATGAAACTAATATAGTTTGATAATTTTAATGTGAATGTGCTTACTAACTCATTTTGTATCAAAGAATGTTTATGTACCTTTTAAAAACTGCAAATATTATGTTTCTATCTTTTATAAGGTTTGAGTTGTTGAGATTTGAACATTGTAACCCCATATCATACAAAATGTGAAATATAGTTCTGTGGCTCTTTTGTTAGGATACCATCAAGTTTTCTTTGACCAAGAGGTACTCGATTTTCTTCCCATTTATTTTCCACACATTTTGTCCATATCTGGAAAGCCTCACTTGTGTTCATGGGAAATACTTGATGGTTTAATCTTTGTATGTACATCTTAAGGACAGAAAAGCAGATTGGAGGTAAGCTCATGTTCATGCCATTTGAAATAGTCAGTATATGTGTATGGCTTTGGTGCTTTTTTCAGAAACATGTCATACTGCAGCTTATTCACTATTACATACATAGCACATGTTATGGCTTCATATCACTGATGAGTGCCTAGAGCAATTATTTATTTGTTTTCCTACCCTTCTTAGAATGTTGATGAACTAGTGGGGGAGGGGTTCTCTATCAGTTTGATAGGAATAACCTTTCCATTGTACTAACACATCGGCAGTGTCACAATCTGTTAAACAGTGTATTAATGTAGATCTCTTCCCGCATATTCTGGCCAATGCTGTTAATATTCAGAAGGTGCACCTTTTGTTGCATACACCATTGTTGAACAAAACACTCAGGTTATCCTCTGCGAGAATGTTTGTAAGACTTTATATACTGCTGCTTATACAATGTATATATATGTATCAGTGACAAAACCAACACGCCCTGCCTTTAGTGCCTGGTTGAATACTGGTGCCAAGAGATCCATGATGGTGACAGGAAAAGCTGTTATGCTCTGTAGTTACGGCATTAACATAAACATTATGTGCAGCACTACATGGACAATCTAATGTTGGTTCAATGTGTGATCGCAAGCCACGCTGAAGTTTGGACTTGTCAGTTTTGGTGGAAATTCTATCAGGAGTTGACAGTGACCATGGTACAGGTCCCAGAAGGAACGGCAGTGTCAACTCAAGGTCAACATTATGTCTAATAGAAAGAAGGCCATGCTTACCAAGGACGCTCTTTTAAGCTCTCATCTGGCTGTTTACGTTTTGTAAATTGGGCAATTTCTTCTTGCTTGACCTCGCAAGCATCAAAACGTTATTAGCTTGTAGCATTTTAGGGGGGGGGGGGGGGTGTGAAAGACAGATTTTTAAATTAAAAGTGAGTCAATGAAGTCTGCAACAGCCTTCCTGCCAATGTCATCAGCTTCAATAAGATCCTTAGCTATAACAGGCTTAGCAGGCACACCGAAAGACAAAAAGTACAGTGCATTGTCTTCAAAACTAGAACTAAAAGGATTGGTGAAGCCTGAAACTGCCTCTAGTACTCATTCTACTTTGCATCTGAGCAGATTGAATATTTCATTTCAGTGCATTGAAGAGTTGTTTCAATATATTGAGCTCTGATGTGATGAGTAATATACCATTCCATCTGTAGTATGAAGCGTAGTTCTAGTTGCTGAAGCCTATAATACCTCTATATTGTTTGCCTGATAGTTATGTCAAAAGAATTTCTCAAGCAAAAAACCAATGGTTGTGACACACTAAACCAATTTTGTTCGAGAAGTTCTTTGCATCTGCGATGTGTATCAAATTTATGAGTGTAATCAGTTACAAAGGTACATATTGTGCGTGGTTGTTGTGATCGTTTGCAATGAACACTGGGAACAAGGCATACAGATAGAGATGACATGCAATTCAAAGTTGTTTTCCTTGTAGCCCTAATCAGTGTCAACACAATCTGAATCATATCCATATACCTTGCCCAGAACTGAGCTGTTTCACAGTGACTGTCTTTCAGAACTTCAGATTTGAATGCATGGTATCTATACTGTTTATGTGAGCAAACAGTGAAGGTTGATAGATCATTTTATATTATTAGTTTAAGTCACCATAAATTAATAAGGAACTCCAATTTATTTCAGCCTTATAAATTTTCTAAATTCTCTGACAGAGTTTATACATGTATAGTCAACAACTTCTATACAGATACTCAGAATAACTTATGTATCATTTGGTAACACACATAACAGTTAAAGCTCAAGGCTTTTATTAAATGAATACTTAGTATAGGTAAACCTTGTTAAAAGAAGTACATAAACCTGTGCAAGCATGCAAATAAGTATAAACAGGGCTTGTTAAAGACATTAACTTATATGTTTAATGCTACTTTGAAGGTAACATATGTAACATGGACCTGAAAAATAGTGTAAGCGACCATAATAAAGAACTTTGAAACATTTAAGTAGCAGCCTTATAGATTTACTATATTCTGTGACAGATTAATGCACGTATAGTCAATAAAATACCATACTGATACTCGGAAATAACGCAGGAAACACTAAGTAACGTATAAAACGGTAATTACTCAAGACATTTATAAAATTAATACTAAAAATATGTAACTGTGTTATAAGAAGTTCATAAACATGTGTCAGCATGCAAATATGTACGAACATGTCATGGTTGAGACATTATCAGGGGCGTTTAATGCTATTTTGGGGGGTAACGTATATAACATGCTGTTACACGTTAACGCTGCCACTCTCAGAGGGCTAACATCTTTTATTTTGTGTCTTATATAATGTAGTTTTAGAAAATCATAGTGTACAAAATTCCCCCTGGGGGGGGAGGGGGGTCTATAGCCAGCTCAAGGCCTATATGCTTTAAGTGATCTCATTCATGTAAATTGTATTGCCATTCATCTATATGTATGTAAGCCAATTTTGCAGACTAGCTGCCTGATCTGGGTCTGCTCTGTTTGCAAAAGTGTTAAAAGGCGTCTATATGAGGTAAAGAGTTAACTTGTTTGTCTTTTTACAGGTACTACTTATGAGTGAGGCTCTTAGTTCAAGAACAGAAACTCTTATGGAAGTTGAAAATGCTCTTACATGGCTGGCTGATAGGTTCAGGTAAATTTTTGAGTTGTTAGTTAAATGTAATTGAATATGAAGTCTTATTTACTATATATAATAGATTCAGGTTAGATATTTCAGATGTAAATTAGACATGCGCTGATCCAGTAAGTTTTGTCCTCTACATACTCCTCATACACACACTATGACCTGGTGACCTTGGCCTACATTTCTTGCTTCTGTGACATTGACATTTATAGATAAACAAGATGAGATGCGTCTTTGCAGATTGATAGCAGCAAGTGTCAAACCTTGTGTAGTACTCTTTGAGCATGCTCTATGAACGGGTGGCCTTGACCTATATTTCCGTGCTCCATTGACATCAACATAAATATACAAGGTGAGATGCCTCTCTACACAGTGATAGCAGCAAGTGTCAACTCTTGCATACTAATTGCCTTGATATACTCTGAGCATGCTCTATGACAGGATGACCTTGACCTATACTTTATACTCCAGTGTCTGACATAATTTCTTAGTGTGTATCCCTCCATAAATAAAATCTGAAATGCTATTTACTTTTGTGACTTTACATAGGAAGGTTTGGTAACACCTTCAGCAGATTACTACAGCATACCTTTGGATTGTTGTCATCTGCTGCCTTTTTACACAAAAAAAATATTTTCAGGAACACTATCAGAGTGACATTTGGTTTGGATTAAGAGGGTGTTTACAAAAAATTATTTTTCTTATTTCTGATTCAAAACATATGTTGTGGATGGTGCTCAGACATTTCGGCCAAGGACATTACGGCCTAGGACGTTTTGGCTAGGACATTTTGGCCACAGACATTTTGGCCACTGAAAATGCCAAAGGCGGACATTTTGGCCATAACCATAAATTTGGTTTGGGATCTGTGCATGCATAAATGTGTGATTCATTTCTTAATCCAAATCTCCAAAACATATGTTAAAACTGATGCGTAAGAAAATATTTACAGTTTTACACTCAAAGATTTTGTTTATCTAAACCTGTGGATAACATTATTTGTGATTAAATAAATGATTTTTTCAGGTCCTATATCACCAAGGAGGTAAAAGGGCCGGAGGTCAATGTTCCAAGATCTGATTTAACATTAATGGTAGAAACTGCTGAGTCAGCTAGAATTAAACTCTACAAGCAACTAGAGGTACTATTTCTTATTTTCATGTGGCATGGAATCTTAAAGTAAAATAGGATCATATAATTAAACAACAAACTGCTGGTTATAGAATTATCAAGGATATTTATCCCTTCATGTACGAATGGGTTGGGCTAATAAACTTGGGACAGCTCATTGTATCAAGGGATGACATGTTTTCATTAGCAAATAATGTCTTTCTTCTTTTCTCTGAATATTGTTTTTGTCTTAGCAATTATTTTAGCAAACAGTGTAGACCTTGATGAAATGCCAGATAATGTAGCATTTCAGCTCAGGTCTTCACTCCCAAAGTACTCCTTTAGAAACAAGTCTACAGTATACAAAGGGTTAAGTGTATTCCATAAAATTATAGACAAATATACCAATGAAAATGAGTATACGTTCAATATAACTATTTATGTGAAAGTGTAGGGAGATTAGAATAAAGTTTAAGATTCATTGTCATTATGTTACAATACCACTCAAAATGAGCTATCAGTTTCCTGTCGATTACCTTGCTCCCCATCCATCCCCTGTTTAGGATCTTAGTAAACATTAGAGACCCAGATGAGATGCAATTCTAGGGAGTCTGGGAGTCATATTAAGCCATGCATTAAAATCGATAAACCACTAGTGGTTTACAGATTTATTAACGTTGCATAATGACGTCCATTATATTGTAGCGTAACAGATGGGGAAAGCTTGATGTTTTAACGCGAAAACTGTTATTTTTAAGTAATTTTAATGTCTGCATTTGATAAATAGAATCTAACATTCGTGCTCCTGTATTATTAAATTTATTAAACTCGTTGAGTAAAAGAGACAAAATGCTCAGCAAACCTCGCATTTTATCTCTTTTCCCGACTCATTTAATAAATTCAATAAAACATGAGGACTCATGTAAGATCCTCTATATAAAGGGACTGCACTGTATTATCTTTTATAGGAAAATTGTCAAGGCAGTTACCTTTCTTTAATGAGTTCACAACACAGTGGAGTCCCTTTATAATGCACCCTTGATATAACACAGATTTTGATATAACAGGGTCAATGTAAAATTCCAAGGTAAAAAAATTTGAGAGCCACAATATGGCCGGGTCATGTTGTGGCTCCCAAATTTTTTACATTGGAATTTTACAAAAGAATCATAAAATGTTTCTTTTCTTATTATTTCTTGGTAAAAGTGTCCCTCTATAGCATGATTCACTTAAAGTGCAATCCATTCAGGCCAAATAAAAAGTGTGTTTCGGGTAACAGGTCTGAAAATTTTAGGTAGGGTAGGCACACATTTTAAAAAAAAATTCTGGAAAAAATATAATTTTATGCATTTTGAAAGGCATTTTGCCTTTCAAAATGCATAAAATTATATATTTTTCCAGAATTTGAGAAAGCCTGAAAAAAATTCTACGTTTCACCAGTAAATTTAGGTATGGCAGGTTACCCTAAACACATGTATTTTTTTTGCCTCACATGTACCCCAAATATAGCACTAGAAAGGATTAAACTTTACTTTCTTTTATCTTACCAGAACAGGACAACAGAGAAGTTATCAAGACAGTTAATGTTCTTCAATGAGTTCATCCATCCATCAAGAGAGAATGACGTCACTTTGTTAGAGGTTGCTTCAGGGAGTTTAGAACATCTCAATCTCAAACAAGTGGTAGGTTTCTGAACCATATTAGTACATGAACCATGTTTGAATGGACACTGTCATTTTACTGAAAATCAGGATTCTTGGAAAAGAATGGTATTTCCATCAACATTCTTCCATACATAACCTAGTAATCTCTTTGCGAATTTGATAAACTTTTCAGCACAGCCTCTCATTTTATCTCTTTTCCGCTACTTGTTTAGTAATTTCAAACACATGAGCACTCATGTAAGATCATTTCTTTATTGCATATGAGTGAAATCTGTCCTTTTAGTTGAATCCTAAACTTTGGTCTGAGCTTCATCTGCTTGCATTCTTTGCGTATGTGAGCAGCGTATGCGTAGGTTGGCCTGAGTCCCGGTTGCTTGCTGTTTTAATAAGTACCAAAGTTGCATGTGCTTGCATATTGAGGGGTGCGATGGCTCAGTTGGTAGAGTGTTAGGCTCAGGGTCAAAGGGTTGTGAGTTTGAGACTCCCTGGAGGCACTGTGTCCTTGAGCAAGACACTTTATCCTCTGCTTAGCACTGATTCAACCCAGGTAGTGAGGAAATCATCTCAACATGACTGTAAAATTGTTGACTGTGACATAAAGCATAAACACAGACAAACAAATCTCCTGCATGTCCGGAGATATATTTTTCTGTCTGGTAGCTTTATTTTTGGAGATTCTCTTCTAGAATAAGCTTGATTATAAAGAGATGGACCACATGTGCATTTTCTCATCCCACTTGATTTTGTAAAAAGATCAATGAATTTCAGACACAAATAAACCTTACTGGACATTTTAAAGGACAAAACCATGTTCACTCAAACCCTAACTTTGGTCCCGTATTTCTTCTATGAAATGCAGTTTATATAGAGGATCTTACATGAGTGCTCATGTTTTATTGAATTTATTAAACGAGTTGGGGAAAAGAGATAAAATGCGAGGCTTGCTGAGCATTTTATCTCTTTTTCGCAACGAGTTTAATAAATTCAATAATACAGGAGCACAAATGTTAGATTCTATTTATCATATGACATTAAGATAATTTGAAATCTCTTTTTGGCGTTAAAACGTTATAATTGCGTCATTATGTACGCAACGTTGTTATGGACGTAATAACGTTTCCCGTAAATCGATAAACCACTAGTGGTTTACAGATTTTATTGCATGGCGTTATTTCACTCCCAGATGCGACGTCATATGATAATAAACCCTTCTACCATCCTTAACTCATTGCATGCTAGGTAATTTTTCATGCTTTTGTTGTCATCTACTGACTTTCTTCAAAATTAAAATTTTCAATTTTTTTTTCAAGAACACTTAGAGAGTGTCAAATGGTTTGGATCCAGATCTGGTTGCAAACTGTTTGCAAAGGGTATCAGCAGATGACAAAAATTCCTTTAAATATTTTTATCCAGGCAAAATTGGAGACCAAGCTCAGTACACTGTACAGAGAATTGATAAACCTACACACTCTTCTAGAGCAGGATACTGAAGTCACTCAGGTAACTATTAACCCTTTTCAGATCAAAAGAATGTTCCATAAAACATCATGTAATAAAGTAAGGATGGTCAATTATATATGGGACTCGTCGCAAGAAAACCTGTCTTCGGGGTTTCTGACAAAATGAGATTCAAACCAGTTTGCTCAGGTTCAAAGACAAGCTAGAAAATTGAAATTTCGCTCGTAGCAAGTCTAGATATGATACTTTTCAAAAAGCGAATAACAGAGGCGCTGATCAGACTGCGCGGATGCGCAGGCTGGTCTGCACCTTTGTTGTTCGCAAACCACCGAAGACAGGTTTTCTCGCATCGAGGCCCATATGTGCCAGGCCCGATAGCACAGTCAGTAGCAAGTCCGATTGCTGATTCAGTGGTCATGAGTTCAATCCCAGCCCAGCACCTTACTTTTGTGGAGATTGATTGTGAAATATCTACGGTCATTCTCCTCCTTCATCTGATTTAAGAAGGAATGATGTCAGTTACAAGCGAAAATTGAGTACTGATTAACCACTTTGCATAAGCCATCCACCCAGGTGTGACCCATTCTGTACCCTATGCATTCATCACAGTGATGAATGCAGTGGGTACGGAATGGGTCACGCCTGGGTTACCAAGGATGTGCATAAGCTTGCCCAGGGAAAGTGTGGTTAGGTTGACTGACCATCTCGACATGGGTATATCTGTTGACTGGGACGTTAAAGCACAAACCAAACAAAAATTGTATATATTGAGCGTTTACAGGTTATAATTTCCAAAAAATATTGTATTTTTAACTCTGAAGATCGATTATGTCTTAATAAATAGTGTAGACCCTGATGAAATGCTGCATTATACGCCATTTCATCTTGGTCTTCAATGTTTGTCAAAGTACCTGTTTAGGGGTGTCCAGTCTAAAAAGATTACTGTCACTCCAGAAGCTATAGACCCCTGCTTTATACTTCATACATTTTCTGATCTGTGTCCAGACTGTTTGCCTCTATCTTTACATTTAATAGTCAGTAATGTTAGCCAATGTATGCAACAGATGACTTAAGCAGACAGCATTTTCAGATACTGTTTTGCTAGTGCTTTAAGGATAATAGACCTAACCAGCATCTTCGCTATCCATCATTATTAAAGTCATTTTCTGGAAATGAAATAGTCGAGCTGTTGTGATCTGTCACCCCTGATAATGAATTATGGACTGTCCAAATAATATAAAAGTGAACATCATAGCTCAATTGTTCGAGTGTTAGACTCGAGACCAAGAGATCATGGGTTTGAATATCACCGACAGGACTGTTCTGTATCCTCAAGAAAGACAAACTCTCGACATTGCTTAGTATCGGTTCATTTCAGAAAAAACACCCTTAAGCTTTCAAAATGAAGATTGCATTTCAGCATAAATGGTTAAAGCTAAACGCTAGTGGGTAATTTTGCATGCTTTTTTGTCATCTGCTGATTTTTTTCAAAATCAACATTTTCGAAAAATTCTTTCAGGAATGCCATCAGAGTGTCAAACAGTTTGGATCCAGATCAGGCTAGATGTTTTGTCGGGCCTGATTTGGATCCAAATTGTTTGCAAAAGCTATCAGCAGACAACACTAGTGATCACTAGTAGGCAAAGAGTTAACATGCTCAATTGACTTTTCCCAGGCTCCCTCACCATGTATGTGGTCATCCAGTCATGTGACCCTTGCATCCAGAGAGAGGCTACTGACCCAGATTCTGAAGTCATGTGCTATGATGAAAGACTGTACCAGTGATTTATTAGATGTTTCACTGTTGTTTCCAAGTGCACCATGGGTAAATATACATACAATCATAGGTTCAGAAAAGGAAATTTTATAAGCGTAAAATTGTAATAATTTTCTTATCGATCAATTTAAACATGTGTTTTGGGTTCTCAAAAGAATTGTCTCATTGAGACGGTTCTTTTGAGTACTCACAACATATGTTTTGGATGAGAAATAAAGAAAATAGTTTTACAATACACACTCTTATCTGGAGGCCTGGACAGTTCTTAAACTTTGTCATGCTGAATTATTTCTATGTACTACACTCCTCCCCAATATTTCTCCTGTTTGCCTGCAGCATTCAAGTTGTAAGCATATGTTTTTAATCCTAGTGGAAAACAGTGTTGATCCTGATCAGATGGGTTTGTCAGAGGCTAGCTGATTGGATCTACACTGTTCCCCCCCCTCCCAAGGATAAACCCTGGTTCAGCAGGACAAGGGTTATCAGTTGAGGAATTGATGTATTTTCATGTTAACCTTTACTCCACACAAGTGCCTTTGGAATCCTTTGAAATGTAAGATTTGTATAAAATATTATGAAAAATGGAACATTTCTCCTGAGGAGCAAATGTTCCATTTTCCATAATATTTTCAAAACTATTAAAATGTAAATATTATTTTTTTGAAAATATTTGAAAATTTGAATTATTTATAGAAATGGTGCAATGTTCTAATATAGCATAAAAGGTAAACAGTATGGATCATTGTCCTTGAAAAACCAGATTTTCTTGTATGAGAACAATAGAGGCACAGACCACCTTGCACAGCTGTGCATAGTTAAAAAAGGTTTAAAAATCTTCTTTAAAGCCATGAGGTCCACGGCTTATAAAAGGGCACTTACATCTGTGCCCACGCATGGATTTTCTTTAAACTTTGCATATTAATAACTCATTATATACAAACTATGAAAATATATTTATCGATTTAGATAGTTAAGAATAAGGCTTAGGAAGCAACCCTGAGGTACTCCACCTTTGAGATGGTACCTGTCTCTAAATTTCTATGTCCTAAATCTATAGTTTTGTTTATTTCTATGATTTGTCATCTAGATTTCTATGTCCTAAATACCAAAGGCATTATATTAATACCACAAAACCATTTGGATAATTTATGGTTTACGTTTTCCGAAGAAGTGGTTATAAAATTTCAAAAAATTTTCTCCAAAAATTTACAAAACATTTAGCATTCAATAGCAAAGATAGATGTGTTCTAGTCTTTGTCAAGATATCATATTATCACAAAAACATGCCATATATATCCTGCTGATCTGAGCCAAATTTCATGAAAATCCAAAAATGGTAACTTTGTCATTTCCTACCTTTTTTGGATATAGGTCAGTTTTAGCAATATTAATTATTTAGTTGAAATGAATCAATAACTCAACTGAAGGAGGTTGTTTTTAAATCTACTTCCACTTTCCTTGAAGAAAGCCATGTTTAGACAATTTTAAATGATCCAATGGTCGAAAATGCTGAACGTCATGGCCCCATGTCATGGCACTATGGTGCCAAGACAATGTGTATCGATTACTCAAGTCCTGAGTGATATTGTATAAGAAATATAATATCATAACAATAAATGTGTGAAAACAAGAGGACCAAATAGTTCCTTTACATCCCAACTGAACTAGAGGAACCACATTTTGGTGCCTTGACCAGGATAAAGTGTAACAATGTCTTATCAAAATTATCATAAAACAGTGTTCTACATGAATAAGTGAGGTCCAAAAATGAAACTGTATGTCTAGAATATACAGCCAGCTAAAGTATAAATGTTGCTTTTCGATGGAAATCAGCATCAGTTTTACAGAACAGAATGATCAGAGAAGATTAAAGCATTAAATTAGCAATACCTTTGGGGCCAAGAGTTCTCTGTGACCAAAATTGTTAATTTTAACCAATAGGTTTGACAGGGGGCTAGTCTTGTGAACCAGGTTTATTAATTAGGCTTACAATTATAAAATCATAGATATAAGGTTCTTCTCCTGTATGAACTGACTTGTCATAAGGTTTCTCTTCTGTATTAATTAAAATTCTTAATGTTATATATATTAGGTGTATCATTGATTAGATGTAGTTTTAAGGTTAGGAACTAGATGTAGTAAGTACAGGTGTCACTATATTGTATCATTTTGGGTAATATTATTGTGTATGCACTTCATTAAATAAGAATCATGGCACTTAATATCAAAGAATATTGTTTTTTTCTTTGCCAATCCGTAATAGGGAAAAACACTGAACATATCAACTTCTGCCAATAAACATACTAGCATGTCGATTCAAACTAAGCAAGTATTCAAGTATTTTTAACGCTGAAATGTAATTATTGTATTTTTTACATTTCGATGAATGAGGGCCATGTGTTTACATCAAGTTGAAAAAATATGTTATAGGTCCTTGAAATTCATGAAATTTGGTCTACATATTCTTAAGATATATGGATAGTTTATATGTTGAAATGGTATCTTGACAAAGACTGCAATGCGTAAAAAATTTAATTCCAAATTTGACTGAATACATAATATACAGTTGAAAATTGGGGTACCATGTCATAAAAATGAATGCCCACCCACTATCCTAATACATACAAAGCCATTTATAGTATCAACGAATTTATCAAAATATAATTATTTGATAAAACATTTCTGCACCTGTTACATGATATGTCAATTATTTTAGAAATGATTATAACTGGGTACCCTAAGGTATTGTAGTGATATCATGTATGACGTCATAAATTAGCAATAGAATTGCATAAAAACTCAAATGCATCATAAATATAAAAGTCATACCCCAGACAATTAATTAACATACTATAATCAAATTCCAAGCGTGGGCAGACTATAGGCTCATTTAGCCTCTTGTTTCAAACTTTGAGCCCAAAATCATCTCCAAAGACAGGGGAATTTTTTATGTTATCAGTGGCTGAAATTCAGCCCCCTCCCAATGGAATTTAGGTGACTTTTTTCACAATTTTGAAAAAAAATCCCAATCTCCAAAAAAGAATTTTTAGAATTTTCGTTCAGTCACCATACACGCACGCTACATGCAAACATTCTACTACCGTTGCATTTTATTTCTCCTTCAATTTAATGGCAATAGCTAATTTGTCTTTTAATTGACTGAAAATGCCGTAATTGCGCACTTTAAAAAAAACTCCCAATTTAGGGGTTTACCACACTAACTTCCCCAATCTAAAAGGCCCTCGGACCCCTTCCCAAAATTGCAAAAAAATCCCTGAAAGAATCAGAAAACTTTTGTTGCAAAACATTTCGATTATCTCGCTGAATTAATCATATGAGGTTACATGTAACTTCAGATTCTATGTTTCTTTATCTATTTTTGTCAATTTTTAAACTGCTGCAGATCAGCAAATGTTTTATTGTTGAATTGAATGGATCAGTCCAGATAATCAACTGGAAGAGTCTATCTTAGAGATTCAGCCCTTAACCCTTTTCATTCCAGATACCTGCAAACAGGTTATTTTGGCAAACAGTGAAGACCCAGATGAAATGCTGCATAATGCGGCATTTCATCAGGGTCTGCACTGTTTGCTATTATTAAACATGCCGCATCATGCAGCATTTCATCAGGGTCTGCGCTGTTTGCTAGGATTAAACAAACCTTCACGACAGAAATGCACCATCATTATTTAAAAAAAAAACATTTGAGTTGTGCTGATTTCCCATTCTAAAAGTCTAATTTTAGAAATTTCTACCTGTGACCCCTTAAAATACAAAATGGGCAATTCTATACTTATTATGTCATTATGCCAGGGATAATTCATTAGAAAGAAAAGGGTTAAAAGGCTAACTTATATTCCTCATTCAGCCCCCACTGAAGAAGACAGCCTTGAAAGAAATCACCGCTGAAAGAGTCCTCAAGTGCCTCCCCGTCCTAGCAAAGGTCAAGTCTGCTGAGAACAAGAGAGTGATACATGCCCTTGTCAAGGCCTGTAACTATAAAGTCTACATGCTCACTAGTCAGGTAACACATAGGTCAAATCTGCTGAGAATCAGAGAGTTATACATGCCCTTGTCAAGGCCTATAACTATAAAGTCCACATGCTCACTAGTCAGGTAACATAAGGCCCCGTTAGGCAACTATTTTAAGTGAAAAATGTGAATATTTCTAATGCATCAGTTTTAACATACAGGACTTTAGTTAAGAGTGCATTATGAAAATTTAATTTTCTTATTTCTCAGCCAAAACATATGTTGTGGGTACTCAAAAGAACCGTCTCAATGAGATGGTTCTTTTGAGCACCCAAAACATATGTTAAAACTGATTGGTAAGAAAATTTTAACAATTTTACGCCAAAAGTGTTGTATATCTAAACCTATGAACGTATGTTTGGGTGCTCAAAAGAACAGTTTCATTGAGACTGTTCTTTTGAGTACCCACAACATACCATAAAAATTCTATTAGATGCCCGCGTATTTATTAAAATCATTACCTTTCACTGAGGCTGTGGTGGGCATTTGTTAGAGACTACAAGTGCATGAAAATTCATTAAAACATCTCGAAGCTGCAATTTCTCGCAAGAGGGCAGCCATCTTGAAAAAGGTGCTAGTGTTTGCTAAGTCCATAGAAGACTATTGACACGGAAAGGGTTGTTTTGGCCCTTACAGTGTCAATAGTCTTACACGGACTTAACGACACTTGCGCCTTTTACAAGATGGAGACTCTTTGCCACGGAGGGAACTAGAACTTCCCTGTTCTTACCATTTATTTGGACCGAGAGAGAAGAAAGGAGCTGCCCTTTCAATTATTAATCCTTAAAGCGCCACCTATAATTTGCAGCAGACGACAATTTCAAATTTTGCGGCTTTTTCAAAAATAACAAACAAGGAATGATATTTCATGAGAATCGTCTGCTGGCAGAGGATTCTCATGAAACATCATGCCATATTTTATCTGAAATTTGGGAAAGATGTTAGAAAATTTGTCGTCTGCTGCAGTTGTGATTGGTGCTTTAAGGGTTAAACAACAAATCTGAAAACTTTCTGCATAAGGTAGAATCAATTTTTTTTCAATATCCATTAGTGGGCATTTATTAGAGGCTCTGTTGTTTTTTAAATTGCTTAAAAATCAGCAATTTTGGCATCCCAATTGGGGATGAGCATTTATTAGAGCATGGACATCTATTAGAATTTTATATGGTATGTTTTGTTTGAGAAAAAAGAAAATTAATTTTTGATTACACACTATTATCTACTGGCCTGTAACATTAACATGGCTAATCTAACTCAAATTGCATATGCCAACTCCTTATGGTGGGAACAAAAGTTGTTTTTTCAAATGGTTCTTGTCACATGACCAAAATTGCCATGCACGGATCCAGAAAGTTTTGTTAGGGGGGTCCAACTGTGACTGTTTTTTTTTTTTAGTTGATGAGGGGAGGGAGGATCCAAAAACCACTATAAGCAGGCCATCATTGGACCACCAGCAAAACGCCATTTAAATGGCGTTTCTCTGGTGTGCTGGGGATGGCCCAACATTGAATGCTGGCTTGGTAGCTTTGTGATTTTCAGGAGATCCAGACCAGTATTGCTAAGAAACCCTATATTTTTGTGATTTTTCAGGGGGTCCCGGACCCCCTGTCCCCCCCTCTGGATCCGCACATGATGGCTGCCTCTTCCCTTTATGTGTATAACCTCAAAACTCTTCTCTGGAACTAGAAGGCCAATGACCTTTGAACATTGTATGTAGAGTTGGCTATTTGGGCCCTATTTTGTTTCAATAATGATCCTAGGAAATAGACATTGTTTATTCATGAGGCGTGTATGGGGGTTTTAGGGATACAGGATATTTGCCATTTTCCTTCCAGGGATATAGGATACTGTATTCAACATTTTTGTTACTTTCAGGGATATTGATATCTAAGAAAATTAATTATGGGGATATTTGCCAGTTCACAAGGGATACTTGCCTATTTACTTCAAGGGATATTGGATATGTGGTACACCCCCCCCCCCCCCTATACAAGCCTCATTCATTATTTTTGCTCTCATTGAGTGTGTTTTTTTTTGTGTGTTGGGTCCTTGTTTTGGGGTGTTGTTACTGGTGTCCCTTCAAGTTTAACTTGCTGAGGAAAAGAGAGCCAGTTGCTTTGCTTTGGGTGGCATGGGTTGGTCTGCTGTGAATATATATGGCATTTACATGTCCAGGGATCAAATTTTAACTGGTTGCTAAAAATAGCAAGTGATCATTTTTCTTACTGGCTTAAGTTGATGTTTAGCTTGCTTATTCACTCAAACAAATTCAATTATAGCATATGTGTTTGAAAAGATGTGTGGCAAAAATTTATTTAAAATACCACCTTTCTGAAATCACATTTTGGCGACCTTGCAAACAGGCGTACAGTGTAGATCCAGATCAGCCAGCTTCTGAAGAAGCTGGCTGATCAGGATCTATACTGTTTCAGAAGTGCCGTTTATCAAGCAGTTTGTGCATGATTTGGAAATTAGTTGATGTGAGAACAACTTGTTACGAAGTTGTATTCAATTGCTTAAAATAGCAAGTGACGGTAATTTCAACTTGCCTTTTGGGAAAAACTACTAGCATTTAGCAAGTTAGCAAGTGCTAAATTTTGATCCCTGATGTCATACTCGCTTGCTTTTTTCTATATGACCGCTGTAATAGCTGTTGTATTATTTTCAGATAAAAGGTCTTAAAGATGAGATCAAGTACCACAAGAAAGTCTACAATTTACAACTGAAATATACTGAGTCATTGTTTCAGGCTATAAGGTGAGTCAAAATTTGAATTGGGTAACATTTGAGGTTTATTAAGGGTTGGCGTTTTTGTTGTAACATTTGAGTTGAACCTAGAGTTGGCATTAATTGGTTAACTTTGGGGTTTATTTAGAGTTAGCATTTATTGGTAACATTTGAGGTGGCATTAATTGAGTAACATTTGAAGTTAACTTAGAGGTGGCATTATTTGGGTAACATTTGAGGTTCACCTATAGTTGACATTAATTTGGTAACATTTGTGGTGGCATTAATTGGGTAATATTTGAGGTTAACCTAGAGGTGGCATTAATTGGGTAACATGTTGGGTTTACCTAGAATTGGCATTAATTGGGTAACATTTGAGGTATACCTAGAGTTGACATTAATTGGGTAACATTTGAGGTTTACCTAGAAGTGGCATTAATAAGGTAACATTGAGGTTTACGTAGTAATGGTATTAATTGGGTAACATTTGAGGTTTACATAGTAGTGGCATTAATTGGGTAACTTTTGAGGTTTACCTAGAGTTGAAATTAATTCGGTAACTTTCAAGGTTTACCTGAGGTGGCATTAATTGGGTAACGTTTGGAGTTAACATAGAGGTGGCATTAATTGGGTAACATTTGAGGTTTACCTTGGAGTGGCATTTATTGGGTAACATTTGTGGTTTACCTAGACTTGGCATCAATTGGGTAACATTTGAGGTTTACCTAGACGTGGCATTTTTTGGGTAACATTTGTGGTTTACGTAGAGTTGACATTAATTTTGTAACATTTGAGGTTTACCTTGAAGTGGCATTAATTGGGTAACATTTGTGGGTAGGGCTGCTGCCAGTATCCGAGTACTGGGACATTCACGGATCTGAATATATAATCAAGTATGAATATTCGTCACTCATGAAATTGTTGGATCGCGATCTTTTTTTTTTTTTTTTTTTTTTTTTAGTTTTTACCTTTTTTAACTGAAACAAGAAGTTTTTCACAAAATAATCCATTGAAATTTTTTACTATGACTTATGTTCTAATTGATAATATCTCTTATTTAAATACCTTTGTTTCTGCAGGTTAGTGACATCCTTGATGGGTAATTAAAATCCTCAAAGTATTCAAAAATCTGCTGATAATATATTCCAATCTATTTTGTTTTAACACACCTCATCAGTACATGTACTAACACAGCCAAAAATATCATCAAATGTCAATTATCAAATAAGTTTCAAAGGGTTCTTTTTTTCTTTGTAGTTTTTTTCTTGCCAACAACAGCTGATTAGGCCTACGTGACTCAGGTCATATTGTCTATGTGTGAACTTCAGGACAAAGGAAAAGGGCCTTATACTGAAATCAGCACACTTCTGTCAGAATATCTGGTTATCAAAGTTCAGGAAGGCATATAAAATCAAATGTACAAATTGTGTTGCATGCCTTGACAGTAGTGAGTTGAAATGTAGTCTTATCTTCTTTGATAACAAACTGTATACATGTGGTACTTCTGGTTTAGCAGAAAGGGCTGATTTACTAAGAAAATAGACCCAACAATAGGAGTCTTACTTTTTTTATTAACCAGTGACTCGCAGTTCGATCTGTGAATCCAAACTCATGAATTGTGGATCTGATCGGATCACCATTAACCTAACCATTCACAGCCCTATTTGTGGTGGCATTAATTGTAACATTTGAGGTTAACATAGAGGTGGCATTAATTGGGTAACATTTGAGGTTTACCTAGGAGTGGCATTAATTGGGTAACATTTGGGGTTTACCTAGACTTGGCATTTATTGGGTAACATTTGAGGTTTACCTAGAAGTGGCATTATTTGGGTAACATTTGAGGTTTACCTAAAGTTGACATTAATTTTGTAACATTTGAGGTCTACCTAGAAGTGGCATTAAATGGGTAACATTTGAGGACTACCTAGAGGTGGCATTAATTGGGTAACATTAGGGGTTTACCTTGAATTGGCATTAATTGGGTAACATTTGAGGTTTACCTAGAGTTGACATTAATTGGGTAACATTTGAGGTTTTCCCTAGAAGTGACATTTATTGGATAACATTTAAGGTTTACATAGTAGTGGCATTAATTGGGCAACATTTGTGGTTTACCTAGATTTAACATTAATTAATTAACATTTGAGGTTTATCTAGAAGTGGCATTAATTGGGTAAGATTTGTGGTATATCTAGAGTTGACATTAATTTTTAACATTTGAGGTTTTCCTAGAAGTGGCATTAATTGGGTAACATTTGAGGTTTACCTAGTTGGCATTAATTGGGTAACATTTGAGGTATACCTAGAGTTGACATTAATTGGGTAACATTTGAGGTTTACCAAGAGCTGACGTTAATTTGGGTAACATTTGAGGTTAACCTAAGTTGGCATGGATTGGGTAACATTTGAGGTTTACCTAGAGTTGGCATTAATTGGGTAACATTTGAGGTTTACCTAGAGTTGACATTAATTGGGTAACATTTGAGGTTTACCTTAGAGTTGGCATTAATTGGGCAATTTTTAAATGTTGAGTAAAAAATAGTTCATTTTATAACCATATTCCTATATTCTGTTGAATTTTACACAACTTCTCAAAAATATGTTCTTTGTTTGCCATCACCATTTCATATACTGACGGACTTTAATTACGCAACACTAACTTCCCCTTATATCTTCCAAAAGACTGTTGAATGTAAACTTCCTTTGCTTCCATAATGTCATCATGAGTTGTCTTCTTCAGCAAGCACTTTAGTTTTAATTGTACAACTAAACTGGACGAGGTTATTTGCTCCGTACGAATTTAGCCATTTAAACATTTCTTAAGCAGAGGAGATTTTAAGCTATTGAATGAAAGGGTACATCCAGATAAATGTCATATATGCAAATAAGCTGTATTGCAGACCTGCCAATCAATATGAGAGGGATTCCTCGATGATTAACGAAGTCCATGATACAAATTTGATGCTTCTAGTGTTTCTTGATTTAAAAAAGTAGGGAATCTTCCATTCATAACATTTGGTCACATGAAACAGTTGACCCCTATCTCAAAAAATTTACATTTTAGTGCATTAACCTCATCTAAGTTGGACAAGTTTTCCATGTTTTACTTACAAATGAATGCTCTTTAACATACAATCAAAATTATTTTTCTGCCTTCTTTTTCGAGACATAAGTTAAAGCTGTTATCCAAGCGTTGGGTTTTTAAAGTCCGTCAATATATAACATTTAGGAATTTTATTTTTCCTTTTATAAACTGGAAACCCCTTAACAGGTACCTCTGCCTGAGACTGCCCCATTTCATCGGGGTCTGCACTGTTTGCAAAGACTAAAAGAAAGCAATCTTCAGGAACATAATTACATCTTGATTTGGAAATTCTAACCTTTGACCCCTTGATATATACACATAGTTTAGATCAAAAATTTTCAGCGTAAAATTGTAAATATTTTCTTACCCATAACTTTTAACATATGTCTCATTGAGACGGTTATTTTGAGTACCCACAACATATGTTTTGGTTGAAAATAAGAAAATTATTTTTCTGGTAAGCACTCTTTAACTAAAGTCTTGTATGTACTATGAACCATCACAAGTTCATCATATCAAACCAGATGGAAAAACTTATAAGTATACAAAAGGTTTATATTCTAGGAGATGATGCATTGATTAGTTAGAGGTCTTTCATGCAAACCAAATATATGTGTCTTGATTCACATCTGAATTAAGGGTAAGCCTGGCGCTATGAAACCGGTTTAAGCCCTCCAGTAAAATATTTTACTGTCCGTTCCAAGGCGGTACTTCTTTAGTGGATCTTTTATGTTTTTTCTGTCTTGTGTTTGCTATGCCTTTGTGTGTGTCTGTATATATGTGCCTTGTGGTCACCTGCTTGGAAAGGGCTGACCTCTTGGCTCTTGTTTGTGGTGTCTATCTGTGAGTTTGTCACTTTCCCATTGGTATCCTGGGTCAGGTGTGGTACTTGATTGTATCCATTTCTGATCTTTGCACCCTTACTTACATATATTGAAGCAAAAGAATACTCTTGCCATTGCTGTTCATAAAAATCCATATCTAAAGGTACAATTTTGTATAAAAAAAAATTTCTTCTAATTTTTCATGGTCTTTTTGATAGAAATGCATAATCAAATTATTTGTTTTATTTCTCAGCCAAATCGTATCTTATGGGTACTCAATGAGACGGTTCCATTGAGCGGATCTATGAAGAAATATAGAATGACAAAACATAGAAAAGCAAAAATATAGAAAAGACATCATATAGGAAGATAAAACATGAAAAAAACATCGAAAAAAAGATAGAAAAAACTTCAAAATAACATCGAAAAAGTTCAGAAATATCGAAATTTTTATTTCAATCAGTTTTACAACAACAATACATTTTGTGATATTTGAGATAGCTAACTTTGATTAGCGACCAATAAAGCCTAAAGTCTACTCTTAAAGGTGCATGGTTGTGGTATTTTGTCGGGCTGGAGTCAACAGGATGTCCATCAGGGTTCTTATTGGAAATGGCTCGGCCCCGACATTCTGGACTTCTAACACATTTCTTATCATTTTTATCAATAATATACATGTAACCATTTAAAGTGAGTGGTGGCTTGTCCTTTTTGACTGGTCAGAATTTCCATTTAAGCCGCAGCACGAGATTTCCAACAATGTGGTATGTGCGACCAGCAAAGCCTCATATCAGCCTGGGAATACACGCAGTCTGATCAGAGTCTTTGCTTGTCGCTTGAATATTCTATGAGTGTTAAGCTACTGACTGAACACCATTTGGAGATTCTAAGCTTAAAAGGAGGCTGCACAGGCTCGTCTGAGTCTACACTTGTCAAAATGCCACATTGTTGGAAATCACATGTCACAGCTCATTTTGAATGAAAAAAACGGGTTTTGGTCAAAACGTATGGAAAAGAATACGAACAATGGGAATGAAAGAAGTGAACACATTTTGTTGAACAAATTTTATTTCAGAAGAAATAGAAAGGATACGGTGCTTAACTCATAGGTCCAGTTAAGCCAAAAATTTGAGCGTAAAACTGTAAATATTTTCTTACCCAGCAATCTTAACATATTTTTTGTGTGCTCAAAAGAACCGTCTCATTGAGACGGTTCTTTTGTGTACTCACAACATATGTTTTCGTTGAGAAATAAGAAAAATAATTTTGAGTTACACACATATATCTGGAGGCCTGTTAACTGTAATGATTGTTTGTCCTCTTATTGATCGATAGCTTGATCACGTAAGGGAATGTTCAGTGACCCATAGCATCGCTGAGCGGTCAAGTAATTATCATTTTTCACACTAAGTCTTATTGTTCTATTATTGGCGGTTCTATTATTCATTGATCTATTTGATGTTGTGTCTGTGTTTTGAATCATCTATTGAATGTTGCTTTTCTCTTTTGTTCTTTCAATGTTTTGTCGTACACCATTTTGAGCATCCAAAACAAATGTTTAAACTGAATGATAAGAATATAATATAAATTTTACGTGCGTCTAAGCACGCTTATACACTGAGCTTAGGATCCAAAACCTTTTGACAGCTTTTATCCTGCTTTCGAGACGCTGTCCGTAAGGCTATCATTGAAAAGCGGGAACCAGTCCAATTTCCCCATGTGCAGTGATTAAATAGGCGCTTGTTAACAGTCCTAATTTTAACGCTTCAGTTTCTGGCGAACGCCTAAGCACTCGAGAGAAGGTCTTTTTGGAATGGCTCGGCGTTATTTGACCTATTTTTGTACCCGGGCGTACAGGCTGTAGGTGCAAAAAGCAGGGTACCAAACAACCAAAATGCAAGTTGCACGCACTGTGCACGTGCGGTTGCTCGATATTTAGCCAATCGCGGCCATATTGGATTCCGCCGTACAATGAACAACAAGCTTAACGCCAATGCACGCTCCGTTTGACATTAACCGTATCGGTTAATCCCAAAATTACCAACATTTGCGGTTTCAGCTGTCCTCTGACTCTTCAATTGCTGTTACAAATATTGCCTCAGGTTGCTAGATTTATCCTCCTTGGTTAGAATTGATGCTTTCAGTTCAACGAAACGTGGATCACAGTGCCATCAAAGATTCATACGCGGGTACATATATGTAAGTTTTGGTTAATGAATAAAATTGCTACGTTCATCGAAGTTTGTGAATGCAGAAATTTAGTTTAGTGGCGCTGATAATGAAACCAGAATTGTTGTAACCAGAATTCGTGGCTTAGCAGCTTTAGATTTTGTGAGGTTTGACCTCAAAGTGGGCTATTGGTCACAGTATGGTCGATATTTTCAGGTCAAACACTTCTCCTGTGGAACTCAGTGGCTCAGTTGAGTGTTAGACTTGGGATCAAAGGGTTGCTAGTTTGAGACTCATTGCCTGGAGAGTCACTGTGATGTGTCCTTTTAAATGCAAGACATTTTATCAGCTGCTGCCTTAGTACTGAGGGGAGTTCAACAATACGAGCGCTCCAACGAGCGCCTGGCATTGTTATCATTACATTGTTGAACGATGGCGAGCGCTCGCTCAATAAAAAATGGCTGCGCCCAGTAACAAACAAATCAAATCCCACCATTGGCTGGAAGTCAAAGCGAAACACCTTCCTACCCTCAGTTTAAATTGTTCCATTTCATATATCCACAAAAAAGAAACATACATCGTCTTTCCGAAAATTGAATCTGAAAATATTGCGCGTGCATAGTCCCTCACAAAAACCCATTTAATTTTGTTTTGGTAGCCTTCTTGGATTTTCGGCGATACACCTATTGACTTGAATTGTGAGAGCTTGCTAGCACTTTGGCGAGCGCTTGCGTTCAGAGAGAAAGCATTCGATAGCACTCCGGGCACTCGCATTGTTGAACACGCCTCCAGTTTAACCTATGAAGACAAGAAATCATCCCAACATAACTGAAAAATTGTAGATTGCGACATAATTAAAGCATCTAAATAAACAAACCAAAACTTTTCAATCCATTGTCTATGCTAAAAAGGATCAACCTGTCTGCTATGGCACATCACCATTGAAAAATGGATTTTGTGTCAATACACAGTATGCATTACATAAAAAACACTACATAAAAAAAAGTAGCAAGCAGTTAGCACTGAATAGCTATACATGTATGAATAATCTGTGGAGAGGTAAACTAACTTTTGGTAGCTAAACAATAGGGGCCCTGTTTAACTGAAAGATTGTTGATGGGACCTAAAGAATCAAACAAACACACAAATAAAACATCTTTGAAAACACTTTGCACATGGCAAGGTCAAAAGCGGTTTCAGTGACACATGATGACGCAGTTTTTGGTTTATGCCTATGCATGCAGTGACCACGTGACAGATGTCAGAAGTGTGTGAGGCATGTTCAGGTTTGACTCCATCAGCTACCGAATTGTGGGATGTTAATAATTGACAATTAAGATATACATGGACGACACAAGTCAATGACTTTTAGCGGGAGGTGACGTTCTCGAGGTGACAACTTCCAACACCAGATAAAAATTTTCACCAGCGATTTTTTTCGTCAATAGTTGTCGCCAAATTAATATTTTTTTCCGCCAAATTTATTTATTCTTTGCATTTTTTGGACAATTGCGATGGCTAGCACGAACCCTGGCAGATCGATAACAAGTTTGAATCAACCAACAGGGCGATTCACATGATTTGATGACGCATTTGGTAAACAAGTATATGTCCCATGTACCCACAATGCTAAAATCAAATAGGTCAGTATGCGATAGTCGTACCACCTATAGTAAGATAAATTGCTTCTCTATCTTTTATTTAAAAGGCCATAACTACTTTGGCCAGTGGTCACTGGTCACAGTACACTTAAAATTGGTTCAATAATGCGATAATTTTACGAAAGTGTTCATTTTCCATCTACATTTGATAACGTCCATAAACTTATAGAGACTTTACTATATTCATGTGTATAATGGCAACGACCAGAAACGGACCATTCCGAAATTCCGAATGCTGAACAAATATTGTCTGCCTTGAAAAAAGGCTCAATCAGTTTAGTCATTTTACCAGTGATGTATCCAGATTGGGTTCACTTGAACTCTCTTTTGAGCCCAAATTATTTCATTTTCATTGGGATATTTTAGAAAAATGAGGCCATTCTTTAAAAATTGTTTGTGGTCACCCTACTCATAATTTTTCAGGTAGGTAGGTATATAATTTATTTTTCGCTGATTTATTAAAAAGACATTAAAAATTTTAAAAAATAATGTCTAAAATTATTATAAAAATATTTCTCCGAAATGTGGCGAAACAGCCATGTTTTTTTGGTAGTTGGCATTTTCAGTGGGTTTGTCGAGTGACAGCAAACAAACATTGTTTTAAGGATGGCCCGAGTTAAAATCATAAGATTGATTCCCCCTGTACATCTGAATTCCTTTCCGGAGGAAACTTTGCCTACTGGGTAAGGTTATCAGCAGACAACATTGATATGCAAAAAAATTAACCCATAAAGTGCCAATCACAACAAAATTTGTATTGTCATCTGCTGAGTGCTGAAATGTTCAATTTAGCTTTTGGACAAACAGCATGGACCCAGATCAGGCTGTTCTGTTGTCTGATATAGAACTGACCTGGGTCATGATGATGATGCTCCACACTGTTTGTCCCCAATACTTTCATAGTCAAATAATGTTTGCAAAATGTGCAGCAGATGACTTAAGCAGGCAGCATTTTAATTTTTAGCTCACCTGAGCTGAAGGCTAAAGGTTAGCTAAATTTTTGTAAGGCTTAGGCCAAAAAAAGAAAATGTCTTGTTTCCGGTTACCCTACCGACCCTAATATTTTGGGGCCTACTCAAACTTTTTTGAAGACTTTTGGGATATTAAAGTCTTTTTTTAGACTGTTTTTAAGTATTTTTATACTTTTTCCATACAAAAAAGTTTTTATAAAAAAAGTTTGCCTACCTACCGACCCTAAAAATTTTGGACATGTAACCGGAAACAACACATATTTTTCTTATGGCCTTAAATGAAATGTATGTGTGGTTCCTGTTGGCCTACCTACCCTGTTTTTTTTAACCCTACCCTAAACATTAAAATGGTTTTTGGAGAAAAAAATACAAAAAATGGGCACTTTTTCAGATTTTGTCACTATTTTCTTTGTTAAATGTAATACCAATATTTAATAATTTCCCTACCTACCTATCCTAAATTTTTTTGGTATGCAACAGGAACCACACATATATTTCATTTAGGCCTAATCGGTCTCTGTCCGTCGTCCGTCCGTAAACTTTTTTCTTTAAACAACATCTCCTCCTGAACCACTGGTCCAAATTTAAAATAATTTTACTGAATTGCCTTCTACCAAAATTGCACAAACTGTTCAGTTCAGAGCTTAGATAATGACACATTTTGAACCCCTGTTCAAATTCAAAATAATTTTACAGAATTGTTCCTCACAATGGCTTCTACCAAAATTGCACAAACAGTTTTGCTCGGCTTAATACAGGGAAGATTAATGGAAGTGTAAAATTTCGTTATTTTTAAAATTTTATCATTGTTATGGTAACAAAAATGGCCCACAAAGTTGGATAAAAATAGAGAAATTGCCATTTTGTACCAAATTTAAGGCGTTTGGAGACCTATTTTTAAAAAATTAGATATCAGCACAGCTAAATACCAAAATATCCTTTTAATATGTTGTGTACCGTGATAATTCTCATGAGCTGTTAAGATATCTTTTTGGTATTTGCTTGTGCTCTATGTAACATCTGAAATGGCCAATTTCCTGTTTTCAGCCTATTTTGGTGGCCATTTTTGTTACCATAGCAACGGTTAAAGTCAAACTAATTCGAGAATTTTACACTTTGGTTATTTTAATTATAAACCAATAAGAACTAATTAGTTTCAACCTTTTATATATTTTAGCCTCACAGAGGAGCCAAAAAAAGCCAGTTAATGCATGTAGCTCTTCGAACATTCACAATGTGTACAGTAAATTTTCTAAAATTTAGAACATTTCTCTTTTTGTTCTCAGATTACATGTGGGTTATCAAGGCTGGAATTCATCGAGTGCTTGTCAGAATAGCAAAGAGGGAAGACGCTGATCAGACTGCTACATCAGAAGCAGTCTGATCTGGGTCTGCACTGTATGTCTACTGTCTAGTAAGTAAGGCCTTTTTACAGACAACGAGTGTTCAGAATTTTAGAACATCTATTATATAGGCTAAATATAGAGCCATATACATGTTTATTAGCTCACCTGAGCCGAAGGCTCATTGGTGAGCTAATAGTATACCAGTCACTCCGTTGTCCATCCGTCCGTCGTCTGTCGTCTGTCGTCCGTCCGTCAACATTTTCAAACATCTTCTCCTCTGAAACCACTGGGCCAATCAAAGTCCAATTTCATATGGAGACTCCTTAGGACGCGGGAACGAAAGTTTGTTCAAATGGTTCTTGTCACATGACCAAGATGGCCGCCATGCCCATATATGGTAAAAACCCTTTAGAAATCTTCTTCTCCAGAACCAGAAGGCCGATGACCTTGGGACTTGGTATGTAGCGTTGGGGGTGTTTGGCCTACCAAGTTTGTTCAAATCATGATTCTAGGTTGACCTTGACCTACTTAACGTCAAGGTCAAATTTGCTTCCTAATGCATTTAAATGGGATTTTTTTGAAAAATTGATTTTTTGAATACTGTTAAAGCCAAAGTGATTATTCTTACTTGATATGTTAAAACTAATGATACAAGGGCTATAAATAAGTTTCAAAGGTCAAGGTTGACCTTTGCCCTTTCAGCCAAGGTCGCTCATATTGTGGTCCCATCAATATATTAAAACATAGTTTTCTCACACACTATTGGCCCAATTGAGCTCAAATTTCACGTGAAGACTCTTTATGATAAGTTAATAAAAATTTATACAAAATATTTTGGTCACATGACAAAGATGGCCGCCACACCCATATATGGTAAAAACCTTTTAAAAATCTTCTTCTCCAGAACCAGAAGGCCAGTGACCTTGAGACTTGGTATGTAGCATTGGGGATGTGGGGCCTACCAAGTTTGTTCAAATGATGTTCCTAGGTTGACCTTGACCTACTTAACATCAAGGTCAAGTTTGCTTCCGAATGCATTTGAATGGGAATTCTTTTGAAAAGTTTATTTTTTGAATACTGTGGAAGCCAAAGTCATTATTCCCATTCGATATATTCAATCTAGTGTCTATAAATAAGTTTCAAAGGTCAAGGTTGACCTTTGACCTTTCAGCCAAGGTCGCTCATATTGGAGTCCATCAACATATTAAAACATAGTTTTCTCAGAAACCACTTGGCCAATTGAAATCAAATTTTATATGACAACTCCTTATGATTGGTTAGCCAAAACTACAGATTGATATGGTCACATGACTAACATGGCCACCACGCCCATATATGGTAAAAACTCTTTAAATCTCTTCTTCTCTGGAACCAAAAGGCCATTGGCTTTGGGACTTGGTATGTAGCATTGGGGATGTGGGCCCTACTAGGTTTGCACAAATGATGATTCTAGGTTGACCTTGACCTACTTTATGGCAAGGTCAATTTGATTCCTAATGCATTTCATTTATATGGAGAAAATCTTAAAATGTTCATTTTTCTATAACTGTTTAAGCCGAATTCATAATAGTTAAACCTATTGAGACTATGGTTTTATATTAAGTACCAAATGTCAAGCTGACCGTTGACCTTTTATCCAAGGCCACTAATTTGGACTGCCACACACCTATCTAAACATCTTTTTCACAGAAATCACTGGGCTGTTTGATGGATTATTCATTAGATTGTTTAGGTGACTTGACCAAAATGGCTGCAACCCCCATATACGGTAAAACAAATTTTGTTCCATTATAAGCTGTAGTTGACCTTGACCTTTTTTAACATCATTAAGGGGATCAGGTGAGCGCCTCAGGACCTTCAGGTCCTCTAGTTTCAGGTGACTCTAGCTGAGAAGTCTGACTAAGGAAAGAACATCTGTGAGGTGATCAAGGAAGAAGGAATATATATCGCAAGTTCAAATGTCCTTGTTAAAGGTAATTACATTGACATACTAAATCTTGCAGTCTGTGTTGTTATTAGTTTGGGGAACTTTATAGGTTTACTGGATTCCTGATCATACCCTCTACCAGAATTGCACAAATGGCTCCGCCCCGATGAACCATAGAACCCTAGATAAGAAATATCTTTAAACCACGTCTCTTCCTGGTCCACTGGTCCAAATTCAAAATAATTTCAAAGAATTATTCCTCGTAATGCCTTCTACCAAAGTTGCACAAAGGTTCTGCTCCGCTGAATGAAGGGACCATCAGAGGCCTAGCTAAGAATTGTCTTTAAATGACATCTCCTGAACCACTGGTCCAAATTAAAAATAATTTCACAGAATTGTTCCTGGTGATGACCCCTACTAAAATTGCATAAATGGTTCTGCTCCACCAAATAAAAAAGGCGGCTATAGCTCTAGATAAGAAATATCTTTAAATGACATCTCCTCCAGGCTCCTGAACTACAGATCCAAATTCAAAATAGTTTCACAGATCTGTTACTCATAATGCTCTCTACCCAAAGGACCTCGGACAGTTTCCTATTCAATCTGCCCAAATTTTGACAGCCTGTGGCTAAGATAATGCATAACTGACATCTATAGTTTTGTGCTTAAATCAAACCCTTACATTTAGTGCACCTAACAAAATAAAAATATTTTGAAAATATAGCATAATTATGCCAGGACTCTATGGTTTAGGGGGTGGGGGTATTTTTGTGACCAAATTTTATTTCACAGAAAGTCAAAGTTTCGTCGAGTATTCACCTAAATACATGTAGATATTATGTTTGCGGCATAAAACTTGAGACGAAAGTGATGCGTTTGCTTAAAATTCGGGTTGAAAAGATTTCGTTGTTTCATCTAAAGAAGTGTGCTGTCAATTACTTTTGACTATTACCTGTAATGTTCCAAGTCAACCAGTTTGAATTGAGCACTGAGGTGTATAATATCTGCATACTGTGTAAATCATAGTCTAGATAAACACATTTTTTGAGCGTAAAATTGTTAATATTTCCTTACACATCAGATTTAACCTATAATTTGTTGCTAAAAAGAGCCGTCTCATTGAGACGGTTCTTTTGAGTACCCAAAACATATGTTTTGGTTGAGAAATGAGACAATTAATTACATTGTAAGCACTCATAACTAAAGCCCTGATACATGCCATTGCAAATTGATATTTACCTACAGATTTTTACAAAATAAGTTTCTAATAAGATTTTATAATAAAGTGTTTTGAGCATTTCGACAACGTCCCCCCCCCCCCCCCCCCCCCCCCCCCCCCCCCCCCCCCCCCCGTGACCAAACATGCCGTTTTTATATGATGTGCGAAATGTAAAGCTACAACTGTATGCAAAAGGATCAGTTTGGTTGTGTTGATTAGCAAAAACAGAGGTATTTGTATTGGTATTTGTCCAATGAGAAAACTGCTTTCGTGGATAGGTCGAGGGTTGAACCTACTATCTTTTTCATAGAAAAAAATATCGTTTTCTATGAAACTTTTCTCTGGTCATTTTATGGGCAATCCTTCATTAAGACTGTCCGAGGTCCTTACACAAGTGGTTCCGCTCAATCGCACAAAAGGCCACCAGAGTTCTAGATGAGAAATGTCTTTAAATGACATCTCCTTAACCAATGGTTCAAATTCAAAATAATTTTACAGAAATGTTCCTCATGATGCCCTCTACCAAAATTGGTAACAGCATGGCCACCAGAGCTAAACATAAAAACATTTATCTTTGAATGATATCTCTATAGCCACTGGCCAATACATTATCTCCTCATGTATAAGGATTCAGATGAGCGATCCAGGGCCCTAGGCCCCCTTTTTTATTGTGATCAGTTTTTGTCTGGCATGTGTCTTCGGTCCATTGTTCTTTCAATAAACTTTTTCTTTAAATAACATATTCTCCTTAACCACTTGTCCAGATTTAAAATGATTTCACAGGAATGCTCCCCATAATGCCAAAATTGTATGAATTGCTCTAGATTTGAAGTCTTTTAAATGATATCTACTAAACACCACTGGTCGAAATTCAAATAATTTCACAGAATTGTTCCTCGTGATTCCCTCTACCAAAATTGCACAAATGGTTCCGCTGAAATGGACAAAAGGATTGTCAGAGCCCTAGATAAGAAATATATTTAACTACATCTACTCCTGAATCACCGGTCCAAATTCAAAATAATTTCACAGAATTGATCCTCATGATGTCTTCTGCCAAATTGCACAAATGTTTCTACTCTGCTGAACAAAAGGACCGTCAGAGCTCTAGATAAGAAATATCTTTAAGCAGCATCTTCTCCTGAACAATTGGTTTAAATTCAAAATAATTTCATAGAATTGTTCCTCATGATGCCTTCTACTTGGATTGCACAAATGGTTACACTCTGATTCTCAGAAATCTAGTTCAAACATTAAGAGAGTGAATATTTGAAAACAATTCTTAGCCATCAGTTTAAACATAAATTTCATTTGGGTACTAAAAGAACTGTTTGATTGAGACGGTTCCTTTGAGTACCCACAAGATAAATAAGGGAAGGAATTTTAATTATGTACTCTTATCTAGAGGCGTGTAGGGGAGTGTATACTGTTTTCAGCCTTTCCTGGAGAGAACCCTTAGATTTATGTTATGCCCAGGTCACACATTCACGGACTGGACACCGGATTAGCCACGGATGCAATCCGGCATCATTCGTGGCAATCCGTATTGGTCCATCGCTTTCCGTATTGCATCCGTAATCATACTTAGTAGTACTTAGTCATACGTATATAGTGCATCCGTATCAGACTACAGAAATTGGCATTTCCTGGGTCATCGGTGAGATTTAATCCGTAGTAGAACTGGCGAGGTGGTCCGTGAATGTGTGACATGGGCATTATGTACAAATGGTGCCTGGCATTTACAAGTTATAACTCGGGTTAATAATGTAGATAAATGTTCATTCATACTAGAGAGAACCCCTACACGAATGTTTCTGCACCATGAGCTGGTGAGAACTCTATAAATATACTGAGGGGAAAAGTTTAGCAATATACTTTGGGGGTTAATGGGATTTTCAATTTCATAATATCAAAATTATATGTTGACAAACGTTTACAAGTACATTGAAATTAACCGGTTGGCATTTCACATAATGTAAATCCTGATTTCAAGTCCCCTTGCTAAAACAGCTTATCTGGCAATTACACGAATATTTCTCTGCTAAAAGTTTAATTTTCCTTCAAGTGTTTAGATCTAAAAGCCAAAAAGTGAAAACCAGTATACATGTAAAACTTAAAGTTTTGGTCACCATTTTCGTACATGTTTTAGTTAAAAATCGTATTTTTTTTCAAATTACCCAGGGCTGTGGAAGTACCATGCCCGACTTGTCCGACATGGTCCCATTTCATTCAGGACAAGTTGAACATTTCTATTTACTAGTCCTTGGACAAATACAAATGTATTTAGCTAACACAATGCTGTATTTTATATTTTGGTTAATTATTACGAGCTCACATCTTGAAAACAGTGTGGAACCTGATCAGCTGGCTTCTTCAAAAGCCAGCTGATCTGGATCTACACTGTTTACAAGAGAAGCCAGCTGATCAGGATCCATACTGTTTATAAGAGTTGATATATATCTAGTTTTATAATGTTTTTGAAAGAATAAATTGTTTAAGCACTGTAAGGTATAAGCTAATTTGTTCTTTCAGACAAGTAAAATTTTCTATGGACAAGTACATTTTGGCTTTTTACTTGTCCCTGGACAAGTAGAAAATTTTACTATTTCCACACCCCTGATTATTACCTCCCTTTCAATTGAATAGCGTTTGAAATTAAAATGCCTAGCAGATCAAATCCTCACTATGAAATCGTAATTTGTTTCTTTTGACCTCTTGAGAGTAGCCATTTGCTCATTTTCAAACTATTGACATGTTTGTGCACTTGCTAATAAATTAGATCTAATGCTAAAAAAATAGCCTATGGGAAAACCCATTGTTTATAACTAATTGCTAAACTTTTTTTCACTCAGTATATTTATTAATACTGGAATTAATCTTACATGTATATCATATGGTAGATAAACTATATGCTCAAGAATCCTATCATGGATGGGAGGGGACAAAATGAATAGTTATCAAAACATAGGCATGTATTTATATAATACTTGTTGCCATAGCACCAGAATTTTTTGGCAGGGAATATTATTGTATAGGTCATCCATTCCGTACATAAAGTTACATAATTTCTATATTTAACAAATTTAAGCTGAATAGATTTTCCAATTCTAATCATTTGGATTAGTCTGTCTAAAATGAGGGTATTTATCATTTATTTTTTGAATTCAACGCAAAGTAGAACATTATTTAAGATAGGAGTGAAGATCCTGATCAGAGATTGCACAGGATCTGATCTGGGTCTGCATTGTTTGTCTACTCTATGTCCCTTAAAAAGGAGCTAGGCTTTAATGAGTTAAAGCTCTTGTGTAATATTACTTTTTATGTTAACACTATTTTTTACTTATAATCTTAGTCTTTCATAATTTACTTTCAGATATTATTCAGAGATGTTCACTATACAGAGATAGAAAGGATGGAGCTACTACAACTGCAAGCCCCAAAGGCCCAAGATGCAAAATAACACTTTATTATCAAATGATGAACTCTAAAAGTTGAAGGTTACACTTCACCAAAGCTTTTTTTTTTAAAAAGTGAAGGGGATATTGTAATCCCCTCCTTCTGTCCATCCGCCCGTCCGTCTGTCTGTTATGCTGTCTCCTCCTAAACCGTTGGACGAAATTCAACCAAATTTGGTGTGTGAGTTACTCACATGAAAGGGGCGTGCAACGGCAAAATCCCGCCCCCTGGGACCCTGGGGAGGGATCAAAAGGTCAAATATCATTTAATTTCAATTTAAAGTCAATTTCAAAGATTTTTATACCAAACCTTGTGTTTGTTCTCACAAATGAAAGATACAAAACATATCAGACGGGATTTTAATTCTGTTGCCTGGGTCATGCCCCAGTGGTCGGACTCAGTGGCGCTGGGGGTGCCGAGGGGGGTCAAATATTATTTTTTTCAAACATTGTCATGTGGCATATCAAATCGACCGGGATGACGAGCAGAACAGAATGCAAGTAAAATTTTAATCCTAGGGTCAAACTGGTGACCTTGGGGTGAGGTCAAAAGGTCAAATATCATTAACTTTCGGTTATCATGTCAATTTCAAAGATTTTTATACCAATCTTTGTGTGTGTTGTATAAATTAAAGATACAAAACATATCAGACGGGATTTTCATTCTGTCACTTTGGTCATGCCCCAGGGGTAGGACTTTTGGGCGCTGGGGGTGCCCAGGGCAGGTCGAATAACATGATCATGTGGCATATCAAATCAACAGGGATGACGAGCAGAACAAAATGCAAGTAAAATTTTCATCCTAGGGTCAAACTGTTGACCATGGGGTGAGAACAAAAAGGTCAAATATCATTAAATTTAGGTTACCATGTCAATTTCAATTTTTTATACCAAACTTTGCGTTCATACTGGAGAGAACTAAATAAAGGATAGAAACATATTGAACAGAATTTGTATTCTGTTGCCGGGATCATGCCCCAGGGAAGGACTTGGGGGTCTTTGGGTCAAAAACTTTAGCATGGAGATTGGCGATAGCGCCCCATCGAATGTACAATCTAGTTTTTAATTTTTCCCAAAAGTCTTAGTCTTTCATGATGTTATCATTGTGTATGTGGGAATTTGTGCAGCATTTGAAGAAGTCACCATTCAATGAAGTGTTGCATTCAAACAAGCCACTGTTAGATACAGTGTATTGTGTAGCATGGGTTGTATTAGACAGAGCTAAATAAATAGCAGGATCTAATTAATAACTTTGTGATTTTTAATGTTTAAACATGATCAATACAGTGTTCTCTCGCTTACTCAAATCCTTCATACTCAAACTACCCCCTAAAGTCAAAGTAAATTGCAGGTTGAATTTAACAGACATTGTTCACAATTATTTTCTATCCCAAACTATGCTGACTTGGATGTACTTAGAAGGACTGTCTCAGTGAGACTGTTCTTGTTTGTGTGTGCATGTACATGTACTTTATATAACACATAATTGTATATTCAGGCAGCTTGTCTCCATAAGCCAGTTCTTTGATGTACAGCATATACTTGGATATGTAATAGCGAAAACAATCTTGATTAGCTTATACCCTGTAATATGCTTTTACAGATCCACTGTTTTAATTCAAGCGACAAATAAAACAATGTGAAAAGTTTGATCCTAGGGACTTTGATTCAACGAGAGGTAACTGTATACTAACTTGCTAAGTATCCCAAACTGTCCAGACTATGTATTGTCAACCATTGGTTAGAACTCAGAGGATGTTACTAAAGAGCCCTAACTGGGCATCTTTACACTGTTGCCATGGTGAATCCTTTCATTTGTAAAAGGCTGTAGTTTTTAGCTCTCCTGCTCACAGTGTGCTCAATATGAGCTTTTAAGAAATGATGTCCCCCTGCACAAAACGTCATCATAAAAGGTTCTGGTTTGCAATGGCAACATAAAAGATGAACTCAAATATCTTCCTATGAAAAACAACAACTACTGGCTGTATTTGAGAATAATTCAATTCTTATTGTTTCTCTAAGTCTAACAATTAAGATTACAAACTTGACCAGATTGCGCAAGTGAGGTTATAGGCTAGACACTGAATCGAGATTTTAGCGTCTCTGTGGGTCAACTGTCACACTCATAGGCGAGCATATAGTATACCAAAGATTCTGTCATCTGTCTTTCAACATTTTCAAACACTGGGTGAACTCTACTCAGATGTCACGTTGAGATCCATAGGATAGAGCAAGAAAAGCTAGTTTAATGGTACTGATTACACATTCGAGATTGCCGCAGGGCTAAAATATGGCAAAACCTTTCAAGAATAGTTTTCTCTGGAACCAAAAGCCTATGACTTTTCTCTTTCAAGATTTTACATTGGTGACCCCTTTGCTGTCAAACTTGTAGTTATGCATATATGCCTTGCCTGACGATGCTCTTGTTGTCCTTTGCTATCTCCATGCATTTCCCTGCACTCCACTCCAACATAGTTCCAATAGAGTACCGCAAGGAGCTATAAATTTAATCCCATGAACAATGCCTAGTAAATGGTAGTCCAATAACAGTAAATGGTAGTCTTTAATAATCAAAACAGCATTCCATTACACCTTAGCCATAGGCTCAATATGAACTTTGTGACCCTTTCATGTCCGTCATCTGTCAGTCAACAATTTGCTTTAAATAACATCCCCTAAACTATGAAGCCTCACATGAATGTTCATTGTATAGTTTTTAGATCCTATTGTGATCATTGGATGTCGGTCATCCATCATGCGTCTTCAACAATTGCTTCAAAGTGCATCTCCTCCTAAACTGCTGAATGGATTTTGACCAAAAAGTAAATGAGTATGATCAGGAAATACCACAATCACACACTGCAGACCAACCCACAGCACTGTTACAGGAATGATCCTTTTAGGCCTTCTTCAATAGTTATTCACAATGGTTCCTGTCCGTTGTATATCTAGATCAGATGGGCTAAGAATGAAAGCTAAAAATCTTCTTGTCTGAAACCACAATGCCTAGAGTCTGATATTGGGTATGTAGCATCACCCAACTTTGTTCAAATTATAAGTCCCCTATTCGAGGGACTATAGGTTTGCTCGTTGTCTTCCGTCTGTCCGTCAATTGCGCTTTTGTGTCCGAGCAATATCTCCAATATTATTTGAGATAGGCATCCTGAATTTAGTGTGTGGATGCATCTTGCATTGCTCAACTTGAGGTTTTCTTTAGCTCTGACTATCTGTGAGTCATGAGCCCTTTTCTTTGTTTCATCATGGTGTGTTTATTTGATTAGAGTGTTTCTCCATGATGATACATTGCATTAGTTAGAAGGCCTACATGGGAGCTGAACATTTCTTGTTCTTCATCAACAGCAGAATCTAGGGTGAAGATTTGGTACCAGTAAAATGCATCTAAGCGCCCCCCCCCCCCCCTCGGTGGCTTAGGCTGCTGTCCGTTCTAAGGCGGTGGTTCTGTTGTTGTTAACTTTTTGTTTATTGTTACTCCAATAGTGGGAGTCTGTAATTGTTCAATATTTTGTTTTACGTTACTTTATGTCCATTCTAGTATTGCAATCATCTTGATGGGGAAGAGAGAGCTGGTTGCTTTGCTTAATTTGTCTTCCTGGTGTCTCGTGATGGTTGAGTGGCTCTTCCTCGTGGTGCCATGGGGTTGTCTGTGATTTGTGATTGTGGTATTTCCTGATCATACTCACTTACTATTTTTGGAATAACCAAGTGTCTCGTACCATTTAGGGGGTCACTGTGACCTTGACTGTTGACCTGATTTCTAGAATAATCGCGTCCGGCGCATATCGTTTACATTTTTTGAGGTAGGAATCCAAAATTTGGTGTATGGGTGCATCTTGGGATGACAAAGTACACACCATATTTGGGTCACTGCGACCTTGACCTTTGACCTCATATCTAGAATAATCGTGTCCGTAGCATATCTCCTACATGTACATTATTTGAGGTAGAAAGTCAAAATTTGACGTGTGGATGCATCTTGGGATGACAGAGTGTCGAGTTCAATTTTGGGGTCACTGTTGACCTTGACTTTTGACCTCGTTTCTAGAATAATTGTGTTCGTAGCATATCTACAACACTTTTCGAGTTAGAAATTCCAAATTCGGTGTGTGTATGCATCTTGGATTGTGCCTTATAATGCCCTTTACCAAAATGGTACCAATTGTTCTGCTCGGCTGAACAAAAGGACCTCCAAAGCTCTAGATAAGAATTATCTTTAAAACGACATCTCCTGAACCACTGGTTTAAATTCAAAATAATTAAACAAAATTGCTCCTTGATGGCGTCTACCAAAATTTCACAAATGGTTTTGCTTGGCCAAATAAAAGGGTCGCCAGAGCTCTAGATCAAATGTCTTTAAACGACATCTGAACAACTGGTCCAAATACAAAATAATTTCACAGAGTTGCTCCTGATAATGCCCTCTAACAAAAATTGCACAAATGGTTCTCTCCGCTGAACAAAAGGGCCTCCAGAGCTCTAGATATGAAATGTCTTTAAATAACATCTGAACACCTCTGGTCCGAATTCAAAATTATTTCACAGAATTTTTCCTAAAATGTCCTCTACCAAAATTGCATAAATGTTTCTGCTCCACTGAATGAAGGGGTCACCAGAGCTCCGGATGAGAAATGACAATTAACAACATCTCTCCTGAACCACTGGTCCAAATTCATAATAATATCACAGAAATGTTCCTCATGATGCCCTCTACCAAATTGTTCAGAACATTCAGCTTGGCTAAACAACATGGCTATGGCTATAAGAGCTAAAATCTTTAAATCACAGACCAATACATCATGTGCCAGGATTCAGGTGAGTGATCCAGGGCCCTAGGGCTCTTTTGTATATATGTGGATTATAATGCAAATTTCAAGCTATAGTTGCTTCTTTTGTATGGAACTTCATGTTTCCCCGTAACTATTATACTTTACAACTTTTATATAAGAACCAAATGTAAAGTTGACCTTTGACCCAAGTCAGCTTACTTTGGACTGTCACATACACTGAAACGAAGTTCGAGGTGGCCACTTTTTAATTTCGTTTTTCTGACTTAGCGCTTATGTTATTAAAATGAATTTTTGCCCGAATATGTGCATTTCAATGGACTAAAGTTCAGTGGTGCTTTGAAAGAGTTTTCTATCACTTCCCAATTTTGGGGTTCAAAAATGCAAAAATCAAATTTTTGAAGAAAATAACGGGTTTGAGTGCATTTTTTCAAATTGAAGCATGGGTGATTTCAAACCCGTCTAGCCGACTTGAAAAAACACCAAACCTCTGAATTTTTGTTTATGAGAGATTTTTGTATGATTTTTTCTAAAAAGCTCATTTTTACACATTTTCCGATATTTTCGAAAATAATCAACTGCACATACTAATATCATTGTATGCCTTTTATTTTATGTAAGCATGTTAGACCAAATACAATACAGCTTGATCATCCCATTTTTACAGTTATTCTTTCAAGACTGGTGTCCACTTCCGATTTTATCTTGAAATTTTATAGGTCATTTAAATGGCATATACGAAAGATATTTTTGATTTTCTAAATAAAACAGTGAAGCCTATTCATAATAAATAATCACTGAAAATTTCAATGCTGTGCCACAGATAATAAAGTGTACAGAGCAATGCAAAGTTGATATGCAAAATGCATGGTTAAAGCTAAAACTCTTTGATTAGGCTGTTGATCTTATATCACAGCTCTTATTAACAGCTTCAAACTAATTAAAATATAAATGGATAACATATCTGAGGAATATTTTATATACAGTAAAACGTGTGACTTTGAAATGAAGGAACCTTTACTCTGACTTCGTCTGTGCATGATCTACCAGTCATTTTGAAATGGCATAATTTTCAGAGTCTCGAAAAAGCCTTGAACAGGCGCAAAAAATGTGTAGGTTGCCACTTATTACTTCGGTTCAGTGTACATATCTAAACATATTTTTCTTAGAAACTACTCGGCTGATTGAACTCAAATTTTATATGGAGTATGCGTTAGATAAAACAATATATTACATTTTGTTTCAGGGATAACTTTACCAAAATGGGCACCATGCCCATATATAGTAAAAAAATCTTTAAATTTTCTTCTCTTGTACCAAAAGGCAAATTATGCTTGGTCTGTAGTATTAGGTCGTTTTGATATGTAGCATTGGGGATGTGAGGCTTGTGAGCCATACAAAATGTTTTTAAATATTAAGCCTAGGTTGACCACGGCGTAGTTAAACATTATTAAGGAGATCTTGTGACTCAATATCAGGTGAGCACTTCAGGTCCTCTGGTTATGAAACTAATAGGCCTTGATATATTGCATCATCATTTGAAAAGAATGGTGTGTACGAAAATACTCTCCATTTGATGCAATGAGAAGTAACCAATAATAAGATATATACTCCAATTATGATCAACATTTGTAAAAATAGCAAATGTCTATGCTTTACTTATGGGCATGTCATTTACGTCATCATGTTTATTACCAAAACGTCATTTTTTCTTTCCAAATACAAATTGGGATAGTTTAACTTGGACGCACGGAAATAGGTAGTGCCTATTTAATTCATATTATGCTTATTTTTTGTTTGTTTAATCTGGTCTTATGTGGGTATTTTTTTTCATTTTTTTTATTTCAGAGAAGGCTACAGTCAGTTTGAAGAATCTACCAGTGAAGTAATTGTTAAACCGCTCAAAGGTAGTTATGTTTATCCTGTTTGCTCATTTGTCATTGCTGACATAGTTTCACACATCAAAATTACAGTAAAACCTGTCTTAAGCAGCCACTCCAAAATAGACAAAATAAAGGTCTTAAAGACAAATGGTAGCTAGTTGAAGGTCAAAAGTATTGCAGAATGCTCTCTTGGAGCATTCTGCAATACTTTTGACCTGCATTATGCAATAATCAGTCTTCAAAACCAATTTTGGTTTTCTTTTTGAGTGGCCGCTTAAGACAGGTTTTACTGTAGACTACTAAAACAAGCAATGATTTTGATTAATTGTGTCCGTTTTCATAAATGGGACTTCACTTCAAGGAAATAATTTGCTCCCTCTTTTAGAGCTGTCCCGTATGGCTGTAAAAACCTGATTTCCATACATAATAGGTGATTTACACGAATATGTCAAATATTCATTATGCACTTGTGTAACTGTGTAATGGGACCTGCGCCTATGTCTGTGCCCGCTCATGCCATGGGATGTTTCGAATACCACATGGCCTACACACAGTCTGATCAGAGCCTTTGCTAGTCACTTGATTATTCTATGAGTGTTAAGCTACTCACTGAACATCATTTGGAGTTTCTACTCTTAACAGGAGACTGCAGAGCTTATCTGTGTCTACACTTATCAAAACGTTGGAAAGCTCATGTCGCGGCTCATATCAATATTGTAAATACAGTCACGCTTCAAAGCTTTTTGTTTATCTGTAAATGTGATTTTGTAACCTTGTATATTTTAGATATACTGGAAGCCTATGATTTTGTAACCTTGTGTATTTTAGATATATTGGAAGCCTATGATTTTGTAACCTTGTATATTTTAGATATACTGGAAGCCTATGATTTTGTAACCTTGTGTATTATAGATATACTGGAAGCCTATGATTTTGTAACCTTGTGTATTTTAGATATACTGGAGGCCTATGATTTTGTAACCTTGTGTATTTTAGATATACTGGAAGCCTATGATTTTGTAACCTTGTGTATTTTAGATATACTGGAGGCCTATGATTTTGTGTCCTTGTGTATTTTAGATATACTGGAAGCCTATGATTTTGTAACCTTGTGTATTTTAGATATACTGGAAGCCTATGATTTTGTAACCTTGTGTATTTTAGATATACTGGAAGCCTATGATTTTGTAACCTTGTGTATTTTAGATATACTGGAGGCCTATGATTTTGTAACCTTGTGTATTTTAGATATACTGGAAGCCTATGATTTAGTAACCTTGTGTATTTTAGATATACTGGAGGCCTATGATTTTGTAACCTTGTGTATTTTAGATATACTGGAGGCCTATGATTTTGTAACCTTGTGTATTTTAGATATACTGGAAGCCTATGTAGAACCTAGTGTGATTTTGTAACCTTGTGTATTTTAGATATACTGGAAGCCTATGTAGAACTAAGTGTGATTTTGTAACCTTGTGTATTTTAGATATACTGGAAGCCTATGATTTTGTAACCTTGTGTATTTTAGATATACTGGAAGCCTATGATTTTGTGTCCTTGTGTATTTTAGATATACTGGAAGCCTATGATTTTATTACCTTGTGTAACCTTGTGTATTTTTAGATATACTGGAAGCCTATGATTTTGTAACCTTGTGTATTTTAGATATACTGGAAGCCTATGTAGAACTAAGTGTGATTTTGTAACCTTGTGTATTTTAGGTATACTGGAAGCCTATGATTTTGTAACCTTATGTATTTTTAGATATACTGGAAGCCTATGATTTTGTAACCTTGTGTATTTTAGATATACTGGAAGCCTATGTAGAACTCAATCATACTGCATCAGAAACAGCCTTGAAGACATTTCTGAGAAAGTTTAAAGATCGGGCTGCTCAGGTAATATTGAAACCTTTACCATGCCCCAAGGTTATACATGTAATTTCATGCTCAACTCAACTAAGCATGAATTTTCTACTGTTTTAAAAGGAACATGCTAAAATATAACGATATCCCTTTCATTAAAACTCTCAGATGTCGTATTTATCCTGCTAATAAAATGATTAAATGCCAACAACTGTTTGCATTTTAATATTTATCCTGCTAATAAATGTTTTAAAGCCAACAACTGTTTGCATTTTAACATTTATGAGCAGGATTTTCATGCTCTTTTGAGTTGAGCATGCAAAAAATTTTATAACCTTGGGACCAGGTGTTGAAAATTCATGTTAGATAAGATCAGATCTAGATCTGGCAGAGCATTTCTGATGTCTGGTCAGTGGCGGTTCCAGAGGGTTTCAGTGGGTTCACTCGAACCCCAATTTGAGACAAAATTATTCCATTTTCATGGAGAATTTTCAGAAAAATCAGAGAAAAAAACAACAAATAATCAGGTACAATTAACAAATCAAACCCCCTTTTGTAAATTTTAACCTCCTATCAAGAAATCCTGGATCCGGACCTGCTGGTGACAGACCTCCAGATAAGAGTGTTTAATTGAAAATATTTTTTCTTATTTCTCAACTTAAAATATGTTGTGGATACTCAAATAGAACTCAATGAGAAAGTTCTGTTGAGTATCCAAAACATATGAATAAACTGAAGGGTAAAAATAATTATGATTTTATGCTCATATTTTTTGCCTATCTGGATCTATGTGGTCAGCACAATTGTTTTTGCTCTATATACTGTAAACCACTTCACGGCATTAAAATTTGGCGATTTTTAAAGACTGACATATTGGCCTGGTTTAATTTTAGCGGTTAGTCAATTTTTGTTTTTACCGCCAATAGCACCGAACAAAAATACCTGCCAAATATTAGCGTTTAACAGTACCCATATTCAACCTTATAAGTGCACATGTTCTGTGAAAGAGCAAAATAAGCCTTTTTTGATTTGTGACTGCTATGCTGACTAGATTTCCAGCCAGTACCCGTGATTCATTTAAATTTGGATCCTGATCAGATGTATTCTTTAATGGTATTTTAGCACAAATTTCTGCACACTTTTACGACTTGAACCTTAGCTGCAACTCTCTGAAAAGTTTATACCCCAGCTGGCCTCCAGATAAGAAGTGTAATTGAAAACTATTATTTTATTTGTTGTGGGTAATCAAAAGAAATGTCTTAATGAGGCAGTTCTTTTGAGCATCAAAACATATGTTTAAACTGATGCATAGGAAAATAAATACAACTTTACTATGAAAAAAAGTTGCTTAACTAGACCTATACCCCAGTATTGAAGATCAGGATCATATATTTTTAGTCTGCATGCATATATGTGTGCAACAGTTTTCAAAATCAAATCAATTTAATGATATAAAGTTGTCACCAGTCACATGTATAGTTACTCAATTGCAATCACAAACAGACCCATTTACAAATTGGTAAATAAAAACAATCAAAGCAATCATGCTAGAAAGCATGTCTGTTTCTTTTGTGCCGAAAAAATAACTCTTTACCTGCTAGTGATGAATTTTTTTCATTAGCAGCTGATCTTTGCAAACGGTTGGACCCAGATTAGGCCCAACAGAACATCGGGTCTAATCTGGATCAAATCTGTTTGACACTCTGATAGTGTTCATGAAAGAATTTTTTTGAATCAAAATAAAAAAAATTTAAAAGTCAGCAGACGACAAAAAATAATGAAAAACTACCCAGCATGCAAAGAGTTAACCTTTGAACTACATCTAGCACTATGTGGAAAGACCTGTTCAAATATACTGAAATATATTCACTTGACCTTTGACCCTAATGCTTACTGTCAGATCCGACTTCTATGATATTGTACTTATGTAATATAGGGATCAAATATGTTTTTCTATGCATTAACATCTGCTGGACCCCAAGGGTGTTTCTGAAACCCAACCTGAAAGGCGAGGGTTTTAACGACCCCTGATGGATCTAGCAGATGTTAGTGAATCAGAAAACCATGTTTGATCGTTATTATTGTATAAAATCATTCTGTCACTTGAAAATTTGGAAAAACGCTTCAAAAAGTTCATTTTTGTATTACTTATAATGCTGCGCAAAAGCATGTAGAATTTGTAGGTTTTAAAAACACCTGTTCCAGAGCAAAGACTTACGTCATCCTGATATAGTTATATTGTGAATGGCATATGTTCTTGGGGAATTGTGTTTCACGTAGCCATCTTGTTTTTGTTATGTTTACAGTTCAATGACATTGTTGAAACATTGGCCGTCAAAGAAGAAGAATCTGAAGGTACATATAGGTCCCCGTTGTGAGAAAACCTGTCTTCGGGGTTTCCGATAAAGTGAGATTCAAACCAGCCTGCTCAGCTACAGAGACTAGCTAGAAAATTGAAATTTTGCTCTTAGCAGGTCTATATATGAAACTTTATAATAAGCAAATAACAAAGGCGCTGATCAGACTGCGCAAATGCGCAGGCTGATCTGCGCCTTTGTTGTTCGTAAACCACCGAAGACAGGTTTTCTCACGTTGCAGCCCATATATAACTGAAATTACTAATTTGTTTAATACATAGCATCTTGAGTAATTTTTTGACGCTTTTGTTGTCTTCTTGGTGATTTCAAATAGAGCTGCCACATTTACGAAATTTTGTAAACGTTTACACGAATTCCAGTAATCTAAAGAATTCTGTTTACAGGGAACTTCGAGATTGATTTTTTTTCATTATGCAGATCGGTAAAATCGCCTATATTTTTCGTAAAAAAACTCTGAAAAATGTACCTTGTGCAAACATTCGAAATTGTCTGGTTGGGTATTGTGATAGAACTCATTTCAAGTACTTGGAAAGTGATTGCAACATGCGCAGACTGGTACATTACCGACATTTTCATCAGTTGCAAGTGTGTAATTAATGAGTTGACACGTAATTAATGAGTTGACACGCACAAGAAATAACTGCCAGTTAAATCCACTAACTGTAAGGTAAACCTCGATTAGTTGTGTGAGGTTGAACATTTGCGATTTTGTTTGTTGGACTATGTCACATTGCATTGGTCATTTTTACACTATCATGTGTCTTTAGAGTGACATTCTGTGCATGGTTGGGAAACATTCTTGCACACCGGATAAGGATATCTGATATTTTATCCTGAGTTAGAAAATCTTATCTTACCCATGTTATCTTACCCATGGTATCACATGAAGGATGTACATTGGTTGTATTGGAAATCAATCACATGGTCATCAAGTGACATCATTGTTATGTTAAAGTGATGTCATCATGAGAAATTGCATTTCAGTGTATTCAGCGACTTCTGGATAAAAAAAACAATGGTGAGCAATAAAAAGAATCCATTATTTGTGTTAGGGTGATAGAAAAATCCGTCCCTGGGGATCACCGTTTGTCATCACTCGGCAAGCCTCGTGATGCCAAACGGTGATCCTCGGTACAGATTTTTCTATTCTAACCTCACACTCATGATAGATTCTTATATTATTCCCTTTCAGGGTCAAAGGTGCTGTCAAGCTATGGTGATGAGTTCTTCACATCTCTGGAGAAACTGGTGCATGACCAGCAGGTGAAGAGAGACAGAGAAGTGAATCAGCGTGAAGATATACGGCAGGAGCAAGAGAGATTAGACCAGGAGCTGAGAGGCATTCTTGACGAACAGGAGAGTAGACTACAAGACAGCTTGTTAAAGTCAGCCATTACTGATAACAACATGGATGAAAATTCCTTTATCCATGCTGATCCATTATATGGTGGTTTCATAAAGAGCAAGACAGATTTAGGTTATGGAGATAACGACAGAATAAAGTCGTTGGACAGTGGTAAGAAGTCTCAAGGTCATGCTGATGATGGCAAGGTGAAAATGGAGATTAGGAAACAAACGGATGTTGTTAAATCACCTGATAGTGATAAGAAATCTGGGAGAAAGACTCAAAGAGAAAGCGGTTCAAAGAAAAAGAGACCAGAGTGGAACAATGATTTTACTGGTGAAATTGCTAATTTAAGTCTAGAGGATACTACAGATGCACCGGACAATAAGGAATCTGTTTCCTGTGTCAGAGAAGATGAAATGCACAGGTTACAGCCAGATTTAGCTCACACTGTGGAAGAGAATAGAACAGAACAAAATGACACTCAATCAAAAGTTGAAATCACAACGAAACCACCAAGAATTAAGAAAAAACTTAACTACACTCCGAATACTTTTGTACCGAACAGAACTCTTCAGCTAAGGAGGACAGGAAGCTTGACTAAGCTGTCAGATAGTAAACCTGATTATCAGACAGAAAAATCTGTACCTCATTTCGTGTCGGGTAGCAGCCAAGATGAACAGCCAACAGCTGCAGATTTTGTTAGAGAGGATTCTGGGAAGAATGTTCGTGCTCGTTCATTATCTAAAGATAGGGCTGGGTCTAAAATACCATCAAAACGACCTGCTTTTAAATAATTTTCACTTTTATCCTTGGTAATTTTGCATACTATTTTGTCTTCTGCAGAGGTTTCGCCAATCGCAGCAAAAGTCGACTGCTTTTCTCGTCTGCTGAAATGTTTAAGAAGCCTCTATATCAAACAGTTTGGACCCAGATCAGACTGCTCCTGGGTCCACACTGTTTGCTTCTATACTTAATTCGTCAGTCATACTTGGCAATTATTTGCAGCAGAAGACTTCAGCAGACGACATTTTCAGATGCCTTTTTTTCTTGGCACTTTAATGGTTAAATTAAATTTTTCAAAAGGGATCATTTCAGGAATTCCTTCAGAGTTTCAAACCATTTAGGTCCAGATCTGACCAGACATTTTGTCGGGCCTGATCAGAGCCAAACTGTTTGCAAAGTTTATCAGCAGGCAACAAGTCATATTAAGCAGGCAAAGAGTTTATTGAGACAAATAGGTCAACACATGTCATAACTCTTTCCTTGTTAGGGGCGACTTATGTTGTCTGCTGATAACCTTTGCAAACAGTTTGGGCCAGGACCGACTAAACGTCAGTCCTGCTCTGGATCCAAACTGTTCAACACTTATAGTGGTCCGGAAAGATTACTTTTGAAAAAGTTAATTTTGATAAAAGTCAGTAGTCAACAACAAAAGCATAAAAAATTACCAAGGAAAGAGTTTAGGTGTTCCTTGAGAAAACATATCAACCATTGCACTCAGGTAAAAACTATGCAAGAAAATATGCCTTTAGATGTGTATGAAACAACAATAATTCTTGTCCTATAGATCCCTCAGGATAGTCTACCTATTGTGCCTGTACAGTTGAACCTGTCTTAAGCGGCCACTTGAAAATAGACAAAACAAATGTCTTAATGTAAAATGGTAGCTTAATGAAGGTTTAAAGCATTGCAGAATGCTCCCCCTTCGGAGCATTCTGCAATACTTTTGACCTGCATTAGCCATAATCAGTTTTGAAAACCAATTTTTGGTGTTCTTTTTTAGTGGCCGCTTAAGACAGGTTTTACTGTATTATATTCTATGAATGATATATATAAACACTTTCCTTGCAAGCAGTGACTTCTGCTGTCTGCTGATAACCTTTGCAAACAGTTTGGACCCAGATCAGAGGGATGTACTGTCGGTTCTGATCTGGATCAAAAACTGTTTGTAACTCTGATAGTGTTCTTGAAAGATTTCTTTGAAAAAGTTAATTTTAATAAAAGTCAGAAGTCGACAACAAAAGCATAAAAAATTACCAAGGAAAGAGTTTAGGTGTTCCTTGAGAAAACATATCAACCATTGCACTCAGGTAAAAACTATGCAAGAAAATATGCCTTTAGATGTGTGTGAAGCAACAATAATTGTCACTGCCAGCAAGGAAAGATATGTGTGAAAGAATAATAATAATTTTCTGGTAGATGATCCCTCAGGGCAGTCTACTAATTGTGCCTGTAGTATATTCATATGCCTAGAGGAAGTTCAAGGGATGGTCTCTGGTATGAAGACTGAATGTTTTTATTGAATGACATCAGTAGACAGTTGATCCAGTACTGTTCCTAGATGCATTTTAACCTGAGATTTTATAGGTCCAAAATTATTGAGCCAGCTCATGAGAATATGAAATAATTAAATTTGGGTAGAAGCCTAAATTGGGGAGGAGAGTAGTACACATATGCAATAAGTAGCACATGGGCTGGCTCATTCATATTTTTTATATTTTATTTCATGATCTTAAATGGGCTGCAACGTGAGAAAACGTGTCTTGGGGGTTTCCGACAAAATAAGATTCAAACCAGCATGCTCAGCTACAGAGACTAGCTAGAAAATTGAAATTTCGCTTGTATCAAGTCTATATATGATACTTTCCAATAAGCAAATAACAAAGGCGCTGATCAGACTGCGGGAATGGGCAGACTGGTCTGCGCCTTTGTTGTTCGCAAACCCCCGAAGACAGGTTTTCTCGCAGCGAGGCCCAAATACTACAAAGTACCTCCGTCCAAAACAACAGCATTGGCCCAAGATTAGCTACTGCAATGTATGCAGACTGATCCAGGCTAGCTGTATTTTTATAATCTATTTATTGTGGCAGCTACCTCTTTTGGTACCCTCTTTGAGAGTACAATGTAAATACAACAGCTTTTCATGTAATATTAGATTCTAATGCACTTGCTTTTGTAATGCGACGTTTGATTGGATAACATCAAAAATTTGCGACAGTATATCTTGCAATATACTGTCTTAAACAGTTTGACGTCATTATTTACGTCATATTTTGTTGGACGACCTGTGGCTTAATGCAGCTTCCAACGCTCCAATTTGAGACAAGACTGCAGAAGTGCATTAGAATGGGGATAACCATATTCTATTCAAAATTTTCATTTGGGGAGGTGTATCCTCGGATATACGTTCGGAAATCACGTTTTACGGCTCTGCTCGCGCGTCCCCCTAAAACTTTATTTCCGACCGTATATCCGACCATCTACCTCCTCAAATGAAAATTTTGAAAACAGTTATCCCCTTATTAGAATTATTCCATTAAACGTCAGCAAAGCTACCCTAAATATACAGACACTATAACTCTCATCTTCAGTATACTTATCCTGCCTATATTTTTGAGCCGTGACGTGAGATTTCCAATAATGTGGTATGTGCGACAAGCAAAGGCTCAGACCAGCCTGCGCATACGCGCAGTCTGATCAGTGCCTTTGCTAGTCGCTTGGATATTCTATGCCTGTTAAGCTGCTGATTGAGCATCATTTGGAGTTTCTACGCTTAAAATGAGGCTGTAGATGCTCGTCTGAGTCTATACTTGTCAAAATGACACATTGTTGGAAATCACATGTCACAGCTCTTTTGTTCTCAAAGTGTTGTCTGCTTTTTATGTCTGTTGCATATATGCAAGTGTACTACAGACTAGATTGTATCAAGGAAGCACACAATATGAACCATGCAACAGTTGTAACTGAATCCTTCACCAATCTTGACCAAATCGAGTAATAGTTGTAACAGCATAACCAAAGAAGGTTGTCTTTTAACTCATATAAGCCTAGTGTCCTTTTTTGGGGGCATATGCAAACAGTGCAGACCTAGATTGTGGCGTCTGATCAGGGTCTCCACTGCTTACTCACAGAATGTTCTATTAAAACCCTTAATGCGCCAATTGCAACAAAATTCGTCTGCTGAAATGTTTAAGAAGCCTATATGGCAAACAGTGTGGACCCAGATCAGACTGCTCCTATAGGAGCCGTCTGTTCTGGGTCCACACTGTTTGCTTTTATACTAAATTTGTCAGTAATGTAAGGCAATTATTTGCAGCAGACGACATTTTCAGATGCATTTTTTTCTTGGCGCTTTAAGGGCTTTTTAGATAAAAATGAAAAATAACACCCAACAACCCTTAAACGGAAATTGACTGGTCCAAATGTGAGGGAAATTCTGTTTCAGCTTAATTGCGACTTTATGAACTTCACACAGGTTGTTGTAAGGAATGATGAGCTGCATGCTATGGAGAAATGATTGATTATTGAATTTAAATGTTGTAAACCAAATATTTGCATAAACCTTCAGAGAAGCAAGCATTTTGAGTTAAAATGTTTAGATGACAAGTATAAGCATTTTCAATAACCATTATAATATGTCTTTGGACACTTAGTACATTTTTATTTTTCACTAGCAAATGGAAACTTTATAAATGAGACTAGAACGTGTTTTAAAATCTAGTAAAAAGCAAGGCTCAAAACTCTTGGTGGCAGATCTTGCACCAGTTGTAACAATCACGCAATTGTATTGTCCAAAAATAACGCAATTTTGAAATCTTTACAAGCCAGTCATGTCATTGTGCATCTGTCTGTCCCTAGACGAACTGTTGTTCCCAACCTAGATAGTTTGATGTTTGGTATTATAAATACAACGTAAAAATGTTATGTTGGGTGCAAGGTTGATTGCTCTTCAACTCTTACTTTTTTAATGATCTCCCTTGAATGAATTAAGAGGCAATACCAATAAACTTGTTTCTCAGGCATTATGCCATGTCTGCTTTACTATTACAGATTGCAGTGGACTCTGAGAATCTCAATTATCAAACATTATATATAGGGAGTGCAGTGGCTGAGTGCTTAAGACCGAAAGGCCACGGGTTTGAGTCTCACCGGCATCACTGTGTTGTGTCCTTGAGCAAGACATGTTTATTCTTGCTTAGTACTGGTTCAACCCTGAGGATGACCCGTCCCAACATAACTGAAAGATTGTTGACTGGGACATAAAGAATCAAATCAAACATAAATCATACATTATATGTAATTGGTTGTCAGTTTTCTTCTATGATGGCTATTTTTTAAAACTCACCTGAGTACCATGGGAGGGGGGGGGGTAGGGGACAACTTATACCAGTAGTACACCAATGTCTCCATAATCTGTCAAAATTTTCTAACATCTCTGAATCCACTGGGCTAATAAATTCTTTTATCATATGATGTCACGTCTGGGAGTGAAATAACACCATGCAATAAAATCGATAAACCACTAGTGGTTTATAGATTTACAGGAAACATTATGACGTCCATAACAACGTTGCGTATAATGACAAAATTATAACATTTTTATGGCAGAAATGAGATTTCAAAGTAATCTTAATGTCATTTGATAAACAGAATCTAACATTCGTACTCTTGTATTATTGAATTAAACTCGGTGCAGAAAGAGATAAAATGCTCGACAAGCCTCGCATTTTATCTCTTTTCCCCAACTCGATTAATAAATCCAATAAAACATGAGCACTATTGTAAGATTCTCTATATAAATGGAGACACCTTGTGGTCAGGCTGAGGGTCAGGAAACAAAAGTTTGATTGTATGGTCCTGGTCAGATGAACAAGATGGCCAAATATGGTAAAAATTACTACATGTACAAAATCTCTGGAATCTGTAGACCTTGGATCTTGGTATGAAGCATCAGGGATGTAGACCCTACCAATGTTGTTCAAATGATGATCCTAGCTTGACCTGGTCTTACTTTGTGATAAGGTCAAATTTGATTCCTATTGCATTTACCGGTACATGTATTATAATAGGAAACGTCTAGCAAAGTTGACTTCCATTTATTATTATAATATTTACATTTTCAAAGCAAGCCTTTAATGAATGTTTAGATTTTTGCAACCGTTCATAGCCTCATGAAGACATAAATTCGATTGACAGCTGCCAAGCTCACTTGCCCATGCAATACGCTTCGAACATCGATTTCATTCGCCTGAAGTGGCACTGGTGTTGTGATTGACAGCCAGCCACAACTGAGTCACATGTGCACAACAAGCTTCTTGTTTGCTCCATTGGCTGTCCGTGTTAACACTGGCTGTTCCGCTTTTCCCTTTTACGCTCCAACAAAACCGCTAATATGATTACTTATCAAATACAAAACTGTTTTTTTCCCCTAAATTATTATAATTTCTATATTTTAAATATTTATAATAAAATGTAAATATAGGCAATAAATTCGATTTTCAGTCTGTTCATGGATCATAAATTTTTCAGGTCTCTTGCAAAGTTAACGTGAAGCCCGAAATTCACTTACTTTGCAAGAGACCTGAAGTATTCATGCTTCCATGAACATTCCAAAAATCGAATTCATTTCTTAAATAAATAGCTAATTCTAGTGACTTGCTGTCAGATGAGCACTTCAGGACATGATGGTCCTTTGTTTGTTTCTTATGATTATACACATTCATTGGATTTTTTAATGGATGCCCTGTGAGCATATCTGGCCTCTTCCTCTCATTCATATGTGGTTTAACAACTTGGAAACAGTTATCGTCCAAGGCCATGGTTAAGAATCTTCATAGAGCCAAGGCTCTGAAAGGGAAATCTTATGAGGGTCTTTCAGTTCTGTATATAGAGGCTGAAAAAAAACCCTAAAAAACGTAAGTTTCCCATCCGGTGCTTTTATGGTGTAAAGTAGCGATAAAGGAGAATGTAGTGCCCCACCCTAGTCTTTTAACTTCTTATCTTTAAGCTGATGCGAGCTGTAAATTGTGTACGGTTTTGTCAGAATCCTTTTTTTTTTCGTGAGGTACATGAACTTCAAGGTTGTTTATCTCACGACAAAATTGATTCAGATAAAACCATACACAATTTGCATCTCACATCAGCTGGGATACGAAGTTGAAAGACCAGAGCGTAGCACTACATTCTCCGTTTTTGCTTTTTTGCATGAAAAAAGAAATATTTTTAGTTTTTATGCGATTTTTTTCAGGCTCCTAACCCTAACCCTAAGTTTCCTACCCATGAAGGCAATTGTCAGATACTGTAAATTCGGAAATTTGCAAGGGTTTTATTATCCTCACGTAATGGTGAAATCACTCTGTCATTTACTGATGAAGATAAATCATGTCATAGTCGCGAATTGTTACGTTGCAAATATGTCTTTAAACGCTGTTCACGAAAATTTCTGAATTTAGAGTACTGCCTTCTAGCTTTGTTTCTTTAAACCCTTTGTGTACCAATGGAATCTCCCATAAAGTTTGATACAGTAAAGTCAGGAGGGTCCATTGTATATATTGAGGGGTCACAGATTTGAATTCAAGAAATATTGTATGTCTTCTCTGAAGATCGTTTTTTTTTTTTTGCTGAGCAACCAGTGCCGATCTAGATGAAATTCTACATTATGCAGAACTTTGCCCATCTAGGCCCTCTTGTTAATTGACTCAGCTACAAATTTACTCTTTCAAAATACAGTGTTGTCCCTTTATAACACACCTAGATATAAAACATATTAAGATATAACACAAACATGTTGTGGCTCCAAAATATTTTGACCATGGAATTTTACAAATGAACTATAGGAAAATGACCTTTATATGGTAATTTTCCTATAATTCCTTTGTAAAATTGTCCCTTTATAACACAGTTCACGTATAACACGGTCCATTCCTATGGATCCAACCATAGGGTTATAAAGGGATTGCACGGTATGTAAATAAGTCTGGTCTTTCTCAGCTACAGTGATGACATTTCTCACAAACCATTACAAAAAAAATCTACATAGAGATTTTAAAGAGGGTTAATCATTTAAATATGAAACCCTTGTCATGCTGAATGTTCTTTTCTCGTATTATTCTGTTAACCTGCAGCATTCCAGTGGCAAGCTATTTGCAATCTAAGTGGAAGATAGTGTGGATCCTAATAAGATGGCTTCATCAGAAGCCAGCTGATCTGGATCTACTGTGTTTTCAAAAATAGGATAAATCGAGATTCAGCAAAACTATTTCAGAAAATTAGATCCCGATTTTTGAGAATTGTAAATTTTTTTTTTTAAATTGATCCTGATTTTTGAGATAGTAAATTAATATACTCAGAAAAACAATTGAAGGATATTAAAATTCTTTTAACTATATTAGTCAAGAAAATAATTTCCATACAAGGCATTTTCGCATCTGATAGAACTATTAATATGCAATTCAGCAGAATGCAAAATAAAATTTACGGGTCATTGGTTACGATACAGTACCACACCAAATGTACCAACCCTCTTTACCCAAAGTTCACAAGCAAAAAATTTAGCGTTTATATTTTTTGCTGCAACCTTTACCTGGTCATTACTTATGTTCTAATTCTGATCACAGACAAGTGTTCACATCAATTTATCAGTAATTGCACCTAATAAAGTGACAACTTCTTCAACAAAATTGCACAGAAATGGCATACCCCAGCAAATATGACAACAAATTGGAAGTAAAACAAAATTAGGTGTCATACCTTTGGCTGAGCAATGATTTTGGAGCCAGCCATTATGGAATACAAACGATAAAAATAGGTTTCAATCATTTTTGAATGCTTGTGACTTTTCAGTATAGAGGGTTACTCCATTTGGACAAGTAATGTACTTTAATCATTGAAGCACGACTTAAATCAAACATTCATTTTGATTGCAGATATCTGGAACTATGAAATGCATGCATAATTAGTTTAGTTTTTATTGTATTAAATGTTAGAGATGTAACTGAATCGAAATATCCTTCAATTGTTTTTCAGAGTATATTTAAAAGAAAAAAAATTATATTTTTGAGTTGGAATGCGACCATATTTGTAAGATGAATTTGTAAGGCAACCGTCAACTTACTGCTAGCCGAGTAAATATTGCATGTTTCTTGTGTTCTGTTATGAATTTCCAATGCCAAATTTTATATTTTATTATGGTGCTATATTAAAGTACTTTTATGTTAAAAGTTGGAATTTTGTTATTTTATGTCTGCTTTAAAAGTTTGATCAAGCAATTCAACCTACCAAAAATCACGCCTACTTTAATTCTTTGTATACTAGTGTCCTCTGCTGATGACCTTTGCAAACAGTTCAAACTCTGATCAGGCTGGACAAAATGTCAGGCCTAATTTGGATCCAAACTATTCGACACTCTGATGGTATTCCTGAAAGAATTTTTTTCTAAAAAGATGATTTTGAAAGCAGAGTTAAACAGGTACTATACCCCCACTAACTGTAAGGTAAACCTCAGATTAATGGTGGGAGATTGAATCTGTTTGATTGTGTTTGTGGGACTACCAGTATGTCACATGCCAAGTCGTCATTGCATTGGTCAGTTATACACTATCACAGGGTTCATGCAGGCAAGTATAGGTAAAATTCAAGGAGTTTTCAAGGACTTCTAAAAGCCTCTCCAACAATAAGTTAATGAAAAATACTAATCTAAGTTTTCAAATTCTACTTCAGAAATGCTAGACTGAGATAATGGAGACATTAGTACTTGAAAATTAGTATAGCATTATTGTGCCTATATTTGTTGCAGCATATGCTGCACCAAATAAAGGCACAACAATTTTATACTGATTTAGGTCTCTTATCAACAGTGCCAAGTCCTACAGAAAATAGTAGAAATCAAGGACTTTTCAAGGCTTTTGAGTGCTTTTCAAGGCAGATTTAATTTCCAAGGACATTTCAAGAAAGCCCTCTAAATTCAAGTACTTTTCAAGCCTGTGCGAACCCTGTATCAGTCGACTTATGAGTGACATTCTGGGCATGGTTCAGAAATGCCCATTGCCTGTTGGTCATGCTAGACTTCGGTCCATCCGACAGCCTGCGCTAGTGAATGCACCAGAATCGTGAAGAACTGCAAGCCCCCGACCAGACAGGGTTCGCACAGGCTTGAAAAGTACTTGAATATACAGGTCTGTCTTGAAAAGTCCTTGAAAATTAAATTTGCCTTGAAAAGTACTGGAAAAACACTCCAAGGCCTCACAGCTTAGTCTCCTCAAGCTTCACCGCTAAGTCTTTTCCAGCTTCACAGCTTAGTCTCCTCCAGCTTCACAGCTTAGTCTCCTCCAGCTTCACAGCTTGGTCTCCTGCAGCTTCACAGCTTAGTCTCTTCCAGCTTCAAAGCTTAGTCTCCTCCAGCTTCACAGCTTCGTCTCCTCCAGCTTAGTCTCCTCCACCTTCACAGCTTAGTCTCTTCCAGCTTACCAGCTTGGTCTTCTCAAGCTTAGTCTCCTCCAGCTTCACAGCTTAGTCTCTTCCAGCTTACCAGATCAATCTCCACGAAAATATGGGACCGGGCCTGGATCGAACTTGTGACCCTGGATCGGATTTGCTAACGACTGTACTTTAGGGCCTGGGCCCATGTCTACTGTGGCAACCTGGCAGACTGCAGATGCCCAGGCTTGTTTGAGCAACCTCTGATTACCAAAACATGTATATATGGGCCACCACGAGAAACGGGTCTTCAAGGTTTCCGATAAAGTGAGATTCAAACCAGCATGCTCAGCTACAGAGACTAGCTAGAAAATTGAAATTTCGCTCGTAGCAAGTCTACATAATATAATACTTTCCAATAAGCAAATAATAAAGGTGCTGATCAGTCTGCGCAGGTCGGTCTGGGCATGTTGTTCGCAAACCCTCGAAGACAGGTTTTCTTGTGACAAAGCCAACCATATAAGTCCTTTACCTGCTAATGGATAACAGTTTGGATCTGGATCAGGTTTTTGTCAAAATGGCAGGCGCGCAGTCTGATCAGCGCCTTTATGAATATGATTCACTTGCTACAAGAAAATTTTCAATTTTCTAGCTAGTCTCTGTAGCTGTCTCGCTATGTCGGAAACCCCGAAGACAGGTTTTGTCGCGACAAGGCCCAAATTAGGAGAAATTCATCATAAGGACTAAAAAGTTTAAATTGTTGTTCAGGCCCAAATATGAATGATTTTTTAAATATTTTTTTATTGCCAACTGTAAAAGTACTATAATAGACATTGTGGGAATAGGCATTTCAGGAGTAGATGTTTGTTTGTTTTGTTGCTTTACGTCCCAAGTCAACAGCTATGGTCATGGCGGGACAGTCAGATCACCTAACCACACTTTTTCCTGGGCAAGCTTGGACAAGCAGTAAACCGGTAATTCCTGCACATACTTTCACTTGTAACTGACAACAACCCTTCATGAATGATTCAGCGGAAGGGAGGAGAATGACCATAGAAATTATTTCATGATCAGTCTCCACGAAAGTATGGGACCGGGCCGGGAACAAACTCGTGACCCCTGGATCTGCAGTCAGATTCGCATCTGTAGCCAGACACGTTACCAACTGTGCTGCGCTGCCCAGTAGGTGTAGATGTATTAGGAGTAGACTTAGCAGCACCCGCCCAGCAACGCTGTCATTGTGCTGCATGGAGTTGGTAAAACTATTCGCCGATATTAATGTGTTGATATTTTTATCATATTCTGGTCCTTCACAAATATTGGCTTCTGGAAGAAAGCAGATTATATGACATTGCGCCTGGAAGTGATATAATGCCATTACTAAAATTGAGAAACCACTTGTGGTCAACATTTTTAACGGTATGCAATAACTAACACCATCAGTCAGTTGGTTTTTTTACTACTAACGCAAACTCCTCCATCCTTTTTTGACCCAGGGTGTTAGTATTTGGCACAATGCTTGCCTATGGCTTGTAGATTACAAATAAGATATCAATCACCGATTTGTGACCTTGGGGTCAAACAGGCCTCCAGATAAGAGTGTGTATTGGAAAATGATTTTCTATATTTCTCATCCAAAACATATGTTGTGGGTACTCAAAAGAATCGTCTCAATGAGACGGTTCTTTTGAGCACCCAAAACATGCTTAATTTAATGGGTAAGAAAATAATTAAAATTTCACTCAAATAAAATTTCCATATCTGGATCTATGGATCAAAGGTGGTCATGTTTTCTAGAATCTGTCTACCAGCTAGTAACACAAACTCCTTCCTTTTTTAAGATTTCGCAGGATTGCCTATGGTGTGTGGTATTGAAATACGGATATGACTTTAAAGGTCATGGTCAAATATACTTAAAATCTTTCTCTTTGATGGAGGATGTTCATATTAAGCAAGATGATTGCTTATGGTGTATAGGTTTCAACCAGTTTCAATTCGCCAACCTGTATGAATTTTTGATGATCAGCAGTAGCAATGTGAGTTTACATGGAAAAGTTTTAAAAGAAATGATGACCAAATAAAAACTTGTAGAACCACAATTGAAATCTTGATTTCATTACGTATAGGTTATAGATTATATATTACAATTATAAAGGAATTAAGTGGGAACTCGCTACACTCTTTCCCACTTAATTTCTTTATAATTGTAATATCTGATCAATGACCTACTTATAGTTTTCTCCTCCTCTTTCCTGACTGCGCCTTCGGAAATGGTAGCATTGACCACTTCACAAATTACTCAATACAAATATTGACAAAATATGTAATTATTTTGGCAAAAAATTTAAATTTCTGTGCAAACTGATTGGTTGTGAAGCACAGGAAGGGGCGGAGTAAACTATAAAACCAAGAAAATGAATCAAGTCTAATCAATGGCTATTGAATAGCATACAGGTCCTGGCATACAAATGGATTACCAAATGCACCAAAATAATGTATTTTCAAATCAGCCCAGAGTTTTTTGACAATTGAAAGAGTTTTTAAAAAATAATCCACATTACCTATATGAGAAAACCAGGCCCTGGGGTTATAAAACTTCTTATGCTCAACTCAACTGAGCATAAAATTTATCCTGCTCATTATCATAAATGTTAAAATGCCAACAATTGTTGGCTTTTAACATGATTTATTAGCCTGATATATACATCTGAGAATTTGAAAGCCAGAAAAATCTTTTTATAGCATTTTAGACTTTATGAGCAATTCAAATTCCATACTCAGTTCATGGGTGAAAGTTCAAAATTTCCAAAATCGTGAACTTTTGAAATTCAAATTTTAAACTTGCAGGATGGCTAAACTAGAGGACCTGAAGGTCCTGAGGCGCTCACCTGATCTTCTTAATTATGTTAAAAAAAGGTCAAGGTTAACTACAGCTTATAATGGAACAAATTTTGTTTTTACCATATACATTTTGATCATGTGACCTAAACAATCTAATGAATAATCCATCAAACAGCCCAATGATTTCTGAGAAAAAGATGTTTAGATAGGTATGTGGCAGTCCAAATGAGTGGCCTTGGATAAAAGGTCACAGGTCAGCTTGACATTTGGTACTTAATTAACCATTGTCTCAATAGGTTTATCTTTAATGAATTCGGCTCAGTTATAGAAAATGAACATTTTAAGATTTTCTCCATATAAATGCATAAGGAATCAAATTTGACCTTGCCATCAAGTAAGTCAAGGTCAACCTAGATTCATCATTTGTGCTAACCTGGTAGGGCCCACATCCCCAATCGTACATACCAAGTCCCAAAGCCAATGACCTTTTGGTTCCAGAGAAGAAGAGATTTAAAGAGTTTTTTACCATATATGGTGGCCATGTTAGTCATGTGACCATAACAATTTGTATAAGTTTTGGCTAACCAATCATAAGGAGTTGTCATATGAAATTTGGTTTCAATTGGCCAAGAATTGTCTGAGAAAACTATGTTTTAATATGTTGATGGGACTCCACTTTAAGCCACCTTTGCTGAAAGGTCAAAGATCAACCTTGACCTTTGAAACTTAATTACAACCACTAGATTGAACATATCAAGTGAGAATAATGACTTTGGCTTCCACAGTATTCAAAAAATCAACTTTTCATTTCAACTTTCTATTCATATGCATTAGGAAGCAAACTTGACCTTGATGTTAAGTAGGTCAAGTTCATCCTAGGATCATCATTTGAACAAACTTGGTAGGCCCCACATCCCCAATACTACATACCAAGTCTCAAGGTAACTGGCCTTCTGGTTCTGGAGATTTTAAAAGGTTTTTACCATATATGGGCGTGGCGGCCATCTTTGTCATGTGACCAAAATATTTTGCATAAATTTTGGCTGACTTATCATAAGGAGTCTTCATATGAAATTTGAGCTCAATTGGGCCAATGGTTTGTGAGGAAACTATGTTTTAATATATTGATGGGACCACAATATGAGCGACCTTGGCTGAAAGGGCAAAGGTCAACCTTGACCTTTGAAACTTATTTATAGCCATTGTCTCATTAGTTTCAACATATCAAGTAAGAATAATCACTTTGGCTTTAACAGTATTCAAAAAATCAACTTTTCAAAAAAATTCCCATTTAAATCTATTAGGAAGCAAATTTGACCTTGACATTAAGTAGGTCAAGGTCAACTTAGGATCATTGTTTGAACAAACTTGGTAGGCCCCACATCCCTGATGCTACATACCAAGTCCCAAGGTCATCGGCCTTCTGGTTCTGGAGAAGAAGATTTTTAAAGGGTTTTTACCATATATGGGCATGGCGGCCATCTTGTTCATGTGACCAGAAACATTTGAACAAACTTTCATTCCCCTAAGGAGTCTCTATATGAAATTTGAGTTCAATTGGCCCAGTGGTTTCAGAGGAGAAGATGTTTGAAAATGTTGACGGACGGACGGACGGCGGATGGACGGACGACGGAGTCACTGGTATACTAATAGCTCACCTCAGAGCCTTCGGCTCAGGTGAGCTAAAAATGGATAATTTAAAGTTAAAATGATTGTGTTTAAATAATCTGAAAACTTATCAAGGAAGCTATTATATTATCCTTAATTCAGCATTTTGAGGCTGACTTTCTATGGAAAGTCAGCCTTAAAAACCTGAATTCAGGATTAATCCTGAAAACTTTCACCGATGTCAGTTGAGTTGTGCATGAAAAAAGTTTTATAACCTCGGGGCCTGGCCTGGTCAAGCAGTTTGGATCCAGACCAAACAGTTTTGCAAAGGTAATCAACAGGTGGTTCTGCTTAAACATTAAAAGTGTGTAACAGACCAGCTGAAAGCAATATTTCAAAAACTGGGACATAAAAATACACTGATTTTTTCAAAAGATAACCTCAAATGTTTCATTACACCCTTTTCGTTCTGGATACCAATAAACAGGTACTTTGGCAAACAGTGAAGGATGTAATGCTGCACAATGCAGAATTTCATCAGGGTCTGCACTGTTCGCTATTAAAGACAAAAAATGTTAAGGGACAGAAATACATCATTTTTGACCTGCTACCCCTTAAAATTCAAATAGATTATTCCATACTTATTGTATGAATATGTATGACATAATCCAACAAAATGAAAAGGGTTAATGGCTTCCTTTACGTTTAAAATAGAGAAAACAGTAAAACAATATTTTTTTCCTTTATTTCTAACGCCAGTACACTTAATGCCAGTCTCAGTCTCTCATCATCATTTTCTGTTTTTTCAATTTCTTCTGAGAAACTTTTTTCTTGGCTGGTTCATCTTCAGCGCCCCCTGGTTTTGGTACGGCTTCCTCTCTCTCGGCGAGAATCAACTCTATATGACAGGGACTGCTCATGTATGCTGTAAAGAGAAAACAATATGATAAGGAAACAAAAAAGCACACCTGTGTATAGGATAACCCGACCCTACCTATTTACTGACCTAGAAAAAAATCAGGTTTTCTGGAAAAAAATATAATTTTATGAACTTTGAAAGGCAAATTGCCTTTCAAAATACATAAAATATTTTTTCAGAATAAAAAAATAATCAAAAAAAAATATGAGTGCCTACCCAACCTAAAATTTTCAGACCAGTAACCAGAAACACACTTATTTTTTTATTTGGCCTAAATGTTCTAAAATTCTGAACACTTTTCTCTTGATGTTCTCAATTAAAATAATTGTTTTCAGGGCTGAAACTCATAAAATTCTTGTCAGAATACAAAATGAGACTCTGAAGGAAGCAGTCTGATCTGGGTCTGCACTGTTCTAGGTGTTTTGTGCAGGCAACTATTGTTAAAAATTTTAAAACATTTACGTAACTGAATTGAAGGGGTGTCAGCTCATTAAGTGGAAAATACTTAGGTTTTCCAACAATATCAACCCTTGTCCTGTCAAGGGTTCATAAAGGCAGCTTTGAGTAAAATTCAAGGACTTTTCAAGGACTTCCAAAAACTATCCTACAGTTTTCAAGGATTAAAAATAAGAAAAATCCTGATTTAAGTGTTAAAATCCTACTACAGAAATGCTAGACGGAGATAATGCAGGGGTGTAAAATTATTTTTTACTCACTCGCATTGCAGAACTAGTGGGTGAAAAAAGCTACTCGCCCTCAAGACATTATCACTCGCCCTTACGGACTGATCATACATGTACTTGAATCATATTGATAAACATTTACTCTTTTAAAAATTACGTGTATCTTAAATTGTGTTTTTTTTTTATCATAGTCTTTCCAGCAGAAAAATGCGGTGTTCAATGTCTGAATTTGCCCACAGTTTTTGAGGACCTCTGTGGTCAAACTCCCCATATAGAGGAGGTTCTGCGAATAAATTCTACTGAAAGGCCACTGCTGGGGAGTTCAACTGCAACCAGTCTGAAAATGGGCATGTGTAGTTGTAACAGTCAGATATAAACATCTGGTTTACGATGAAAAAGATCAACGATCTGTAGTGTTACTTTTATTTAGTCTTTGCTAAAGGATAAAATGCATTTTACATGTCAGAAAATGCACTCAACCGAAAGGGCCAGCTTGTCAGGTATTCTACTCGCCCTAACCAGAAGTTAACTCGCCAATGCCAGCTGGCGAGTGGAATTTTACACCCCTGTAATGGAGAAATTAGTACCAGAAAATTAGTATAAAATTGGCACAATTTATACTGATTACGATCTCTATCAAGTTCAACAGTGCTAAGCCCTACAGAAAATAGAAGAATTCCAGTACTTTTCAAGGCATATGTAATTTTCAAGGACTTTCCAAGAAAGCCCACTAAATTAAAGTACTTTTCAAGACTGTGCAAACCCTGACGTATTTATCCTCTTTAGAAAACATCTGATTATTCGAACTAAAACCTTGAGTCATGAGGACTTCCAATTTACGAGATTCAACTGTATTTTCTATCTACATGTAGTTAGCAATGAACTTTGGCAACAGGCAACTTATAACCCCCAAAATAATTAGTATCGTTTTCTCTTCAGATATCAAACAGAAAGTTTGGGCACATAAAAGAAACGTCTTGTCTCGTGGAGACGGTTCATTTACACACCAAAAACATATATGTTATTATTGACCATTGGTCCCAATTTATTTTGAATATGGGAGTATTTTGAAAAATCGAAGTTCAAATTTTTCTAAAAAGACAAGTGCATGTGTTTGCAGGATGAGTGTGAAAATTGTAAGTCACTTGTCCTGCAGGACAAGTGCAATATTGAAATATTTTTGACCCCTGTTCAATACTTATAAAAAAGATACTTACGGTTAATTCTACCATGAGCTCTGTATGTACGTCTCCTCATTTTGGGAGCAGCGTTAACCATAATGTGCTCAATTACTAAATGATCTGTGTCCAAACCCTGGAACAAAGAATAGCAATAAATGATTCTTTGTTTGATTTTTTTTTCTTTACATCCCATCAACAATCTTTCAGTTAAACAGGTACGGGTCTTCCTGGGTTGAACCAGTACTAAGCTAGGATAAATGCGTCTGCTCAAGGACCACAACACAGTGATGCCGGTGAGGCTCGAACCCGCGGCCCCTCAGTCTCAAGTCAAGCACTCTACCACTGAGCCACTGCGCTCCCAGCAATAAATGATAAATCAAAAGTCTCTTAAATGAAGTGCATTAAGCAACTTTTATAAATTGTTTATGAAGAAAATGTATTAGCCATGACATAAGAAAGCCTGTTTCCTCAGAGTTTCCGACTAAGTGAGATTCAAACTAGATTGCTAGCTAGGAAATTGAAATTTCACAGACAGCAAGTCTAGACATGATACATTCCAATTTTATGAGAATAATAAAGGGGCTGATCAGACTGTGGATGCGCATGCTCGTCTGCACCTTTTTTATACCCAAACCCCCAAAGACAGGTTTTCTCCCATCGGGGATCATTATGAAATTGTGCATTGGTAAATTTGCTTACATTTAGGAAACATATGGGCCTTGCCGCAGGTAAATCTGATTTTGTTAAATGCAAATAAAAAATGCGCAGACCAGCCTACCCATCTGCAGTCTGATCAGCACCTTTATAATTCACCTACTGGAAAGTATAAGGATTCCACTTGCTACCAGGATTTCAGTTTGGCGTCGGCCATCGGACAGTCGGAAAATATTTTCAGATGTCCGAGGGTTTTCTGTCAAGAAAAGACAGTTTGTCCAAAACAGTTAGAAAGGACAGTTTGTCCGAAAGGATTTTTGGAAGCAATTTTTAAAACACACAGATACAATAGGGTGCAAGATTAATAAAATGATCGCTGATTGGTTGTTAAAATTGTCTATCAGTAATCGTCGGACTGGTTCGCCAAATTTTACCATGAAGGCTTTTAGGCTCCAACTTGCACAATATAGGTCAATGTAATAAATCTGTGCAGTGCACAGCTTCTTAAATCCCTTCTAAAGGGGTATGTGCATTAAGGGGCTATTTTGGCCCCCTCTAGAGCCAAAAACTGAAAGTTGCTTTTCACCGATTTCATCTTATTGATTTATAAGAAGAATGGCCAAAGTGTACAATTCTGGCATTTATTTTACTTTTACCGGTTGCTATGGTAACCAAAATGGCCGACAAAATAGGCTTAAAATAGAAAAATTGCCATTTGAGGCCAAATTTGATGCTTTTGGAGACCAATTTTTTAAGAATTAGGTATCAGCACAAGCAAATACCAAAAAAAACTTTTAACATATTGTGTGCCGTGATAATTCTCATCATCTGTTAAAATATTTTTTTGGTATTTGCTTGTGCTCTATATTAATTCCTCTGTTACATGTCTCAAATTTGCTCCAAAATGGTAATTATCCTATTTTTAGCCTATTTTGGCAGCCATTTTGTAACCATAGCAACTTTGCTATCGTTAAAGTCGAATCAATACCAGACATTTACACTTTGGCTTTTGTTCTAATAAACTAATAAGAAACTGATGAAGTGCAACTTTTAATTTTTGACCTCATAGGGTGGCCAAAATAGCCTCTTAATGCACATACCCCTTCGAATTTTATTTGATAGGTATGCTGTAATGAGACTACCTCAATGGCAATGTCATTTAAAACTCCTCATATCCATACCACAGGTTTAGATAAACAACACATAGGTTTAGATAAACAAAAAAATTTCAGCGTAAAATTGTAAATATTATCTTACCCATCAGTTTTAACATATGTTTTGGGTGCTCAAAAGAACTGTCTCATTGAGACGGTTCCTTTGCGTACCCACAACATATATTTTGGTTGAGAAATAAGAAAATTAAATTTTCGTTATGCACTCTTAACTAAAGGCCTGCAACATTTTAGAAGGTAAAATTGTAAATATTTGCTTACCCATCAGTTTGCTTTGGGTGCTCAAAAGAAGCACCTCCTTGGAACGGTTTAGTGAGTACCCACATGTTTTGGTTAAATAATAAGAAAAAATTCTTGGGTGTGCCCACTTAACTATAGGCCTGCATACGTATTTAACTCTTTGCATGCAGAGAAAATTTATCATGTTTTTGTTCATAAAAAAAAAAGTATTTCAGGAACACGTTAGTGTGTCTTTCAAACTTCAAGAACACTATCAGTGTCTTTCAAACTTAACCAGCATGGGTCAACTTCAAGACCAGGACTGACCTTCTGAACTGTTTGCAAAGTTTTTCAGACCCAGAGCATTAGACAAATAAAGTCACTGCCAGCAAGAAAAGGTTCAACCCTATAAGCGCCAAGCAAAAACTGCATCTGAAAAATGACGTCTGCTGAAGTCGTCTGCTGCAAATAATTGCCTAACATTACTGACCAATTTAAGTATAGAAGCAAACAGGGTGGACTCAGATCAGACTGCTCCTATAGGAGCAGTCTGATCTGGGTCCACACTGTTTGTCATAGAGGCTTCTTAAACATTTCAGCAGACGAGAAAAGCAGACGACTTGTTGCAATTGGCACCTTAAGGTTTAAGGTGGTTTCCAAAATTGATAACCAAGTAATTTTGGTGCCGTGACCAGGATATTTACCTTGAGTTCTGCATTGCTTTCAGCATTCTTGATCAACTGTAAGAGAAATTCAGCACTCTTCTTGGGCCATCTGCCTTGCACACATCCAAATACTTTCGCCTGTTTGGTAGATAAGAAAACATAATCACAGGTTTAGATAAAAACTAAATTTTTGAGCTTAAAATTGTAAATATTTCCATACCCATCAGTTTCAACATATCTTGGGTGCTCATGGAGACGGTTCTTTTGAGTAACCATGCAACATGTTTTTGTAAGACAATTATTTTCTTTTTGTATACATACACTTTTAACTAAAGGCCTCATGTTAGAAACATAAAGTGTCTTTAAATACATGAGTGATCATGTATCATCAAATTTATTAATACAGATGATAAAATGTGAATCCAAGGTTCATACAGGCAAGTTCGTGTAAAATTCAAGGACTTTCCAAGGACTTCTAATAGACTTTCCTACTGTTTTCAAGGACTGAAAATTTGTGAAAAATTCTTAAAATTCTACTTTGGAAATGCTAGAGTCCATTAATAAAGATATTAGTTTCAGAAAATTAGTATAAAATTGTGGTGCCTTTATTTGGTGCAGCATATCACAATTTTATACTGATTTAGATTTCCAAAAACAGTGTTGAATCCTCCTGTTAATGGCTAAATTCAAGGACTCTTCAAGGCCTCTGAGTGTTTTTCAAGTACTTTTCATGGCAAATTTAATGTTTAAGGACTTTTCAAGACAGTCCTGAATATTCAAGTGCTTTACAAGCCTGTGCGAACTCTAGAAGCTTTTTTCAGGAGTTGAAGAATTTAATGATACAGAAGGACAATTGCAAGACGCTATATTATATCATACAGGGATTTTCCTAGACCCAATTTGGGGCCGAATATCGGCCCCTTCCCAATTCAAAAATGATGAAAAACTTACAAAAAAAAGGCATATATCATTCCCAACTGCTTTGTTCTACATTTTGGTGAAAATTTCATGAAAATCCGAACAAAAATAGCAAAGTTACAGATCCATGAAAATTTGCAAAAAAATGTGAAAGAAAACGTGTTATCATTCACATTTTTATGCAAGTTTTCAGAGTTTTTATGTTGGGCAATTAAAGAAACAAATATGTTACAGCTTTACACTGCTACTTCCTTATATGTTTTAATCCATTTAAAATGGCAGACTGGTTCTTTTAGGCTGCATCCAGTTTTCCCAATTTTGGTGGTCCAAATACTTTTTCCCCCGAATTCAACAGGCCCCTGGCTCAGACTTTAGAAAAGTAGGAAAATCCCTATCTGTGTCATCTTAAACTGCAAAATGTGTTTAAAAAGTGCAAACATGCAATGCCCGATTTACACTGCTAATGTTGATTTTTAAAATTAAGAGACTGCATGTTTGCAAGCTTGAATTGTCATGCTTCAAAGTTATGGGTTATTAGAACACATAAGTTGAAGGCTAATTTTGAAGATAATTTTCAGTAGGGCCCTTAAAAATATTTCTGGGACCCTATGTTTTCACAGCAGGGGTCCCAGGGGACCCTTGAACATCACTTCTAAAAGGAATCCCTGGTTTAGACATATTCTAATAAACGCTGCTTTACATATGAGCCGTGGCATGAGATTTCCAACAATTTGGTATATGCGACAAGCAAAGGCTCAGACCAGCCTGCGCATACGCGCAGACTGATCAGAGCCTTTGCTGACCGCCTAAATATTATATGACTGTCAAACTACTGGCCGAACCTCATTTGAGATTTCTAAGCTTAAAAGGAGGCTGCAGAGGCTGAGTCTACACATGTCAAAATGCCACATTGTTGGAAATCTCCTGCACTAGTTCATATTTAAGTCTTAACCATTATATCTGAGTTTTTCTTCCTACAATGATATTGAAACGTTTTCACAATATATCACTTCTAAAAAAGCCTGGTTTAGACCTATTTTAATGAACACTGCTAAACATCTTAACCCTTAAAGCGTCAAGAAAAAATGCATCTGAAAATGTCGTCTGCTGAAGTCGTCTGCTGCAAATAATTGCCTAGGATTACTGACGAATTAAGTATAGTATAGAAGCAAACAGCATGGACCCAGAACAGACTGCTCCTATGGGAGCAGTCTGATCTGGATCCACACTGTTTGCCATAGTGGCTTCTTAAACATTTCAGCAGACAAGAAAAGCAGACGACTTTTGTTACCTGAGCTTTTCTTCCTACAGCTCCATTGAAACGTCTGAAAGGTATGACCTCCTTCTTGTTTATCACATTCTTCAAGTACTGTTTAGCTCGTCTCACATGTAGACGTTTTATTGCCTGTGCTGTTTCACGAGTGTTCTGTAAGTAAAATATTGTTGAAAACTTTTATTTTACTGGAAAGAAGCATTCTGAAAGTTCCACTACATACATATATAGGATCTTACAAGAGTGCTCATGTATTTGGCAGGGAGGGTGGGTGGTTGGGGCTCACAAATGTTATATTCTATCATAGGAATTAAGAATAACTTTAAAGCATCATATTTTAGGTGTGAAAACGTTACAATTTTGTAATAATGAAGCAACATTGTTACTTTGTTAGGCCAAATAAATAAAGAAGTGTTTTTTGTGTAACGGTTGTGAAATTTCTAGGTAGGATATGCACACATATTTTTTTTCTTTACTGAAAAAAAAGTGTTTCATAAAATTATAATTTTTCGTGAAAAGCTCAGAAAAAAAATGTAGGCTTTACCAGTAAATTTAGATAGGGTCAGGTCCGGCTACATTAAACACAGGTATTTTTTTTATTTGGCCTAATCTAAAGTTGTAAAATTCCACTTGCTCACTCCCACAGCAAAGAGGCGATTATTTTAAGCACTGCAGTTAACATCTTGAATGACAGAACCAATTTACCGAGGGACAATATATGTGTAAAGGAAATAAGATCAGCCTGTTATATCTGGAGCAGTCTGACCAGAGACTACATGTAATTAATTGCTTTCTTAGTACTGCAAAGACTTTATTGATAAGTTCAGATATGATCAACTGGAAGATTCCATTTTAGAAAACCACCACTTTCAATGACATTCAGAAAGATTTCTCTTTGAACAACATACGTGTACATTTACCCTTTACTCCATAGGCTATTTATAGATCATGACATCATTTCTATTTTGAGACAAAAACTGAAAAAATTCGAGAAAAAATCATGGAAAATGGAGCATTTGCTCCAAAAGAGCAAATGCTCCATTTTACATAATATTTTCAAATACATTTGTACACATTTCAAAGTCCTCAAAATGAGGGTTATTAAAACTCTTACCTTGAAATGTACACGCAAATATGAACCTCTGGCCTTGGCAGCTGTAATGAGAAAAATATCACACAGGGATTTTTTTTTGGTGTTCTCAGGGGGCCGAAATTCGGCCCCATTCCCTTTTGGAATTTAGTTGACTTTTTCCCAATTTTGAAAAAAAATACCAATCTTCAAAACAAAAAAAAAAATGAATTTTTTTGAAGATTGGGATTTCCTTTCAGTCAACACACACACAAGCTACATTGTGACATTCTCCTTCAATTTAATGGCAACAGTATGTGTATTATAAATAGCTAATTTGCTTTTTTATTGACAAAAATGACATAACTGTGCACAAATTTCCCAATTTAGGGGTTTGCCACACTAATTTTCCCAATCTGAAAGGCCCTAGGGCCCATTCCAAAAAATGAAAAAACAACCTGTCACATCATACTTAACTCTGCTTTTGTTTGTTTGTTTTGATGTTTTACCTACCAGGGAACAGCTATGGTCATGGCCAGACGGTCAGTTCACGGTAATCACCTAACCACACTTTTTCCTGGGCAAGCTTAAACAAGCGGTTAATAACCAGTACTTCATGAACATACTTTCGTTTGTAACTGACAACAACCCTTCTTGAAGGATTCTGTGGAAGTGAGGAGAATAACCGTAGAAATTATTTGATGATCAATCTCAACGAAAGTCCGGGACCAGGCCGGGATCGAACTTGCGTCTCTGGATTTGTAGTCAGACAAGCATCTGTAGCCAGACATGTTACCCACTGCGCTACAAGGCCCAGTTTATTCAACTCTGCATGCTGGAAAATTTTGCATGTTTCATATGCAGTTTTCTTCTTCATAATTCTATTTTTTCAAAACACCCCTTAAGGAATAATATCACACTGTCAAACAGTTTGGATCCAGCACAAGTCTGATATACTGTTGTTCTAATCAGGGCCCAATTTACTCCCACAGTTATCATGTCGTCTGCAGACTTATTTTTCAAAATTAACTTTTTAAAAATAATATTTAAGGTACATAATCAGAGTGTCAAACACCAACAGCTTGGATTCAGGTCAAGACTGACGTTGTCAGCCCAGATCTGGGACCAAACTGTTTGCAAAGGATATAATTGGCAGATGCCAAAAATTGCAAATAGCAAGGTAAGATTAAAAAGATCTGCGCCTCTGCAGGCACAATATTTATCCAAAGTTTTTACATTTGTTGCTTGTTTTTTTTTTTGTTGCTTTACGTCCAAAGTCAACAGCTATGGTGATGGCGGGACGGTCAGTTAACCTAACCACACTTTTTCCTGGGCAAGCTTGAACAGTTAACCAGTACTTTGTGCACATACTTTTGCTTGTAACTGACAACAACCCTTCTTGAATGATTCAGCGGAAGGGAGGAGAATGACCGTAGAAATTATTTCATGATCAATCTCCACGAAAGTATGGGACTGGGCGGGGATCAAACTCGCGACCCCTGGATCTGCAGTCAGACTCGCATCTGTTGCCAGACACGTTACCGACTACACTACGCAGCTCCATTTACATTTGCAGCATTGATTTTATTTCACTCTCAGTCCCAAAGAAAATGACATGATATTCTTTTAATAAACTAAACATAGGTTTAGATAAACAGAATGTTAGAGAGTAAAATTCTAAATATTTTCCAACTAGGGGTGCGCGATATTACCGGTATACCGGTATATCCCGATTTAGGAGCCCTGAGATACGAATCGCGATATGATTTTGACGTACCGGTACACTCGGCATACTCCGTCAATTTTCGGAGCATAGTTCATCTGCTTTCGTTTCGAACTTAACCTCGCTTGATAATTAATAGAAGTGAGATGTCCGACAGCCAATGAAAAGCCGGTAACTATGATAAACAAAACGTGCCGTGTGCAAAACGTTACTACCATTGGCTAAGAGGAGGATTTCCCTTGCCAAAACCAAAATGGCGGACCCGATCGAGATCGATGAGGAAGACACTAATATTCTCTCTTTATTTAATGATTTCTCGTAAGATAGCGAATTTGATGGATCGGATTTAGATGAATCAACAGGAGTTGCAAATGTTCATGCTGTCTTTGCGATCGATCTATGCTAGAATGACATTCAATTTCCCCTTGATGTTGAATAAAGTCGGCTCTGAGAAAATTCCCCTCCCACAATCACACATGTTATTTAGGTGTGCGGTATATCGTGATTCGTATCTCGATACAAACCCAAAAATCGCGATATATCGCGATACGGTTTTCAGAGGCGATACCCACCCCTATTTCCAACCCATCCGTTTTAACATGTTTTTGGTGCTCAAAAGAACCGTTTAATTGAGAAGATTCTTTTGAGTACCCAGAACATATGATTTCCACTTTGGTTGAGAAATAAGAAAATGATTATTTGTTACGCACGCTTATCTAAAGTCCTGGGTAAATGTCTACACTTCAAAATTTTCGCTAAAATCTTTAGAAGACAGTTTAGTCTCGAAGGAACTCAGCCTTTTTTGCAGGAATTCATTCACAAAAACAGCTGCATTCTGCACTTCACAGCTCCAACTAGCAGTCAAGTGAAGATGTCGGCTGCTGATGCTTGCAAAAAAATGTTAACTTAAAGTAGAACTAGAGTACCAAATAAATCACTGCCAAGATCAGTCACCTTCACATAGTATCATGTTTTTTTTATTCACACCTTCAACTTCAGGTCCCGAAATAAAGAATGTGTTACTGAAAATTATTTTTCTTATTTCTCAACCAAAATATATGCTGTCACAATGTGGGTACTCAAAAGAACCATCTCAATGAGACAGGTCTTTTGAGCACCGGAAAACACATGTTTAATTGATGGATAAGAAAATAATCACAATTTTACACTAAAACAAGAAATGTCACAAACACGTGACGAATGCCCCCAAAGATATTAGTCTAGCATGAGACACATTTGAGGAAAGTTAGCTGTAATATAGCACGAAAAACCTAGAAATGAGGCCAGAAGTCAATGTCAAGGTCAAAGTGACTTAAAATGTTATGCACCACTCCGCCATCCCTAGAGGAATCACCACCCCAAATTTGGGATTCCTACGTCAAATAATATAGGAGATATGCTGTGGACACTTTGTCATCCCAAAATGCATCCACACACAAAATTTGAGATTCCTACCTCAAATAATATAAGAGATATGCTCTGGACATGAAAACTTGGTCAGAGGTCAAGGTCACAGTGACCCGAAAATGGTACATGACACTCCGCTATCCCAAGATGCATCCCCACACCAAATTTGGAATTCCTAACTCAAAGAATATAAGAGATATGGTCCGGACACAATAATTCTTTAAATTAGGTCAGAGGTCAAGGTCACAGTGACCCAAAAATGGTATGTGACACCTCGTCATCTCAAGATGCATCCGCACACCAAATTTGAGATTCCTACCTCAAATAATATAAGAGATATGCTCCGGACACGATTATTCTAAAAACTAGGTCAGAGGTCAAGGTCACAGTGACCCGAAAATGATACGCGACACTCCGCCATCCCAAGATGTATATTCACACACCAAATTTGGAATTCATATGTCAAAGAATATAGGAGATATGCACCAGACTCAACACAGTTTCTAGAAACTAGGTCAGAGGTCAAGTTCAAGGTTACAGTGACCCAATTATGGTACACGCCACTTTGTCATCTCAAAATGCATCTACACACCAAATTTGAGATTCCTACCTCAAATAATATAAGAGATGCGCTCCGGACACGATTATTCTAAAAACTAGGTCAGAGGTCAAGGTCACAGTGACCCGAAACTGGTACGTGACACTCCGCCATCCCAAGATGTATCCACACACCAAATTTGGAATTCCTACCTCAAAGAATACAGTCAAAACTCTTTATAACGTCACTCGTTATAACAGAATATTCAATATCCGACATAAAATTGCTGGGAACGGATCTGTTTTCCATTAAAATTCCCTCTTTATAACAGAATATTCACTTAACGACACTGACAGTAACTTCTGGGAACAGACATACAATTTCTGTTGAAAATAAATTCATTATAACAGAATTGTTACCATGTGTCAGACAATTTTGTGATCAGAACAAGGTCTTCTTGCATGAACAGGCTTCTGTCTCACTTGATAAGTGGGAAGCTTTGTGCATTTTGATGCAATATGAGATTGAGCTGATGTATACATTTCAGATAATAGCATTTTAAGTCATTTGTACAATATTTTCTTTTACCAAATGATTATTATGTTGAAATCTGGTATTGGTCAGAATTTTTTATAACAGCAAATTCACTTTAACGTCAAATATAGCTTGGAACAAACAGTGTCGTTATAAAGAGGCAGGCCTCGAAATATCTGAAAATAGGCACTTGCCCTGCATCACAAAATTTATTGGCATACATGGGGAAAATTTAATTTTCAGTAGAAATATCAAAATATTCACTTGCCCTGCAGCCTGAGACACTCGTAAATACGAGCCGACGAGTACTATTTTCGAGCCCCGAGAGGGTTGAGTGTATAGGAGATATGGACCGCACACGAAAGCGGGACGGACGGACGTACAGTGCGATTACTACGGTATATGCCTCCCAAAGTTCCTTTGGGGGCATAATAAATTGCTTAACTGGCCCTCACTTGGATTTTGAAAACAGGAGTCCCAGGACCCTCTTTGCCAAAAAGTGGGAGTCCCACAATACCAAAAAATATAGCCTCCTTCAAAAAATAGGAGTCCCTGCACCTAAAATGGGAGTTCAGCACTGCAAATCGTCAGTGAGAGCTCTGTTAACTTTGAGTATACTTACACTTTGTTGGATTTTCAGGCTCTGATGCGTACCGGGTCATTGTGGTTCTGAAAAAGATATAATAACCCTTTGTTAATTGTAAACTAATGAAATCTTTAATTTGGTATAACATCAAAGACTTTAGTTAAGAGTGAGTAACGAAAATTTTATTTTCTTATTTCTCAACCAAAGGATGTGTTGTTGGGACTCAAAAGAACCATCTCATTGAGACGGTTCTTTTGAGGGTGAGGGGTCAACTCGGCCTTAAGTCAAGTGGGCCCCTGAGTCAACTCGGCCTGAGTCTGCATTGATTGATTTTGGGAGAATTTGCCACTTGATTAAAGGTAGGCATTTAAGTTAATGGCTCTCTCTTGAATGGTTGAAGTTCAAACTAATTAAAGTTTTCTCACTTTGTCAAGCACTGCCATTGCAAACAATGCAATTATCGTTTTCTGACCATTGCATAAAATAAAAAGGGCAATTGATCCAAAGCAATTTGGCCCAACATGAAAGGTAACACTTATTTTTCTTTCTCTCTTGTTTAACAGGGAATCTCAGAAACACGCGATCAAAATTATCGCTCAAATGCGCGACCACGCTTGAGATTGGCAGACTTGCTAACAAAGGCAATTATCCTACAACTGCGTCGCGGTTCTGAGCGATAGAAATTCGATTAGTGGTTTATCATTTTGGCCCGTTTCCGCTGGTGCGATTGATCTTTATCCCCACGCTTTTTTAAAAAAGCGTCGGGGATATTGCAATCGCCTCCGTCCGTCTGTCCGTCCGTCCGTCACGCTATCTCCTCCTAAACCATTGGACGAAATCCAACCAAATTTGGTGTGTGAGTTGGTCACATGAATGGGGTGTGCAACGGCACATTTTTTTTGGCCCCGCCCCCTGGGGCCCTGGGGAGGGGCCAAAAGGTCAAATATCATTAAATTTCAATTACAAAGTCAATTTCAAAGATTTTTAAACCAAACTTTGTGTGTCTTCTCACACATGAAAGATATAAAACATATCAGACGGGATTTTTATTTGGCCGCCTGGGTCATGCCCTAGGGGTCAGACTTAGGGGTACCGTGGGGGGTTTGGGGGGTCAAAATTTTTTTTATCCGAAATTCAACCAGATTTGGTGTGTGAGTCACTTACATGAATGGCACATGCACCGGCACCACTTTTAGGGTCCCCGCCCCCTGGGGCCTTGGGGAGGGGCCAAAAGGCCAAATATCATTAAATCTGAATTACAAAGTCAATTTCAAAGATTTTTAAACCAAACTTTGTGTATCTTCTCACAAATGAAAGATATAAAACATATCAGACGGGATTTTCATTTGGCCGCCTGGGTCATGCCCTAGGGGTCGGACTTAGGGGTACCGTGGGGGGTTTGGGGGGTCCAAAAAAAAATTCCCGAAATTCAACCAGATTTGGTGTGTGAGTTATTCACATGTATGGCACATGCACCGGCACAATTTTTAGGGTCCCCACCCCCTGGGGCCTTGGGGAGTGGTCTAAAATTTAATTTTCTGAACATGGTCATGTGGCATATCAAATTAAAGGGGATGAGCAGTAGACTAGGATACACTGAAAAATTTTAACATACCATCAAACTTGTGACCTTGGAATGGGGTCAAAGGGTCAATTACCATTAGATTCTTCGAGAGCGTGGGGATTTGTGATGGTGCGCCATCGAATGTGTTCTAGTTTTTTCTTGCATTCGGACCAAGGGGCGAGAAGCTAAACGGTAAACAAACAAAATTTTCAGGAAAAAATCACCAAAGTGAACCCTCTTCTGACAGACACCCGTATTTTTTTTTCTTACCATTTTCACCTCAATTTAGCATTGATTGTGGCCAAGGTTCTGATGGTTAAATATTTATTTGTAATCTTTTATTTGTGTGTTGTAATGTTTCAGAATCTAGGGCACCAACTCGCAAAAGGCGAGACATGTGTTGATGGTCGTCGCAGGAATGCGCGATATAAAAGGGAAGTTGAACTTATCTCTCCTGATGACTATTAGATTGATTTCCCTTTACATGGGCAGTCCACTATCGACATTTGAGCGATAATTTGCTATCGCATGCAGGGTTTCCCCTCACTTTTGTATTTCACGAGTCCTTGGGACTCCCATCTGTTGTTTTTAAGTCCTTGGACAACTATCAAGAGTCCCATGTGAAAATGCATAGTGAGTGGCATTAAAACAGAAGGTAATAGCTGTTAAAATTTTTAGAATGGCTACTACCCATGTAGCCATTGGTTGCTTTTGAAAGCATAAATGCTGGAACCAGAGTTCTCGCAAATTAACACTGGAAAACAGTGTTGGAACAAAGTGTTACTTTGCATAGGAGCAGCTTACAATATATATAAACGTCGATTTCAAATAAAATAGATTTAGCTTAACCAGCATGCCCACTCCATTTTGAAATTGGGGGTACATGTACCCCTTGCTTCTCAATTTGGGGGTACAAGCCAATTTTGGGGGGTACACACCTAGTTCAATGACTACACATGTGCAAACCAAAACCAGTTGAGGCAAATGAAATGATTTCATTTATTGCCTGTTTTAGTTATAATCATACACATGTACAACTCAACCCAATTGTTTTTCATCAGAACATAGGGCCTTCCCCTTCTGCCTCAGCCATTCGACTTCCTTGCATAAGTTCCCTTGGAATTTTTCACTCACATTTTCCCCGTGTTGGCCTGCTTTGATGACATCTCAGAGGGTTCTTTATGATTTTTTGTGCATCCCCGTCCATTCTGGGTTGTTTGGCCACCGATGCGTTTTCCTGTTTAATTTGCTTTGGTACAGTTGCATTTTTTTCAATTTGATCCTCTGCAATTCCCCGATTTGTGCGCTTTTCCCTTTAGAAAGTACGTTTTTATGCATTTTGCAACATGCCCTCTCTAATACTTGATACTGATGCGGCTTTTACCAGGCGATCGACTGTGATTGGACAAGAAAAAACATGTGACCGTGTGTGGTTGGTCTGAATCGGTCGTGTTATTGTTTTCAATATATTTGAAACTCGTTAACTTACGATTATCATCGTGAATTTCCGCAAGTTATGGACGATGCTGATCTGAAATTAGTAACAAAAGCTGGAAATTTGTAAGCTATTTTATGAAATCATCAATGAAGCAGCACGTTCAGGTAACAGAAGTTATGCTTGCATGAAATTTACTGTACGTTTATGCGCGTATGTATCAGACGATCCATGCGTGCAGACCAGTTTCTGTACGTGTTTTACGTACTGCAGTACGTGAATGGGCATGCTGTTAACTACCTATTTTTTTAAATAAATCCCAAACTTTCCATTGATGTAACACCATTAATCTGTAATCAATAATCCCCTTTTGATATATAAATCGCAAAAACAATGCTGCCTTACTCAATCAAGTTGGCATCACAAAATGCCATTCAAATTTTTATGCTTAGTTTTGATGTTAGTCTTGATACAATGCGTAAACCAACTATTATATATTCAGTTAAAACATTTTTGGTGCTCAAAAAGAGTCTTCACGATGAGAAGGTTCTTTTGAGCACCAAAAACTTACGTTAAAAGTGATAGAAAATGCAATTTTACACACCACCCGCTCGTTCGTCAGTCCGTACAATTTTATTATTTGTTTTCATGCTTAGAAGTAACGCAAGTACCATAAGGATCTAAAAAAAATTAAGCTTGTCCATACGTCTAAAGGTTTTAACAAATAAACCCAGCCAGCACACAATGTCTGACCAATATCGGTCCGCGCACAACGCTATTCATATGTCATTTCGTTGGCAGGCCGACCCTGGCCCGCTTTTTTATGTTTAGTGGGATATATTATGCGTAGATCAATTATTCTCTAGTCATTTCAGAGGGAGTGCAGTGGGACAGTGGTAGAGTGCTTGACTCGAGACCGAGGGGCCCCGGGTTCTAGCCTCACCGGCATCACTGCGTTGTGGTCCTTGAGCAAGACACATAGCTTAGTACTGCTTCAGCCCAGGAAGACCCGTCCCTGTTTAACTGAAAGATTGTTGATGGGAGGTAAAGAATCGAATCAAACAAACAAACAAAACTAGTCATTTCAGACATGTAGTTGGTGTTAAAAAGAATCTTCTCGCTTTTACATTTGTTCTGAATTTATTGATAGCATCACAGATGCAAATTCTGGATGTTTAGGATGTGGTTTGGGGTGGTTTAGATGTGGTTTGGGGCTAACATGGCAGGTCAACATGGTAACAAGTCGTTTCGCCCCAAGACCATTTCCCCCATAGTCGTTTCGCCCCTGGTCGTTTCGCCCCAAATTTGATGCCTAGACGTTTCGCCCCTACACCCTAGTCGTTTCGCCCAAAGACCCTAGTCGTTTCGCCCCACTTTTTTTACCCTAGTCTTTTTCGCCCCACTTTTTTAACAGTCTTATCAGCAGACGACAAAAACATGCAAAATTACCCAGTGGGTACACAGATAAGCCAGCCATATCACAGCCAAACCAGCAGTTATGTATGAGTATTCTGTGAAAATTGGTTAAAAGTAGTTCTGAGGTTAAATTCCATCAAAATTAAATAATTCCGCAAAATATTTTCATGCAAAGCAAAGACTCGGCTCAGTTTGGGCATTAGACTAGCTACTAGTCTGCTAATAAAAGTGCTGTCATTAATGCAAGCAAAAAATTGTAATGATATTTTTTCTTTGCCGAATGGTTATGTTCATAGCTAGTCTATTAATGTATTTGCCTTCAGTGGAGTTGTATGACTTAGTACCAGCCTAGCTATAGACTAGCTACAAAGTAGGAATAACATGTTAAAAATTATGTTTATTTAAAAATAAAAACGAAAGCACTATTTGAATAGTTCTAGGCCTTTGGGCATGAGCACAGTCTTATCAGAGTCTTTGCTGTGTTCTCAAATGGGTAGCTAATGGCAGACAGTGAAGAAATGTAGTATTATATCAATACGCATAAGTTTTCACATCTTCAGTTAACGCTGCAAGGGACACAAACATTTGCAATAGATCATGGTGTTTCAAACTTTTTCACATCCTTTAGGCTTAACCCATATCATTATGATGGACTATCCATCCCATACATCATGTATTGATGCAATGATTATGGATTAGTTCTTTTTGTACTTTTTGGCATAGCCGGTCCTAATTGGAATAAAAGGATGCTTATCAGTCTCTGGATGCTGCTTTTACCTGTATGCAGAATGAAAAGGGTTTATGAGCAAAGTCTTGATATTTCACTTGAATTCTTTGTTGTATTTTCTCCGAAAACTAATATGAAATGCAGTGTGCAAATATTCAACTAAAGTATATCATCACTGTTAAACTGGAAAATCTTTTGCCATGTGTAAGATTCTACAAATGTCTTCAGCATGATTTTGTCATAAACAGATTGTGCGATAAACGGCATGTGACATAGTTAAAATGGTCTACATGACGAGAACTAAGAATTTTCAGACCTCAAAACCCTAGGAAATTCTACTTGACAGAAATTTGTAACTAAACTATAACATAAACATTTGATACAAGTTTGTTGCTGAATAACATAGACTCATCTACTGAGCCCGTGTTGAAAGCACATTAAACTAATGGATTAAGATGGAGATTTAGACCAAAAAATAGACCTAGCTTTATCTCGAAGCAATATACAGTGTATTGCTTCGAGGCTTTGTATAGCTACATGTAAGCTGAATATGTCAGAAAACATCTTTGCCATGAGAGGTAATATTATTGATATTACTTTAGGTATAATCGCATATGCGATAAGTATTAGATTCTCATGAACTGGCACAATAGCTGTATGCGAAAAAAATGTGCACCTAATCTTTATCCAGCCAAAAGTGTCGAAGATTTTAACTGTTAAACTAAATACTACTGGCGTAAAGCATTGCAAATATATTTGCACTAACTATTCACATAGATTTCAACAAAATAGGTTGATTTTTCTTCTTGGGCGAATCGACCAGGGGCGAAACGACTAAGGGGGCGAAACGACCAGGGGCGAAACGACCTGGGGCGAAACGCCGCTGGGGCAAAACGTCTAGGGGGCGAACTGGATCTGGGGCGAAACGACTCTGATTCGTCAACATAATAAAAAATGTTTTTAAATTTCTTTTTCAATTATTGATACTATCACAAAAACATATTCTGGGTGTTAAGAATGAGGTTTGGGATGGTTTAGAGGTGGTTTGGGGTGTTTCCACGGACCCCGACAGGTCGTATCATTTCACACAAAAATTCCTTTCGAGGTTAATCTTCCTTTTATAGGATAATAATAATAACAACAACACAACATAAACCCCGCACCACTTGTCCCATTTCCGAATTAGAGTTTTGTTTTTTAATATTTACTATACAGAGTTATCCGGCATTGCAAATGGCGACTTGCTGGATTTGTATTTCATAACACAACAACAAGGTATTTTCGAACACTTATAGTCATGATAACTTCTCATCAGGGTTATATGTCTGTACCTGTAGCCTGACATGGTAGAACATACTAGGGGTTTGGATCCGTACCTCTAGCCTCCCAGGCTAGGGGTCCGGATTTGTACCTCTATCCACTGCCTTTCTTTATTGTTTATCTTCCTTATTATAAGTTATGCTACTGTTATTTAGTGGAATCCATTGAGTGAAACAAGATTGACAGACCAACAATATAGGTAGAACCAAATAATATTCCCTCAAGTAGGTAATATAGGGACCAGGCTGAGTTGACCCAGGCCGACTTGACTCAAGCAGACTTGACCCTAGCCGAGTTGACCCGCATTTTTTTGAGCACCCATATCTTAAAACTGATGGATAAGAAAATATTTACATTTTTATGCTGAAAATTGTTTATCTAAACTGTGACTGGGACGGTTTACTGCAGTTAACAAGGGGTCTTGGGTTAGAATTTTCAAATGATTTTTTTATCTTAGCAAAGAATCTGTCTGCCGCTTTATCTACCCTTTACTTTCAGTAGATCTAACACCGTTAAAACCCCCCAGATGGGGTTCCTAAGGTTATGGCCAACTATAAAATGGTAAGTAGCCGGATAGCACTTGTAATAAACCACTTATTTTAAGAGAAAATATTTTCTAGGTGACTGCCTGTCTCTCTACAAAATTTGATGGCCAGTTTAAAAGATTATGAGCGATTTTTCACTATCATCTTTTCATAACATTCGAACCTTGGGTAAAAAACGGAAAAGGAAGTCAATTTGAAGAATGGCCGAAAAGGTAACACAATAACCGAAACGATTATCTCCAGTCCCAAACTCTCTAAACTGTACAAAAAAAATAGTTGACGCCGCTAAGGTGGTGCCTAGTTACAAAATAGAAGAACTCTACTAAGTAACGCAACAGCTAGAGACCCCAGGGGACTTTAACGGGTTGTGGCTAAAAGCTGTAACCGAACCGAATTCGGCCATACATACGGCAATAGCCGAATGGACACGGCCCGAATTTACGGAAAATGACGGTAGTGTCCGGTTTTCCGATACCGGGATTTAGTACCGTAACCGGTTCGGTAAATCAAATGTGATAAAATAATATATTCATTTATTTAGATGAAACATATTTTATTGCATAAAACAACAATGGGATTGGACACAAGTTATAACATCATTATATCGCCCTCTTGGTTAGCAGATACAATGGTGTAAACATGCATATTTCATAACACATTTCAACTTAAAGTACAATAGTTCTGGAGAAGAAGCCACATAACGTTATGAGCATGGTCAGCATGGTGTAACCAGAGTCGTTTGAACTCGATTTAAGTTTTTTTCTTTTACACGTTTTTAGGGGGTGGGGTGATTTACGACCCAGTAAACAGCTATGGTTATGTCGGGACGGTCAGTTCACCTACTCACACGTGTGCATAATTGGTACCGATTCCTCGCATATGTGAAGAAGTTGTTGGCATCATCAAACATGTGAATAATTGATAAGTAAAATTCCAGCTTTCTAGCTACATGCACTCTCTGTAACTGAGCAGGTTGGTTTGAGTCTTGCATGGTCGTAAACCCCGAAGACAGGTCTTCTCGCAATGAGGCCCAGACAATTTCTATGCGCCAGTATCATTTCCCTCAAATTGGCATTTTTCTTCTTCTAAATAACATGTCGAGCGACTAAGTATGTTTAAACGTTACGAGCATCGTGGGCATGTGTTGTTACAATTCATTCCTTTACGGATATACAAGTTCTGTCTGCTTAGAAACCCTAATTTTTGTGATTTTTCGGGGGGGGGGGGTGGTCCGGACCCCCTGTCCCCCCCTCTGGATCCGCACATGACAACCAAGGGTCAGTGCTAAAAGTACTTTGCCAAAACCTGCGGGAACATAGGTGACATAATGTCTAAGAAATATGCTGAAGAAAAAAGTTTAAAAAAATCGTGACTATCTGAAAACGATTTTGTTTAGCATTCGGTTTTCTCACGCGCAAAGAAATATCTCTTCTAGCAAAAATTCGTGACTGAAATCTGGTCCCAAACGCATAAAAACCCATTAAAAACGCACATAGAAGCGCTAAAAATTAAAAAAAATGTCCCTAGTTCCCCTCTCGTGCTCTCCCCCTCTCGTGCCGTCGGCACTCGATGATTTCCTCCGCCGGACCACTTTTTTAATACGCGGCGACGGCCCTGCTCTTTGGCTATTCCCTTCACAACCAAACCTTGTAAAACGTTCAGTCAGCAAAATACCTTGGTATAACTATCTCTGATAATATGGATTGGGGTCAGCACATTTCAGAAATTTCTTCCAAAGCAACTAAGACACTTGGTTTCTTTCGTAGGAACTTGGCTTTTGCACCTAAGCGTACAAAGAAAGTTGCATACAAAACTTTGGTTCGGCCTAAACTAGAGTATGCAGCACCCATTTTGAGCCCTTACTCGAAACTTCAGATTAACCAGGTAGAGAAAGTTCAGAGGACAGCAGCCCGCTGGACCTGCAGGAGATGGCGAAATACAAGTAGTGTCGGCGAGATGCTTGACGAGCTTGAGTGGCCATCTCTTGAGGCCCGTAGGGATCGGTCCTACCTGCTTCTCTTTCATAAGATACATTGTGGTGCTGTGTCTATAGAAAATGACAGGTACCTGACCCCTGCTCACAGTTTGAAATCTACCAGGGCATCACACCGTGCCCAATAATGTAGATACCAGACATACAGTGATGCCCTGAAGAACTCATTTTTTCCCCGAACTATTCCACAGTGGAATGGTCTTTCTCCTTCGGTGGTCAATTCTCAGACTACTGAAGAGTTAAGGGCACTCCTCATTTAGTCAAAAACACAGCAGAAAGATTTTTTTTGTCTTTTTTTTTCTTGTTTTGTTTTGTTGTTGTTTTTTTCTTCAAAAATTCCAAATTCGCACTCCATGGCGTAATGATCGAATGCGACCGTGCCAGTAGAAAAAGATAGATAGATAGACATGCGCAGACTCGCCAGAGCCTTTGCTGCTGGCATAATCGGGACCAAAATTGGATAAAAATCGCATGCACTTGGGGCTCATTCACAGACAGAAGGCAAAGATAAGATTCAATGTGTCATCGGAAATCAAATTTTGACATTTGACTCAAAGGTCAGCCTGAAACCGTTGTTAACATCTACACACATTAGACAATGAGTGCAGTACCTGTGAAACAAAGATCTACGCGAATTTTGTGAAACTTGATTTCAGAATACAAATACAGAATACAAATTTTATTTCTAGTCGGAAATCTAACAAATTAACATTAGCTATGTATAGCTATTAACCGATTTCATCTCGGACCCAATAATAGATTTTCATAAACGATTGCATTGAATTGTAAAATATAATTATCCAATCCTTGCGATTGAGGCACCTTTCAAATTAGCTTAATATCTACAAATATCTACAATAATTATTTCATCACTGACACTTTGATACCGACCCGGTTACTGTACTAAATCCCAGTATCGGAAAACCGTACGTTTCCGTACTTTCCCGTAGATTCGGCCCGCGCCCATTCGGCTATTGCCGTATGTTTGGCCGAATTCGGTTCGGTTACAGCTTTTAGCCACAACCACTTTAACGAGCTGGGGAAAAGGGTTATATATTTTTATGGAGCACTGGTAACTATTTTAAGGGAGTTGGGGAGCAAGCACATATTTGGGGGATTTAGGGAGGACTGTTAAAATAGCTTGAAATTGTGTTAATTAAACTGTGCCCAAACCATTTGATATTGCTCTTTTTGAAGATAATGACCACCTTTTATTTTGACTTAAAGTGTATGTTCATGATTTTTTTTAAAAAACTTTTAATAAGATCTAAATCAAAAATAAATACATCGTTTACTATTTTAATTTTTACAGATCATTTATTTTAATTTTATCTACTAAGTTAGTTACAGAAGTAATTAACGTCTGGGAGCAGCCGTCTTACAGCTATTGGCATTATTAAACAGATGCATATTGACTGACTGATTTCAGTTTTGTTGACAGTGAATTTCTTTTGCTACAGTATTCAGTTTGATCCACATCAAAATAAAGTGTGGGGTTGGTACCATGAAACTAACTAAAAAAATCTTCCTTCAGAAAGAGTGTGGCACCATGGCAGTTTTTCGCAGTTCCTGCTTTTATACGTCAGTCACTGTGAGAAAGTTATTCGTGTAGGCCTCCCCTAATTTCTCCGGCAGGTTCTATGTCTGGCATAAGCTTCTGGCAAAGCCCTGATATCTTGTGAAAATCAAGAAATTGAGAAATACACCAGCAGACTAAGACAATTTGACACGTTTGCAAACGCCCTCCATGAAGATACATGGAAATGGCAATATTTTCTAATATTTATTTAGGAGTTAGCGAGAAATTCGTTGGAAATTATAAAGCGTGACTACACACCGTATATCTGGAAAACTAAACACTGATCTGGCGCTTAAAGCGCCCACATTATTTATTCTTTTACAACTTGAGGCTAACATTTCTCAGCGCCAATCTTAAACATTTCTACCTGTTATTGTTGTAGTTATTCTGTGGATTAAAACCATTGAACAGAATGTAGCTTTAAAACTGTTGAAAGGCACAGCAAGATAAATGGCAGGTCAGTTGCTATTAAATTTGATGTAAAATTAAACTAATTTCAGGGTATACCTATTCGAAAAATTGTTCATTGTCCGATATCGTTAGAAAAGATTGGATTCATACTTCATAAAACACAAATCAAGTTGTGTTGTCGATTTAACCTAACCAATGGATTATAAATGGTGTTAGAAATACCCCATTTAAACTATGAATTAATAATAACATGCTGATAATGTCATGTTACCAAAGGGCTCATCCTTCGCGTATTCAGAGTGGGGTGGGTGGATGGGTGGGAGTATGCATATATATCAAAAGCATGCATTATTTCCCCAAAGTTTCTTCAAAAGGCTTTGGTCTGGACTAAAATCACACTTTTAGTAATTTCGACGGTAGTTTGCGACGAATTTCATCAAGAGCTTAGGTATGAGAAAATTAAATGGTGAATTGTGGTGAATTTCTAAAACAAACTTTGTATTTTCGGCGGTGAATTATGGTGAATTTCAACAACACACTCTTAGTAATTTTGATGGTCGATTGAGGTGAATTTCATCAAGGGCTATGGTCTGACAAAAATTGGACGTTGATTTGCGGTGAATTTCTACAACACACTCTTAGTAATCTCGACGGTAGATTGTGGTGAATTTCTACAACACATTCTTAGTAATGTCGACAGTGAATAGTGGTGAACTTAATCATGGGCTTGAGTCTGAGAAAATTGGACTGTGAATTTTTCTAGTATACAGGGCCTGGTTGTATCTCTATACAGTAGATTGTGAAAGATTTTATAAAAACTTTATATAGGCCATTAGGCCCCTTCCGTGGCCCTTTGTTGAAGCCATCTTTGTGGTAGCACAATGGAGGTGTGGGGTTTTTCAGCTTTAATCTGTTATTGAAAATCTGGTGCTGTAGTGGCAAACTGTTAAGCCTAAGACAGGTAACTTGAAAAAGTTCTGATGATAATCTTATACTAGTGTGAAGCCAGATCTGGGCCACAGGTCCCTGTGACAAAGCTATCTAGGCAGCTGTCCTTTGGTGGCATAATGGAGGATTTTTAGACCTTTAATCCGTTATTGTATTATTATAGTGACAAACAGCTAAGGCTAAGAAAGTACTGATGTAAATCATACACTATGGCGGAGCCAAAGATCAGGGCTGCAGGCCCCTGTGACAAAGCCATCTAAGCAGTGGCCTTTTGGGGTAGCTATATCTTTGCGGTGGCACAATTATGGAAGATGTTTTAGCTATAATCCGTTATTGACAAAGCTGGTGTTGTAGTGGCAAACTGCTCAGAATAAGACCGGTAACTTGAAAAAGTACTGACGTTAATCCTACACTAGTGCCGACCAAAAGGGGGCTCAAAGGGCCCTTGATAGATCAAGGCCCCTGTGACAAATCTATCTACGTGGCAGCACTTTGGCGTTGCCATCTTTGTGGTAGCCTAGTGGAGGATTCTTTAGCTTTAATCCATTTTGACAAAGCTGTTGTTGTAGTGGCACACTGCTCAGGCTAAGACAGGTAACTTGAAAAAGTACTGATGTCAATCATACACTAATGCTAAGCCAGAGGGCCCCCCTGATAGAGCAGGGCCACAGGCCCCCATGACAAAGCATTCTAGGTGGTAGCCCTTTGGGGTGAGAATCTTTGTGGTGACACAATGGAGGATTTTGTTCAGATGCAATACGTTATTGACAAAGCTGGTGTTGTAGTGGCAAAATGCTCAGACAAAGACAGGTAACTTGAAAAAGTACTGTTGTTAATCATACACTAGTGCGGAGCCAGAAGGGGCTCAAAGGCCCCCTGATATATCAGTGCCACAGGCCCCTGTGACAAAGCTATTTAGGCAGTGGCCCTTTGGTGAATCCATATTTGCTGTCGCACAACGGAGGATTTTTTTACCCATAATCTGCCATTGACAAAGCCGGTGTTTTCGTGGCAAACTTCTCAGGCTAAAACAGGTAATTTGAAAAAAAAATACTGATGTTAATCCTAATTTAGTGTGGCACCAGATGGCGCCCTGATAGATCTTGACCATAGGCCCCTGTGACAAAGCTACCTAGGCAATGGCCCTTTGGGGTAGTCATTTTTTGCGGTGACACAATTAAGTTTTTTGTTGCTTTAATCCATTATTGTCAAAGCAGGTGCTGCAGTGGGAAATTGCTCAGGCTACGACATAACCAATCAGGGCCGCAGACTTCTGTGGCAAAGCTAGGCGGTGGCCCTATGGTGTATCCATCTTCATGGTGACACAATTAACCATATTGAGACCAATTGACAAGGCTCCCAATCAAGAGTAAGTATGGTTAGTTACTATGAGTTTGTTGTAGAAATTCACCACAAATCACCTTCTAATTTTCTCCGACCTAGGCCCTTGATGAAAATCACTGCAATCTACTGCCAAAATTACTAAGAGTTAGTTGTAGAAATTCACACAAATTAACTGTCAAAATTACTAAGAGTATGTTGTAAAAATTCACTGCAATTCACCATCAAAATTCCTACGAGCCTGTTGTAGAAATGAGTCAAAATTCACCGTCAAAATTACTAAGAGTTTGTTGTAAGAATCCAACGTCCAATTTACTCAGACCTAAGCCCCTGATGGAATTCACCACAATCTACCATCTAAATTGCTAAAGAGTACTCGTATATAGCAGAAATTCACCACAAGTGCGTTGTAGGAATTAACCACAATTCACCACTAATTACTAAGAGTGTTTTGTAGAAATTCACCGCATTGCAGCAGTTTACCATTGAAATTACTAAAATGTGTTGTAGAAATTCACCCCAATTCACCATCCAATTTCTCAGGCCTAAGCCCTTGATGAAATTCACCGCAATCTACCGTCGAAATTACGCATAGTGTGTTGTGGAAATTCACCTAAATTCAACATTGAAATTACTTAAAGTGTGCTGTAGAAATTCACCGCAATTCATTTTTCAATGTTTTCAGACTTAAGCTCTTGATGACATTCATCTCAATCTACCGTTGAAATTAATAATAGTGTGTTGCAGGATTTTCACCACAATTCACTGTCCAATTTTCTCAGACCTAAGCCTTTGATGAAATTCACCATTATCTACCGTCAAAGTTACAAAGAGTGTGTTGTAGAAATTCACCTCTATCTAGTGTCAAAATTACTTAAGATTTGTTGTAGAAATTTACCACAATACACCATCCGATTTTCTCAGACATAAGGCCTTGATGGAATTCCCCACAATCTACCATCGAAATTACAAAGAGTTGTATCAGAAATTTACCACAATACACCGTCCAATTTTCTCAGACATAAGCCCTTGATGAAATTCATCGCAATCTTCCATTGAAATTACTAAGAGTGTGTTGTGGAAATTTGCCGCAATACACCATCAAAATTACTAAGATTGTGTTGTAGAAATTTACCACCAACTACATTCCAAATTAATAAGAGTGTGTTGTAGAAATTCATCGCAACTAACCATCCAATTTTCTGAGACCAAAGCCCTTGATGAAATTCACCACAATCTACCATCAAAATTACTAAAATTTTGATGTAAAAATTCACAGCAATTCACCATTGAAATTACTAAAAATGTGTCGTAGAAATTGACTGCAATTTACCCTCAAATTTTCTCAGACCTAAGCCCTTGATGAAATTCACACGCATCTACCATCGAAATTACTTAGAGTGTGTTGAAGAAATTCACCCCAATTCACCATTCAATTTCTCAGGCATAAGCCCTTGATGATATTCGCCGCAATCTACCGTCGAAATTACGCATAGTGTGTTGTGGAAATTCACCATTGAAATTACTTAAAGTGTGTTGTAGAAATTCACCGCAATTCACTTTTCAATTTTCTCAGACTTAAGCTCTTGATGAAATTCATCTCAATCTACCATTGAAATTACTAATAGTGTGTTGCAGGATTTTCACCACAATTCACTGTCCAATTTTCTCAGACCTAAGCCTTTGATGAAATTCACCACTATCTACCATCAAAATTACAAAGAGTATGTTGTAGAAATTCACCTCTATCTAGCGTCAAAATTACTTAAAATTTGTTGTAAAATAACCGATTTTCTCAGACATAAGGCCTTGATGGAATTCCCCATAATCTACCATCGAAATTAAAAAGAGTTGTATCAGAAATCCACCACAATTCACCGTCGAAATTACAAAGAGTGTCTTGTAGAAATTCACCTTTATCTAGCGTCAAAATAACTTACATAAGCGCTTGATGAAATTCATCTCAATCTACCATTAAAATTACTAAGAGTGTGTTGTAGAAATTTGCCGCAATTCACCATAAAAATTACTAAGATTGTGTTGTAGAATTCACCACCATCTACCTGCTAAATTACTTAAAGTTTGTTGTAGAAATTCACCGCAATTCACAATCCAATTTCCTCAGACCTAAGCCCTTGATGAAATTCACCGCAATCTACCATCGAAATTACTAAAAGTGGGTTTTCCCAGACCTAAGCCATTGATGAAATTCACCACAATCTGCCATTGAAATTACTAAGAGAGTGTTTGTAGATATGCTGTCTACTGTGAATATAGTGACATGAGCCTTTTTATATTTTATTTTCGTGAATTCTTACATGAATCATGAGCCGACCAAGGAATTACATTTACTGTGTCTTTTTGAGAGCATAGTCATACTTTCGTGAAAATTGACGAATTTGTAATGGAGCATCCTTGTCGAAATGGCACTATGTGGTGCTAGCAATATCCATGCACTGTTAAAAATAGTGCATGTAACAACATGGATTTATTACATGCGCTTGCTTGACTATTGCCTTGGAAGTACGCTCCTACAACTAATAACTAATTGCCACCATTGCAGGTCCCCCAATATGTTCTTAAAAGGGTATCCTTTGGAAGTAAAGAATGCATCAAAGAACTGAAACTAGAGTGTGCATATTTCCTGGGCAAGACTGTCGATCCTAACTTCCATGTGTACTAGGACTGGTAAGACTTTAGGTAATTTTTTTGTAGAATAAAAATATTTTTTATTCTAAATTGTTATCAAAAATAGTGAGTATGATTAGGAAATACCACAACCAGAAACTGCAGACAAACCCGTGGTATCATGAGACAGAGCTTGTTATCAAAACATTTAATATTCGATTAAAGGATGTGTTTTACTTTTGAGCAATTTACAAATAGACTCAAGAGACGTGAAACATATCAATGAATATTGATAAATTTTATGTGGCAATCATCGTCAACTGGACTTAGTCTGTGGGCGCATTTCTGAATTCCCTGATTTTTTTTTTCAAGATATCAGAACTTTGCCAGAAGCCCACACTGCCACGGAAACTGCTGGAGAAACTAGGGGGTGTCTTCAAGAGTAACTTTCTTACAGCGATGAAGGACCTTAAACGACATATAAAAGCGGAAACTGCGAAAAACCAGTGTCACACTTCCTGAACAGAGTAAGTTTAAGCCCTCTAGTTATTTTCTTGCTGGCGGTTCCAAGGCAGTGTTTCTTTTGTGGATCTTTTTAGCTATTTGTTTTTGTCTTTGCCAAACGGCCATGTCTGTTTCTTGCAGCCTTGTGGTCATCTGCTGGGAAAGGGCTCTTGAGTCTCTTGTATGTGATATCTTCTTGTGTTTTATTACTTTCCCTTATGGTGTCCTGAGTCAGGTTTGGTACTTGATTGTATTGATACCTGACCTTTGCCCTCTTTCTTACTTTTATATTCAACTGTCTTTTGAAGAAATAACTCGAAATTAGTGTTGTATGTTTGAAAAAAGTAAGTGAGTATGATCAGGAAATACCACAGTCACAAGCCGCAGACAACCCCATAGCACTGCGAGGAAGAGCCAATCAGCCATCAGGAGACACCAGGAAAACAAATTAAGCAAGTCAACCAGCTCCCTCTTCTCCATCAAGATGATTGCAATACTAGAATGGGCATAAAGTAACGTACACCAAAACATAGAACAATTACAGACTCCTACTATGGGAGTAACAATAAACAAAAAGTCAACAACAACAGAACCACCGCCTTAGAACAGACATCAGCCTAAGCCACAGGGGGTGGGGGCTTAAATGGATATTACTGGTACCAAATCTTCGCCCTAGATTCTGCTGTTGATGTAGTACAAGAAATGTTCAGCTCGCATGGAGGCCTTCTAACTAATGCAATTTGTCATCATTGAGAAACACTCTAATCAAATTAGCACACCTTGATGAAACAAAGAAAAGGGCTCATGAATCACAGAAAGTCAGAGCTAAAGAAAACCTCAAGTTGAACCACAGTGGGTCAAGCTACAGATAAGCATCAGTTTTTTCTGTCTTGTGTTTGCTATGCATTTGTATGTGTCTGTTTATATGTGCCTTGTGGTCACCTGTTGAGAAAGGGCTGAACTCTTGGCTCAAACTGTGAGTTTGTTACTTTCCCATTGGTATCCTGGGACAGGTGTGGTACTTGATTGTATTGATTCCCGATCTTTGCACCCTTACTTACTTTGCAAAAACATGCTAAAATTGTTGGTTAAAATTGGTCTGTCGCACTTAAAGATATACATATCCTCTTTTAAAGATATTCACTTTAATGAGAGCACGTCTGACACAATGTGTACAATATAATCATTGACTTTTCCAACAAAGCAGTCATGTAGGTTAAGATAATTAGGTAGGATTTGCCAGCTGCCTTCTTCAACCCTTAATGGGTGGATATAAGGGTCGATCTCTTCTTTTATTGTCTTTTTTGAATGTGTGTGCTGTTTTCAGATTGGCATTTTACCTGGTCGTCCTACATTCAAGTACAGCACAGTACAAACCATTTATTCAATGTACATTGGTCATATGGATAGACTGTTGTGTCCCAACCTGCGATGATTATGTTGTATTGCTTGCCGTTACCACCTGCTGTCTGCTGTTACTCATATAATAAATATATTAAGTGAGTATGATCAGGAAGTACCACAATCACAAACTGCAGACAAACCCGTGGCACAGCGACGAAGAGCCATCTTTTCAATCCAGCGAGAAAGAGACTGTACAGCTCAAACAGCTCCAAAGGCAACATTCTGAAGGATTTTAAGTCTAAAAAGTAAATCCCCCACTTACAGCGGTATAAGGTCTGCTAGTAATACGCCCTGTTAAGCAGGAATTGGATATATAAATGCTACACTCCGTGGAAGCATACTGGTACACAGGGATACACTTGAGTATGAAATGGCCAAGAGACAACGTTCAGCTAAGTCAATTGAAAGCTGGTTTTCAGAATGTAACAAAATTTATGCAAGTACTCCCTTCCAAATGTTTATATCATGGATAAAGAAATCACCGGTCTGAAATTATGGAAAGAACAGTTGAAATTGGCAGTTGGTGCCCATGTCCAAAATCCAGTAGACATCAGATTAAAAAAGTCTTTGGAGTATATAAATCTAGCCTCCCTCCGTGTTGGGATAGTACTTAACTCAATGAATGTGCTTTCAAATTATGTTAGAGTTGTCAGAAGAGGTAATACGAAGATACAGCTACATTGTGCAGGAAAATCGAGCAAGATTCAACTAATAAGCTGTAGATGACAGCTGCAACTTGTGGCAGGCCAAATCTGAGTCTTTGAGGTGCTTGTCAGCGAAAGTGTTGAGTGAATATTTCCTAGTAGAGTGCAGATGGCTGGAAAAGGTAAGGCATCGGTATAGCTGAGGTATTACTACATGATAATTCAAAGACTGGTTCAGTCTTACTATCTATCTATCTATCTATCTATCTATCTATCTATCTATCTATCTATCTATCTATCTATCTATCTATCTATCTATCTATCTATCTATCTCTACTGCATCACCCCCTCTCGGAGATTACGTGCAGGTGCGCGTCAGTGCGGTGTTAGTGGAAGAAATGCTTTTAAAAATAAAAAGTTCCCATAAGATTTGTTAGTTGGAGTGGAATAAAAGATGATAGGGTTAAAATGTTAAAAGTCAGAAATAGGCTGACAGTGATAGGCTAAAAAGTTTAAAAACAGTACACTGACATTTATGGCATTGGGTGACTGACTGTGCACACTGCCCTCTTAAATGAATCAAAGGTGGGCAGAAGTGCTATGTGTGCTGGCAGCCGGTTCCATTGCACGATTGAGAGGGGATAGAATGAGTATTTGTAGTAATCTACAGTGGATCGAATTTGACGGAAGCAAAGGGTGTGTGAATTCCTGGGAGTTCTCAATGGGTGTACAACATATGGAGGCATGTCAATGGCTACAAGACCATATATGATCTTGTAAAATAGGCAAAGTTGGGAGTCGGACCTTCTCTGCTCAAGGGACCGCCAGCCATACGTTTGGAGCATCTGTGTCACACTTGCATATGGGGAGTATTCACTAAGAGTCCAGCGGGCCGCTCTACGTTGAACCATTTCAAGCCTGGCAATATTACTTTTGGTGTAGGGGCTCCAGACTGATGATGAATACTCCACTAATGGACGAACAAGAGTTTTGTATGCCATTTCCCTTAATTCTGGATTTTTGGACCTTATGTTTCTCTTGAGGAAGCCAAGGGACCGACTTGCCGAGGTAGTTATATTCTGAATGTGGCCGTTGAAGGATAGGTTGCTGCTGATTTCCACGCCCAGGTACTTGGAGCCTGCAACCGATTCCAGTACTTGGCCATGCAGCAGGTACTGGCTTGGGACTGGAGTTCTAGATCTTGTAATATGTATTACAACACATTTACTTGGATTGAACTCCATATCCCAGTCCAGCTCCCATAGATGGAGGTGATCAAGGTCCTGCTGCAGTATCTGAGCATCTTCTAAGTTTGAGACTGCCAAGTAAATGGCCGTGTCATCTGCAAACAACCGTACCTTTGACCTTGTTTTATCAGGGAGATCATTTATATAAATGAGAAAGAGAATGGGACTGAGGACAGAGCCTTGTGGGACCCCAGATGTGACTGGTACGGTGGCGGACTTTTCATTATCAATAACTACGGTCTGGGTCCGATCAGATAAAAATGCCTGGATCAATTTAAGGGTGGGGCCTCTTATGCCATATCTGTGGAGTTTGAGCAGTAATTTCTGGTGGCTTACCTTATCAAACGCCTTCGAAAAGTCGAGTAGGACAAGGTCAGTTTGATTACCTGCTATGGAGTTCCGCATCAAGTCTTCTATGAGTGTGACCAGTTGTGTTTCACAAGATCGTTTGCTGCGAAAGCCGTGCTGGAGATCATACAGCAAATTATACTTGTCCATGTGGGAGACTATGTTTGTGGTAACAACATGCTCAAGCACTTTGCATAGAATACTGGTTAATGAGATAGGTCTGTAATTTGATGCAAGACTGGTGTCTCCTTTTTTGAAAAGTGGATATACAAAGACTGTGCTCCAGTCCTTGGGTACTCTACCTGTGTTTAGGGACCTTTGAAAAATTACCTGAAGAATAAGAGCTATCACATTACGGAGTTTTTGGAGGACAAGCGGCTTTATCTGATCGGGTCCTGCTGCTTTATGGGGATTTAAGTCCTTCAATAGTTTGGCAATATCATTTGTTGAGACAGTGATACTTTCCATGTGGGGTGTAGTATTAAGACACTCACCTGGTATTTGTGATGGATCAATTGTACCACTGTCAGAGAGGTCCTGCACAGCCATGGAAGCTAACTGGCTCAGTTTCAACGGACACTGTGGCGTGAATACTGACTGAAACTGTTGGTTCAGGACGTTAGCCTTGTCCACAGTATTAGAGTGCAACTTACCGTCCTTCTTGAGGGGGGGGGGGGGGGCAATGCCTTTGGAGTCCTGCTTAGAATTCTTCAGAAGGGAGAACAGCTTTTTGGAGGCAAGTGTGCTTTTGTGAGGTTCAGGGCTTGACTGGCAATTTGGTTCAGGCTGTTCAATGCTATTAGTAAGGCCCAGGATTTCCTCAATGTACCTGTCATGAGCTTGCTTGAGTTTTTGTTTTACCAAATGCTTTGCCACAAGAAAAGCACACCTGTCTGTAGGGCGCCTTATCCTCTTGTATCTGTCATACAAACTGTCTCTCTTCCGAATAGTTCGTTTAATTTCTTGGGTCATCCATGGCAGTGACGGATTTGTACTTATTGTATGCTGTGGGACGTGCTTCTCAATTCCAGAATGTAGAGCTCCCTTGAATTCTTCCCAGAGTGAGTTGATTGACTTACCTTCATGAGAGGCTAAAAAGGACTCCTGGAAAAGATGCATATGGCTCTCAAGTCCCTCCCAGTCAGCTTTCTTGTACATAAACATCAATCTTGGTTTCTGCTTGCTTACCTGAGGTTTTATATAGACCTCGGACAGCACAGCATCGTGTTTGCATTTAATAATACTGAAATGTGCAAACTGTACATACATACATGTACATAACTTACATTGTCTAGTACATATTCATGCCTTACATTTTATAGGATGCTGTCCATGTTCAGATTTAACTGGTGTCTCGTGATGGTTGTGTGGCTCTTCCTCGCGGTGCCATGGGTTCGTCTGCGGTTTGTGCTTGTGGTATTATCTGATCATACTCACTTACTATTTTATAAGATATATTCTAATGATTAGCCGATGAAATACGCATTATTCTTGGATTCTTAATCCCATCGTCGAAATTCGATATTCCAAGTGATACTGGAGCATCGAACTACGACGACATAGACCCAGCTAGCAATCTATATGGCACCCATATGGGGAGTGCAACCGGGTTCCATATGGGTCCCATATGGACTGGCCCATGTAAATAAAATAAAATAAATACTAGGAGCAGGGGGGGATCCAGGATTTTTTGACATGGGTTCAAATTTACAAAGGGGGATCGTTTTGAAAATTGTACCTGATTATTTGATATATTATGCTGATTTTTCTGGAAATTCCTCATGAAAATTGGAATAACTTTTTTACAAAGGGGATCAAGCGAACCACGTGAATTCCCTCTGTATCCGCCACTGTAGAAGCTAATCATGCATTATAAACAAGGAAATAGGTTTAAATAAATATGCTGATATCATTTCTGTTTTCTTTATGGGGCTGTTATGTGGGACCCATATGGGACCCATCTGGACAACCCGCATATTGGATAACCCATATGGGACCCATGCGAAATCCAGTTGCACTCCTCATATGGGTCCCATATGGGTAGTACACATGGGACACATATATGCACTTACTTACTTACTTACTTGACTTACTTGACGTTGACATCATAGTAGGCTAGGAAGCCTCTTCGGATGCTTTTCTTGGTTGTTTTCCCTGTCTTGCTTCATCTTCCGTGAGGTAGCAGGCTGCTCTGAATTTGAAGGGGTGGTCTTTCCAGAATTTATTTAGTCTGCTTTTGAAGGTGTTTAAGGAGGGTGCTGTTACGAGATTTATTGGCAGTCCGTTCCACTGGTCGATCTCACGCTGTGAAAAGTAATTTTTCCTAAGATTAAGGCGACATCTCTTTTTGAATAGCTTTAGGGGATGTCCCCTTGTTGATGTGTAAGCTGCCATTTGAAATAGTTTTTCCCTGTCTGCTTTGTCAATATCATGGACAGAGTTGGGGTAATTAAAATTGTAATTGTAATTAATTGTAATTTAATAACATTTTCTAAAGAAATTGCATGTAATTGTAATTAAGACATTTCTTTAATTACAGTAATTGAATGTAATTAATTACATGGCCAAAATTGGGAGTAATTAACAATTACTTTCAATTACTTTTCAATTTTCAGATCAGTTATGAACTTCAGTAACCAAAGATGATTATAGATACTTTAAATACTGCTAAATGAATTGTTCTTGGCCTTTGTGAATCCATATATCATTTGTTGTTCTAGTTGAATGCAACATGAAACAAATGAGAATTGGGACTAGTTATGCTAGTATCTATAGACATAAAAAATAGAAAATAACAAGTTTACCACAGACTTAAACTGTATGTTACTTCTACTATTCATTTTTAAGCAAGTTATTTATTCTGTGTTCACCTGCTCATAAAAGATATGGCTTTGTGACAATCAACCTTTAATAGTTCAGTTACCAAAACAATACAAAAACAAAGAAGGTGTGAAAATCTCAACAATAGTATTTACTCAGACAATAGTGTTGGTTAGTGAATTGACTCCTTGAAGGCATTTTGTTAAATTTTCACACCTAGGGCCAACACACTCATATGCTAAGGTGCATGACCCAATCTATCCACTACACTATTTAAAGCCCTTAAACTGCTCATTTGCCATTTTCAATAAAAAAAAATAATAAAAAATTAATAATCATAAAATGTGATTCAGAAAATTAAATTGAAATTACACTCATTCAGTGAACCTGGGGCCCATCATTGTTAATATAATAACAACAAATAAAAATGAAAATAAAATAGATGATCCAGTGGTGACCGAACTAAAGACCTCTTCCTTGCCAAGCCAGCATTTCAACAGGATAGTAATATTTTAGTTTGTCACCATCTGATATTCATTTATGTACCTTTTTGCCAACTTTCAGAACTCATATGGCCACGCACATTTTTTATCAACACTTTTTGAAAACAGTTATTCTCTGGCAATTAAGCTAGTTTTACAAAATAATTTCCATGGTTAATCGTCCACAGTTAAGACTTTTCTCAAGCCAATGTGTATTCCTTAACTTTGTTCTGCAGATAACAGCTAGTTTGAGGACTTTGGCAGTTTACCCCCCTCCCCCCACCTCCCAAAAATAATAACAGTTTATGTATTTTCTCTTGTGTGATCATGCCATCAAACGCAAAAACAACAACTGATTTTATACCTTTCATTTCTTAAAAGTTGCATCACTTGACAATAATTTGATACAAAAGTAAAAAATTAAATCGTCCCAATTGACATATATTGAATTTAGAATATCAAGGTTGCTCAACCTTTAAGGAGATTTTAACTCATTTCAAATATCTCTGAAATTAAAATCTGATGAAGCTATCTAAGTGGCAGTGAAATGTAATTGTAATGTAGTTAATTACATTTACCAAAGTAATTGTATGTAATTAATTACTTTGCTCAAAAGCCATGTAATTGTAATTGTAATTTAATTGAACAATATCCAATGTAATTGTATGTAATTAATTACTTTTTCAAAGTAATTGACCCCAAGTCTGATCATGGGGGATTTTGTAAACCTGAATCATGTCCGCACGCTCCCTGCGGTATTCCAACGTAGGTAACCCTAATGCTTTAAGTCTCTCAGAATATGATAAATGCTTTATGCATTTTACCAGACGCGTTGCTCTTCTTTGGACATTTTCTAATGTTATTTTGTCTTTCTTGTATTGTGGTGACCATACCTGTGTAGCATATTCTATATGGGGCCGCACCATAGACTTGTACAGATTTAAGAACATTTCTTTGTCCATGTATGTAAAGCTTCTGAATATTATTCCTAGATTTCTGTTGGCAATATTTACTTTATTTGTTATGTGGTCACGAAAGTTAAGTTTCTCATCAATAAATACTCCTTCTCTGATTCAACTCCTTTGATTGTGTTTCTATTATCACCTGAGCCCATTTCATATTTACTGGCTTCTGTATTTTCACCTATATGAACATGATGACATTTGTCTGTGTTGTAAAACATTTTCCATTCACCTCCCCAATATTCGGATTAACTAACATCATTTTGTAGAAGTTCAGGTGTTTCTGTTGACTCTATTGCTCGGTAGACCTTTGTGTCATCTGCGAAAATTTTCACTAGTCCCTCAATGGCTTCTGGTTAATCGTTTATATACACTAGAAAAAGGGTAGTCCCCAGGACACTTCCTTGAGGAACTCCTGATGCAATGTCTGTCCAAGTGGAGCTTGATCCCTTGATAAAGACTCTTTGTTGTCTTTCTGATAGGAAATCCCTTATCCAATTGAGTACTTTTCCTTTGATTCCAAATGTTTCCAACTTCTTTATCAGCCTTCAGTGTGTATCTTATCAAAAGCTTTACAGAAGTCCAAGTAAATGACATCTACATCGTTCCCATTATCCATGGCTTCTGTTATGTCTTCCAAGTATTCGAGTAGTTGTGTTACACACGATTTTCCTTTCAAGAAGCCGTGTTGTGCCTCAGAGAACAAGTTGTTTGTTGTCATGTGTTCGACTATAGCATTTTTGACTAGCCTTTCCATCAATTTGCCCGGTACTGAGGTGAGGCTGATCGGGCGATAATTTTCAGCTTTACTCTTTTCTCCCTTTTTAAATATTGCTGTTACATTGGCTTTTTTCCAAATTGTTGGGATTTTTTCTTCCTCCAAGGATTTAGTAGATAGTATTTTAAGAGGTTTCTTTATAGCTGATTTTGTTTCTTTTATTAGTTTTGGGTGAATGTTGTCTGGTCCTTGTGATTTAGAAGCCTTGATATGGTCAATTGCTTTCGAAACTTGTTCCTCTGTAAATAATAGAGACTCTAGTGGTTGAATTCTGGTAATTCATCATCTCCCTCTTTTTCAAAAACACTTGCAAAGAATTTATTCAGTATGCAAGCAGTTTCATGGTAAATCTATGCATGTTTGCTGGTGAGTACTGACTGGCCCTTGCGTTTGAATTTTATATTTTATATGTGGATGAATTGGCTACCGTGGCTTTTAACTTGAATGTCATAGGTTTTCAGTAATACGCTTTTTATGTGCCCAAAGTCAGTGACAGCTGTTGAGCTTTCCGCAGGCTGGATCATTGTCATCGACCGGAAGCATTTTATCAAATACTGTCGATCCTTTAGTATCGCACATGCGCAGACAATGCAGGCTGGATCCAAGCCATTCTCGCGAGACCTGACGATACCTCATCTAGATCTCTCGCATTTCGCCCTTTGCAGCATGGGTACTAGCGATATTTGGCTAGTCCCGTTCAATTCTCGCACTGCTGTAGTGACAGAATTTATTGTAAAATAGCAAAAACAATTTTTTTCACAGTTTATCATTTCTATTTTAGCTTATATTTTCTGGATGTAAAGCCTCGAGTCATGCAAGCAGTGATCGCATGATATATTTTTAATAAAAATGGCGGCCAATCCCAGTGCGCACCGAGCGAAAGGCGACAGGTTAGTTCGTGCTAGCGGACTTCCTGTGCGACAATGGGATCCAAGCATACCCATATTTCGCTTAATAGGTATACCCAAATCGATTTGACAGGTGCTCGGACGTCACTTCCGCTTTATAATGGACTAATCACAGCATTGAAATTTCAACAATTTCTATAGATATTTAGGTTAAATTCTTGGTCGGAGACATGCTTGTCATATTTAGTACATCGTGCACATTGGTTTAGTCTTAAATTATAGAAATGAAGAAAAATAAATTCAATTTGCGACTGCCTACACAGTCTGGGGATGCTGATGGACAGAGCGATAATGCCGAGTAAGCTCACAGAATTTTGCCAAAACATAGGTCTACACCACTCAGTAATGATTTGCCAAAAAAATTTACAAATCACAGTCCTTAGCAAACATTAATAAAGATAAGATGAAGAAGCTTTATTTAGCATCGCTTATTTGAAACAGACACCATAAGGCTCTTTCTTTCGTTACTGGTTCACTCCTGAGCATTACACCAGGGAGTGCGAATTTGGAAATTTTGATAAAAAAAAAAAACAAAAACAACACAAAAAAACAAAACAACACAAAAAAAAAACACCACAACTTTTGGCTGAATTTTGGTTTAAATAAGGAGTGCCTTAAACTCCTCTGTGGACTGGGTATTTGCCACAGAAGGAGGCAGACTATTCCAATGAGGAATAGTTCGGGGGGAAAAAGGAATTCTTCAGGGCATCACTGTATGTCTGGTGTCTGCGGTATTGAGCACTATGTGATGACCTGGTAGTTTTCAAACTGTGAGCAGGGGTCATATACTTGTCTTTTTCAATAGACACTGCTCCACAATGAATCTTGTGAAAGAGAAGCAAGGAGGACTGGTCCCTCCGGGCCTCAAGAGATGGCCATTCAAGCTCATCAAGCATTTCGCCCACACTACTTGTGTTTCGCCATCTCCTGCAGGTCCAGCGGGCTGCTGTCCTCTGAACTTTCTCAATCTGATTAATCTGAAGTTTCAAATGGGTGCTGCATACTCTAGTTTAGGCCGAACCAAAGTTTTGTATGCAACTTCCTTTGTACTCCTAGGTGCAAAAGCCAAATTCCTGCTAAGGAAACCAAGTGTCTTAGTTGCTTTGGAAGAGATTTCTGAGACATGCTGACCCCAATCCATGTTATCTGTAATGGTGATACCAAGGCATTTTGCCGACTGAACATTTTCCAAAGTTTGATTGTGTAGTGAGTAGTCAAAAAGAATTTGTTTGTGATGCTGATGCTGAGTCACTCTCATTGAGTGACATTTGGCTACGTTAAATTTCATTTGCCAATCGGCTTCCCACTGACCTAAGCTGGTGAGGTCTTCTTACAAGGTCAAACAATCCTGAAGTGAATGTATATTCCTATACAGGACACAATCGCCTGCGAACAGGCGAACAGAAAACCTGATGTTATCCGGCAGATCGTTTATGAAGATGAGGAACAGGACCAGACCTAGGACCGATCCTTGGGGCACACCGGATAGCACTGGGACTGGATCTGAGGCTTGGCCATCTAAAACAACTTGTTGAGTGCCCCCAGAGAGCCATGAGTTGATCCACTTGTGGGTGGATCCTCTAATCCCATTATATTCCAATTTGTGTAATAGCCTCCTGTGTGGAACCTTGTCAAAGGCCTTAGCAAAATCCATTATGATTAAATCTGTCTGTTTGTGCCCACGATTCACAGCCCCATCCAGGTTGCTGATGATGTCGTGCACAAACTGGACCAACTGGGTTTCGCAAGACCTCTGACTTCGAAAACCATGCTGACAGTCAGCAAGTATGCTATCTAAGGCTAAGTGTTTATTGATGTTGCTGACTAAAATATGCCATAGGGTTTTGCAGCAGATGCATGTGAGCGACACCGTAGAGTGCCACAGCAATATTGAAAGTGTGGTAGCTTAGTGGTTAGCACACTTGCCTCTGGTGCTAGAGGTCCCAGGTTCGATCCCCGCTCGCGGCGAGGCAAGTTTGGTTGTCCGAAAACGCGTTCCGTAGTGTCATTTGCAGGGATAACACTAAATATTGCGCTGTCGTTTGGATCAAGACATTAACTTGATGTCCCTGTGCAGGGAAAATCACCCTTTGTGCAGATTAAAGGACCCTTTGGTAATTTAGATATGGTTACTTGTAGGCTTTCAGGGCTTTAGAAAAGCTTTATTTTTAAAAGAGTACAGTACTCGTCCTTTTTTTAAAAAAAGGAGTAACGAGAAATGTTTTGGAGTACTGACTTTTTGTCTTAAAAAAACATTCACCCAAGAAAATATAAAGCTATTTTAACAGGCCGTTTAATTGCTTCTGAGCTAACTGCTTGTTTTCCTTAGTCTACTAAAAAGAGAGCAAATGGTTAGATAACAATTTTTGATTGGCATAATAGGTGTTGGGTTTAGCAGGACAACGCCGCGGAGGGGACATGGGTGGTGCGGAGGAGAATATTTTTTTTAAATAGTGCAAAGAGGAGCATTATGAGAGCCCTTTTAGTGGCTATTGTCTGCTTTGGGAGGGGTAGGTGGGTGATGAGGGTTTTTGTTGAAATCAAAATATTGGATCAGAACTTGACGCTTCTTAAAATGATCTGAAAGATTTTTTTTAGACATTAGACAAACCAAAATACTTTTGTATAAGCCATTACTTGTTTGGATTTTGTGTATTAGATTCTCGCAAGCACATGTCTCCTGATACTTTTCCAAAAAGAAAAAGCGGCTGGATTTCAGAGATATTTGCAGAAAATACTGTACACCTTTTACAAGAAAGCAGACATGCTTGGATGGCTTTATTTCTATAACTTTCGTCCGTAGCATTTTGCAGATAGCGTGTTGTGAAACCGAAAGTAAAACTGTGTGTTTATACAGCAACCTCGTGGTTTCCGATGGTTTCCGCAAGCTGCACTATTGATCCGACGGAGACTTAGACGTGTTTTCATTTGATGGAGAATGCGTTAACGAAGATTTACGATGCTTCCGTAATAAAACGAATGTGCCTGAAGAGAAACAAATTCGGATTTCCTTTAACTTTTTCTTACCGTGTAACAAGAAACGAAATATGACATTTCGGACGTTACGCTTTGGAAAAACATTAAATGCGTAATACTTATTTTGTTTTTCGTACATTATACACACTAGAATTTAAATAAATGCGTATCCTGTCAAATACTTGCGTAATTTACGCGGTACGCAAGCTTATCTAACCCTGGGCTTTCATCCTGCAACCCGGAGCTGCAGATAATGCTAGTGAGGGCGTCAAGCAGTATATAGAGAACAAAAGATTTGTCCCAGGCGACTACAAGACCACAAGCACTGCCAGCCAGATGATTGCTAATCTCTGTTGGAGTTCCCTACAACAGAGAAGAACTGAAGCCAGGCTAGAGATGGTGTATTGCATCACCCATGATCAGTTCAATTGATCATGATTTCTAAGTATATACCTCCTTGGAGGTATATACTTAGAAGGAAGTATAGCGATTGAATGAGGTTGCCAAGTATTTTTGTAAGGATACAGAGTAGCAAAATTGTGAAGAGGATCATAAATCCCCGCATAAATCCTTTCATATTTCAAAATAATTTTCAATTTTCATTCATGCATTTTTGCATTTAAAGGAAAACATACATTCAGGATATTTTTGAGGATTTCCCTCATGTTACTGTGAGGAGTAAAATCATCAAGCATGACATGAGTGTGTACGGTATTCCTGTTTTATCTGAGGGGGCATCAAAAAGAGGCTTGAAACATTTTTCTTCATTATAAAGAAAATGTGCGAATAAAAATTGAAAATTAGTTTGAAATATAAAAGGGTTTATGATCCTCTACACCCCTGTCTTAGTATAATATTGCTACTCTGTATCCTTACAAAAACAGGGGACAAAAATATTTAAATATTGGACTTGTCCTGCAGGATGAGTGACTTACAAATTTCACTTGTCCTGCAAACACATGCACATGTCCTTTAAAAGCGTATGCCATAAAGAACAAAAGTGAGTAATATGGGCCTCATCGTGAGAAGACCTGTCTTTGGGGTTTCCGCAAAGTTAGTTTCAAACCAGTCTCTTCAGCTACACAGACTAGCTGGAAAATTCAAATTTCACCTGTAGCAAGCTTACATATGATACTTTCCAAATAGTGAATAACAAAGGCGCTGATCAGACTGAGCAAATGCGCAGGCTGGTCTGTGACTGTGTTGTTCGCAAATCCCTGAAGACAGGTTTTCTCGTGTCGAGACCCATATGTAATGCGACTTCCTCGAGTAATTCTTTGGAAAGCACTCCTCCTGTACACTTGTCCTACAGAATGAGTGTTTTGGGAAGAATTGCTCGCCCTTTCTAGATTTCACTTGTAATTACGAGCGAACGAGTGGAATTTTTGTCCCTTGAAAAACACATGTCAACCTCATTCAATCCCATTCAATCTCTATACTTCTAAGTATATACCTTGGAAGGAAGTATATATTTAGAAATCATGATCAACTGAACCTACTTGTAGACATACCAGCTGCACAGTACCTGCACCCATTTACAGTTATGCACATAGAGGCCCTAGCCAACGCTACATGCTACCATTCTGCAGAACTGATGTGTTTCATCACTCATTCTTCCCTGCAGGAATCTGCCCTTGGAATCAACTGCCATCTAGCATGTCGCCATCGCCCAGACCTTGGAATCTTTCAAGGCAGGCCTAGCCGACCTCTACTACCTTCATACAGAGACACCAGAATTTAGCCGAATTTATCTGTTTTGAGCTCCATAACTGCACCCAGTGCGCCTCCCAGCATGCTTGTACATAGTTCAATATGCGACCATGCTCCAGAGAGGGCCCTGCATATCACTAGGAAGAAGAAAAAGAAGAAGGGACAGTCCTTGGCCCCAAACTTTTTCAGTCTACATCAACGACCTTCCGTCTGTGTGTAAATCATCACAAGCCAATATGTTTGCAGACGACACACTCTTATACCGCCACATCAGAAACTATGGGGATTCCATCAAATTACAAGGAGACCTAACGGCTCTGGAGGACTGGGAATCCAAGTGACAGATGAGTTTACACCCAGAGAAGTGCAATGTGCTGAGAATCAAAACAAGCAAGGGTAACCGTAGAGAAACTATTTCCTCTATGGTCAACGTCACAGACAGCACCAAATATTTTGGTGTGACCATCAGCGGGGACCTTCAATGGGAGAAGCACACCCAAGCAACAGCAGCCAAGGCTTCACTTACCCTTGGATATCAAAGGCGCAACTTAAGGGATTGCAGCAAACAGGTTCATGACACTACATACAAGTCCATGGTTCGACCAACAATGGAGTATGCTTCCACATCCTGGGACCTGTACAAGGTAGAAGATGTTAATAGTCTTGACAAGGTCCAACATCGCGATGCATGTTATGCTTGCAACAATTACACAGAACAAAACCCAGGTTGCATCACAGCAGTGGTTAGCTCATTAGACTTGGAATCACTTCAAGACTGCCGAAAGATTCATAGTTTAACCACGCTCTTTAAGATCAACAGATCAAGCATAATTTGGTCGAGATCCCGGAGTCAAAATCTATCATCCCGATCAACGACAGCAGAACACGAGGTTCACATAGGCTTTTTGTCCCGCACACCAATGTCACAGTGTATAAGATATCGTTCTTTCCAAAGACCATTCAGGACTGGAACAAACTGCCACCAACAACTACGGATGTTCAGACGATGGAGGCCTTCGACTGCCCTCCATGCCTCAGTAGCAGTCCAGCCTCCATCCACAGTGTAACAAGCCATGGATGTACATAGTTTTAACTTGTAAATACTGGAACATTTTATTGTATATACTCTTGAGAGGTGACTGTCTTGTCCAAACCTCATCGTTGTCAAAGTTACATTCCAGTATTGGACTTCTGACCTGTATCATGAAGATGTAGCGGTTCTATTACGACATAATATTTTATAAAAGATACTTACCTACCTTACTCTAGAATTAAAGTCAAAACGTCCCCAAATTGGTCAAAATGGCCACAAAAATTGGTCAAAAAGTCCCCATGGTAAAAAAAGTTGGTCAAAACGTCCCCAAATTGATTTTAATTCTATATTTTATGAAATTTAGGCATAATCTGGGATATTTAAATGAAATTGTTTTAGAATGTGTTTTTATCCTGATTTATTTGTTATTTCAGAAAAATAGGTTCAAGAATGAAGTTTTTCCAACAGTCTTTCTCAAAAATTACATATACTTGCTAGTTTTTGATGATTTGCTTTGTGGTAATAATCAGACAATTGCCATGATTGTAAGTTTGGAGTTATTATTTGGCATTTGATAGACAGTTGTTATAATTCAGCATGTTGACATGACATGTCCCAGAACCCAGTTGCTAAGGCAGGAAAAGGATGGACAGTCTGATGAGAATAGACGGGTTCAGATAATAAGATTCTGTTCTCGAAAGGAATGAAATGAACGATTTTGAGATATGCATAAAGTTGAAATCTAAGTAAGAAAGGGGGCAAAGATCAGGAAACAATACAATCAAGTACCACACCTGATCCAAGATATCACATGGGAAAGTAACAAAAATAAACATCACCAACAAGAGCCAAGAGGTCAGCCCTTTTCCAGCAGGTGATCACAAGGCAGCAATGAACAGAAGCAAAAGCATGAGAAACACAAGACATAAAAAACACAAATGCTCCACAAAAGAACAATGGAAAAGTCAGTAAAAATATTTTACTGGAGGGCTGAAACCAGTTTCACGGCGCCAACCTCACCCTTAGTTCAGATGTGGACTTTAATCTTGACCAATGTCTCAGGACTTTAGTTAAAGCGCGTAACAAAAAAATCTTATTTCTCAACCAAAACATTATGTTGTGAGTACTCAAAAGAACCGTCTCAATGAGACGGTTCTTTTGAGCACCTAAAACAAATGTTAAAACTGATGGGTTAAGAAAATATTTACAATATTACATTCAAAATTATTGTTATCTTGACCGATGTCTCACTGTTCATGCTGTTGTTTTTCCAGTAAACCGAATCCTAACATAGAGTCACTGACACAAAAACTGAAAGAGTTGGACATAGACGATCAACAGAGACAGAGATTAGAGCAGTTTCTCACACAAAAGCAGATAGTTGGGGAACTTACAGCTGAAGTGTTTGATAAGATTGGGGAACTAGGGGCTGGGAATGGCGGTGTTGTAATGAAAGTACTTCACAAGCCCACTAGCCTGGTTATGGCCAGAAAGGTAGGCGTAGTATCGGTCAATTTAAGCAGTGATTTTATTTGGGATTTTAGGAAGCTTCCTTTTCCTTCACATTTGGGAAATTATTTTATTAAAATTGGGGAGATAAGTGCTAAAAAACATGAAATTGGGAAAATAAATGCCATTTTTGGATTGGGACGACTCCCATATAAGGCTTTAAAAACGGCCAAATAAAATCACTGTTAAGCAACGTTTTTGAGCATTAAATTGCTATTTTTTCTTATCCATTAGTTTAAACATGTGTTTTGCATGCTCAAAAGGATCGTCTCATTGAGACGGTTCTTTTGAGTACCCACAACATATGTTTTGGTTGAGAGAATAAGAAAATTAATTTTCAATTACTCTTTCTTATCTAGAGACCTGCAGTCTTTATCCCAATTGTAATTTTTTTGAAAACTTTATGCTTTACATCACAGTCAACAACTTTTTAGTCATGTCAGAACTTTTTTGTGGGTTGAACCAGTACTTAGCAGTACTTTGCTCAAAGACACAACACAGCTCTTTCGGTGAGGTTTGAACAAGGTATTTTACAGTTGTATTCTACAGTTCCAATATATCACTTTATATAGAGGATCTTACATGAGTGCTCATGTTTTATTGAATTTATTAAATGAGCTGGGGAAAAGAGATAAAATGTGAGGCTTGCCGAGCATTTTATCTCTTTTTCGCAACAAGTTTCATAAATTCAATAATACAAGAGCACAAATGCTAGATTCTATTTATCATATGACATTAAGATTACTTTGAAATCTCATTTCTGCCGTAACTTTATACTTTTCTCATTATATACGCAACGTTGTTATGGACGTCATAACGTTTCCCCAAAATCATTAAACCACTAGTGGTTTACAGATTTTATTGCATAGCGTTATTTCACTCCCAGACGGGACGTCATATGATAAATCATATTATATAATGAACCTTGTTTCCAAAGATTGCATTAATTTTTCTCAAGAACAATTAAGTGTAAATAATTAAAATTTATATGAGCTAAATTATGCATTCTGTTTTTCATTAATTTTTTTCTCATGAACGGTGTAAATTTAGTAAGCGATGAATATTGTTTTCTGGGGTTCATAAAATTCACATGGGAGGTCAAGATTAACCCTTAAAGCGCCAAGAATAAAATGTATCTGAAAATGTCGTCTGCTGCAAATAATTGCCTTACATTGCTGATGAATTAAGTATAGAAGCAAACAGCGTGGACCCAGAACAGACTGCTCCTATAGGAGCAGTCTGATCTGGATCCACACTGTTTGCCATAGAGGCTTCTTAAACATTTCAGCAGACGAGAAAAGCAGACGACTTTTGTTGTGATTGGCACATTAAGGGTTAACATGGCATCAGTATGGCATCCGTAGGGTGTGTCTTTCTTTTGATCTCCTAGTGTCCTCTGCTGATAACTTATGCAAACAGTTTGGACCGAGATCGGATTTGACAAAACGTCTGGCCTGATCTGGAACCAAATTATTTGACACTGATGGTAATTCTGTAAGAAAAAGTTGATTTTGGAAAAGATCAGCAGACATCAAAAAAGCATGAAAATTTACCCTGGATGCAAAGAGTTACCAAACCTAATCCTTTCAAACTTTCATTATTACACGAAAAATTGAGATTCATTTCTTCGTTAACTACAGTGAAAGCTGTCTTGAGCAGCCACTCAAAAATAGACAAAAGAAAGATCTTTAAGATCTATGTGGTAGCTTAATGCATGTCAAAAGTATTGCAGAATGAATACTTTTGACCTTCATTAAGTGCAGGGTTCGCACAGGCTTGAAAAATACTTGAATTTAGAGGGCTTTCTTGAAAAATACTTGAAAATTAAATATGCCTTGAAAAGTACTGGAAAATCATGCATAGGCCTTGAAAAGTCCTTGAATTCTTCTATTTTCTGTAGGAGTTAACACTGTTGATAGAGATCTAAATCAGAATAAAAATGTTGTGCCTTTATTTGGTGCAGCAAATGCTGCACCAAATAAAGGCACAAGTGACAACAAATTTATACTAATTTTCTTGTACTAATTTCTCCATTATCTCAGTCTAGCATTTCTGAAGTAGAATTTTAACACTTAAGTCAGGATTTTTCATAAACTTTAGTCCTTGAAACTGTAGAATAGTCGTCAGAAGCCCTTGAAAAGTCCTTGAATTTTACTCAAACTTGCCTGTATGAACCCTGAAGTGATTATCAGTCTTGAAAAGATATTTTTGCATCTTCTTTTGAGTGAAGAGTGCGGTGGCTCAGTGGTAGAGTGCTTGACTCGAGACTGTGGGGTTGCCGGTTCAAGCCTCATTGGAGGCACTGTGTATTGTCCTTGAGCAAGACACTTCATCCTCTGCTTAGTACTGTTTCAACCCAGGAAGACCCGTCCCAAATTGACAGTAAAAATGTTGACAGGGACGTATAGAATCAAATCAAATCCAACAAATCTTCTTTTGAGTGACCGCGTAAGACAGGTTTTTCTGTAATTTAGAAAATGTGTAATTTCAGCTCATTCACTTGGAAATCAAGCCTGCGATCAGGAACCAGATTATTCGTGAACTGAAGGTGCTACACGAATGTAACTCTCCCTATATTGTCGGCTTCTACGGAGCTTTCTATAGTGATGGCGAGATCAGCATATGTATGGAATATATGGTGAGAATCAAAAATAAGCTTAAATTTTCCAAATTTGTGAATAAATTTCTCATTTTCTTTACAAAAATGTGAAATTTATTCACAAATTTTGAAAATTTTACCCCCCCCCCCCACACACACACACAAATTCATTGTGGAAAATATGCAGTTGGCAAACTGTTTGCTCCTGCTTCCACCAAAATCAAAAGGGTAGACTTAGGTTTAGATAAGCAAAATTTTTCAGCGTAAAATTGTAAATATTTTCTTACCCATCAGTTTTAACATATGTTTTTGGTGCTCAAAAGAACTGTCTCATTGAGACGGTTCTTTTGAATACCCACAACATATGTTTTGGTTGAGAAATAAGAAAATTAAATTTTCGTTAGCACTACCCAGGATCATGAGCAAGCAAAACATATCATTTCAAAATTTAAATTGTCAAGAAAATGTGAGACATGTTCAATTTCCATTTTTCCCAATTTAGCAGATTTATGTGTTAATCTTCCCAGATCATAGAGGCCCCTGCCCCTGACTAAAAGAGGTATGAAAATCCCTGAATAGAGAATATCCTGAGACTAATGTCATTCTTGCCATGCACAGCTGAATTGTATTGATGAAGCTTAAAATGGAAATGATATAATCATTGGCATTTAATGTTAATGTCAGTACAATGACTTAAAGGGTATTTTCATGATTTTCAACATTTTTTTTCAACATTTTTACTTAAATCAAAAAAAAATATTTCATTATGTACTTATTTAATTTTCATAGATCATTCCTTCATCTGCTAAGTTAATTACTGAAGTATTCATTGCCTTTATTAGGCTTTATCTAAATATCTGGGGGCTGCCATTTTACAGTAATGTGCATTAAACAGATGGACATTAACCTCTATCTCAGGTCAGTTAAATGACTCCTAGAATCTATTATCACCTTGCTAGCGTTTCGATATATTGCTTCATTTCGATATTGGATAATGGATATTCTGTTCTGATAACAATCAACAGTCAGATAAATGCTAATTAGAATGTTATGACTATTCAAAGAAAAGTTTTTTGTTTTTCAATAAGTTTCAGTTTGATTTTGTTATGTCTGATTAACCCCCCCCCCCCCCCCCCCCCCCCCCCCCCCCCCCCCCCCGCAAACTTTGTTTGTTATACCCCCCCCCCCCCAAATTTTGTTTGTGGTGGGTATACTGTTTTCACGTTGTCCGTGCGTGTGTCCGTCTGTCCGTCCGTAACGCTTTGTTTCCTTAATATCTTCAAGAGTCATCGCTGGATTTTCATCAAACCTTGCAAACATGTTCATATATGCAAGGCAAATACTTTAAACAAAAAAGTAAGGGCTAGGGGCCAATTTTATTGGAGTTATTTCCCTTTGTAGTTCTAAATGGCTTTTTGTATAGGGTTTTATGCTTATGCTAGCTATTATAGGCCATACATGGGCCGATCAACTCCTACCACAGCTTTTGATGGAACAATTTGATACTTTTCCTATACAATGTAGACACATTGAACATATGCATGAAGGAGTTTGGTTCAGAAAAAATAATCTTTGACAAAATTACATCTGTGAGAACTTAGACATTTTTTCCCTATTAAGGCTTTTGTATAGGCATTGATGGTGCCTTCATGGGCCGATCAACTTCTACCACACCTTTAAATGGAACAATTTGATACTTTGCCTATACTATGTTAACACATTGAACATATGCATGAAGGAGTTTGGTTCAGAAAAAATAATTTTTAACAAAATTACAGCTGTGAGAATTTAGACAATTTTTCCCTAATAGGGCTTTTGTATATATGCATAGATGGTGCCTTCATGGGCCGGTCAACTCCTATCACAGCTTTTGATGGAGCAATTTGATACTCTGCCTATTCAATAAGACACATTGAACATATGCATGAAGGAGTTTGGTTTGGAAAAAATATTTTTTGACAAGATGACAGCTGTGAGAACTTAGACAATTTTTCACAGTATATGGCTTTTGTATATGCATGATAGTGCCTTTATGGGCCGATCCACTCCTACCACAGCTTTTGATGGTGCAATTTGATACTTTGCAGCTACAATATAGACCTATTAAACATATGCATGAAGAAGTTTGGTTTGGAAAAAATAATTTTTGACAAAATGACAGCTGTTAGAACTTAGACAATTTCCCCTAACAAGGCTTTTGTATATGCATAGATGGTTCCTTCATGGGGCTGATCGACTCCTACCACAGCTTTTGATGGAGCAATTTGATATGTTGCCTATACAATATAGACACATTGAACATATGCATTAAGGAGTTTGGTTCGGAAAATATAATTTTTGATAAAATGACATCTAAGAGAACTTAGACTATTTTTCTGATATAAGCTTTTATATAAAGAGCTTTCAGGTGTGAATAATTTTGTGTATTTGAGGGGATTTCACATACATTAAATGAATGATTATTCCTACCACACTCTAAGCTCTATAATAAAGGCATTTGAAGAAAGTGTGAAGTTTCACTTTAATCTGTTTTCTAACAAGGTACCTGATTGGCTCATATTTTGATTCAAATAAGTACATTTCAGTTTGCTGGCTGATACTATGGTGACTGTATGGGTGAAAGTTTTCAGGATTATTCCTGAATTCAGGATTTTGAAGCTGACTTTTTATAGAAAGTCAGCCTCAAAATGTTGAATTAGGCTGATATTAACCCTTTATATACAAGAAAACTTTTACAAACAGTGAAGACCCAGATGAAATGCCACATAATGCGGCATTTCATCAGGGTCTTCACTGTTTGTTAAGGTAAAAAAAAGATAATCAGAAATTTTTTGTTGTTGAAAATTATAACCTGACACCGCTAGATATGTACAATGGGATATCCCAAGTTTATTGTATCAAACCAGATTAGTATACAAAGGGTTAATAACTTATGATTAATGTTCAGTTCTAAGGCAATTGACATGATTGACAATTTAAACTTGAAATTTTTATACTTTGTAGGCATACAGCAAGTTTTAAGATTTGAATTTAGAAAGTTCAGGAATTTTGAAATTTTGAACATACACCCATGTGACTGATTTATTTTTATAATACACAGGATGGTGGTTCACTAGATTTGATATTGAAGAAAGCTGGAAGAATACCAGAGCCTATACTAGGCAAAATATCAGAGGCAGTAAGTTGGTCATCATTTATATATGAGCAGCGACATGATTTCCAACAATGTGGCATTTTGACAAGTGTAGACTCAGACGAGCCTGTGTAGCTTCCTTTAAATCCTTGAAACTACAAACGATGTTCAGTCAGTAGCTTAACACTCATAAAACATTCAAGCAACTAGCAAAGGCGCATATGCGCAGGCTGATCTGAGGCTTTGCTGTAGGCACATACCACATTGTTGGAAATCTCATATCATGGCTCATATAGAGGATCTTATATGTATACTCATGTTTTATTGAATTTATTAAATGAGTTGGAGAAAAAATAAAATACGAGGCTTGCTCAGAGGCAGTTGGTAGTTCATCATTTATATAGAGGATCTTATATGAGTACTTATGTTTTATTGAATTTATTAAATGAGTTGGAGAAAAAATAAAATACGAGGCTTGCTCTGAGGCAGTCGGTTGTTCATCATTTATATAGTACGCAGTTAGCTCATGCGAGTTCAAAGTGCATCAGGTCGTCCACGGTACCCAGGGGTAATAGTCTGGCTATACTATAAACAGGCATGAAATAACTGTTTTATTACGCCAAAATGAAATACTTAGCAGCATTTCTTGGATGGAGTTGCTGTAAACGGTGCGTTTTTGTTGCAAAACAGAAAATTTCACCAAATCTGCTCAATTTTAGTCTAAAAATGTTCCGCTCGTTCTTACTAAGAAAACGAGAACCCACACTTTATGTTTCTGACCGTAAACAACGGAGTTATTGGCGTTTAAAGTCGCCAAACCATGCCTTATTTTCATCATTGTTGCATAAGGTCTCCTTTCATAAACGAACCGTACGTGCATCGCTGTCTCGCATGTCGATAAGGGCATGTCTGTTTTTAACAGGGAAGCGGGTAACCAGGCCATGGTATAGTGCCAGTCAATAGCCAATTTTACTGACAGGTGGAATAGTTCAGTGACTCATGCCCTAGCAAAAAATAGACAATTACTCCGTATATAGATGGTTGGGTAATAAAGGATCTTACATGAGTGCTCATGTTTTATGGAATTAATTAAATGAGGTGGAGAAAAGATAAAATACGAGGCTTGCTCAGAGGCAGTCCGTTGGTCATCATTTATATAGTGGATCTTACATGCTGTTTGACCTTTTGACCTCACCCCAAGGTCACCCTTTTGACCCTAGGATGAAAATGTTACTTGCATTTTGTTCTGCTCGTCATTCCTGTCGATTTGATATGCCACATGACCATGTTCGAAAAAAAAAATTGACCCCCCTGGGCACCCCAGCACGCCAAAGTCCCACCCTGGGGCATGACCAATGTGACAGAATGGAAATCTCATCTGATATGTTTTGTATCTTTCATTCGTGAGAACACACACAAAGTTTGGTATAAAAATCTTTGAAATTGACATGTTAACCGAAATTTAATGATATTTGATATTTGACCTCACCCCAAGGTCACCAGTTTGACCCCAGGATAAAATTTTTACTTGCATTCTGTTCTGCTTGTCATCCCCGTCGATTTGATATGCCACATGACCATGTTTGAAAACAAAAATTGACCCCCTCGGCACCCCCAGCGCCCCAAAGACCGACCCCTGGGGCATGACCCAGGCAACAGAATTAAAATCCCGTCTGATATGTTTTGTATCTTTCATTTGTGAGAACAAACACAAAGTTTGGTATAAAAATCTTTGAAATTGACTTGGTAATTGAAATTAAATGATATTTGACCTTTTGACCCCTCCCCAGGGCCCCAGGGGGCAGGGCCAAAATTATTTTCGCCGTTGCACACCCCATTCATGTGAGTAACTCACACACCAAATTTGGTTGAATTTCCTCCAACGGTTTAGGAGGAGATAGCATAATGACAGACGGACGGACAGACGGATGGAGGCGATTACAATATCCCCTTCGCTTTTTTAAAAAAGCGTGGGGATAATCAGGCACAACTCTTATTTGTGAAATTTCTTCTTTCAGGTTTTAAAAGGATTAATATATCTAAGAGAAAAACATTCTATTATGCACAGAGGTACGTATTTCAGGCTTTTAGATAACAGTGCACTGTAAATGCTCTAAACTTTTTAACACTTTTCTCTGTATATTCTAAAATAAATGTTGGTTATCAGGGCTGGAATTCACTAAAATGCTCACCAGAATAGCAAACAGGGAAGACCCTTTGTTAGGAAAGAGTACCAGCATATTGTTTGGGGCACCATGTAGTACAGTTCTAGTTTGCCTTATATTTAGGAGAAAATAAATTGAGCCACGACATGAGAGTAGCAAGGATGCGGTATGTGCGACTATATGCACAGTCTGATCAGAGCCTTTGCTAGTGGCTTGAATATTCTATGACTGTTAAGCTACTCACCGAAATAGCATTAATTTTGGTGTTTCTAAGCTTAGCAGGAGGCTGCAAAGGCTTGTCTGAGTCTATTTATGTCAAAATGCCACATTGTTGGAAATCACATGTCGTGGCTCATTAATAAATCCTGTCCAGGAGACCTTGCGTGCAAAGAAATCACTATGATATTCAAAGTACAGTGCAGTACCTTTATAAGGCTATGTTTGGTGTTCTTAGGATGGACGGAACCTTGTTATAAAGGGACAACATAAAATGGTCATTTCCCTATAATTCCTATGTCATAGCTTCAGATAAGGCTGCGTATTTCATGAACCTCAAAACGCAATTAAATTCATTTCTGTGCGTACAGAAACGCAATAAAAATCCTTGATACTCAATTCCGAACTTTTTCGTAGCGTATGACGCTATAGTATTCAGTTTCCGATTGTCGTTTTTCGCATTACAAGCTGTTGTTAGGTACAAATTTATACACAACGTGGCGCCGAATCTAGTTTATTAAATTGTAAACCAGTCCAGGAGCATTCTTGGCGCTGTTTAGCTATACCCAATATTTACACAATTACGACATTCGTCTCGCTTTACAATAACAATGGCGTAACGTGGGCGAAAAAGCCCCATAGCAATTGAATAATATCATATCCTAACTAACCCTAATACCACATTTGTGGTTCGAAGAATCAAAGATGACTTGATAGATACGTTGGTTTTTCGAAATAAGTATGAAATAGTGATCTCAGATGTATTATATTGCCAGTGTGTTTTCTGAAAGTGAAACCGAAAGTAAACAAAAAAATCAAGAGAAACAAGGCCCGCTTTCATTGCTTATTTGCTTTCAGATAGATATACCCAATAGAAAAACTTGAAATACCCAATTTAAAATTTGAAATACCCAATAAAGCCAAAAAGAGGTGGGTAAATACCCAATTGCCTCCAATCCTTATCTGGAGCTATGCCTATGTAAAATTCCATATTAAAAAAATTTGGGAGCCACAACATGACAGTTTTAATTCCAAACATGTGTTATAATGAGGTGTGTTATAAAGGGAGTGCACTGAAATTAAGAGAAAATACTTTCCTTAAATTATGTCTTTCTTTGTGCTGCTACTACAACTACAGGTACTACTAATGATAATAGTAAGGCTAATACAGTATACCTGATAAAAATGTATTATATAGAGGATCTTACATGAGTGCTCATGTTTTATTGAATTTATTAAACGAGTTGGGGAAAAGAGATAAAATGCGAGGCTTGCCGAGCATTTTATCTCTTTTTCGCAACGAGTTTAATAAATTCAATAATACAAGAGCACGAATGTTAGATTCTATTTATCATATGACAAATACTTTGAAATCTCATTTTTTGGCGTGAAAACGTTATAATTTTGTCATTATGTACGCAACGTTGTTATGGACGTCATAACATTTCCCGTAAATCGATAAACCACTAGTGGTTTACAGATTTTATTGCATGGAGTTATTTCACTCCCAGACGCGACGTCATATGATAAATTGTTATAAAAAAGTAACTTGATGATCGTTGGTTCATTTACAAAACCTCGTACATGCACTTTAGTAAATTTTACAGGAGAAACAAAAACTTTCTTGATTGTTTGCTTTAGTTATACTCTTGTGAGATTCAGGATGAAAGCATATTTTAAGTGTATTTAACAGGTACAAGTAATACATTGGCAGAGTTTAATGTTTCTAGCATATTATGATACTTTTTAAAAAATACACGAGATTTTGTAACCGGATATTGCAGATACGAGATTTTACCAATTTTCGAAACTCAATAAAGACAAGTTGGGTTTGAATTAAATAGAGAAAAAGCTAACCAAAGGTAGTTCTGTTCCTTTTGAGACGTGTAAGCTTCATTTGATGTGTCCACATTACCTGTGTTGACATTTCTATTTATAGGGACAATCTTGTATAATACAACATCCACAAAAAAGCAAGGTTACAAATTCTCGTATCTGCAGCATTTACGTAAATAATCTGATTGAAGGCGCGAAACAGGTTTGCAGGACAAATTTAATCATGAATTCGCGAGAAAGTATTCATAGACACCCTTTGAAACCGTCACAGTAATAAACCAGATAAAGCTTACCTGCTTTTTTGTCTTATCAGATTTACGTATACGATGTTTTAGAACTGGTAATTATGACTAATTGAGGTACGAGATTTTGGAATGGTACAAAACCACAACTTTTCATTGGCTATTGCATACAAGGTTTTGTGACCTTGTGCGCTGAACTATCGTAATTGGCGCCATGTTAAAAACAGGGTTTGGTAAAAAAAGGTGCCCATACGAGGTTTTGTAAACGAACCAATGTGATGTGTTTATATAATTTAAACTTTTAAATGCTTGAAGCATTACTATTTCGTTTGATGAGATTCTTTCCGTCCCAGTCAACATTTTTCAGTCATGTAGGAACGGGTCTTCCTAGGTTGAACCATTACTTAGTAGAGGATAAAAAGTCTTGCTGAAGGTCACAACGCAGTGCCTCCAGTGAGGCTGGAACCCGCAACCCCTTGATCTCGAGTCAAACCCTCTACCTTGAGCCACCATGCTCCTCTGAAACATTACTATGCCATGCCTCCAGATAAATATGTGTATTTGAAAATTATTTTCCTTACATATGTTGTGGGAACTCAAAAGAATCGTCTCATTGAGCACCTAAAACGCACGTGTAAAACTGATGGATAAGAAAATAGTCACAATTTTATGCTAAAAAGTTGTGCTTATCTGAACAAATGATATGCCGGGTGGTAGGTGCCATGCATGTCAAAATGGAAAGAAAACATAATACCTGTAGTGATTTATTATTCTCTAGTCTCTACTAGTGCCAATGTTATTATTGTTACAGACGTGAAACCCTCCAATATACTTGTTAACTCTAGAGGTGAAATAAAGATCTGTGATTTTGGTGTGAGTGGACAGCTGATTGATTCTATGGCAAATTCATTTGTAGGAACACGATCATATATGTCGGTGAGTAGAATGGACTGATTAGCCCACACCTTACTTTGTGGATTCATGCCTCCAGATGTTTTTATGAGACTATTTCAAATATAATGAGCAAAAATAGAAACTTTACACCTTTTTAATAGTAATACATATCCTGTGTAAAAACAAATCATATCAAATTAATGGATGTTCAATTCTCAGTAGATCTGTGTAATTGAAACACAGCTGCAACATCCTGTCTTTGACTGGTAGCATTAAGAATGAGTAAGGGGTCAAAATAAAAAATCACACGACGTCAAAAATTATTTGTTCCGATTCTTGTTTTTATCGTCTTGTATGAAACGTTGAGGTGTGTAGCATCTACATTTACTGACTTAAACCGCTTACATCAACGTGTGAGTGTAAATTAACGGTCTTGTCTTGGCGTTGTTTGCTTACGTCCCATCATTCCTGTGCATCGATAGATATTCCTGTCTGCTCAAACCGTCTCACGATGCTATGGGCAATAACGCGAGAGCAACCAAATATCTTTGCCGCGCCTATTACTCTTGGTAGCGCAGCGACCAGCCAAAAGCCTTCTTAAGCTCATTTTGATGTACACGTAGCATTAGTAAAGTATACTTTGCGGACGTTATTTGTTGATTTTCCATGTTCTGACTTAAAAGACTCCCTAATAGCGTGTTAACAGATTCAAAATATCGTAATGATAATTTTCCAGGCTTGTAAATGCTGTTTGACGTTTTTTCACAACACCTGATCATGTTTGAAACTTTTTTTGCATAGTTGTCTTGTCAGATGTGTGGCCTTTATATGCGCATTTTGTTTTAAGTAATGAGTTTGCGCTAAATCGGTTAAAATTCTATTTAGAAAGTGTAAAGTTTCTTTTTTTGCTCAGTATATATGTTGTGGGTACTGTCTCTATGCAACAGTTTTTTTGAGTGCTTGTTTTTGTCTTAGCAAACAATTTAGACCTTGATGAAATGCTGTATATTGCAGCATTTCATCTGGGTATTCACTGGGTCTTCACTGTTTGCCAAAGTATGCATTTAGGAGCTACTAGTATACAAACGGTTTAAAAAAGAGTTTGTTTGTTTGATTTGATTCTTCGTCCCATCAACAATCTTTCAGTTATAATGGGACGGATCTTTCTGGGTTTAACCAGTACTAAGCTAGGATTTATGTATTTGCTCAAGGGCACAATGCAGAAACGCCCGTGAGGCTCGAACTCGCAGCCCCTCAGTCTCAAGTGAAGCACTCTACCACTGAGCCACTGCGCTCCCGAGTTGGTTTGTATAGAATATAAAGCAATACAGCTATATATTAAAGGAAAGAATTGTAGTGTTAAAATTTGAATATTTTTCAACATCTCTGCCAAAACATATACTGTGTATACAGTAAAACCTGTCTTAAGCAGTCACTCAAAAATAGAAAAAAACAACGGTCTTAAAGACAAATTGTAGCTTAATGAAGGTTGAAATATTGCAGAATGCTCTCTTGGAGCATTCTGCAAAACCTTGACCTGCATTAAATGATAATCGGTCTTGAAAACCAATTTTTGGTCTTCTTTTTGAGTGGCCGCTTAAGACAGGTTTTACTGTATTTAAAAGGACGATCCTTTCGTCTTAAATTTTGGGTTTAATAAGGAGACTGCATGACTTACGATGCCTTGAGCGATCAAGTTCCTCAATCATAGTAACTATTTTGCAACATGTTTAATACTTCACTAAAACAAGAGCACAAATGTTAGATTCTTTTTATAATATGACACTTATATTACATTGAAATCACATTTTTGGTGTGAAAACCTTAAAATTATGTCCTATGAGCTAGGTGGGTGGTAGGGTGGTGTGATTTCTGCTGCAGCTTTCAGAGAGATGGCCCTGTAATAATATTATTTGGCCTGATGGCCTGATGAAATTTGCTTCACTTGAGTCAAATTCGGGTTGAGTCGTTGGGTTGGGGGGATGTGGGGCCTCATGTGCGGATCAAGAAAATTGCATCAGGCCATTGAGGGGGAGAGCGACCCCACCAACATTTTTATACCCACTTTTCGTTAGAAAAATAGGGTATATTAATTTTGCACCAAAGTCAGTCCGTCGTTTATCCGTCACGTTTCTTGGGGGGGGGGGGGGTTAGTCTATCCAATTCTTCTTTTCTCTCTCTGTCTCTGAGAGGAGTCCTGTCAGGAATGAAATATATTTCACTGTGAGACTTAAAGCCTTAACTCCATCAATCATTCCTATGAACTATCTCCTAAGAAAAGAATAAGAATTTGATGTATTGTTGAACTTGAGCAGTGACATGTGATTTACAACAATTTGGCATTTTGACAACTGTAGGCTTGGACGAGCCTGTGCAGCCTCCTTTTAAGCTTAGCAACTGCAAATGACGTTTGGTCAGTAACTTAACAGTCATAGAATATTCAAGCTACTAGCAAAGGCTCTGATCAGACTGCGTACGTGCAGGCTGGTCTGAGCCTATGCTGGTTGCAAAAACCACATTGTTGGAAATCTCATGTCGTGGCTTATTTATTTAACAAGTTGGGGAAAAGAGATAAAATTTGAGGCTTGCCAAGCATTTTATTTCTTTTTTGCAACATGTTTAAGTCATTCATTAATACAAGAGCACAAATGTGAGATTCTTTTTATAATATGACACTAAAACTACATTGAAATCACACTTTTGGTGTGAAAACCTTAAGATTATGTCAATATGTATGCAACATTGATATGGACATCATTGCATAACATTACTAATTTTAACCACTAGTGGTTTATCTATTTTAATACATGGTGTTATAACACACCCAGATGTGTCTTCATTTGATTTTGTATATGAATGGAAAGAGGTTTGCGCATGCGCGGACGACAGACAAGGATTCAAGAGCTCCTGAAATTTCCACGCTTTTCTCTTATTTTCTCTCAATTCTCCATCATGATTCATTCATAATTTACTTAATACTTCATTTTTGATCCTCCTTATCCAATTACAGCAGCGATTGTGGTACTTTCAGTCCGTTTTATGACTTTCTTTATATCTCAGTCCTGGCGGACTTTTTATCTTGTACCCACAATTCACCAGATGTAAACAACCGCCATCTTTTTTTAAGATTCAGGTATGTTTCAGCACCACACATGCTCGCATATTTTGCTGACAATTATTCTGATTGGCAAAGTTATAGAATCAGACCACAGGAACATTCTGAAACCTCAGGGTAAGATCGACCTGGAAGATGTTCAATTCAGTAGGGGACCCGGGCTGTCCATTTGCTCACAATTCATATCTTCTCTAAGGTGCACTTTGCCAAAATCCAATGGACCTGTCTGCTGAAATAAGTTGGTCCTGCTTTATCTCTGTAGCATCATGCTTGCTCAGTCCTATGCCCCAGAGCCCAATCCAGGCCTGAGACCTGTAAAATTTCCATGTGCCATTTGCCACAAGGCAGTGAAATGGTCTACACCAGGAGTGTGCTGTGATTCATGCGATGTATGGTATCATCAGGAGTGCATTGGAATGCCAGATTGTATTTATGACGGACTTAAATATATTAGTTGGGAATGCTTCCAGTGTGGCGTACCAAATATCTCTACCAGCATATTTGATACAACAATTTTCGAGTCATCAAACTCATTCTCTGTGCCCAGCAATAACGCTACTACTCCAGAGTCAGACATTAGCTTCAGCTACCCAATAGCAACATCATCACCCACAAGACCATTGCCTCATAGGGACCCAGCAAGGAGACAAGACCTACCTCTTCGCATAGTCGTGCTAAACTGCCAATCGATCAAGTCAAGCGGAAAGCCTGCTCAACTCAAAAACATGATCACATCTCTCCAAGCAGATATCATCATTGGTAGTGAATCATGGCTGAATTCATCCATCAAATTGTCTGAAGTCTTCCCCGATGGTTTCAACTGCTATCTAAGAGACAGAACGGGTGGCACAGGTGGTGGTGTATTCCTTCTTGTGTCAAATCAGTTTGACAGCAGTGAGCCTGAAGAACTGAAGGTGGACAACAACACAGACTGCGAAATGGTTTTGGCGAAAGTGAAAATCCAAGGCAGCGCAGATCTTTATATTGGATCCATTTACAGACCCCCGGACAAAGGCGACCAAGAATACCTGCAACACCTCCACTCCAGAATAACCCGTATTCCCACAGACAAAGGTGCTCACTTGTGGATGGGCGGAGATTTTAATCTACCAGATATTGATTGGGATGAAGAAAATGTCAAGCCATATGCTAGCAACAGCTCAGTCTGCAATCAGTTACTGACCATTGCCAAGGATGCATACTTGGACCAAATAGTAACACAGCCAACCAGGATCACAGAAACAACATCAAATATATTGGAGCTTTTCTTCACAACAAATGCTACACTTATAAACAAGGTCGAAACAATACCAGGCATATCAGACCATGAAGCAGTGTTTATAGAGTCAAGGCTGCGCCCAATGAAAGTGAAGACACCACCAAGGAAAGTATTCCAGTACCGGAAGGCTGACTACACAGGCATGAAGAGCGACCTGCGGGCATACCAGAACGAATTTGAGGTTAAAGCCGAAACAGAAGGTGTTGAATGTCTCTGGTCCACCTTCAAAAAGAAGATACATTCCCTCATGGACAAATACATTCCCTCTAAAATGCTCCGGGGTGACAAGATCCAGAAACCGTGGGTTAACAAGCAGGTCAAGAGCCTTAGAAGGAAACAGAAGTTGCTGTTTAAACGACAACAGAGGACAAGGGCAGCAAAGGATATTCGGCACTACAAGGAAACGAAAGCTAAACTACAAAAGGCAGAGAGACAGTCCTATTGGAAATACCTTGACAACTTGATTGAAGTCGGAGACCCAGGCCAAGAGCATCAACCGAAACAGAAAAGACTCTTTAGCTTTGTGAAGTCATTACGAAGAGACAACAGCGAAATTGCTCCCCTGAAAGAACATGGACACCTCCATGATGACCCAAAGGACAAGGCGGATATTCTTAACCGCCAATACGAGTCTACATGGACCAAAGGAGATAAGGATGACATCCCAAACCCGGATTGCAAGTCATTCCCGCCCATGAAAGATATCCATGTTACAGAGGAAGGAGTTCTCAAGCTGCTTATGAAGCTAAACCCGGCCAAAGCTTGTGGTCCAGACTCCATTCCAGCAAGAATACTCAAGGAATTGGCACACGAGATTGCACCTTACCTAGTATCAATTTTCCAGAGGAGCCTTGACACAGGTAAAGTACCAAAGGACTGGAGGATGGCCAATGTAACTGCTATATTCAAGAAAGGAGAGAAGTACAAACCAAGCAACTATCGGCCTGTCTCCCTGACTTGTATATGTTGCAAGATTCAAGAGCATATCATCACCAGTAACGTCCTCAAGCACCTAGATGAGCATAACATCCTAACAGACTGCCAGCACGGATTCAGGGCAAGAAGGAGCTGCGAGACTCAACTCCTAACACTAGCAGATGAATTAGTGTCTGGCCTAGACAAGAAGCACCAGCATGATCTGATAGTTTTTGACTTTTCCAAAGCATTCGACCGCATGCCACACCAACGCCTGCTTAGGAAACTTGACCATTAAGGGGTAAGAGGGAACACCTTTGAATGGATAAGGGCTTTTCTGACACACAGGACTCAACAGGTTACAGTCGAAGGAGCCATGTCAGACAGCGTTGAGGTCCTAAGTGGAGTGCCCCAAGGAACGGTTTTGGGACCACTACTATTCTTGGTCTTTATAAATGACCTGCCAGACTGTGTCCAATCCAAGATTAGGCTCTTCGCAGATGACTGCATCCTGTACAGACGCATCAAGAACCAAAACAACTGTACCCTCCTGCAAGATGACTTAAATAGCTTGGCTGAATGGGAAAAGAAATGGGGTATGGCATTCCACCCAGAGAAGTGCAGCGCAATTAGAGTGTCAAGATCAAGGAACCCAATCTCCTCCAATTACTCATTGAAAGGCCATACTTTGGAAATGGAAGACTCCACAAGATACCTTGGTGTAGAGTTGCAGTCTAATATGTCATGGAACAAACATATGGACCAGACCGCCAAAAAAGCCAACAGCACCCTAGGATTCTTACGACGCAACCTAAGAGTCAGCAACGAGGAAACCAAATCAGCAGCCTACTTCTCTATGGTTAGGCCAATCCTAGAGTACAGCTCAACAATCTGGAGTCCCTACACCAAGGACTACATCCATAAGATAGAGATGGTACAACGCAGAGCTGCCAGGTATGTCACAAACCGTTACAGGAATACCAGCAGTGTGACATCTATGATCGAACATCTCGAATGGGAGTCTCTTGAAGCTAGGCGTGCCAAACATCAACTAACCATGCTATTTAAGATCATACATGACCTAGTGGACATACCAGCCAATGAAGACTTGACACCAGCATCGAACAGAACAAGATCTCAACACTCTTTGAAGTTTAGACAGATCCCTACTTCCAGTGAATACTACAAATTTAGCTTTTTCCCTCGCTCTGTTTGTCACTGGAACTCTCTACCAGCCAATGTGGCTGAAGCTCCCAGTTTGGTATCTTTCAAACGGGAGCTCTCCTCTGTATCCATTTAGACTTTTAGGGCCGGTAATGTAAGTAGCTCTAATGAGGTCCTTAAGCTGTGCTGGCGGGGACTTCGTGTGCCCTGGTGCCGCCACTGGGAGCCAGATTGGTTAGGGACTGAAGAGTGAAATGCAATGACCAAATCTATACTTTCTTTCTGACTTTCTATCATCTATGTTTCTATATTTCTTATCATGCTCTCTTTTTTCTTATGCAGCAAACCCCCCCGCTGTAATAGTCAAGTGTGACGGCTGCGCGTACGATGTAGATGTAGATGTAGAATGGAAAAGTGTATCACTATGAATCAAATAAAGAGCTTTTGCTGCTCAAACACGCAAAGTAGGAGAGAGATGATACCGGTAGCTCAGGCCAAACTATAGGCCTCTAGCCCCACTAGATAGCTATGCATTCATGTTTAATTTGATGACCTAATGCATATGCAGTGCCCTAGATAAGCTTTTGGGTCAATGGGTATTTATGTGACCTCTTTATCCTCAATTGTGTACTCGCAAAAACAATTGCGTATTTTTATATTTTTTACGCCACATTTTTTTTCTGTGATTACACATGTTTATTTTAATGAATGAAGCCATCGGGACTGGGCACCGATGATTTATTCATAAAACTGGAGTTATACTGTGCGCTCGCTAGTAAAAAAATCAATGCCTGACTGGCATTTGTTTATTACCCAAATGATAACAAAATGGACCAAATGGTATGCAATGTCATCACATGTAATTGCATACCGATCATTAGAATTGCTTTTCGGTACGCACACATTTAATTTTATTTGCTTTTTTGATGATTTCAATTGCGTATTTATGCAAATACGCTGCTTATCTAGGCTGCTGATACGTGATAAGAAAGCCCAGTCCTGGATAGGCAAGCCCTCATCTTACGACATGAGAATCATGACTGCATATTTTCTTCTGTATGGCACTGAGGAGTCTTGTAGTCCAAAATAAAAGAGGTACATTTTATGTTCAGGTAATTTATACATTAAGCATCTAACACTTATCCAAGCTGAATATTTTATGCACTACACTTGTGTCCAAATTTTAACAAATTAAGCAGAGTGTAGAACAGTGGCTCCTGATCAGCAGGTTTCTCTGGAGCCAGCTTATCTAGAACCTCATTGTTTCAAAGAAGGATAACACAGGTTTACATAAACAAAATTTTCAGCGTAAAAGTATGAATATTTTCTTACCCAAAAATTTTAGCATATGTTTTGGGTGCTCAAAATAGTAAATATTTTTAGCGTAAAATTATAATCATTTTATTACCCATTGATTTAAACATGTGCTTTGGGTGCTCAAAAGAACAGTCTCATTGAGAAAGATCTTTTGAGTACCCACAACATATGTTTTGTTTAAGACTTTTTCTGTTATGCACTCTTAACTGAAGGCCTGGGATAATTCTGGATATAGCATGGCAAGGGTTACAGGCAAATCCAGAATGTAAAAAATCTTAAAAATTATTTTCGTATTTCTCAACCAAAACATGGATTGTGGGTACTCAAAAGAACCGTCTCAATGAGATGATATTTTTGAGCACCCAAAGCACATGTTTAAATCAATGGGTAATACAATAATAACAATTTTACGCTAAAAATATTTACTAATCTGGAACTATGATTTTGCTTTTCTTTTTTATAGCCTGAGCGATTACAGGGCACGCATTATTCAGTACAGTCAGACATATGGAGTGTAGGGCTTTCATTGGTCGAAATGGCCATTGGCCGATACCCAATCCCACCCCCTGATCCCAATGATCTGAATAGCATTTTTGGTGCCAACGTCATGGAAGAACATTTAGATGCCGCAAAAACAGGGAAACCTCTAAAAGGTTTGTGTGTTTTAATTTCTGTATATATTTTTTTAAAGATTTAACTTGTGTAACTCATGTACCATGTCATCACAAAACGTGAACCTGAGGTTATAAAACTTTTTTCACGCTCAACTGTGCATGAAATTTCAACTGCTCATAAAAACTAAAATGCTGATAAGTAAAGACATTTCTTGCTTTGAAACTCTCAGATGTTGTATTTATCATGCTAATAAATGTTAAAATGCCAACAATGGTTGGCATTTTAACATTTATCAGCATGATAAATTTCATGCTCAGTTGAGTTGGGCATTAAAAAGATAACCTCAAGGCCTGTCTGCTCAGCAACGGAGACTATCTACAATTTTAAACTTGCTCTGTGACAGTTGTTATCCAGTTTTAACCCTTTGCATACTAATGAATTCTTCCGTCTGGTTTGATACAATGTACCTGGGATGGTCCATTGTACATATCAGAGGGTTACAGGTTGGAATGTACTTTTGAGCCGTGACATGTGATTTCCAACAATGCGGCATTTGACATGTGTAGACTCAAACAAGCCTGGGCAGCCTCCTTTTAAGCTTAGAGCTCCAAATGCTGTTTGGTCAGTAGCTTAACAGTTATAGAATATTCAAGCAACTAGCAAAGGCTCTGATGAGACTGCGCATATGTGTAGGCTGGTCTGATTGGTTGCACAAACCACATTGTTGGAAATCCAGATTTTTTCTTAGGCCTGATTTTGGGACAAACATCAGCCCCTTCCCAATTCAAAAATGAGTAATAACTTCCAAGAAGGGTGTATATTATTCGAAATATCTTAGTTCTACATCTTGGTAAAGGTCATGAACCATAACAAAAGTAGCAAAGCTACCGTTACATGAAACTTTGTATAAAATAAGAAAGACAACATGTTTTCATTCAAATTTTCATGAGATTGTATGTAGGGCAATTAAAGCAACAAATGCTTAATATACTGCTAATTTCTTAGATGGTTTTTAACCCATTTAAAATGGTAACCAGTTCTTTTGGACGGCATCATATTTTCCCAATTAAGATGGTCCAAATATACTCAGAAGAAAAAGTTTAGTCAGTATTTATGTTTTCTCATAAAATCAACAATACTGCAAATATCATTGTCAAATTTTTCACATTAGTTGTATTATCGTATCTTTACATGTACCTGTTTATTGCGTGACAAATAATGCCTCTATTAGACTGTATCAACCAAATTTCAAAATGCACGATGTGCACGTGCTGCGGTAAACCGGCAGGGTTATTTTCTCATAAACTGTTAGATATTGAAAGAGAGCTGTTCCTATTGCAATAATCCGGAGAAAATTCAGTGCTAGCAAGCTTAATTCGCCGTCCAGGCTATCAACAAATTACAGAAATACCGCGTTTTGACGTTTTGAAACAGGTACACGTGTTGCTGACGTAACACGCAGTTTTGGATGCAGTGAACAAACAATTCATCGTCTGCAAACATGTTTTCAACAGCCTGGCAGTAAAAATTACAAGCCTCCGTTGGGGTTACCACGGATAACGACGCCATTTGAAGTTAGGGTCATAGTGACGTCAACATGATGTAATCGCTTCATGGCCGCTTGAAAACTTCTTAAATTCCTTAGTCATGCAACAGATACGAGAATTTCCGTCTGTACTGCCAGAAATCTTCTGAGGGGCGCTAGACTGATTTTTGAGTTATGAAATTTGAATTTTAATATTGACCACTCTGTGCATTTTTGATGAAGAAAACGGGTTTATTTTCAGAATGTTTTGTTGAAAATGTTCAAATATGTAAGACATTACATGAATTTTATTTGGAATTTGGTTTTTGTCAATAATAAGTCTGTCTTACAAAATTGTGGCACACAGTGTCTGTACTGACTAAACTTTTTCTTCTGAGTATACTTTATTTGCCAAATTTAACAGGCCCTAGAAAGGTAGGAAAATTCCTGAAATCTCATGTTGCGGCTCATTTAATGTATTTCAGTCCATGAAGATTGATTTTATCTTTGACAGCAAACAGTGCAGACCCTGATGAAATGCTGCATTTCATCTGAATCTTTATTGGTTGCCAAAGTCCCCATTTAGGGGTTTCCAGTATACAAAGGGTTGATCAGGAATCTGGGAACTTTATTTTTCTTATTTTTACCTAAAATGTACTTAATAAATGAACAATTACAAATACAGTAAAACCTGTCTTAAGCGGCCACTCAAAAAGAAGACCAAAAGTTGGATTTCAAGACCAACTATTGCTTAATGCAGGTCAAAGGTATTGCAGAATGCTCCAAGGGGAGCATTCTGCAATACTTTTGACCTTCATTAAGCTACCATTTGTCTTTAACCGTTAATGCGCCAATCACAACAAAAGCCGTCTGCTTTGCTCATCTGCTGAAATGTTTAAGAAACCTCTATGGCAAACAGTCAGGACACAGATCAGACTGCTCCTATAGGAGCAGTCTGTTCTGGGCCCACCCTGTTTGCTTCTATACTTAATTCAACATTAATGTAAGGCAATTATTTGCAGCAGACGACTTCAGCAGACGATATTTTCAGATGCATTTTTTTCTTGGCCCTTTAAGGGTTAAGACCTTTGTTTTGTCTATTTTTGAGTGGCTGCTTGAGACAGGTTTTACTGTATATGGAATGAAACCATGTTTTTTGTTGAATTATAGCAGTGTAGGATGGATGTGTTACTTTGATGAATTTCTCACAACCCTATGAGCTTCACTCAGTTTGTGAGTGAATCAAAGGAGTTTACATGTCATCAAGACCCACCAAATAAATAATTTAGATAGCAAATCAACACAGCTTATGGGGATATGTCATTTTCTGTAAACAATATAGCTGCACCATACTTTAAAAAAATGAATTTATTCCATACTTATCCAGGCCTCCCGATTACAGTGTGTAATTGAAAATTTATTTTCTTATTTCTCAATCAAAACATATATTGTAGGTACTCCAAAGAACCTATCCTATGAGACAATTCTTTTGAGCACCCAAAACAAATGTGAAAACGGATGGATAAGAAGTTTTTCTCATTTTTTACTCTCAAAAAATTAAATTATATATTATAGACCTACTTAAACGTATGAGCATGGGCGAAAGTTTTCAGGATTATTCTTGAATTCAGGATTTTGAAGTTGACTTTCTAAGGAAAGTCAGCCTCAAAATGCTGGAAGTCAACAGAAAGTCAGCCTCAAAATCCTGAATTCAACAGACTATAACAGCTTCTCTGATTTATCCCATATGCATTAAGACAATTGACCAATTAAATGTAAAATTGCTGTTATTTTGTAGGCATACTGCCTGTTAAAGCTGCATAGTCTGTAACTTTTGAACTTTTGATTTTAGAACTAAGGTTTCTATTTTTCAAGAGCACAGTAAAAAAAACTAAAATTCAGGTATACATTATACCAATTTCGTAAATCTTAACAAATTATCAGTATCAAAACAACAGCATTTATGTTAAAATTACTTGTCTATAATTATTGGAGGGACGCAAATAATTACCAACAAGAGAAAAACATACCTGTTTTATAAGATAATTCACACAGGTGCACAAGGGTTAAGATAAGAACAATTTTTGAATGTAAAATTGTGACTATTTCCTTACCCATCAATTCAAACATCTCTTTTGGGTGCTCAAAAGAATAGTCTCATTGAGGCCGTTCTCTTGAGTACCCACAACATATGTTTTGGTTGAGAAATAAGAAAAATAATTGACATTTATGCACTTTATCTGGAGGCCTTGGCTTATTTTGTCTTAGACTTCCCTGCTTGTGGGAGCACATAGGCTCAGTTGTAGAGTGCTTGACTCGAGATCGAGAGGCCACGGGTTCAAGCCTCACCGATGTCACTGCCGTGAGCAAGTCACATTTATCCAAGCTTAGTACGGGATCAACCCAGGAAGACCCGTCCCTACATAACTGAAAGATTGTTGTAGGGATGTAAAGAATCAAAACAAAAACAAACTACCCTGCTTGCATACACAATGTATGGAAGTAGAGGAAGAGTCTGAGCAAAAATTATACATCTGCACATGTAGGTTTTAACCCTTAAACAGCCAAGAAAAAATGCATCTGAAAATGTCGTCTGCATAAGTCGTCTGCTGCAAATAATTGCCTAGCATATTGGGGAATTAAGTATAGAAGCAAACAGACTGCTCCTATAGGAGCAGTCTGATCTGGGTCCACACTTTTTGTCATAGAGGCTTCTTAAACGTTTCTGCAGACTAGAAAAGCAGACGACTTTTGTTGCGATTGGCGCTTTAAGGGTTCAGTATGTGAAAAGTACCAAAATCTCTTTCATCCATTTTCTTATCCATTGCAAAATAGACAACATTGCTACAATTCTTCATTTCCTACATGTATAACTCACATAATAAGGCGATAACTGTATTCAAAATTTTCATTTGGTAAGTTACATTGTAAGATATACAGTCGGAAATTTAAGTTTACCGTGACACGTGAGCGAAGTCATAAAACTTGATTTCAGACTGTATATCCGACGATATACCCCTTCAAATGAACATTTTGAGTATGGTCATCCCCATTCTAATGCACTTCTGCGCTTGTTAACTGTAAAATCTTTGTTTCGTCTCAAATCGGAGTGTTGCAAGCCGCATAAAAGCTGCATAAAGCCACATGTCATCCAACCAAATGTGCCGTAACTGATGATGCCAAACTATTTCTGACAGTAGTATATCAACAGATTTTTGACGCTATTCAATCAGATGTTGCTTCACAAAAGCAAGTGCATAAGACTTTTACTTCTCAGTGAATTATAACTATTTTGGAATGTGTTGTTGGGTAGATATGAATATTATTTCACTTGGACTTCATCATTATGAATAAATATTTCACAGTCAGCCCGCAACACATTGTGTAACGATAGTGATATTTTATGGTGATCAGGATTTTAGTTAAGAGCGCATAGAAAAAAAATCTTATTTCTCAACCAAAACATATGTTGTGGGTACTCAAAAGAACCGTCTCAATGAAACGGTTCTTTTGAGCACCCAAAACATATGTTAAAGGTTAACTGACCCCCCTCCCCCCCCCCCCCCCCTTGGAAAAATAACAAAAAAATATAGGGTTTTGTCAATTTTCTTAGCAATACTGGTCCGGATCCCCGAAAATGACAAAGCTGCCAAGCCAGCATTCAATGTTGGACCATCATTGGCACGTCAACAAAAAGCCATTTAAATGGCGTTTCGCTGGCAGGCCGATGATGGCCCGCTGATAGTGGTATTTGGATCCTCCCTCCCCTCATCAACTAAAAAAAAACAAAAACATTATCAAACTTGGACCCCCTCTGACAAAACTTCCTGGGTCCGTGAATGTACATCTGCTGCATTAATTCAAATGCACTTCTGACTTCTTTTATCATGAAAGCAAAAAACTATGGAGCAGTCAGATCTGGGTCCATTTTGTTTGCAATATAGGCTATCAAAGTTCATTATAAACAAATGATCATTCTTGTCTCATGCTGGATAATTTTTCAGGGTTTTATTTTTGTCGTCTGCAGCAATTTACAACATAACTTTTTTTTCAAAATATTCTTAAGGGAATAACATCAGAGTGTAAAACAGCTTGGATCAAGATAAGGCTGGACATTTTGTCGAGCCTGATCTGGGTACAAACTGTTTGCATAGATCAGCAGATGACAAAATTCGCCTCAAACTCATTGCCTACCAGTGGCGTTTTTTTGTCTGCTGATATCCATTGCAAACAGATTGGAGCCAGATCAGGCTTGAAAGAAGGTAGGACCTCATCAGGATCCAAACCGTTTGACGCTCTGAAAGTGTTCCTGAAATATTATTTTGAAAAAGCTATTTTTTTTAAAAAAATCAGCAGACAACAAAAAATCATGAAAAATTACCAAGCATGCAATAAATTAATAGTTAACCCTTAAAGCGCCAGTCACGACTGCAGCAGAAGACAAATTTTGCAACATCTTTCCTAATTTTCAAAAAAAATAAGGTATGATATTTCATGAGAATTGTCTGCCAGCAGACAATTCTCATGAAATATCATCCCTTTTTTGTTATTTATGAAAAAGCAGCAAAATTTGAAATTGTCGTCTGCTGCATATTGTAGGTGGGGCTTTAAGGGTTAATGTGAATTTCAGGCTGCCTTGGAGATTTTCAGGTTATCACAGGTGATGGGCCGTTGCCCATGGCAATATTTGAACTTCTAGAGTATATTGTAAACGAGGTAATAGGATTACCAACCAGCTGTGAAACGCAATATTCCAACAAATATGCATGAATTATCTCCCTTTGTATAATGATGTTTAGTTTGAAAAAAAATGGCCAAAATTGTGCAAAGGAAGAAATGTACAGCTTTTTTTTCTAGTTTCAGTGGGTTAAATAATTTAATGTGCATAATTATGCAATGCAAGAAATGTACGTTAATCTTTTGTTTCTTGGTTAAAGTACAGGAGCTTGAAGTTTTGCCTTTTATAGATAGCCTCAAACCCAAAAGCTCACAAAGTCATTACTTAATGACTTTGTGAGCTTTTTGTTTTGAGGCTTTAGAAGTGATATAAGGTCAAAACTTCAAGCTCCTACGGTTAAGGCAATTTTAAAGGCCAAATTCTGTGTAGCAAAATGTTTACTCTTAAACTGTTAAATGTTTTTGAGATGAACAATTTCGTGGGCAAAAATTTGTACAGCAAGAAATAATTTTTGAACAATGCTTCAGTTCTCAAAAACAATTTCATCGACAAAATCTGCATTCTAAAGCATATGATAGAACATAATAGTGTGATCTACCGCATGTTATTTTCTCATATAAACTCGACGGTTTTCACAAAAAGTACAAATGCGTGCATGAGACAGCTGTTATTAAGGTGTGATGACGCTTATGCTGCCGTTTGTCCCTAGCTTATCCCTTTACTCCACACAAGGGCCTTCGGACACCTTTGAAATGTAAGATTTTTAAAATATTGTGAAAAATGGAAAGTTTGCTCCTGAGGAGCAAATGTTCCATTTTCCATAATATTTTCAAACTATTGAAATGTAAAAAATATTTTTTGAAAATATTTGAAAATTTGAATTATTTATAGAAAATGATGCAATGTTCTAAATATAGCATATGGAGGTAAAGGGTTAAAGAACAATATATTTGACCAATGATGTGGTAAATCTGTAGAGCAAACCTAAATGCATGCAGCAGGCTAGGCTACTTATTCAAATGCAACCTATGAAAATATTATAATAATCTGCAAGTTTTGAAAAGGGAGATAATTCAGTGTGTTAATAATGAGCCTCAACATGGTGAAAGGGTCCTTTAAGTATCAGTATATTGGGAAAACAAAAATGGTCTGGGCTTATTATAGCCTTCAGTGCCTCAGGCCTTCAGATAAGAGAGCATAATTAAAAATTAACTGTCTTATTTCTCAACTGAAACATAAAAGTATGTTATGGGTACTCATTAGAACCATCTCAGTGAGATGGTTACATCCCAGTGGGATGGTTCTTTTAAGCACCCAAAACAAATGTTAAAACTGATGGTTAAGAAAATATTCACAAATTTCAAAATTTTTGATTATCTAGGTTTATGGTGTCTGCCAATAAAGATTGCTACATGTATCTGCATCTGAAAGCACAAAATACAATTTTTTTGGCAATTTCAGTTTCTCGGCCAAGCATTCACTAAATACTATTCTAAGGGCCCTTTCCCAATATTAGGCTCACTTGCTTTAGTACAGATTGAAGTCCTATTGCAGCATGGTGGTTTTATTTTTATAATCTTTATGAAAATATATGCTATTGGTATGAAGCTGTGTGCTGCGTCATCGAAAAATCTACATGTGTTTTCAAAAATGATATAGCCCGTGTTAAGACATTCTTTTGTGGCAAATTTGCTAAAATTTTCTTTAATCATGCTAAATATTTTTCTCTATTATACTCTCTCCTCACAAATTTACTTAACAGGATTCCAGCTTTAGCATGTATTCATTCACAAATTGGGCTGAAAACAGTGGAATCTGATCAGCTGGCTTTCCAAAATCTAGCTGGTCAGTTCTACCTTGCTTTCAAAACAGGATATATCATGGACATGCCTTGAGATAAGAATGTATGATTAAAAATTAATTTTCTTATTTCTCAGCCAAAACATATGTTGTGGGTATTCAAAAGAACCGTCTCAATGAGACGGTTCTTTTGAATACCCAAAACGTATGCTTAAAATTATGGGTAAAAATATTTTCACACTTTTACGCTGAGCACCCAAAACTTATGTGAATACTGAATGGTAAGAAGATAGATATAATTTCATGCTCAAATATCTGGTCCTATGATGGTGAGGGTTAATTTCAATAGAAAATAAGATAATTGGTGATCTGGATATTTTAACAAGGGCTATGTCTACACACTTTTTCACAAAGTTACAGTAATTCTAAATGGTTGGATAGACCAGATTATGGCAAATCCTAAGTCATATTCATTTGCTTTTTTCCTGATAAGAGTGCTAAATTAAAAATCAATTTTTGTTATTTCTTATGCCCCTGTTCCACACTGACTGCAAATCACCAAGAAACGATAAATATTAGGATTCGTGATGTTTTATGATTCAGTAATGAAGTAGGTAAGAAAGCATTAAGAATATTCGTGGTTTTTGGCTGGATTCGGCCTGAATCGCCACGATATTGTGACAAATTCACTCTGATGTGCAATAATCTGCTTTGAAATATTGCAAGAAAGTAAGTAATCAGTCACGAATTAGTTATGAAAACGCCAATTAATGCATCTACAAATCGGATAAGAGTAAATAGAATTTAGTATTATTCTTGACAATTCGTGGGATTTTCTCTCACGATAGGTATATAAAGGCCTCCTTCATGCTTCCATGTCATCAGTAGTATACGGTTTACAAAATGAATGTTCTCGTAGAGTAGCTGTAGCATTGACCCGACAACTTGAGTATCAAAAACAGCTGCTCATATAGCTAGAAGAAAACCACTTCGTAAAAGAAGGAGAGAAGTCCTGGCCCAGAGGCTATAAAATTTTTCGTGCTCAACTCAACTGAGCATGAAATTTCAACTGCTCATAAAAATTAAAATGCTGAAAAATAATGATTCTTCTCATTCAATCTCTCACATGTTGTATTTATCATGCTAATAAATGGTAAAATTGTTGGCATTTTAATATTTATGAGCATGAAAAAAGTTTTATAACCTCGGGCCTGACCTTGACTCTTTGACTTGGAAAAAGCTGCAAGTCCCCTTTGGCAACATCATCAGACAGCAATAGTCACTGAATCTACCACATCTGTTTCCACTTCTGGGACTAGCTCACATGCATGTGGCAGGGTAGTTACTCTGAGGAGACTACCTTCTAATCACTCTTCCTTGGTTTTAATGCTTTTCATGCCTCTCCCTAATACCTCAGAATGAGTTAAGAGTACCTACAACGCCTACAAATACCTCTGAATCAATTACGATTCAGTTATGATGATTGAGAAGGTTCTTTTGAGTACCCACAACATGAATAAGAAAATTGATTTTTAATAGCACTCTCGCCTTCGCCTTCACCTTTATAATTATTTAAAGAGTCTGTCCAAGTGTTTAGAATTATCACAATATTCATTTTATACATATTTGTACATTGTCATTGAAAAATGTGTTCCCTGTCATTAAAGTTGTGTTACTTGTCATCAAATCATGTGTTTCATGTCATCATTTTGTGTGTACTCTTGCAAGCTGCAGATGGCTGGCTTTTACAGGGAATGACATTACTATATAGGAATGCCATTATATTAGGAAGCCTTTAAGACTTACTGGTGTTGTGTGGTATGTAGGCCTTGGATTCTTTGTTTAACATGATAAAATATGGACCTACTCACAAGAAAACATGCCTGCCATACTGGGGCCCCCGCATAGCTCAAACCTGTCTGCTAAGGTACTGAAAATTTGGATGTATCAAATGTATCATATAAAATATATTATCAGACCTTTAGTTAAGAGTGTTTAACAAAAAAATTGAAAATTTCTTAATTCTCAATCAAAACATATGTTGTGGGTACTCAAAAGAACCGTCTCAATGAGACAGTTCTTTTGAGCACCCAAAACATCTGTTAAAAATGATTGGTTAGAAAATTTTTATAATTTTATGCTGAAATTTTTTGTTTATCTAAACCTGTGATTATATAATTTTTCCAAAATTAAATATCCATGGTGCTAGTAGGACTGCATGGATGTGCAGACAGCAAAATCTGGTTATAGCATGACATGACACGTAAGGGTCTAGTTGCGAGGAAACCAGTCTTTGGGACCAGGTACTTTTGAAACCAGTCTGCTCAGCATACAAAGAGCTATGGTTGCAGAATAGACCATATAACACCAGTAAGCCTTTGTGCCTTCCTATTTGAGGGAGACTTGTTTTAGGAAGTAATTCTAGCATTAATCTAGTCGGAACCCAGCATAAGGTACAAAGTTGCATGTGGATACAGTGAAGATGCAAATCAGTCTGCACAACTGCACAGTTTAATCAGAGTCTTTGATGGTTGCTCTATGGGTAGCCAAGAGTCCAACATGTCTTTTGGGCAGAAAACTGAGGAGTGCCGAGGCTAAGTGGTAGAGTGCTTGACTCGAGATCGAGTGGTTGCTGGTTCGAGCCTCACCGGAGGCACTGCATTGTGTCCTTGAGCAAGGCACTTTATCCTCTGATTAGTACTGGTTCAACCCAGGAAGGCCCATCCCGACATGACTGAAAAAATATTGACTTGGATGTAAAGAATCAAATCAAACAATCAAAAACAGAAAACTAAGACTCTGATCAGACTGTGCAGATGAGCAGATTGATTTTAAGCCTTTACCTGATAGAGACGCCTTTTAACACTTTTGCAAACAGAGCAGACCCAGATCAGGCAGCTCTTGTAAGAGCTGCCTGATCAGGGTCCTCTCTGTTTGGTTATGGAAATACGATTAAATAATAATGATCCTACACTAGTGGACCTGACAAGTAATTTCTTTTTTCTATGTACAAATGTGAAAGTTTATTTATATATAATAATTATTCATACTGGGTGGAGCTTAGCATGAATATTCATGAAGGAAAGGGTTAATCTTCGCTGATGACACATGCCAACTTGTACCTTAGGCTGGATACCTGCCCAATTTTAGTTTCATTGATCTTGGTCTACTTGAAACAAAATTATCAGATATGTCTATTAACAAGACTTCCTACTTTCAAGCAGTACTCAAGACATGCAATTACTTCTATTATCTCTAAGGTGCTCATAAAATGAAATCAAAATGATCAATTATAGACTCACTTCTATAGCACTTATGCTAAGCAAATCTGTAGTCCTTTTCTTTGATTTAGTTCACATCTTTAGCAAAATGTCATCCACTTTTGTATTAAGGAAATGTTTGAAATTAAATCTACATGTAATTGCATGTATAATATAGGGAAAACATTGTAAAAGCAAATGGTTGGAAGATTTGATCAAAAGTATAATAGTGTAGCTATATAAACTGGTCAAGCAAAGCATGCAGTCAAAGTATAGGGAGAAATGTGCATTCACTAGTGGTTTGCTAATGATAATATATATTGCATATATAAAATGCTTTAGGCATGAATTGAGATATTTACCCATATAATTTTATCCCCTCAGCAAAGAGCTTGTTTTATTCAATTTAACCCTTTTCATTCTGATGGATTATCCCATACATATTGATACAATAAGTTTGGAATTGTCGGGAACGCAGTGACTCAGTGGTAGAGTGCTTGACTTGAGCCAAAGGGTTGCAGGCTCGGGCCTCACCAGTGTCACTACGTTGTGTCCTTGAGCAAGACACATTAATCCTTACTTAGTACTGGTTCAATCCAGAAAGACCCATCTCAACATAACTGAAAAATTGTTGACTGGGAAGTGAAGAATCAAATCAAACAAAGTATGGAATTGTCGATTTTGTATTCTAAGGGGTTTGTCGGTCAAAATTTAATTAAATTGATGTATTGTCCCTAAAGATTGTTTTTATCTTAGCAAACAGTGCAGACCCTGATGAAATTCTGTTTTATGTGGCATTTCATCTGGGTTTTCACTGTTTGCCAAAGTACCTGTTTACCGGTATCCAGAATGTAAAGGGTTAAATAATCTCAGGTTTTCCCTCCCTTACTTCTAGGATTGTGCAGCAATCTAGAAAACATGAAATACATAAATTAAAATAGGACACAGTCCTGGATAAACCATTCACTTTGTAAACCAGGGGTCACATGTTTGACCCCAGCTTGGCCAGTCTGTGAGATGAATTTTTAAGCTGTGGTCCCATCTCAATATGACAATAGCTGTTGATGGTATGTTAAACTCAAACTGACATAAATGTATACATGTTTAGAGGGTGTTTTTTTTATAATTTAATCCAAATAAGATTATTAATAATTCCTTGAAGTAATCATGCATATGGTCTTGAGTCTTGCTATAAAAATATAATGGCTTCCAAGTTTTGCCTATATGTCTTGACTATTTTGTTGCAATTTTTGTTTGCTTTTTTAGGAACAAATCGGAATAGTTATAATTTTCCTACTCCTCCAGCAATGGGCATTGATGGGCCACGCCCCATGGCCATTTTTGAGCTTTTAGATTTCATTGTAAACGAGGTATGTTATGTGAGGATATTTCATATGAATAGTTCTGCTAATAACACACTAAACCATGCTGCTGTTCTGTCTGCTGTCTTGTGACATTCTCATGCACCAGGCCCCGAGGTTATAGAGTTATTTCATGCTCAACTGAACTAAGCATGAATTCATAGCTGCTTATAAAAACTAAAATACTGCAAAATAAAGAATTTTTGCTTTCAAACACTCAAATGTTGTATTTATCTTGCTAATAAATGTTAAAATGCCAACAATTGTTGGCATTTTAACATTTGTGAGCATGATGAATTTCATGCTCAATTTAGTTGAGTATGAAAAAAGTTTTTAACCTCTAGGCCTAAGGCGAGTTCAACAATGTGAGCGCTCTGGTGCGCTCATTGTACTGATGCCAGGCTTTACATATTTCGAATAAAGATTGGTACCAAAACAACGAGCGCCCGCGGACGCTTGAATTGTTTAACATGCTCTGGCCTCTCAATAGGAATGCATAATTTAAAAAGAATTATTTCGTAACCATTACAGCCTACAGTTACAGTTTTCTTTGAAATGTGCTCTGTACCTGTTTTTTCTGGATACATCATTACATTGTAAACAAATATTTTATCGGTATAATGAGAATGTCACAAGTAGAATTTTCCGTTAGTAGAAAGTCACCTTAGAGAACTAGAACTGTTTTGTTGGTGGTAGGTCTGCTTCTAAGGGAAGAAAAATCACTCATTTTTTTTTCTTTTCGAAATTTAAAATTATTCACTCACAAAATATTGATCATATTATGATTGCCAGAGTAGAACATGATAAATAATTTAATATACATCTAGTTTTTTTAACTTGAAAATGCTTACTGACAAGTTAGAGCATGCATTAGATTTTAGATAGGCCAGATAAACTGTGGGTTGAAACATGAGAATCTGTCAGAAAATTTATTTATGATTTACTATATACTTAGAAATTGAAGATACCGTTACTTCAAAATCTTTATCAATTTTGGAATTAATAAATAACCCTTTGTATTTTAGTGGATCCTTCTGGTTTGGTACAATAGACTTGGGTTAGTCCATTGTGCATATCTAGGGGTGTCAGGTTATAATTAAAAAAATATTGTATTCTTTTGTTTTAAGATCTTTTTTTTACCTTGCCAAACAGTGTAGACCCTGATGAAATGTTGCATAATGCAACATTTCATCTGGGTCTTCACTGTTTGTAAAAGTACCCAGTTTAAGGGGTTTCCCCTGTACAAAGGGTTATACCTTATCCATTATATCATTTTATTGCATACAAAACCATTAACAGTCATGTTTTAAATGGCAAAACCCCATGTATTAATCAGGCATTTCACATGCTGTTGATGCACAACCTTTGCACTTTACTTGCACTTTACATATACGCATTCTAGGCCTTTACAAAAAGTGAAGTCATCAACAGTAATGTGCATAGTAATGATGTTAGGATGACGTAAGTTTTTCCTCTGGATTAAGCGTTTTCAAATCCTTCATGCTTTTTTGGGCGCCATTATAGCAATGCAAAAATAAAATTTTCGAAGTGTTGTTCCAAAGTTTTCAAGTGACTGCAATAATAACGATCAAACATGGTTTTCTGATACACTAACATTTACTAGACGCCTCCGAGGAAGTTAAAACCCTCGCCTTTCAGGCTCCGGTTTCAACACCACCCTCGGGGTCCAGCAGATGTTAATGCATAGAAAAACATGTTTGATCCCTATATTATATAGAATAAAATCCATAGAAAATTGTAAATTCTTATGATAAGTAAAGTAAGGAAAGGGCAAAGATCAGGATTTGATACAATCAAGCACCACACCTGACCCAGGATACCAACAATTAGACTTTACAAACAAGAGCCAAGAGGTCAGCCCTTTCCCAGAAGGTGACCACAAGGCATCAATAAACAGATGCACACGAAAGCATAACAAAAACAAGACAGAAATAGCATAAATGATCCACCAAAGAAGCACTGCCTTGGAACGGTCAGTAAAATAATTTTACTGGAGGGCTTAAACCGGTTCACGGCGTGACAACCTCACCCTTAGTTCAGATGTGGATCAATACACATAGATCATTTGTTTGCATGAAAGACCCCTAACTTATCAATGCATCAGCGCCTAGAACATAAATTCTTATGATGTCTATGTTCACTTTGTGAGAAAAAGGTAGCTCCATTCTGATTTTCATTTGAAAGGTTTTTCGGGCTGTGTAATTTTACTCTAACACTAAAACTTGTGGTGATTGGGAGTAATGTCTCATCTTTAGTTTGAAAATTTGATTTGACTTAATTGCAGGTTTGGAGGTTTTGAAGCGCTATAATATCTACAATACTTGAGCTGCAACAATGTGGCATTTTGACAAGTTAGACCCAGACGAGCCTGTGCAACCTCCTTTTAGGCTTAGAAACCTCAAATGGTGTTCAGTCAGTAGCTTAACACTCAAAGGATATTCAAGCGACTAGCAAAGGCTCTGATCAGACTGCGCATATGCTCAGGCTGATCTGAGGCTTTGCTGGTCGCACATACCACATTGTTGGAAGTCTCATGCCATGGCTCACTTTATTAAAATAGTCTGACGCATTGCATACCAACTAGGATTTTTCGCAAATTATTTATGCTATAATTTAAACTTGTTCCAAGTTAGCTAGTGTAGGGGAGAGAAGCAGTCTAGCTATAATTACTCTGATGCGATATCTATTTTTTTTATAAATATTGACTTTTATCAATTAAGTCATTTTAATTAAAACTTAAAAGTTTACTAACCTACCATTCTAGTAGAATTAATGTTATAATTTAAGTTTGTTACCATTCACATTTTCCATATTAAACCATTCATTTGCTTTAAACATTAATCTTGCATTAATCATCAGCCATTTCATGTGTTTTTGCTGTTATTAGTATCATTTTTGAAGCATTATGAATATTAACCATATGACATTGCATCTTGGAGTGATAAACACCATGTATTAAATTTGATAAACCACTAACCCATAGGAACGTTGCATGCATACATAATGACAAATTAAGTGTCATATCAAATTTAGAAACTAACAATTGTGCCCCTGTATTTTTGAATGTTAAACTCTTAGTTTAAATGTGATTGTTTAATAAATTAAATAATCTACGAGCACTCATGTAAGATCCTCTATGACAAGAAGAACCCACAATATGTATAATAGCCAACTTCTGGCACTAAAAGAAAGTGAACAAAAAAACATCCAAGCAAACTAGCTCTGCAGTAGAGAGCAGCAGCTCAGTTAGGAGAGTGTTAGACTGGGGACAGAAGGGTTGCCGGTTCATGCCTTACCGCCGGTGGAATCACCATGTTGTGTCCTTGAATAAGACACTTTATCCGCTGCTATTTACTACATGTAGTTGTACCCCGGAAGAGTACTTGTTCTACCCAGGAAGACTCGTCCCAACACGACTGAAAAATTGTTGATTGGGATGTAATGAATCAGACCAAACAGACTGTACAAGCATATGTGGAACCAGCTGTCTTCTTCAGTGTAAAAGCAAGGTTCCCACAAGCTCTGGAAATCATGGAAAACCTGGAAAATCATGAAAAAAAAGTTCTATGCATGGTAAAATCATGGAATTTGAAAAAACCCTGATTAATCATGGAAAAATCATGGAATTTTGTGAAATAATTTGACGAAACCACCAGTAACCAGAAAACTAGCTGTCAGACACACAAAACTTGTGTGTCTGACAGCTAGTTTCTGGCTACTGGTGGTTTCAAGTTTTAATCATTTCAAAATGCATGCATGGTCTACAAGCATGCTTACTTAAATACATGTTTTTACATTCCGCATTATGCTCAGTGTGGTGAAAATGCTGCTAAAATGGGAGGTTGGGGGCCATGCATTAAATAGTCATGGAAATTACATTGTTGATCATGGAAGATCATGGAAAATCATGGAATTGTGTTTTTGAATTTCTGTGGGAACCCTGTAAAAGACACACAATAGTACACTACATCATAAAACTAGGACCAAACATTGAACATTTTTATTTGTGAAAAGAGCACGAAAAGTTTTCAAAATCGTTCTCTTATTTCGGAAGGATAATAATTACAATTTACACTCAAATATTTGCTTATCTGAACCTGTGAGATTATTTTATAAAATGATGGATAGTGAAAGGAAGGATTCCTGGGCCCTCCGGCAGGGGAGTAGCTTCAATATGAGGCAGTAAGGGGGCAGAGCTTTCCTACCGTCAGACCACTAGCCTGACAGGGTTTGCACAGGCTTGAAAAGTACTTGAATATACAGGATTGTCTTGAAAAGTCCTTAAGTTAAATTTGCCTTGAAAAGTATTTGAAAAACACTCAAAGGCCTTGAAAAGTCCTTGAATTTTGCCATTTATAGGAGGTAACAACACAGTCTTTGTAGACCTAAATCAGTATAAAATTGTGGTGCCTTTATTTGGTGCAGCATATGCTGCACCAAATAAAGGCACCACAACTTTATACTAATTTGCTGCACCAAATAAAGGCACCACAACTTTATACTAATTTTCTAAAACTAATGTCTTTATTAATGCAGTCCAACTTTTCAGAAGTATAATAAAACTTGTAAATCAGTACTTTTCGTAAGTTTTCAGTCCTTGAAAACAGTAGGAAAGTCTTTTAGAAGTCATTGAAAAGTCCTTGAATTTTACACAAACAGTCCTTGAAAACAGTAGGAAAGTCTTTTAGAAGTCATTAAAAAGTCCTTGAATTTTGCGCAAACAGTCCTTGAAAACAGTAGGAAAGTCTTTTAGAAGTCCTTGAAAAGTCCTTGAATTTTACACAAACTTGCCTGTATGAACCTTGCCTGATCTAGTAGATAAGCAGAATGGCCACTGAGCTGATAAGAGCTGCCAGTTATTTCCAAGGTATTTTCGGAGAGCTAATCAAATGAGCCGCGGCATGAGATATCAAACAATTTGACATTTTGACAAGTGTAGACTCGGACAAGCCTCTGCAGCCTCCTGTTAAGCTTAGAAACTCCAAACGGTGTTCAGCCAGTAGCTTAACAATCATAGAATACTCATTGAAGCGGCTTGCAAAGACTCTGATCAGACTGCGCGTATGCACATACCACATTATTGGAATTCTCACGCACTGGCTCAAATTATAGATAAAGTCTCCGGAGCTCCAGTAGATGTTAGCAGCTTGATAACGATTGAGAAAGTTATTAAACAGTGAAACTTATTTTTCCTTTTATAGGCCATTCCTGCCTATTTAAGAAGGCTTCAGTTATAGCTAATATTATCTGGGCAGCCTCCAACAAAACCTGTCTTCGGGGTTTTTCAACAAAGAGATTTTCAAACCAGCCTGCTCAGCTACAGAGACTAGCTAGAAAATTGAAATTTCGCTTGTAGCAAGTCTAGATATGATACTTTCCAATAAGCGAATAACAAAGGTGCTGATCAGACTGCGTTTATGTGCAGGCTGGTCTGCACCTTTGTTGTTTGCAAATCCTTGAAGACAGGTTTTCTCGCGTCAACGCCCATCTGATAACAGCTCCCTAACATACCTCACATTTTTCGCTTGCTTTGCATTGCTTGCTTTTTTCATTGTTTGAGCTTTGGTATGTTAAGTTTTGCGTTTGTTATATTTGCTTTTGTAGCTTTTGATATTGTTTTCATAAAATTTGAATATTTTCCTATCGTTTAAATGCTGACAATTTTGTCAGATTTTTTGCATTTCCTGTTGTTTCTTAACACCCTTCCAGAAATACCATATTATCATAGTGAATGGTAAAATGCTTAATAACATCTGTGTCATAAGACAAATGGTGCTTTTTCTTTCTATAAAGTTATTTTTTAGTCAGGTGTTCCCCAAATCTGCCTTGGGCTTAGATGTGTAACTTTTATTCTTAATTTTTATCTTCTTCATAAGCTTCACAGGTTTAGATAAGCAAAATTTTTGAGCATAAAAATTTAAATATTTTCTTACCCATCACTTTTAGCATATGTTTTGGGTGCTCAAAAGAACCATCTCATTGAGACAGTTCTTTTGAGTACCCACAACATATGTTTTGGTTGAGAAATAAGAAAATTATGTTTTCGGTACCCATTCTTAAAGAGACTAGGTCTGTAACTATGAACATTTTTTGAAAAAAAAAATCTTTTTAAATCATTTGTAAAAATAAAATTAAGATATATTTTCACAATAAATAAGGTCAGTACAGCTGAAAACTGCAAGGAAAAGTGAATTATCTTATTAAAACAGGTGATTTTTCTCTTATTGGTAATTATTTACGTCCCTCCAATAATTCTAGACAGTTGATTTTTAACATAAATGCTGTTGTTTTGATAGTGTTATTTTGTTAAGATTTACGAAAATGGTGAAATGTTTACCTGAATTTGAGTATTTTTACTGTATTCTTGAAAAATAGAAACTTTTTCAAAAATTAAAAGATCATAAGTTACAGACTGTGCAGCTTTAACTAAAAGCATGAGGTGTTTATAACAGGAAAGGCTCTGGTGATGTGCAGTTGTGGTATTGAACCTCTGCTGCTAAGAGTACCATTTTGATATGAATTTTCCAAAATGCCAAAACTTACTTGATACTTTTTCTGTCATGAAGGTTTTCAGTTTTACTGTCATATGAATATTAAAAAATCTTCTGAGTATCCCCCTTGCAAAAACAGTTGAGTTTAGTCTTATTTCCTTACTAAACTGCGACTTCAGTATTTATTGGCCAAAGATATTCTTGTAATAGCTCTGCTAATTCTGCATTTCACCATTTAAGAAACTGCATTTTGTCAATGAAAGACATATCTTGTTCCTCTTGAAATAAAAATAAGTTAAATTACTGTGATATATTTGATCAATTATGAATTGTCTTGGTAACTCAAAGCTTGAATTCAATGATTAGCTTTACACATGGTGTATTTCGAATGAACTTGGGTTAAGACAAACAGGTTTTGAATCATTTGATTTTTAAGATGGGTTGAATTTCTCAATTGAAAATGGTTCATGAATGTAGCATGAACTTTGCCAATGTTTTGCAACACCTAAGTTTGACTAATATAGCAATACATGTATTGGAAAGGCTATCATTTTTATGTCATTCACGCTCACTTCCACTTGATTATTACTGCTTGAACTGGTTTAAGGCATTTTGATGTTGCTATGATTTTCAAATGAGCAGTTGATTAACCCTTTCCTTCATGAATAGTCATGCTAAGCTCCACCCACTATGAATAATTAAATACATAAATAAATGTTTATACATAGAACAAAGAAATTACTTAACAGCTCCACTAGTGTAGGGTCATATTTAATCGTATTTCAAAAAGCAAACAAAGTAGACCCTGATCAGGCAGCTCTTACATGAGCTGCCTGATCTGGGTCTACTCTGCTTGCAAAAGTGTTAGAAGGTGTCTCTATGAGGTAAAGGGTTGAGTCATTAGTCAAGTTTCTTGTGCATAACATGCTTTTATAGGTCCCATACACAATGAGGCTGCTATGTTTAAAGTTAAGATGCACAGATTTGATTTTACAAAGTAGGGGAATATTTGATTTTACAAAGTAGGGGAAGATTTGATTTCACAAAGTAGGGAAATATTTGATTTTACAAAGTAGGGAAAGATTTGATTTGATTTTACAAAGTAGGGAAAGATTTGATTTTACAAATTAGGGAAGTCATAAACAGTATTTCGTTATCATTCACTATTTTTCCTAATTACAACAGCTAACAGTGAGCTTTGACACTTATTCTTGTCATCCTCTTCTATCTCATTTTTTAAATTAAAAAATAGTGAGCACTAATGGTAGATTTTCCATGTAAGTTTGTTTATAGTACATGTATGGATGAATGGTTTGATTTTGTTTTTGTTTGATTTGATTCTTTACGTCCCATCAACAATCTTTCAGTTATATAGGGATGGGTATTCCTGGGTTGAACCAGTACTAAGCTAGGATAAATGTGTCTTGCTAAAGGACCACAACACAGTGACCACGGTGAGGCTCGAACCCGCGGCCCTTCGGTCTCGAGTCAAGCACTCTACCACTGAGCCACTGCGCTCCCGTATGGATGAATGGGTGTTGATTTTAGGCCATTTCACATATACACCGAAACCAAACCGAAAAAATAGAATGCATTAAAGTCTATGAGTGCTTTCACATATACGCCGAAACCGAACCCAAAACAATCACAATTGGTTTCAGCAAATAGGACAGGTTTATACAGCATAATTTTGATACACCTGCGCATACACAGCCACGTGTGTTGTATACAATTTAGTAATCATGGAAGCCATTGATGGATTGTCCAGCAAGACAATAGTTTGATTATTTTACAATTACAAGACTACAGACTACAGACTTTTGTGGGGCAAAACCCAGAGCGACTATAAAGACCACGACCTAAAGGCAGTGACCAGAGGAATAATATCAGGAAGTCTATAGAATTACCAAGTTTGTGTTAAATTATACATGCATTTTCTTAGATATCATCCGCGGATTAGGTTCATATGTGAAAGGTGCCAAAAACAAAACGATGCAATTTGGTTGCGGTTACAGTTTAGAATCGGTTTCAGTGTAATTGTGAAATGGCCCTTACAGCAGTACTAGCAACGGGACATACCATAAAACCTCAGGTAACAGAAAAGGTAAGATTTTATGCTTATCATTCCCTTTGAGTACTTATGGAATCTTCCTTTTGGTTTGATATAATAAACTTGGGATGGTCCATTGTATATATCTAGGGGTCACGGGTTATAATTTTCATATAATATTGTTTTTCATTGAAGATCATTTTTATCTGTAAATTACATTTAATTCTATTAATGATGTTGTATTAGTATAAGGGCGATGGCATTTATTGTTATAAAGGTGCTGGTTAATTTCTGTCTGATATGATGTTATATAAATTGAGCCGTGGCATGAGATTTCCAACAATTTGACATTTTGACATGTGTAGACTCAGACCAGCCTGTGCAGCCTCCTTTTAAGCTTAGAAACTCCAAATGGTGTTCAGTCAGTAGCTTAACAATCATAGAATACTCAAGCGACATGCAAAGGCTCTGATCAGACTGCGCATATGCGCAGGCTGATCTGAGGCTTTGCTGGTCGCACATACCAAATTGTTGGAAATCTCATCCACTGGCTCAATTTTTAAAATTTTGGTTTAACATGGAAATGTATAGGCATTAACATGAGTGATATTCTCACATAACATTTCCTGCAAAAGTAAGCTTCCTTTTTATAACCAATTAGTCCTGAAATATTTAAGAAATAGATCAGCTCTAGCAGTGAATTGTTGAGTAATAATTCACTGTTTGGAGGTCAGTTGTATAGAAGATCAAATCACGAGTGTGCAGCACGAGTGATTTATCTTCGTATAACTGACCGACAAACAGTGAATTATTACTCAACAATTCACGCACTGGAGCTGATCTATTTCGATTCTAACACACAATAAATGATGAAAACACATTCAAAGTTTTCAGCTTCTTCCATCTTTCCGCCATTGCACTGAAGAACTCCCGCCAATACTTAGACTACGTCGCATACGTTTACATGTAATTGTAACGTCTTTCAAGCGTAAAAAAGACGTCACACCGGCTAACGCCATGTATGACGTCATTTTCCAGTGACTTCAGCTATCACACACTTTTTGCTATAAATTATTGTCCGATATATCACTGTTACCGTTGGCATATATAGGCGAGGTGTGTTAGAATACGTATTTAGAAAAGTTTTCTTCAGATTATGAAAATTGTCCTTTTACTAGATTCAGTTGGTAGATTATTTTGTACATATACTGTATCTATCCAATACACATAAGCTACATGGCCCTTGACTAGGTGTACTTTACCATGGAGGAATGATTATAGTATATTGCTGCATAATATTGCACCAGGTATATACATTGTCATCATTGTTGAATATGGGTACAGTTGCACTTCAAAATATCACTAAACAAATCAGATAGAAAAAAACAAACAAAAATGATTATTAAAATGCTTATGATTTTGGACTTTAAAATAATTTCACTGCAATTTGTAATTAAGTATTGATGATATAATATTCTTACACATGAAAATAATTTATTTCTAAATGTTTTCGGTGAAGTCTAATTTTGCAACCCCCTACCCCCTTTGGTAGCGTCTCCTGTTTTGTTGTAGGGGTGTGCCTGTCTAACTATAACCTTAATTCTAACGCACTTGATTTTGTAACGTGACGCCTGATTGGATAACGTCAAAAATTTGCGACGGGATATCCTGTGATATACTGTCGGAAATAGTTTGACGTCATTAATTACGTCACATCTCGTTGGATGACGTGCGGCTTTATACGGCTTCAAACGCTCCAATTCGAGAGGAAACTGAAGAAGTGCATTAGAATGGGGATAACCATATTCAAAATTTTCATTTGGGGCGGTATATCGTCGGATATACGGTCGGAAATCACGTTTTACGGCTCAGCTCGTGCGTCGCCGTAAAACTAAATTTCCGACCGTATATCCGACGATATACCGCCCCAAATGAAAATTTTGAATACAGTTATCCCCTAATTCATTCCTAATACATCAAGCGTCCTATTCAAAAGGATACCAGTGATAATGACTGCATATACTTATGTATAGGGAAGTTTTGGGAAGCATCTGAAAAATAGGCAGATACCCTATCAAAGTGTCAGAGGTCCTTATGCCTCTGGGGCCAAAAATGGCACTGCCCTGGGGGTCACATATTTTACAAAGGCTTATATAGAGCAAAACATGAAAAAATCTTCTTTTCTGAAACCATAAGGCCTAGAGCCTTGATATTTGGTATGTAGCACCTCCTAGTGGACCTCTACCAAGTTTGTTCAAATTATGCACCTGGGGCCAAAAATGGCCCCAGCCCAGGGGTCACATCTTTTACATAGGCTTAAATGTATATAGGGGAAACATGAAAAATCTTCTTGTCTGAAACCACAAGGCCTAGAGCCTTGATATTTGGTATGTAGCATGACCTAGTGGACCTCTACCAAACTTCTGAAAAATAGGCAGATACCCTATCAAAGTGTCAGAGGTCCTTATGCCTCTGGGGCCAAATTGGCCCCACCCTGGTGGTCACATATTTTACAAGGCTTATATAGGGAAAACATGAAAAAATCTTCTTGTCTGAAACCATAAGGCATAGAGCCTTGATATTTGGTATGTAGCATCACCTAGTGGACCTCTAACAAGTTTGTTAAAAATTATGCCCCTGTGGCCAAAAATTGCCACACCCCGTGGATCACATGTTTTACGTAGGCTTATATAGGAAAAAAACATGAAAAAATCTTTTTGTCTGAATACAAAAGGCCTAGAGTCTTGGTATTTGGCATGTAGCAGGACCTAGTGGACCTCTGCCCAGTTTGCCCAAATTATGCCCCTGGGGCCAAAATTGGCCCTACCCCAGGTGTCACCAGGGACATGGCCAGCTTTCAACAGATACCTATATGTTAGCATCAAACAAAACTCAGGTGAGCGATTTAGGGCCGCTTGGCCATGGTTAAAAAGAATTGATGACATTTTGGAATTACCTAAGGCTGCTTAATTAGTTATTTCTCAACCAAAACATATGTTGTGGGTATTCAAAAGAATCGTCTCATTGAGATGGTTCTTTTGAGCACCCATGACACATGTTTTAACTTATGAATAAGAAAATAATCACAATTTTAAGCATAAAAAAGTTCCCTTATCTGGACCTTTGTCAAACAGATGAGGCAATTTAAAAAACAACAACACTTCATGCCATAGGTTGGCTTGTGATCTTTGATTAGGGCATTTCTTGGCATTCTAGTTATCATAGATCCAGATAAGGATAGTTTGTGCATCTAAAATTGCATTTACTTCCTTACCCATCTATTTAAACATGTGTTTCGGGTGCTCTAAAGAACAGTCTCATTGAGACGGTTCTTTTGAGTACCAACATATGTTTTGGTTGAGAAATAAGAAAAATAGTTGTCCAGTACGCACTCTTATCTTGAGGCCTGAATTATTCCATTTAAAATGATTTTTAGATAATGGTCACTCTGATAGATTTATATCGTAAATGATCCAAAATTTCAATATTACCTGTAGTCATTTGTAGTGTATAAACTTTTAGATAGTCCTCATGGGGAGCGCAGTGGCTCAGTGGTAGAGTGCTTGACTCGAGACCTAAGGGCCGCGGGTTCGAGCTTCACCGGCATCACTGCGTTGTGTCCTTGAGCAAGAATATTAATCCTAGCTTAGTATTGGTTCAACTCAGGAAGACCCATCCCTTTATAACTGAAAGATTGTTTATGGGACGTAAAGAATCGAATCAAACAAACAAAAACAAGATACATGTAGTTCCTGTAGATCCCAAGATGTTTAACAGTGCTGAGTAAAGGTAAGATCAATATGTACCTTTTATCCATTGATGGATTTTCCCATTTATATAAATACAGTAAGGATGGAATCATCCATTGTATATTTTAAGGGATCCCAGGTCTGGAATTTCAATCAAAAGTTAAGAAAAAGTTGTAGGTACGTACTTATAAAAACTCATTTGTTACAACTTACAAGACATAAAATTGTAGAGTAAAAAAATAGCAATCTTTCGTGTACATGTATAATTAGACTGGCTCCAGCCCTTAAAACAATTTTTCATCACTGTGTCATATCATATACTTGTAGCCAGTCTAACTCTGATGGATCTGTTTTAAGAACAGAGCCATCAGTGTTAGACTGCCTACAAGTATATGATAAGACACATTAATGAAAAATTGTTTTAAGGACTGGAGCCAGTCTAATGTATTATTATTATTATTATGATCAATTCTGTTTTATCTGTAAAGATTCTTTATTATTTGCTGCTAATATTTTATAGAGGCAATAGTTGCCTCTATTTGGCTATCTTACACCTTCCTGAGCCAAGGGTACTAGTACCATGGGCGGATCCAGAGGGGGGGGACAGGGGGTCTGGACCCCTCCTGAAAAATCACACAAATATAGGTTTTCTTAGCAATTCTGGTCGGGATCCCCTGAAAAAATCACAAAAGCTACCAAGCTAGCATTCAATGTTGGGCCATCTTCGCCTCACCAGTGAAACGCCATTTAAATGGCGTTTCGCTGGCAGGCCGATGATGGCACATTTGTAGTGATATTTTGATCCCCTATTCCCTCATCAACTAAAAAAAAAAAATGTTATCAAATTTGGACCCCCTCTGACAAAACTTTCTGAATCTGGGCATGCTAGTACTTAGTACTACCCTTGGCTTCTATGGAATGAAGTGGACTTAGCTTGCGAAGATGGCTATCCCATCAAGTTGAAGAGTGAAAATTATGACAATAAGACATTTAGCTTATTGTTTTTATCTGATTGTTTTTCAGCCTCCGCCAACATTACCTAAAGAAAAATTCTCAGATGAATTCATCGATTTTGTAGATAGATGGTAGGTATCTTTAATTAAAACAACACGATTTATATGCCCCCAGACCAGGTCCTGATAGGCTAAACTTTTCAGAATAAAATTGTGAACACAATCTATTTTTGTAGATGGATAGTAGAGGTATCTGTAATTAAAACAAGATTTTTATGCTGATAGGCAAAACTTTTCAGCCTGAAATCATGAATATTTTCTTATCCATCAATTTTAGCATTTGTTTTGGGTGGTCAAAACAACTGTCTCATTGAGACGGTTCTGTTGAGTAGTCACAACATATGTTTGTTTTGGTCGAGATATGAGAGAATTATTTTTCAAATACGCGGCCTGCATTAATATCAAAGAACTGGTGGACATATTATGTCCACCTGATCTTTGATACTTGGGGGATAAAAATTATTACGTTTTGTCTGTGTGTGTGTGTGCAAGTGTTAATGCAGCAAACTTTAATATTGGCAATAGCTTTGAACCACTGGACCCAGAGCTTTGATATCCCTTAAAGGGCCAAGAAAAAAATGCATCTGAAAATGTCGTCTGCTGAAGTCGTCTGCTGCAAATAATTGCCTAGCATTACTGACGAATCAAGTATAGAAGCAAACAGCGTGGACCCAGAACAGACTGCTCCTATAGGAGCAGTCTTATCTGGGTCCACACTGTTTGCCATAGAGGCTTCTGAAACATTTCAGCAGACGAGAAAAGCAGACGACTTTTGTTGCGATTGGCGGATTAAGGGTTAAGTCATATGTATACCTTGCTGGAAGAGCTTTCAAAATATACAAAATTATATGACCTTTACCTTTGACCAACTTTTTAATGTAACATTGGCAAAATAAAAGTGAGTATGATCAGGAAATACCACAATCACACACTGCAGACCAACCCACGGCACGGTGAGGAAGAGCCACAGAACATTTTACAGTAACAAGACATATGTAAGACAATAATGCCACAGAACATGCATGTGGTCCAGGAGCATTTGTTTCACAAACGTGTCACTCACTTTTTTCAATTGAAATTTACTGTTAGCTCTTTACTTGCTTATGGCGAAAGATAATTTTGAAAAAAATCAGTAGACAAATGTTGGTTCTGATCTAGATCCAAACTGTTTGCAAAAGTTATCAGCAGATGACAAAAGTTGCTGCTAGCAAGGAAAGAGCTAATGGTGCTGATCAGACTGCTTGGATGTTTGGTATTATCAGATTATTTGTTTTTCATATAAAACAAAAATATAAAGTATGGCTGATCAAGTCATTTGACATAGCATCATGTGACATAGTATCATTTGACATAGCATCATGACTGTGACATAGTATCATGTGACATAGTATCATGTGATTTAGCGTCATGTGACTAAACATGATGTGATTTATGTTAACCCTTTGTATATGGGAAACCCCTAAACAGGTACTTTTACAAACGGTGAAGACCCAGATGAAATGCCGCATAATGTGGCATTTCATCAGGGTCTACACTGTTTGTTAAAAAGATCTTTAGACAAAAAAATACGTTTTTTGAAAATTATAAACTGACACCCCTAGATATGTACAATGGACTATCCCAAAATTATTGTATCAAACTAGAAGGAAGAATCCATCAGTATATAAAGGTTTAAGTAAAGAAAATACTATGAAATTTGTTAATGTAATGAGTAGTACCTTTTACTTATTTGATTACATGTATTTGACTTATATTTTCAGTTTAAAGAAAAACCCTTCAGAGCGAGCTGACCTCCATTCTTTAATGGTATGTATTAAAACTTTTGGTTAAAATATGTCACACAATATCCTGGACTCGGTTTTCGAAATTTCCGACAAAGCGAGACTCAAACCAGTCTCCTCAGCTACAGAGACTAGCTAGAAAATTGAAATTTCGCTTGAAGCAAGTTTAGATATGATACTTTCCAAAAGTGAAAAACAAAGGCGCTGATCAGTCTGCGTGGATGCGCAGGCTGGTCTGCGCCTTTGTTGTTTGCAAAACCCGAAGACAGGTTATCTCCCATTGAGGCTGATTTAATATGTATTAACAGCTGCTTGGCCCCGGAGGACAATGTTGAAACCTAAGCCTGAAAGGCTATTAATGCGTAAAGTCATTTTGTGGCTTCAAAAATTGGGAAAAATGATTTGAAAAGGTCTTTTTTGTAGTATAATGTATCTATAATGACATGCAAAAGCATGAACGATGCATTGGTTTTAAAAACGCCAGTTCCAGCGCAAAGACTTAAAGTACAAAAGATAGTGCAGTTGTATCATTAGCAGCGTTCTAGTAAACATTATAGTGAGCAGGGTTATAATGTAAAAAGTTGTTGTAGGCATCTAGAGAAAAATAAATATCTCACAGGTTTAGGTAAACAAAATTTTGGGCGTAAAATTGTAAATATTTTCTTACCCATCAGTTTTAACATATGAGTGCGGATCTGACAAAAGGGTCCTCTGGGCATTTTAGCAGTTTTTGTGTATTTGAAATTTCAAATACGTTTAAATTTTTAAGATTTTGCATGTTCTTAAAATTTGTCTCAAAATGCTTCTAACATGTAATACAATCAAATGCACAACAGTTCTGATAAAATTAAGTGATACATATAATGTATGTTGCCATGGCAACAGCTGTGCATATTGACTACACACTTCCTTGAAAACATGATGCTTTTGTAAACATGGGATGTGCGTATATGTGGGCTATTTGTGCAGTCTATGCAATTGCATACACATCAAATTTACAGAACCATGAAGCATTCTTGAAATATTGCTCCTAGCGTCTTTGTATTTGCGTCATATGTTTACACAATGGCGTTGATGTCAGAACGTCATTTATATTGTTAAGTGACATCATGTTTAAAACGCATCATATATATGAGTTTAAACGCTCATATCTTTGTTATTTGTAAAGATAATCTCTTCAACTTTTCTGTAATTGTTCACAACAGCTAGATCTTCCTTTCTCTGTAAATATCTCACTTTTGACCTTTATTGCCAGAAGGTCCCTTATGCCAGATCTTGGCTCATATGTTTTGTGTGCTCAAAAGAACCGTCTCATTGAGACGGTTCTTTTGAGCACCCACAATATATATTTTGGTTGAGAAATAAGAAAAATAATTTTTTGTTACACTAAAGGCCTGTATATTCTGTTGTATTGTTAGCAGCATTATAGTAAACAGCATTATAGTGGGCAGGGTAACAGTGTAAAAAGTTGTTTTTGCGTGCATCTAGAGAACAAGTAAATATTCGAGCCGCAACATGAGATTTCCAACAATGTGGTATGTGTGACCATCAAAGTCTCAGATCAGCCTGCACAAACCAGACTGCACATACGCGTGGTCTGATCAGAGCCTTTGCTAATTGATTGAATATTCTATGAATGTTTAGCTAGTGATTGTACATCATTTGGAGTTTCTAAGCATAAAGGGATTCTGCATAGGCTGGTCTGAGTCTGCACATGTCAAAATGCAACATTGTTGGAAATCACGTCCCGGCTCATATTTTTTGTATTTCAGAGTCATGCGTTTGTGAAGCGGTCAGAAAATGAGAATATAGATATTGGTAACTGGGTGTGTAAAGTCATGTATATCAAGCCAAACAACAGGAGTTGAGGGCCTTGGCAGCTACACCATTCCATTCATACTGGGTTATCTTTCTTGAGCACAGTTATTTGAGCGAATCAAGTCTAGTGCTAATTGCATTCTAATTGCATTGGTGGCCAGTGATAGTTTATTTTAGGCTGCTCGTGCAGTCTCTTTAAAGCCTTCTTGACTTGCACATCAAGTATAGGAGAAATTGATGGTTCAGCCCTAAAGCTGCAGACCTTCAGATTTATGGTGGGCCCGGGTCATTGTCCCATGATTTCAAAATATGGCCCATCACTTTCCAAGGCAGTGGACCCATCCTTTTTAGTTGTGAAAAAATCTCACTTTAATAAAAAATATTCATCTTACAGTGAGTACGAATTCCACAAAACAGAAAGTACATGCAGGTTGTCAATCAGTAAAACCTGTCTTTAGCAGCCACTCAAAAGAAGACAAAATAAAAATCTTAATAACAAATGGTAGCTTAATGAAGGTCAAAAGTATTACAGAATGCTGAGCATTCTGCAATACTTTGACCTGCATTAAGCGATAATTGGTCTTCTTTTTGGAGTGGCCGCTTACGACAGGTTTTACTCAATATACATACTTGCATACAAGAGTCTGTGTCAGTGTATAGGTAAAGTATACTACCCAAATGTCAACTGTGGTTATTTTGATATGCTTGGGCCCATCATTTCAGAAAATGACCCACCATTTTTTGCTCCATGGGTCACTTTGGCCCACCATTCTTGAAAAAAATCTGAAGCCCTGATTTAGCTGTATCTTCAGCATCATAAGATAGCTGCGCATTCACGTTTAAGATATAATTTTACACATATGTGCCGTGACATGTGATTTCCAACAATGTGGCATTTTGACCAGTGTAGACTCAGACAAGCCTGTGCAGCCTCCTTTTAAGCTTAGAAATTCCAAATGATGTTCGGTCAGTAGCTTGATATTAAAGTGACGAGCAAAGGCTCTGATCAGACTGCGCATATGCGCAGGCTGATCTGAGCCTTTGCTGGTTGCACATACCACATTGTTGGAAATCTCATGTGATCATCACATAGACTTGCTTAATTATTTTGACAAGAATATTTTTGTTTGCTGCATATAATTATCTAAAATGACAGTTTACCCTAAAAATAAGATAAGAGCACGCACCTTAAACACAAGATCAGTGGGCCACTTGAAAAATTGTCAAAAATGAGTGCAGCTAGATGTCCTTTTGCCAAAATAGCCCTATTTCACCGCCAACCATACCTACTTGGGTATGCCTGGCACATGTTAAAAGTCACCATCTAAACCTACTAGTACAGCTACCTTGTGGGGGCTACAGGTCTAATTTTGGTCTAGACCTTCATCAGCTTACCTGACCAGTGATGGCTCTGATGGCCCTGCACAATTGTCAACATTGTGCAGGCTTGCCCAAGCCATCGTTGGTAGCCTTGTCTATAAGTTTCAAAGTGCAGGCTCTTATAAAAACTTGAGATATTCTCAAACAAAAGAAATGTTTTTATGTAAGATAATTTACTGATTTTAAACACCATTGTAACTCTTGATATTGGGACTTGATGAAGAATTTAGAAAAAAACTTTTTTATGTTCCTATACAATATCTTTTTATCAGGAATTATGAAATAAAACAATAGTTTGCTTTTGTTTTATTATGGTTTACAGATCATCATTTGACCTTAACTGGGCGTTACAAAAAAACTATTCGGGGAGTGCAACCAGGTCAGGCTCAAACCAGTCTGCTTAGCTACAGAGACAAGCTAGAATTTGGAAATTTTGGGTGTAGCAAGTGTGGGCATAAATCATTCATTTGTCTCAAGTACTTCTGGCTAATGACAGAAGATTGCATTATAAAATAGGGCATTTAAAAAATAAAATAGTTTTGTTGCGAAACTGTTACGAGCTTTTTCCCAATACACAGAGCTATCATGGTAGTTTCATATAAAACCTCTAGAGATGAAATTTGTTTCTTTTTCTAAACAGTTTTATTGTAAACACAAATTTATTTAAATGTGGACTTTACATACCTTTATTGTGTAGTATGACAATCAAAATTAAGGGTCATATAGAGAGCTTTTAAGACTTAAGCCATTTACTGTAAAACACATATATTCGGTGGATATTTTTATATTTGGAGCTATTGGCGGTAAAAATGAAAATCGCCAAAATACGAGACCGCGAAATACATTTGTGAATGAATTCAGTTACACAGTATGCAACAAATAAATGGACACACTCTTGGTATGATGGTATCTGTATTGCCAAAAATCTATCTTTTTGGCCAACGGTAGAATGCGCCTCAATGTAGAGGAAACAACCCCTTAAAAGGGGCTACTTTTAAAGGAAAGAATATGCTCCCCAGGGAGTAGCCCCTATGAGAAAATAGCATATTGAAAAAACTCCAAAATTAAACGACCCAATATGTCAGTCTTTTAAAATTGGGCCGGGCCGCGTAGCGCAGTTGGTAACGTGTCTGGCTACAGATGCGTGTCTGACTGCAGATCATGGGGTTGCGAGTTCGATCCCGGTCCGGTCTCATACTTTCGTGAAGATTGATCATGAAATTATTTCTACGGTCATTCTCCTCCCTTCCGCTGATTCATTCAAGAAGGGTTGTTGTCAGTTACAAGCGAAAGTATGTGCACAAATTACTGGTTAACCACTTGTTCACGTCTGCCCAGGAAAAAGTGTGGTTAGGTGAACTGACCGTCCCGCAATGACCATAGCTGTTGACTTGGGATGTAAAGCAACAAAACAAAGAAAACAAATCTTTTTTAAAATTGCCAAATTTTGGGGGGAACCGACAGTAAGATGGGAGAACCAACAATGAGATGGGAGAAATCTAAGAACAAACAACAATGTCAAAACTAGGCCAGTGGTAAATGTCAATGCTTGAGGCATGTTAGTGACCTTGACCCTTTGTAATCTAATGAGTTCCTACACCTGATTTGATACATTAAACTTGGAATGGTTCATTGTATATATTGAGGGGTCACAGATTACCATTTCCCACTAAAATTGAATTTCTTACTTTTAAGATTGTTTTAGTCTGATTTGATACAATAAACTTGGGATGGTTCATTGTATGTATTGAGGGGTCACAGGTAACTACGATTTCCCACAAAAATAGAATTTCTTTCTTTGATGGTTCTTTTAGTCTTAGCAAACAGTGTAGGCGCTGATGAAATCATTTCATCTGGGTCTGCACCGTTTGCCAAAGTACTGCTTTAGGGGATTCCAGTATACAAAGGATTAAACGTCAATTATGCCTAACCATGTGCGATATTTGCTTTCCAGGTGTAACTTATCTGCTATAAAACCATGCGCGGATCCAGGAATTTTCGTAAGGGGGGTCCAGGTCAGTCTGACAAAAAAAAGCTTGGACAATGTTTTTTTTTTAGTCCTCAGCTTATTTTACAGAAGTCAAATGATCAATTTCAAAGAAATCTATCATTTTTCAAGGTTCCAGAGGGGGTCCAACATTTTCCAGGGGGGTCCAATTGCTTATGCCCTATGGATACCCATATAACTTGTGATTTTCCAGTGGGGGGGGTCTGGACCCCCTCTCCCCCCCTCTGGATCTGCACTTGAAAACTGTTTAGAAGACTAAACAAACAGTGTTAGAGAGAGGGTCAAAATCAAATCATTAGTATTTCTACTTAACATGCTTAATAGAAACTGGGCCAGTTGAAAGGATGTCTTTGGAGTGTGATACTGTAAAATTCTGAAATTTTTGCAAGGTTTTTATTTTCGCGAAACTTCGCATATGCAAAGTTTCGTGAAAATGAAATCCTTGCGATTTCGCGCAAATCTGTCGTTTACTGATACAGGTAAATCATGCCCTAGTCGCAATTTTTTAACGTTGCAAATATGTCTTTTATCGCTATTCCCGAAAATAAAATTCTCGCAAAAATTTCCAAATTTACAGTATTCTACTTGGAATTGAACTTGCTTCATTTGGGTATTTGAAATGATCCATCCTCTGTCGTTGACTCTTGGAAACCTCCTGGCCAGATCAGACAACAAGGTATTGGAGTGAGGTGAAATTTACTTTCTCTTTCTTTCTGTTCGATTCTGTTCATCATGGCTTGGCTGTTAAACCTCAAACTCAGATATAATTCTGACAGCACCATTGATAGGGTAATACCTTAATCAATATGCTTTACTCCATAATAACACCTTTTGACACCTTTGAAATATGTATTTGAAAATTTTATGGAAAATGGAGCATTTGCTCCCTTCGGAGCAAATGCTCCATTTTCCATAATATTTTCAAAAGTATTCAAAACTTTTCTTAAATTTTTCTTGAATTTTTTCAATGTTGTCTAAAAATAGAAAAGGATATCATGATCTAAAATAGCCTATGGAGTAAAGGGTTAATATGAAAAATGTGATCCACACTGATTTCAAAAGCGGTATAGAAATTTGAAAGTGGGCTTATAAGGTCATTAGTACTACTAGAGAATACCATCATCCAAAGACATCTGGGCCTGGACGCGAGAAAACCTGTCTTTGGAGGTTTGCAAACAACACAGGCGCAGACCAGCCTGCTCATCCGTGCAGTCTGTTCAGCGCCTTTGTTATTCTCTTTTTTGAAAGTACCATATGTAGACTTGCTACAGGTGAATTTTCAGTTATCTAGCGAGTCTCTGTAGCTGATAAGACTGGTTTGAAACTCACTTTTTCGGAAACCCCGAAGAAAGGTTTTCTCGCGATGAGGCCCATCTGTTCCTAGTTCCGTTCTTTTTTTTCAATTTTTACATGTTGTAATAAAGTCAATTTACATTTATTATGTACAGTGAGTTACGTTTTATGCTTAATTCATTAATAATGTATCCCACCTTATTACCAAAGTATGTATTTATGTTCAAAGCCGTAGCTCTCGTTACATGGGTATGGAAAGGTTATCCATTTTTAAGTCATATATGATTGTGTATACTAGTTACATACCTGTCAGGGGGGTGGGGGGGGGGGGGCTGTTGTATGCTCACTTTTGCACCTAAATCATAAATTAACCTACCCATCCATATAAACCATTGTATGAACGGGTAGGCTAATTTATGATGTTGGGCAGCGCAGTGGTAGGGGCCGCAGGTTCGAGCCTAACTGGCGTCACTGCATTTTGTCCTTGAGCAAGAACATTAATCCTAGCTTAGTACTGGTTCAACCCAGGAAGACCCGTCCCTTTATAACTGAAATATTGTTGATGGGACGTAAAGAATAAAAAAAAAAAAATAAAAAAAAAATTATTATGTTGACACAAGAGCTTGAACAAGTTTTAAAAAGTGTCGTCTGATTTTTACGTCTGCTGCATATATTCAAATGCACTTCAGGCTACTAATGATCGTGGTAACAGACACTATGAACTCATTTGGGAAAATCCGGCACAATTCGAGAATCGAATCAAGCCTTGGGTGTACGTAAGGCGCATTACGTGTAGTACTAAGTACAAAAAAGCTCCATTTTGTTAGCCGGAACTGGCATAAGGAAAATTAGTTCTGTAGCATGTGGGTTCAGCCCTACTATTAAAATCCATTTTTCTTATTACCTGAAAAGTTTAATCAGCAGAATAAATGAAGTCTATGTATTTTTCAATAAAATATCGCTATAGCGATATTTTATTGAAAAACACATAAACTTCATTTATAACTGTTTGTTTTGCTGCAATCACACTTGTTTTGTGTTAACATGGTTTCTGTGACATCAGCGTCATGTTATATAACGTCAGTTTCATGTTATCACCGGCATTATCAAAATAGATCCTTGATGTACATCTGAGGTCTGATTCTACGGAATTTCACAGAATTGGCAGAGGCAGTTCCAAATGACTATGAACTCTGATCTGGGTTCATATTGTTTGCTATATAGGCTTCCTAAGTATATAAGCATCTGAGAGCAGACGTCAGATGTAGGGAATGGCGGATAATGTGTTAAGAATATTTGTACACGATAATAGGGCTTGTCATGTTTCACACCTCTTAAAATGGTTGTGAAGTTTGATGGTTTCATGTTGATCTTTAACCGTTTGTATTCGGGAGACCCCTAAACGGGTAATTTTACAAATAGGTAAGACCCAGATGAAATGCAGCATAATGCTGCATTTCATCAGGGTCTACAGTGTTTGTAAAGGTGAAAAAGATCTTCAGACAAGAGAATTACAAAATTTATTGAAAAGTATAACCTGACACCTCTAGATATGTACAATGAACTATCCCAAGTTTATTGTATCAACTCAGAAGGAAGAATCCATTAGTATACAAAGGGTAAAGGTTTCATTAGTTTTATGACACTACCAACAATATTTCAGTCATAGCATGAATCCTGTTCAAGCATTGCCGTTTCGAACAATGCTCAGCGTATGTTTTCGTGGATATCTTCTGCCATTAAAAAGTGTCTTATTTCGGCAAGAAAAAAATTGTTTTGCTTGTGGATGGCCAGGTGGTGTCTCCGTTGGTGTTTTGTCTACTTCTACACAATTGGTCAGTTCAAAACCAGTTATTAACCCATTTTGTTCTGAAACCCCATTAAACGTAAGGCAATGAAGACTTCGATGAAATGCTGCAATTGCGACATTTCATACTGTACACTAATTGCTAAGATTTAATTAGGGATACCAGGGCGCATAGGGCAGCTGGTAACCGGTCTGACTGCAAATCCAGGGATTGACCTCACGATCCGGGCCCGGTCCTATACTTTCGTGGAGATTGACCATGAAATAATTTCTACGGCCATTCTTGTCCCTTCCGCTGATTGAAGAATAATTGTTGTCAGTTACAAGCGTAAATATGTGCACGAAATACTGGTTAAGCCCTTAGTCAAGCTTACCCTGTACAAAATGTGGTTAGGTGAACTGACCGTCCCGACATGACCATAGCTGTTGTCTGGGACGTAAAGAATCAAAACAAACAAAAAGTCTTCAGGGACTTAAAACACATTATTTGGAAATTCCAGCCTGTGACTCCTTAAATTATATAATGGCTAATATCACACTTATTGTATCAATATTTACAGGAAAGTCCTTCGGAACAGGAAGGGTATAACTAAAGTCCAAAATGCCATGCATGGCTACACATGAAAATAATATCCCCATTTTAAGAACTAAACTGGTGGATTGCCAATGACTGACTTTACAATGTTAACACTTTTTAGACCAATGGACTTTTCCATTCCATAAAGCTACATACAATAAAGGATGGTCCATTGTATATATTGAGGTCGCAGGTTATAATTTAAAAAAAAAATCCCTATGAAATTAGATTTTGTCTTAGCAAACAGTGCAGACCCTGATGAAATGCTGCATTATGTGGCATTTCATCAGGGTCTTCACTGTTTACCAAAGTACCTGTTTATGGGTTTCCAGTCTACGAAGGGTTAAGAGATTTTTAGGTTCCTTCCTATTAAATATGCTTTCCGTGTCTGCTTAAAATATTTCAGTCTCACTTTTAATATCTTCCATGTATTTTTTCTAAAGTCTTCATGCAAGATCTTGTAATGTATTTTGTGATTTCATACTACATATCGTTGTTATAATAATAATCACAAGATTTTTGAAATACGAAATTTATCTATTTATATGGATTTAACTCTTTGCCCCCTGGGAAATTTTTCATGCTTTTTTGTTGTCTGCTGATTTTTTTTTCAAAATCAACTCAGGCCTCGAAATATCTTAAAATAGCCACTTGCCCTGCATCACTAAAAATATTGGCATACATGGGAAATTTTTTAATTTTCACTAGAAATATCATATTTTTCACTTGCCCTGCAGCCCGAGGCACTCGTATTTACGAGCGGACGAGTGCTATTTTCGAGCCCTGCAACTTTTTCGAAAAATTCTTTCAGGAATACCATCTGAGTGTCACACAGATTGGATCCAAATCAGGCCTGACATTTTCAGGCCTGATCTGGGCCCAAACTGTTTGCAAAAGTTATCAGCAGACGACACTTGTACGCTGAATGCCAATATGATCCAGATATGCAAACTTTTTGTGCGTAAAATTAGGGGATAACTATTCAAAATTTTCATTTGGGGAGGTATATCGGCGGATATACGGTCGGAAATTTAGTTATACGGTGATGCATAAATTGTTTTTATTTTCTTCTCTAGCAGTTTAAATGTTGTTTTTGTGTGTTAAAAAGAGCCATCTCATTGATGAGGTTCTTTCGAGTACCCACAACATATGTTTTGGTTGGAAAAATGAGAGAAATAAATTTGGATTACACACTCTTATCTGGACGACTACCAATAATGCACGAAATAGCATTAAATTTTGTATCATGAACCTATAAATTCATATTTTTATGTGTAAGTCGGGAAATTTGCCGTCTGCTGCTGATCTTTGCAAACAGTTTAGAACCAGATCTGGATACAAACTGTTTGACACTGATAGTGTTCCTGAAAGAATTTTGTGAAAATGTTAATTTTGAAAAAAGTCAGCAGACTACCAAAATATCATGAAAAATTACCCAGCATGCTAGGAGTCAAGAAGCTATGGATCAGACAGATTTTATGTATTAAACCTGTGTGATGCATAGCCAAACAAATAAGTCATATATATTATATGTGCCATACCGTATCAATATTTATAGGAAAGTCCTTCAGTACAATATAGACCAGGACCGACATTCTGGTTTCAAACTGTTCACAAAGGTTATAAGCAGACAACAAAAGTCTGGGTTGGCAAGCAAAGAGTTTAAGGTAATGTTGTAAATTAGGAAATTTCCATGAGAATTTTACTTTCACAATAAGCGTTAAAAGACATATTTGCGACTAAGGAATGATATATCTACATCAGTAAACAACAGAATATTCTCGCCATTTCGCAGGGGTTTTATTTTTATGAAATTTCGCATATGCTAAGTTTCGCAATAATAAAACCCTCACGAAAATTTCTGAATTTACAGTAAAGGTAAATTACGTATTTTAAAAATCTTGTATTAATAATGAATTTGAAGAAATAAATCTTCCTATTAACAGATAGTGTGGTTGTGTTTTTCTTTATTAACCTTTTGGTCACCAATCCATTATCCATTATCATCACAGGCTAACAGTAAACCAGGACTAAGGCCAGAATTGTTTTATTAGTTGCTTTACGGGTCGGGGATGAAAAAAAAGCTCTGAAAATTACCAGCTGATTGGTCATTATCAGAGCTTAATAAAAGGCTGTATTAAATATTTGATAATTTTCCTAAAAATCTGCATAGGACAATCACTTTACAGTGTCACTCTCAAAAATACACAGGCAGAGTCCCAAACAATTTTTTTTCAACATAGAGTCTGCAAATGAAATAAAAAAAAATACTTTTTTCTACTTTCCGGAAAATTACAGTATTGTAAATCAACTACAGTAAAACCTGTCTTAAGCAGCCACTAAAAAATAGGCAAAACAAATGGTAGCTTAATGAAGGTCGAAACCATTAAGCGATAATCGGTCTTGAAAACCAATTTTGGTCTGCTTTTTGAGTGGCCGCTTAAGACCCGTATTACTGTGATAGAAAATTCTGACCTAAGAGTAATCATACTTCTCTATCAGTATCTGACAACTGTCCGCCTTGAATCTGATCGACAATGCTATGAATGTACATGTCTATGGCTGGATCATGACCCCACTCATAGGGCCAGTTAAGCAAATTTTTGTAGAATAAAATTGTGATTATTTTCTTATCTATTAGTTTAAACATGTGCTTTGGGTGCTCAAAAGAACCGTCTCATCAAGACGGATCTTTTGAGTACCTACAACATATGTTTTGGTTGAGAAATAAGAAAAATAATTTTCAGTTACACACTCTTATTTAGGGACCTGCCATCATTGTAGTCATTGAACCCAGACTTGCTACCAACTTTGCTATGTTGACAGGCTCCAACAGGTGACCCCTAAAAATGTATGATAATGGACCATCCACCTTTATACATGTAGTATCAAGTCTAGAGTGTTAAACTTCTGTTTCATAAAAAAAAATTGTACTAAAATCTAAACACAATTGTCATTTTGTACATGTGATCACAGTTTTAATTATAGGAAAAACCATTGCACAAAAGGAAGTCCATTACCAGATAAACACTGCACAAACTGTTGGCGTAGCTCCAATTATGCAGTTACGGAGGTGCGTAATAAAAATTGTACTTATTCATGAAAAATCACCCAATGTGGAAATAAGGATTTTCCAACCACAAGGGACTGCTCTAAACCCATAAAGCGCCACCTATAATTTGCAGCAGACGACAAATAAAAATTTTGCTGCTTTTTCAAAAATAACAAATAAGGTATGATATTTCATGAGAATCCTCTGCCAGCAGATGATTCTCGTGAAATATCATACCTTTTTTTTTTTCGAAAATTAGAAATGGTGTTGCACAATTTGTCGTCTGCTGCAGTCGTTATTGGCTCTTTAAGGGTTAAAGGAAAGAAATCGCACCCTCTGGGAGCAAATTTCCTTAAGAAAAGTCCCATTTATGAAAAGGGATCCATTTAGTGAAACCGGGCCGCGTAGCGCAGTCGGTAACGTGTCTGGCTACAGATACGTGTCTGACTGCAGATCCAGGGGTCGCGAGTTTGATCCCGGCCCGGTCCCATACTTTCATGGAGATTGTTCATGAAATATTTTCTACCGTCATTCTCCTCCCTTCCGCTGATTTATTCAAGAAGGGTTGTTGTCTGAACTGACCGTCCCGCAATGACCATAGCTGTTGACTTGGGACGTAAAGCAACAAAACCAACAACTTTTCGTTTCATTAGTCTCCCTTTAATGTGCGTAACTATGTCTGTGTTCTTGCTACGCCCATGCAAACTGTTAACACTGCAAGACAAGTGACTTGGCAGAGAAGACAAAGATCTGGCCCAAAGATTTTAAAACTTTTCATGCTCAACTGAGCATGAATATATTATGCTCATAAATGTAAAAAGACATTTTAACATTTATTAGCATGGTGTATATAATTTGGCATCCAAGGGTTTAAAAGCAAGAACCGTCATAGATTTTTCAATCATAGTTTTTATGAGCAGTTGAAATTCATGCTCAGTTTAGTTGAGCATGAAAAAAGTGTACAACCTCGGGGCCTAGATAGCCCACAATGTAACAGCTGATCACTGTCTTCAGTAATTGTAAGAGGGAACATTGACCATGAATATATAAGAATCCATCATGAGTGTGATGGTAGGATAGAAAAATCCATCCCGAGGATCGCCGTTTGGCATCACGAGGCCTGCTGAGTGATGACAAACGGTGAACCCGAGGGACGGATTTTTCTATCCTACACTCACACGAATAATGGATTATTTTTCTTGCTCACCACTGTTTTTTTTTTACTTTCAAATAAGCTTCCAGAAATCCCTGAATAATAAATAAGCTAAGATGCAATTGCACATGATGACGTCACTTTAACATAACAATGACGTCACTTGATGACAATGTGCATGAATTTCAATACAACCAATGCATGTAGCCCTCACGTGACAGCCTGGGTAAGATAGCATGGTTTAGATAAGACTTTCTAACCCAGGGTAAAATATCAGATATCCTTATCCGGTGTGCCGAGAATTTGCTTCCTTGCATTTGGCATTTTAGTTCTCCTATGACCTTGAACTTGACTTCAAGCGCTGGCCAAAATAAATCTGTTTTTTTTTTATAAAATAAAATCTATTTTTAACTAATGATATCTATCATCTATATTGTCCCTCATCGTCTATACATTTATTGACTAAGTCTTTAAGATTGGGGTTTTCCATGGCAGCAGCTATACGTTCTTTATCGTTTATCTGTTTATTAACTGAAACAAAACAAAATGTGAGATGAAAGCCAGTGCATTTCACAATACGTAATAGTTATACCATGGGTTGTCCGCCTGTACGTGGAGATAATCCACGAGCTTTAGCGAGTGGATTATCTTGCGTACAGGTGGACAAACATGGTATAACTATTTTATACCACCATCATCAGTGTAGACCATGCACATCACGAGATATTTCATGCTAAAGTTGGTAAAGGTGGTATAAACTGTCATATACACAATACATGTTCTAAAATTTCAAACTTAACTTTTACTGTTTGCAAATAAAATGTTAGTAATCAAGGCTCAAAGTCACGAAATGACTGTCTGAACAGCAAACAGGGAAGACCCGGATCAGACTGCTTCTATAGAAGCAGTCTGATCCAGGTCTGCGCTGTTTGCCTTTTTGGCAGGTAACTAGGTAGACATTTTAGAACATTTACCGTACATTTCATAATTATACACTGTTACATGTATTTACACAAAATTTACATTTGAAAAGCAAGCCTTTAATACAGGATGCAAACATGTTTTTTCATGCATTAATGTTTACCAGGTCCCGAAGAAGATGGGTTTTTTTTTGTTATTTTTTTAAACAAAGCTCAAGTTTTTTAACCTTTTCTCAGGGAATTGGGAAATGTTAATGTTTTGAAAAATTATAATAGATCGCTATTATTGCATAAAGCTAACGAAATATGTTACTATGTATGGGACTATATTTTGTCACCATTTCACACTTAACAAGTGGCTGAATGGTTACTTCCAGGGCCAATAATTATTTAAGAGCAATTAACAGATCACCAATCACAAAATTAATAGGTGAATCCGTTAATTCTAATGCACTTGCTTTTGTAACGCGACGTCTGATTGGATAACGTAAACAATTTGTGATAGTATATCCTGTGATATACTGTAGGAAACAGTTTAAAGTCATTAATTACATCACATTTCGTTGGATGATGGCAGCATTATGCGGCTTGCAACGCTCCAATTTAAGACGAAACTGTAGAAGTGCATTAGAATGGGGACAACCATATTCAAAATTTTCATTGGGGGGGGGGGGATATATCCTCAGATATATGTTCAGAAATCATGTTTTACGGCTCTGCTCGCGCCTCTCCCTAAAACTAAATTTCTGACCGTATATCCAATGATATACCTACCCAAATGAAAATTTTGAATACAGTTATCCCCTAATGAACAGCATAAGAATTTCCTTGTTAATGCATGGATTTTCGTAAAATGTTTGAATTTCTATTGCACTGTAAAACCTGTCATAAGCTGCCACTAAAAAATGGATAAAACAAGGATCTTAATGACAAATGGTAGCTTAATGAAGGTCGAAAGTATTGACTTTTGACCTGCATTAAACAATAATCGGTATTGTAAACCAATTTTTGATCTTTTTGAGTGGCCGCTTAAGACAGGTTTTACTGTTCTTACTTTCATCAGCAGTTTCATGGGTTCCCTCTTTGATATAAATATCCAACTGAAATATAAACAAGAAGAGTCAAGACCAAGATGACCCTAAACTAGTATTGTTTTCAGAGAAAACATGCACCCACCACCACAAACACCTATTTCCCTCCACTTTGACCTTGAAAATTGGTCAAGGTCACCAAATCCTAACCAAGTCTCCATCATGCCCAAATATTATATCCACCAGGACAAGTAGTGCAGTCAGTAATGTGTCTGGCTGCAGATACATGTCTGACTGCAGATCCAGGGGTCGCCAGTATGATCCAGGCCCGGGTCCATACTTTTGTGGAGATTGATAATGAAATAAATTCTATGGTCATTCTCCTCCCTTCTGCTGATTCAAGAAGGGTTGTTGTCAGTTACAAGCTTTTAGAATGTGCACGAAATTACTGGTTAACTTCTTAGACAAGCTTGCCCAAGGTGAACTGACCATCCCGACATGACCATAGCTGTTGACTGGGACGTAAGAATCAATCCTTCTCTTGCTAAATAAATTGGGCCTTATCGCGAGAAAACCTGTCTTCAGGGTTTCCGACAAAACAAGTTTCAAACCAGTCTCCTCAGCTACAGAGACTAGCTAGAAAATTGAAATTTCACCTGTAGCAAGTTTGCACATGATACTTTCCAAAAAGCCAATAACAAAGGCACTGATCAGTCTGCGCGGATGTGCAGGCTGGTCTGAGCCTGTGTTGTTTGCAAACCCACAAAGACAGGTTTTCTCGCTTTGCGACCCAATTAACATGGCGTGTTCACTTTTGTTTTTCAGTTGGTTCAGCAGCATGATTTCAATAAATAGAGAATCCTAGCTGAGTGTCTTTTTATATCAAGTTTACCAAGCAAGGCTTTGCGAACGCTTGTTGACATCACGAGGCTTGCCGAGCGATTCAACATGTTGTCAAAGCCAAGCCTGGTAAAATTGATATCAAAACACACGAACCTGGTTGTTTCACTCTTCAAACTAGCGATAATGACGTAATTTTCGATTTTTGTGTTGATTCAGTGTCATTAGCGATGTCATTCAAAAAGTGCAACGTCATCATGACCTGATAAAGGCACATGTCGTGAGATAGACAACGTTTATCAGGCAACATGCAACAATGCAGATAATATGCGAGGTAACTGATAAAGTGGATTACGAGTCTGCATCTGGGATTTCACTGTTTATCAAAGTCTGCATTTAGGAATCAGTCATTTAAGAAATGAATTCAACTTTTGGAATTTTCATGGCATCATGAATTCTTCGGGTCTCTTGCAAAGTAAGTGAAGCCCAAAGGGCTTAGGGCCTAACTTTGACTTTGCAAGAGACCCGAAGTATTCATGATTCAATGAACAGACCAAAAAATGAATGTATTGCTTATATTTACATTTTATTTTAAAAATATTTATAATTTAGAAAACAAAACAGTTTTATATTTGATATGTAATTAAATTAACTGTTTTGTTGGAGAGTAAAACAGAAAAGCGGAACAGCCAATGTGAACACGAACAGCCAAGAGGCTTGTTTTGCATGTGCGACTCCGGTGTGGCTCGCTGTCACCCACAACACCAGTGTCACTTCTGGCGAATGAGCTCGATGTTTGAAGTGATTTGCACGGGCAAGGAAGCTTGGAGGCTGTCAATCATATCTGTGTCATTCATGAGGCTATGAACAGTTGGAAAAATCTTAAGGTTCATTAAAGGATTGCTTCCAAAATGAAAATATATAGTAAATATTTACTTTTTGAGGTGAATACCAAATATATTTCATCGAGTGTGTTGAAAACATCAGAATTTCCACGAGTGCGCAGCAGGAGTGAAAATTCTGATGTTTTCAACTCACGAGATGAAATATATTTGGAATTTACCAAAAAAAAGTAAATTTTCTTTTTATTTTTTACTCTTTTTAGGCTATCTGCAAGGTCACACCCACTGAAAAAGGAGGTACTGAAAGTGCGAAAACGAACAATTTTAGCAAACCCAAATAATTTTGGTACCAAAGTATTCGTCAAATTCTAACTAAGAAAATGCATACCCACACTTGATGTTTTCGTTCACAAATAAGAAAGTTATAGGCGTTAGAAGTTCTGAAGTGAAATGCATTAAGTGAATAGCAAAGTCAGAGATAATCCAAAAAACGCTACAGTGAAAATCTAGGCTGATACCAATCACTAGTGACTGATATCAATTCATTTCACTAGTGATTGATATAACTTTAATATGTTTTTGATATGCATTGGTTTCACTGCTATGTATTAAATAATAGTATATATAATAAAGGTTTAAAATATGATGCACATTTATATATTTACCTTGTGTTTCTCTGGAAGATCTCGTATAACTTTTTGTCTCATGCACAGGCCTGAAATGGAATTATCAAAGCTTAAGGCCATCCTTAAAAAATTAATTGCTGTCACCTGACCAACTCACTCAAAATGCCACCTACCCAAAATATTTTGGCCGTTTCCTACAATTATTTTTTTTAAATTCTAATTTTCGACATTTTTTTCATATTTTTAATGTCTTTTTAACAAATCAGTGAAATTATTAATACATAGAGGATATTCAAATTTTTGGAATGAATATGCCATTTATTTCATCGAGTGAAGCGAAAAATGCATATTTCATGAGTGGCGAAGCCACGAATGAAATATTCATTTTCTCGCTTCACGAGATGAAATAAATGGCATATTCATTCCAAAAAATTGAATTTTCTTTTTATTATATACAATTTTAAGCAGGATAGATTTTTTGCACTAAATGACGTCATATGCGGTCGCACATTACGTCATATTAATGATGACGTTTAATAACGTGCAATGTCGGCAAAAGCTGAAACCATAGGAGCAGGAGCAGAAAAAGTGAAAATTTCAGCAGATCGTGACAATTTAAGTACCAAAATATTCCTTGCGATCGAACTAAGAAAATGAATACCCACGCTTAGTGTTTTTGTCCACTAATAAGAAAGTTACAGGCGTTTGAAATTCTGAAGTGGGCTAAAGAAAGTCAATGGACAAAGCAGAGGACATCCAATTTCACCCGTGAAATACAACTTATATTTTCACTGCAGTGAAAATACAGCTTTTTATATTTTCACAACTGTGAAATACAGCTTATTTTTAAATATGCATTATATTTAATCAATATTTTCCTGTATTTCATTACTTTGTATATAATAAAAGGCCTTATATCACGGGTGGTAAACCTAGGAACTACCACGAAATTGTGTTAACGCAAATTTGTTCCCAAGCCACATCCGGGACACGTCGTGGTAGTTTCCAGGCCGAAAAATGGATAAAGAAAGGTTGGTGTCACGTTCATTTTTGTTTTATTTTACAACTAAGAACAAACAATGGTGAAATCGGACAATGCAGTTCCGTGTAAATATGTATCAGCGTCCCCTCTAGCCTAAAATTTTGTATGAAAAGTTATTTTTTTTTCTTTTGATTCGTGTTTCCCCACTGAGCATCGGACCAACTTTCCCCAAAGTTCGAAAGATTTTAGCCCATATCTGTCATATTAAATGGAATTTGATATCATTTGACGATGAAATGATAAAAAGACTCTCAATAAACGTTCCTACACAGAAAAAAAAAACGACTGAGCATTTACTCGTAAACAATTTATGCCCCGCTCGTCCTGCGTGGTAGTTTCCAGGTCATCGTGGTAGTTAAAATGCTATTGTGGTAGTTTCCAAGACTTTGTAGGAATTTAGTAGTAGTTCGCATCAGCAGATGTTTTCTATTCAGGGGCTACTTCATTTTTTTAAGGACAGGGTGTGCGGACTGAACCTTGAATACCCCTCTTATTCCTACGGAAACCTTTTCAAACAACCTTTTGTCATATAACAAATGTCGACTGCCTGAATTTTGAATTTAGTGGGCTATTGAATGATGAGAAGAATGAAAAGAAGGGATATTCACATATTTTGTTTTTGAATAACTATGCTTTTTAATTATCAAATAACATGCCCGTTCATATTCGCACTCACATGTATATCAAAAATGACCCAACCCAAGGATATTCCTCTTTTTTCTGAAGCGCAAGTACTAACGATACTCTGGGCCAGTAGTCTTAGCCTGCCATTTTATCTTAAAGTTGACTGAACATGGAACAACGTAGCGAGTGACGAAATAATTAATATCATTTTTTTGTCTGTTGTTTGGTCCACGGGGACTCAACTGATGACCTTCTTTTGCTTTAGATTTCAAGAGATGTTGTTTGGTAGTCCAGGACATGAGCTCCACACCTGTCACACATTACATCGAATATGTTGAGTCTTCAGCTTTGCTTCTTCATGGAGTTAAAATGTGATTTAATTGTTTACCGTGGCAATTAATTGACGAATTCGAGGGTTGTCATGCAAAACAAGCAACCACTAAAATGTTTTGTACAACTTCAGAAACGTATCCTACAAACTCTTCGAAACTACCACAATAGCATTTTAACTACCACGATGAGCTGGAAACTACCACACAGGACGAACTGGGCATGGATCGTTTACGAGTAAATATTCAGATGTTTTTTTCTGTGTAGGAACGTTTATTGAGGGTCTTTTAATCATTTTCATCGTCAAATGGTATCAAATTCCATTTAATTTGACAGATATGGGCTAAAATCTTTTGAACTTTGGGGAAAGTTGGTCCGATGCTCAGTGGGGAAACACGAATCAAAAGAAAGAAAATAACTTTTCATACAAAATTTTGGGCTAGAGGGGACGCTGAAATATATTTACACGGAACTGCATTGTCCGATTTCACCATTGTTTATTCTTAGTTGTAAAATAAAACAAAAATGAACGTGACACCAACCTTTCTTTATCCAATTTTCGGCCTGGAAACTACCACGACGTGTCCCGGATGTGGCTTGGGAACAAATTTGCGTTAACACAATTTCGTGGTAGTTCCTAGGTTTACCACCCGTGTATATTATCACTCACAGAAGTGACCTCATGTAATAAGATCAAATAAGGCCAGAATTTTTTATTACTTGATTTACAAACCCTCCTTCTGTAATTTTCCGAAAAGTAGGAAAAAATAAAATTTAATTTTTAAATTACTTTTTTATTTTATCCGCCCGCTCTAAATATTATTTGTTTTGTTGAAATTTTTTTTTTTAGGTTTTGAGAGATAAAAGTGATTGTCCTGTCCAGATTTTTTTTAGGAAAATGATGAAATATTTAAGTTCACCTTACTAGTTTTTACTATTTTTTTCTGGAGAAATTAAAAAAAAGCTCTGATTGGCTGATCATTTTCAGATTTATTTTCTCCCCGACCCCCTCTCCCCCCCCCACCCCCGACCCTGAATCTGAAATAAAATTCCTGTAAATCAACTAATAAAAAATTCTGGCCTAAAGTAAAAAGTATGGAGGATTCATTGTATATAATTCCAAAATGATACATGTTTGCTTTTGAAGAATAGTTTTGTCCTTTAGTAAACAGTGAAAACCCTGATGAATACCATTTCAAAAAGGTCTGTACTGTTTGCTAAGTACCCACTATGGATTTCCTATCAATAGCCATTTACAGATACTGTCAGATAGGTAAATTTGAAGTTAGTAAGGAAGCCTGTTCTGGGTCTTAACTGTGTGTCAGTTGAAAGTGAGCAAACCAAAGAATTTAAGTTGAAGCCTGGGTGAGAGAAAGTCAATTTTGAGCAGCATGTTATGTTCAGAGCAGCAATTAAGACATATAATGTATCAGCTGGTTGGAAAAGTTTTAACGTTTACAATAATATCCAATACCCAAATAAATATTTATTAGAAATGAATACCCAATTATCATTTGCAATACCCAAATGAATGAAAAAGGAGTGGGTAACATGCCCGATTGTTCAAAAAATTAATGAATTTACTGGGGTACTCGTAATGAATTGTTTCAATCAGACACTTCTTTTGAGCACCGTCTCAATGAGGCGGTTGTATTGAGCACAAAAAACATGCGTTCAAACAGATGTTAACAAAGATAATTGCAATCTTGTGCTAATAATCTTCTTTTTTTTTTTCAATCTATGTCTCACAAACCTATAAGTGATGCCAGTGAACAGTGGGGCACAGTCGGAACAAACACAATCTTCACCAAGAATTCATCTCCATTAAAACATTGCACAGTTACGCTGTCTTCGGAAACAACATTTAACTCTTCTAAAGTCTGTGGCATCTCAGGATCTTGGATGTCTTTAATGATATCTATAAATATAGGCCTTTAGTTAAGAGTGTGTAACAGAATTTTATTTTTTTTTTATTTCTCAACCAAAACATAAGTTGTGGGTACTCAAAAGAGCCGTCTCAATGAGACGGCTCTTTTGAGCACCCAAAACATAAGCTAAAAGTTATGGGTAAGAAAATATTTACAATTTTACGCTGGAAATTTTTGCTTATCATATATGGATACAACATAGGTCCAGATAAACAAAAAGTAAATTGTGAATATTTTCTAATCCATCAATTAAAACATTTGTTTTGGGTGCTCAAAAGAACTATCTCATTCAGACTGTTCTTTTGAGTACTTGCAACATATGTTTTGGTATAGAAATAAATGTAAGAAAATTTTTAATTACACATATACTCTTATCTAAAGGCCTGTAAAGTACATCTTATTACAGAGAGAACCAGAGCTCTAGATAACATTATTGGTCAAGGAGTATCTTACAAATTAAAACAGATAATTATTTTCAGACAAATGTTTCTTCAGCCCTTTGTGCACTGATGGATTATTCAGGCCTCCAGAGTAGAGTGTGTAACTGAAAATTATTTTTGTTATTTCTCAACGAAAACATATGTTGTGGGTACTCAAAAGAACCACCTTGATGAAACGGTTCTTTTGAGCACCCAAAACACATGTTTTAACTGATGGATAAGAAAATAATTGCAATTTTACGCAAATTATTTTTGCATAACTGGTCCTATGATTATTTCTTCTGGTTTGAAACAATAAGTTTGGGAAAGTTCATTGTATATATGGTGATCGAGTTCCAGGTCATAATTTTCAAATAAAACTGTATTTCCAGGGGTCTTATCATACTGAAAGAGAATCAACCCTAAGATAATTAGCAGATTCAGGGACAAATCTATTTAAAGTGGAGGAAATATGTAGTATGGATAGCAGGGCTCACCCTGTCATTAGCCATTTGCTACTAAAATGTAGAGCGGCTACAAATATAAGTCATTGGCTAAAAGTAAACTCTAGGTGGTTCAAAAATTATATGCCTGCGAAAAAGTGTATTTTTATCAGCTTTTGGATTTTCCATTATTGCTTTAAAATTATTATTCTTTCACACTTTATTATTGTGCCATATTTAACTCTGTGATTGCTGGATTTTTTTCAATACCATCAGGGTGTCAAACAGTTTGGATCCAGATCAGGCCTGACAAAATGTCGGGTCTGATCTGGGTCCAAACTGTTTGCAAATGTTATCAATAAATGACTAAAGGTGCCACTAGCGGGCAAAGAGTTAAATACAGAACATCTTCTCGATACTACTTTCTGGCTAAAACCTTGGCTAAAGTCAATTTCATTTGACTCCAACCTTTTCCATTTGGCTAAAGAGTTGGCTACAACAAATTCTGAGCCAGGGTAAGCCCTAGGATAGGTATATAACACTTCTACTGGCTTACGGTAGAAGCCGGCTTTTAAAGTGATGAGGTAGAGTGCCTGCCTTTAGATCCTGCAGTCCAGCTTCGTTCTATTCCCACCTCGGGTTGTGTATTAACAGTTCCTTAGATAAGCTTTTGGGTCAATTGGGTATTTAACCAACCTGATTATCCTCAATTGCGTACTTGCAAACATTTGCACATTTTTTTTTACGCCACAATTTTTTTTGTGATTCCACAGTGTTTACTTATTGAATGAAGCCAACAGGAATGTGCCTGCATGCATATTTATTCACTCCCATCGCCAAACTAGAGGATTTTAAATCTCATCCCTTTGTTGACATTTATCGCTTGCATACACTTTGCAAAGTTACACTTTCATAGTTTATTCTGTGAAATACTTGAATGGGGCTGATATTTTATTCATAAAACTGCAATTATACTGTGCCCTCACCAGTAAAAAAATCAATACCCGACTGGTATTTATTTATTACCCAAAATGAAAACTAAATGGACCAAATGGTACACAATTACATCGCAAGTAATTGCATACCCATCAACAAATTGTTTTATAAGCACACATTTAATTTTAATTGCTTTTTTGAGATTTTAATTTTGTATTTACACAAATGCTGCCTACCTAGACTGCTGAATACGTACATTACTGTATTTTACCCAGTAAAGTACAGATTTAGTCACAGCCAAATGATATATTATAGTTCTACCTCATCACTGTAAAAGCCGGCTTCTATCGCATGGTAGGGGAGTTTGGACTTGTGGTGTTTGGGCCACTTCTTGTCTGGGAGTGAGCCTTAATGGCTGGATTTATTAATACAATACAAAGGGAAATGGTTCTGTTAGCTAGAGAAAAAGCCTAAATTTAGCATAGCACTATGTTATATGCTCTTTCGGTGCCTAGATTTACTGGAAAGACCCGAATTACCGGAAAGACCGCCGAAATACCGGAAAGACCAAAGAATAATAGGGAAACATTGATTGGTGATTATTGATTAATGGATATTTAAAAAGTAAATTTTGTTTATAATTTGATATAGATTTATATACATTTTTTACTTGTGCATTTCTATAAAACATATGCAGTGTCAGCTATTCACATACTGGTATGTCCACCTATACCTCGAAGCAATATACACCATTTACATTGATTGGGTTATTAGTTTATTGTGTTAACAAGGGTTCTTTAATTAGGCTGGTTAATTCCCCCTTATTGACATGTTGATTGGGATTATTAGTTCTCAGTAGGGGTTAACAATTGTCCTTTAATTGGGCCTTAATCCAATTTATCATTTCTTTGAATAAACAAGATTCGAAGAGAGGGTTGAATATTTAAATGATACAATTATATTGGCAATAAGCATACAAAATAAGCTTCACCCGTATACATTACTAAGCATAAACTTAGTGGATAGCATATTTTAATTCCCTATTATTCTTTGGTCTTTCCGGTATTTCGGCGGTCTTTCCGGTAAATCTAGTTACTAAAAGAGCATGTGACACAGTGCTATGCTACTATCCTCTTCCACAGAAAGGTCAGGACTTTTGTAAAGAACCTGACAAGGCAAGGATTTTTCATAAAGAATGTATAATTAACCATCAAGAGAGGAAAGAGACAGCCAAGGTTAAAAACAAGTATGTACTTTTTAAAATGTGGCAACAAGGTGAGGCAATAGATAAGTACTAAGCCCAGCTAGAGAACAATCTTCAATGATTTTAAACCAAAGAAAGCTAACCATAAACCGTGTCTCCAAGTATCTTCAACTCCTCATTATCCACAATATCCCCATTATCGAGTTTCGGGGTAGAGACGGAGTTGTCTCCCTTGCAGATGTCAGCTGGTTTTTGTGCGTTTTCGGTGATTTCTGGTTTATACTGATCAGAATCACAATCGCTACTCGACTGAATTACACTTTTGAAAAACCCTGCTATACGCTGCATGTTTCATTCGTGATAAAAGTACGTGTTTATTGCAATTTTGGCTGCTAATTGCATTTCGACTTTTACATGGAGGCGTTTTCGTATCTCCAATTAAAGAGTTTCGAATTCGACTGGTTGACTGACTTTTTTACAACTGTGGACGTAGACACCTACTTGGTGAGAGTGTGGTAAAAAGATGTTTCGACATTTAGTGTAACCCAGCGATAATAGAGGGCGCAGTGGAAACAACATGTTATGAATCAGCAAATCAGAAGACGCACGGACTGAAGGCAACGAAAGCCCGCCAAGTAGGAGAACTGAGCGGCATTCAGACGACAGAACTCAGTGTGGGAACACCGACACCTCTTTAGAAGGTAAGTCCCTGAATCACCATGTAGTTATATTTATGCATTAATATGAAATAGGTGCGACCTAACTGCAACCAACCAATGGCTAATAGTATTTGGCTTTAATGATTCGCCTGCTGGGAAAGGGCTGACCTCTTGGCTCTCGTTTGTGGTGTCTAACTGTTAGTTTATCACTGTCCCACTGGATTCCTGATCTTTGCACCCTTACTTACTTTGTGTAAGTGTACGACAAAATCCCCTGGACACCCCTGCTCATTTTAGTACAGGGAGACATAATAAAGATAAAAAATGGTCATTTGTTGAATCTCTTAAAAAGACGCATTTGGGATCGCATCACTCAGAGAAAATGGAATTCTTAAGACAGATAAATATATGCTATAGGCAGTTTTAATCAGCCTTCACAGGCGAAGGCGACTCTGACCCGCCCTCTAAAGGGGCTTGTCCGTTCTCCCCCATGGGGTACATAACAGTTGACCCGAAAGGGGACGCCAAGCTGTTGGACGAACTACATGTTTTGTTTTTTTTCTTCAAAATTCCAAAACCGCATTCCCTGGTGTAATGATCAAAATTTGATCGTGTCAGTACTATAAGAAAGAAAGAAATCCAGGGACCCCTATGTTTTTGAAATGCTGCAAGCTCAAGATTTATTGGTGTTATTTGTACATTTTTGTGATACAGGCTGTTATTTGATTAAAAGGAGGTCCATGCAGGGAATCAATGCATGAATAGTCAGTCTCTCATACGCGGATCCAGGATTTTTTTTTTTTTTGGGGGGGGGGGGGAGGGGGCTGCCTGAAAACAACACTGAAATTTTTTAGTACTCAACTTTAATATTTTACATTTTACAGTTATAGAGAGGAGGTCCCGGATCCGTGCATGCCCCCATAGTTTTGAGAGACTGATTCTAGGGGGTGGGGTACTCATATATTTTATACATATGAATAGTCCCATAGCCCTCTTTGCAAAAAGTGGGAGTGCCACCATACTTAAGAATTTAGCCTCCTTCAAAAATGAGAGTCCCAGCACCAAAATTAGGAATTCAGGACTGCCAATCAGCAGTTAGTGAGAGCTCTGACGATGCTATGTTCTTGCACTTCTTTATTAGATCGCAGCTCATGGGAGCGCAGTGGGTCAGTGGTAGAGTGTTAGAAACGAGACTACGGGCCGCTGCGGGTTCGAACCTCACCGGCGTCACTGTGTAATGTTCTTGAGCAAGAACATTAATCCTTGGTTCAACCCAGGAAGATCCCTCCGTAAATAACTGAAAGAGTGTTGATGGGAATTAAAGAATCAAACCAAGCAAAGTTCGCCACTCATCCTCTTTAACTTTAACATTTGTATAATAATTAATGCATTTTTACTTTCTGGTTAAAAACAATTACGAACTTTGGATAGTCCATTGTATGGAAAAAAGGGTGTCAGGTAAACTTTTCTAAAATATTGTATTTTTGTACCTGGAGCTCTTTTTTTACCATAGCAAACAGTGTAGACCCTGGTGAAATGCAGCATGATGTTGCTTTGAATCTGGTCTTCTCTGTTTGTAAAAGTACTCCCGTTTAGCGGTTACAAAAGAGTTATGCTTACCATGCACATTTCGTATCTGGTGGACACATATTAGCCCCTGTTCTTGAATATATTTTGGCATCTGCAGTTTCGTCATATGATTTTCCAGGGTGTCCGGACAAGTATTTCTAGGAAAGTTTATACATAATGCTTTGTTATTTCGCAGAGTGGATGGAAGTGTTCATGAATAGCCGTAAATAAAAATAAAAAATATATGGGCCTCAATGCGACAAACAAAGTCTTATTAAGATTCAAATCAGCTTGCTCAGCTACGGTGACTAGCTGGAAAATTAAAATTTCGCTTGAAGCAAATTCATATATGATGCTTTCCAAAGGCGAATAACAAAGGCGCAGATCGGCCCGCGCTAGTCAGCGCCTTTGCTGTTCACACCCTCGGCCCTAAAGACAAGTTTTCTTGCATTGAGGACCTTATGTTAACACCATTACATGGCATGTTTTTTGTTTAGATGGCCTCTAAATCCAGAGATCGAAGAGTAAGTTTTTGGGCACGCAAAACACGCATACGTCTATGAACGCACAGCGGCTGATGGCTGGTGATCTTTGGTACAATGCATAGTCTCCATGCGCGGATCTAGGAATTTCTGTCAGGGTGGGGGGGGGGGGGGGTAGTCTGACGGCCAGAAAACAGCCTGGACAACGTTTTTTTTTTGTTTTCTTTTAATCCTCAACTTATTTTACAGTTTACAGAGGGGGTCCAATGGTTTTATTACAAAGAAAACTATATTTTTCAAAGGATCAAGGGGGTCCAATTTTTCTAGGGGGGGGTTCAGGGTCCAAGTGTTTATTTCTATAGAAACCCGTATAACTTGTGATTTTCCGGGGGGGGGGGGGGGGGGGTCCGGACCCCCTATCACCCCCTCTGGATCCGCACATGGTCTCATCGCCGGGTAACTCTACCTCACTACATGTGTAAACTACCCGGTAGGGTAAAGTCGGGTAAATTCGGACACTATTTGCAAATAGTGCTAATCCAGATGAGACGGCTCCTTATGAGCCGTCACATCAGGAGTTTCACTATTTGCTTAGGTAATTTATTTTTATTCCAGTATTTGAAATATGAAACAAACAAGGTTGCTGTCCGAAATTAGCCGTCTGTCCGAATATACCCGACTTTACTCTATACATTTAACCTCCATGGATATGCCATAACGGTATAGGACCTACTACATTTTGTTATTGTCAGGGATATTGGATATTCAGAAAAAAAATATGGGGATATTTGCCAGTTTATGAGGGATACTTGCCTGTTTACTTCAAGGAATATTGTTACCCCCCTCCCCCTCTAAACAAGCCTCTACAATACATGGGTATTTTGTGAGCGCAACTCCTCATACAGTCATCCGGTTATTGTTGGTTCACAGTTTAATGTTCCTCCTATTTGTTTATTCTCCGTCTTTGGTTCTTGCTTTGTTATGTATACCTCTGTTCCTTCTCTAGTTTTGCAAACATCTTGACGAGGAAGATGGAGATGGCTGCTTTATTTAGTTGTCCTACCGATGTCTAAGCTTTGGTCTGTGGCTCTTTCTAACGTTACTGTGGGTTGGTCTGCATTGTAAGATTGTGGTATTTCCTGCTCATACGGCATGCACGGTCCCAGGAAATATCGTCGGGGGGGGGGGGGGGGGGGGGGTCCAGGCCCATCCGCCACAAGATGTTTCAGTCATCAACTTAATTTACAGTTCTTTTTAAAGAAAACTATAATTTTCCAAGACTCCAGAGAGGGTCCAACTTTACCCGGGGGGGGGGGGGGGGGGGGGGAGGTCAAAAAGTATAAGAATCCAAATAGCTTGTGATTTTCCTGGGGGTGGGTTCGAACCCCCTTTCCCCCTCTGGATCATCACATGAAAACTCACTCTTCAGATGTTTTGCTCATGGTTTGAAGATGTGCATGTCATGTGCTTTGGACATTATCGTCAAATTATTTTCTCTGTCACTTTTTCATGAACTTGTGATCCAATTACAGGTTGATATTTGCATTTTAGATACGATTTTGATGCTCCCCGAATTTGGTCCTGAGTCTGGGGCGTTGGCAACTGTTGGGGAGTTTGTCCTTTGTGTTACAATGACGTGACGTCATTTACATTTTAAATGACGTAATTGATTGCACCTGGCGGCCATATGCAGCGATATAATGCAAACAGATCAACAACAACAACAACAAAAACAACAATGAATTGACAGCAAGTGGAAGTTTAGGAAATCGCTTCCACATGTTTTATCGGACGTTTTATCAAACGAAAATAAAAGAGTTTGTGACGGAAAGGGTATTGTCGCAAAAAAGACTGCAGTATTGATGTGACTTATTTCATGTATTATGATCCGTCGAAATGGAAATGAAAAGCTTGTCGGAGCGGTTTCCGTTTGGAAAAAAATCGCAACAGATCTTCTAGAATAAGGTTTGTTTTATTTCTAACAAGTGGCGATGGAAGCATTGCTCTGAGTGTTTAATTTAGCAAGATAGTTGTATTCAGTGCGGAAATACACCGGAAACAACCTCCAGGCTCCAGTAGCCGGAAGTTGCTTTGACGGTCGAAAAATTATGGCCTAGTATGTAGAAGTGGGTGGGGTATGTCACTGAAAAAAGCATGTCTAATCGTAAAAGCAACCAACTCTCGTGTTGGCAGCCTTTGGCTGCCAACACTCGGTGGTTGGTTGCTATTACAGCTGACACACCCAATCGCCCTATTTATTGGGTGCGTTCGGAGTTATGCCAATAGCACCATTGGACTACAAATGCCGTTCGGATTTCAACCATTTGTAACATTGGCTTACCATTGGTACCTTTGGCTGCCAACGGGTTTTACCTTTGGCAGCATATTTTGCAGACGCTCTAGAGCGTGGGTAAAAAGATTCACGCGGGAAAATTACGTCATCTAGATGGATGACTTGAAAAACCTATCCGCTGAAACCAGTGGGGTAACAACCATTTTCCCCATCCAGTTGACTATTAACAACAAAAACTACAAATTTTTGATGACAGGGGAGACGATGAAATATATTTTAGACAGCAAGTTGCTATCTTATTCTTGTTTTCCATTTTAATCCCTGTTGTGGGGATCGAATCTGGACCTCGAAGCAAGTGATTGGACTGAACCTAATTTGAGCATTTAGGGGAGGGTCTGAGCTTTAATGTGATAGCAGAAAAAGAATTTTTCAGGCAGTGATAAGCCTGTTATGGCCGTTTTACTTTTACTAACAAAACATATGTTTGTAAAATTGTGCGACGGACTTTGCATAATGCGGGATTTCATCCCTTTTGAATTGCATAGCCCCTTCTGATACGCGGTGGACCTTAACTTGGACATGGTTCTCTTAATCTATATGTGTAATTATTTATAATAACATATTTTAGGGTATATGGATCCCGACAGGGGGCCCAAAAACAGACGCCCGCGGTTCGATTTCCGAAGAATCTCGCACTAACGCAAAAGTTAAAATATGCGCTTATACAGGCCTATCTCTACGCGCTGTAACAGGCTGGTCAGTCGTACAAAAATTTTGATTCTGGTATCAAAATAAAGCTAAGACCCTGCTCTATTGAGCTTATTCTCGATTCAAACCAATCACTTGCTCCTGGGTCCAGTTTCGAACCCGAAACAAGTTATTATAAATGTCCGAAAATCGAAATATAGCCCGTCTATGCTAATGGTAGCCAATGACTGCCATCTGTTGCAAATGGTAGCCAAATGGTCTTCATTTTTTCAGCATTGCGTCAATTTTACCGCGACGCTATTCCAGATAACGTGTATTCATAGTTCCCACTCAACCAATAGTTACTTCCCTTTGGAAATATGGTCAGCCATGTTGTAGGTCATAAATCAATAGACCACATAGTGAAAAAATAGAAAATCTATTTTTTTTACTTAGCAAGATTATTTTTTCATGTTAAACCAAGCATGTTTATTTTTTAATTCCATTTTTGCATAAATCATTGCAACTGTCACGACACAAGTATGTGGAGGATTTTTGAAAAATAGGTATTTCTATTTTTTGCCTATTTGTCTTATTGATTTTTGACCATCAAGATGGCTGACCTATGTTTCAAAGGGAAGTAACTATCGGTTGAGTGGGAACTATCAATTTACATGAAGTCGCTTGAAAATCACGTATGTTAAGGCCTCATTCTGAACCATTGAACAGTTTGTCATGATTGAATGCTTATTTGATTAAAATGTGTATTTGTCTTGTTGTTTTATTTCTTGCCCATATTGTTTTGGATATCGTGTCATATTTTGTATGTCGTTATTGCAAATTGCGCGATGGGGCTCAGGTAGGTTTTATTAGTATAATTTGATATTATTCCTATATCTGTAACTGCAATCATAGTCCTCAGTTATTTAGTATTTTGTGGTCACCATGACCCAGTTCTCGTACTTTATCCCATCTTATTTTCGCGTGTATGCGTGCCTACCTTTTAATTTCGCGTCAGCATGCATATTCGCGCGATTTTTCATTGGCGAAGACCCACTGCTGGTGAAGAAATGATGTATTATACCAATGCTATAAAGATGCTTAATTGTGTAAGTATGTTTTATTATCCCCTTTTCCCAACATTTTTTCAAGTTAATAAGGGTGTGCGCACATACATACTATATATAGATACATACCACCCAGAATTAATTTTATATTGACCTGACAGAGTTTACGAAAGTTTCCTAGACTTTACAGGACAGCCGGTCTGGTGTAATGGAAAAATCTGCCTGACCGACCAGGATTTCACCAGACCGACACCATATGAGAACAAACAACAAAAAAGAAAAAATATAAGTTTTTGAGTTTGAATGTTATATAATGTATAAATATGATCACAAAATATCCATGACAGCTCAGTAAAAAAAATTTTGACTGCTGCTAAACACAGTTTTCCAATATGGCTTTTGATTGGTTGATTAAAACAAGAGTATTTTTATATATTCCGCCAAAACAGTAACTTTAGGGTCCAGGTTTCACAGGACAGTCGGTCCTGTGATAAGGTAACTCTTGTCAGACCGCAGGAAAATCTGCCAGTCATGTCAGACGGTCCTGTGATGTTTCATAATGACTGACCTGACAAACCACCTTTACATGATGAAAAGTTAACTTCTTTTCACTTCAATTTTCAATATCATTTAATTGCAATCTTTTGAGTGTCTGCTTTGGACGTGTCATAAGAGCTCGGCAAACTGAGTTGTATGACATTGGCCAACTCTAGACTTGCATAATATTGCTTCATACTTTTATTCATTTAATGGCAATATTTTGATGTCCGTTTTTGGAGATTTGCATAATATCTCTTTGTAGTTGTATGTTATTTGCCAATCCTCGACATTCATAAAATTGTTTTCATTTCCAATCATCATAAAATTCATATTGGTTTCAGTCCCATGCAATTATGGAACTATGTGAATTTTTATCATCATATGTGTCTGAACTTTGTTTTGATATATATTTTTCAAATGTTTATTGTGTTCAGTCACTTATAGTCTGTTTCTTAGAACCTCTCGTATGAGCTTCAAACTGAAGCCATTCTATAGATTCTAACGAACACATACTTTCTAGTTTCGAAATTTATAGTGTATCAAATGAAACTTTTCTACATTATTCAAACTATGTAAATCTATAGAAATTTGAAATCTTAGTGTATACCTCTGGTTCTTATTTTTGGTCTAGTTTGTTTTGCATGGAAACATAATGTTTAAATTATTCATTGAACCAGATTTAGTCACCTTATTTGACAATCAATGCTTACATCAGATTTGATGCTGGCTGTTACTAGTTCTTTGCAGCTACATAGCCGTCACCGAATCAGTTGGCAAAACGTCATTGTTCATTGTTTATCAGCTATATTTAATGTAAATTTTGGTAGTGCTCTGTTTGGGCCTTAGCCATTATTAGTTTCGCAGGCATTGCCAATTCTGACATCATATGAAATTATAGCTATATCACAATCCATTAATCCATTTATCAGATCATAATTGATTTGAGTTTTGTGTGTGCTCTGTGTCAGCCCTTATGGTTGCATAGGCATAGACAACTCCCACACCTTAAACTACCATTCTTTCATTGTTGTTGTAACACTAGATTCATACCTCATTTACCTCAGCATATTTCATTTTTGTGTAAGAACATTCAGTGATTTGATTCCTTGTCCGTACATTTATACTATTATATTCTATCATATTCTATTCTATATTGTCTGAAAATCATAGATTTAGCTCAGTTTGTAAGTTTTTATGATCTAAATGAGTCTTGGATTTCTTGTGGATTTTCTACATTTAGTATTTATTATCCATATTTTATATTAATCCATAAATCCTTATTATAGCAGTATTCAAAAATTAGTAAAACTCATTTTCTATACTGCTGTATTATAAGTATATATTATATTACTCAACTGTTTATTATTTATTTCATTATCTAAACCTTGCTAAGATGTGTATACTGATTTAAAAATCATGTAATATAGTTCTTATAAGATCACACTATAAAATACTATCTTTAGGTAATCACCTTGTAGAACTCCAGTTATGTCATCAACATATATATTTTTGTTATCTTTGATTTAGGATCAAAGTACCGCTTCTGCCATTGATTTAATATATATGTTGCCATGTATTATCTTGTGATGTATTTGATATGCTGTTTTTAACTGCATCACATGATCATGCTGGTTAGGAGTGATTTGTGATAGATTGATTAATTTGTCATAGTACATTTTGCTTTTGAGTCATTTCTGTTCATCGTGATTTGTGATGTCATGGCAGATTCTGTCTTTAGCTATTGAGAAGGTTACATAGATAAGTTTGAAGTATTTGCTCTTGTAATGAGTACTTTTTAATTGGTTATTTTGATTAATATAATATTTAAGTTTAAGATTATCATCCAAAAATTGAATTTGATAATTTGGTTATTGAATGGAAACTTATTCCACCTTCATAGATGACATTTATTTTGTGTTAGTATTATAAATTTCTGTCAGAACAAGTTTTCAAATTGTCCAAATGTTTATTTTGCTTGTTCACTACACTTTGTAAAGTATACACATTGCAGTGAGATTTGTATATTCATCTTCAATTTGCTTCTTTGGTTTAAAAAGATTTCTGAATTTCCATATCGAACAGTTTCAGTTGATGTAATGCTTTTGGTTAATTTCAAATCTTCAAGTTCCCAGCACTCAATTTAGCTCATTCCATAATATTCTCAATTTGGCATATATACCTAATTAAATTAGCATATCAACCTAGTATTTAAGCTTATCAACCCTTATAATTACTTCGGAATTTAAACATATCCGGTATCATCCTGTCATATCAGTAATATCATTATCAGCATCATTCTCATATCCTCATAAGTATAATCATATTACCTTAGATATTCAAATTTTCCAGGAACCATTATTTCAGTATAGATTTCAATTTTATGATCCTTTTAGCTCTGAAAGGTCCGGTGTCTGTCCGCATACTTTCAACCAAAGGATACTATTTTGATGTGTATTATGGCTCTGGAAGAAATGGCATCTTTCCTCGGTATTCCAACCATAGAGTAGGTTATATGGACCTGGATCATTTTGATATCTCTAGTGTTATATGTAAAAAGTCATATTATTCATAATTATTCATTCAAAGTTTTGTGGTGTGTCCCATCCTAAAATTTATTACTATTAATATTACATCGTTATTTTCCAGGTCAGTATATTGAGGCATTTCAATATATCGTCGCGGAGAATACCAATGGGGTTTTAAGAAAATTTCCATCATGGATACTATGAGTGCCCATGGAGAGAATTTATATTTTGAGGGGGAGGGGACCATCACTTTGCTTTAATATGATATCTTGGATATCAAGTCAAAATTGTCAATTATGTTATTCGCTTTAATTGTATGTTTAAAAGGTGTAATGCCACACCAAAAAAGTACATGTAAATTTATTTCCATTTATGGAACTCTTTTGGAGTGAGCGATAGTGTATGGACATGTGTGCATGTTTGTTACATGCATGCATGAACATACAATATGGCTCGAGATGTTTTGGTGCTGGGGATATTCCGGGTTTGCATTTAGGTTGTCCACAAATGCGGTATTGCTGTATTCGAGGCAGAAAACTGTCCAATACAGGAATACTGCATTCTGTATGCGAAATCTCTCCTTACCCGGAATGCTCTCACACAACCAGAACATCTCCGGAATGGATGTTGTCTTTTTATGTTGTGATTATGTATATATATATATTAAATTGTTCAATCATAGTGTATTTACACTACTCCACTATTTATAAATCAAGGGGGGTGGATTTCATAAAATAGGACGTAGTGTTTTTCAAAAGACTTTAAGGGACATTTTTTTCTACATAGACTTTAAGAAAGGATTTAAACCCAGGCCAAGGGGGATGGATTTTATGACAAATATTAAATGTGAGCATTAGTTTTTCAAAAGGAGGAAGAGTGTGGTAAAAAGATGATTCGACATTTAGTGTAACCCAGCGATAATAGAGGGCGCAGTGGAAACAACATGTTATGAATCAGCCAATCAGAAGACGCACGGACTGAAGGCAACGAAAGCCCGCCAAGTAGGAGAACTGAGCGGCATTCAGACGACAGAACTCAGTGTGGGAACACCGACACCTCTTTAGAAGGTAAGTTCCTGGATCACCATGTAGTTATATTTATGCATTATAACAGCGGTTAATACCACAGGCCATCCCAGTTTTACAACAAGAGCACCTCAGGTATGCTGGGCGTAGTTAATGATCTAAAATAGACACGTAAGACTAAAGTTAAATATACTTGTTGTTGAATGATGGGGGCTGTGCCCCCACTCCCTTCTTTTTCAGATGAGGTTGTAGAAAAACTGCTTATATTTCTTTAGTGAGATCTATTTTGGACTATGGTTCTATTATATGTGATCCTTATCAAAGAAACTACATTGAAAAGTTAGAACACGTACAGAGACAAGCTGCAAGGTTCATTTCAAATGACTATCAGTTATTCGGGGAGGGATGCGCCACAGGAATGCTACAGACTATCTCCGTTAGAAAAAAGCATTGCAGCATAAACAGACTTGTTGTCTTAAAGATGTATTGTTACTATAATGTTCTGTGGCTCTTCATCACGGTGCCGTGGATTGGTCTTCAGTATGTGATTGTGGTATTTCCTGATCATACTCACTTACTTTTTTGTCTTCATGTATAAGGTGGTCGAGGGGTTAGTGCCGACTATCCCCCCTGAGGAGTTTCTGAAACAAGCTAAAACCAGGAGACAAATTGAAGGAAAAGAGTTTAAAGACCATTCATTACACATTATAATTGACAGTCACATCATAAACAATAATAGAGGATTAACTGTTGCAAATTAAAAAAGTGAGCAACTCAAAAATTCTTTCTTCGTGAAAACAGTGATAGATTGGAACCATCTGAGCACAGAGCAAGTTCGCACAGAGACAGTCGAGAGCTTTAAGCAAGCTCTCTCAACACTAAGTAACTTAGCTCTCTCTCTCCCAGTGTACTACGTCAAATAGGCCCTTCACTGTATCCAAGCAGAAGCGGTCTGATTCATATGATTGCTGATTCAACCGTTTCCAATTGGAAAATAACAGTAATTGGTTGGATGCAATGAAACTTAAATACTGTATTAATCTTAACTACATCTACATATTGGCATTACACTGTAAAAAAAACTTGACATTTCTTTAATGGTGCGCAAGGAAGAATCTTAAGAGAAAAAAAAGCGAGAAGTATAGAAGCAGTCAGATAAGGAGAATGCAATTAACTAAAAGGAAGAAGTACTAAAATATTGTTCCCAGCCACTTTTCGCCTATCTGAGTCGGGATCTGAGTGTGACCAATCCACCTTCCCTGTGGTTACCTGGGTACCAGGACAGACAGCACAGCTCAACACTGGTCATTTAGGTTTTAGGTGGATCATTTTTGTTATTTATTTTTCGTGTTTGTCAGGCTTTCTAGTCTGTTCATTGCAACCTTGTGGCCACCTGCTGGGAAAGGGCTGACCTCTTGGTTCACTTGTCTGTGAAGCTTTCTTATGTTTTGTCACTTTCCCTTGTGGTGTCCTGGGTCAGGTGTGGTGCTTGATTGTATCAATTCCTGATTTTTGCCTTCTCACTTACTTTACTTCATGGCCAGGCAGAACTCTTTCCTGATCATAATCACTTACTATTTCCAAAGGGTAATAATTGTGGTCCTCTTGTTGCAGATTTGTTTTTGTTTTGTTATGAGAGAGACTTTATGTTGTCACTGTCAGACAATAATCAAACTGATATTAATGAAGCTTTTAACTCCATCTCTAGATAATTAGATGACTTACTTAATATTGATAATCCTTATTTTGAACATATGATAGGTCAGATCCCACTGAACTTCAGTTAAATAAAACGAATTCTGCTGATACAGAAGCCCCGGTTTGGACTTGAACTTGTCCATAACGAAAGGCATAGTTTTATCTAAGATTTATGATAAACGAGATGATATTAGGGCGATGATTTGGTACCAGTAAAATGCATTTAAGCCCCCTGGTGGCTTAGGCTGCTGTCCAATCTAAGGTGGTGGTTCTGTTGTTGTTGACTTTTTGTTTATTGTTACTCCCATTGTTGGAGTCTGTAATTGTTCTATGTTTTGCTGTACGTTACTTTATGTCCATTCTAGTATTGCAATCATCTTGATGGGGAATAGAGAGCTGATTGCTTTGCTTAATTTGTCTTCCTGGTGTCTCGTGATGGTGGAGCGGCTCTTCCTCGCGGTGCCACGGGGTTGTCTGCAGTTTGTGATTGTGGTATTTCCTGATCATACTCATTTACTATTTTTGAAATAGTAAATTTCAAATTTCTTGATGGAGATGTTCCTTGCTCCCCTTCCTATGGTGTATATATTTCGCAACTTATTCGGTTTGCGAGAGTGTGCTCTAATGTTCATAACTTCAACAACAGAAACCTATTTTTGACTGTTAAGTTATTTAAACAAGGTTATAGATATAATAAAATTCGAAAAGCATTTTCTAAATTCTACCACAGACACTCAGAGTTAATTGTTAAATACAATATTGGTTTAAATACTCTTCTGCATTGCACGATGGTGGGTCAGGCCTCAGACTCAATGACGGCTCTAATGCAAATATTATGATGGGAATTTTTGGCACTTTGGATTCTAAAAAATAATAAAATAAATAAACATTTATTTATTTTATTTATTTATTTTTTCTAAATCAATAAAGAAATCAACTTGGAATTTTCAAGTGTAATACAGTCATGTTGGGTATTAAATCAATTGTCGTTTTAAGCAGATTCTGAATCTGGAAATGATAGTTTGACCAGAATATATTTAATTCAAAATTTGAAGATTTTAATTTATTTTGCAACTTTAGACCAGAATATGTCCCCTTAATTACTGAGTCGAACCCAAGCTTCTCGCAGGTGTTGACATCAATTAAGGTGACCATATTTTAGCGTCTTACATTTGACGAACAATGGCGCTGTTCACACATGATTTCAGTTGTGCAAACATACTCACGGGAGTTGATATCATAACGTCTGCCAACCACGTCCGTTTGGCGGCGGCGCTGTTTTCCGTCAAAGAGATTTGCTTAATGAAATGTTATAATTTAAGATAGTTTGGATCTACCAACTCAGCGGTTAAGATATAATACTGATTGGATTTACCAACCGAAAAGTTATGACATTTACTCTATTTTGGTAATTTACCAATTTTGAAGTTAGAAATACAATATTTAGGATTCGGAAAGTATCACTTGGACTGTTCCAGCATAGTCATATTAGTTGAACATACGTTATATTTCATGATATTTGAGGAACTTATATGTTTAGTATATTTGGGTTTACCAGTTGGACGGTTCATAGTACATGTGTAATGAACATTAAGGTTGAGTAACGTAAATAGAAGAAGAAAATTGGAACTTGATATCTGTCTCCAGTGTTGTTATTTATTTAAGTATATTGTGAGCCCAGATATACCGCTCACCACACCTCTTACAGCTCACCATTCCCTAAGTTCCCCAGAACATTCAAAGTGACTGATATCTCCACCTTTAAACAAAGCTTAAATCAGTGGGTTCGTGCTTGATGCTTGGCTGTAGCTGGGCCCACTGTGGCTCAACTTGAGGTTTTCTTTAGCTCTGACTATCTGAGAGTCATGAGCCCTTTTCTCTGTTTCATCTTAGTGCGTTAATTTGATTTTATTGTTTCTCTATGATGAAACATTGCAACAGTTAGGGATCCTCCATGCGAGCTTAACATTTTTGTGCTTTAACAACAGCAGAATCTAGGGCGAAGATTTGGTACCAGTAAAATGCATTTAAGCCCACCAGTGGCTTTGGCTGCTGCCCGTTCTAATTCGGTGGTTCTGTTGTTGTTGATTCGTTGTTGATTGTTACTCCCATTGTGGGATTCTGTAACTGTTCTATGTTGTGCGTTACTTTGTGTCCATTCTAGTTTTGCAATCATCTCGTTGGGGAAGAGAGAGCTGGTTGCTTTGCTTTGTTTGTCTTCCTGGTGTCTCGTGATTGTTGTGTGGCTCTTCCTCATGATGCCAGGGGTTTGTCTGCAGTTTGTGATTGTGGTATTTCCTGATCATATTCACTTACTATTTTTGTGCAGGGCTCACCTTGCCATTAGCCTTTGTAGCCATTAATTTAGCTACTAAAATTGTAGAGTGGCTACAAATTAAAGTCATTGATTAAAGGTTAAAATATGACATATTTGCAAAAAAGTGTATTTTGATTAGCTCTTGGATTTTCAAACAAATGCTTTTATTATTCCTACACACTTAATTATTGTGCCATATTTTACTCTTTGACTGCTGGATTTTTTCAATACCATCCGGGTATCAAACAGTTTGGATCCAGATCAGGCCCGACATTTTGTCCGGCCTGATCTGGGGCCAAACTGTTTGCAAAGGTTATCAGCAGACAATAAAAGTTGCCCCATGCATATACATAATAACAACTTGTTGATACTAACTACTTTCTGGCTAAAACCTTGGCTAATGTTAATTGCATTTGGTTCCAACTTTTTTTCCATTCGGCTAAAGTGTTGGCTACAACAAATTCTGAGCCAGGGTAAGCCCTGTTGTGATCTGTGACTGTGACATTACCTGAGGTTTTAAAGAGAGACTAAGATGCACGTTACCATGCCACTGATCCATGTTTGTAGATGCATAGATTTATCTGCACCATAATTGAGGGTGTCAATGGGGTATACTGATATGCGAATTATGGCCCTCAAACTTAACGGTAAGCGAATTTTGGCCCTAATGATTAATGGTTAGCGAATTTTGGGGGTTAATTTTACCCAATAGCTAAATAAGAGATGCTATTGATTAGCGAATTTCCGCCTAAAATATAATGATTAGCGATTTTGGGGAGGCAAAATTACCAAATAGCGGAATGACGCATTTTAATGGTTAGCAAATTTGATGGAAAAAAGTTATTCCACTTTGTATAGTATACCATCTAATGATCAAAACGCAGCTGTGTCCCCTTGCTTCTAGATTGGTTTTAATTGTTTACTGATTTTTGGGGCTAATTTTTACCGATTACTGATTTCGGGCCTAAATTTGACTGATTACTGATTTTTGGGCCATAATTTTACTGATTAGCGATTTTTGGGCCTAAATTTTACTGATAAGTGTTTTTTGGCCTAAATTTTACTAATTAGCGATGTTTTGGGCCCAAATTTTACTGGTTAGCGATTTCAGAGGTACTCCATTGAGACCCTCATAATTGTTTGCATTATGGCAAAATAGTTCATTGTTTGTTGTTGACTATAGATATCTCAAACTTCATAAAGCATTTTATATATTCTATAACAGATACTCAAAGTTGCGGATTAAAAACAATATTTATTAACAGACTCTTCTGCAACAAGGCATATCAGAACCTATATGTTGATTTAGTTTACAAATTCAAAAGAATTGTTGGAAAGTAAGACAGGAGGCAAAATAAGGAATCGATACAATGAAGTACCAAACCCTACCCAGGACACCACAAGGGAAAGTGACAAAAACACTATAAAACATCACATACGAGAAAGCCAAGAGGTCAGCCTTTTCCAACTAGGTGACTACAAGGCTGCAATGAACAGACAATAAAGCATGATAAACATGATACATAAATAACAAAAATGATCCCTAAAAGAAGCACCGCATTGGAACAGTCAGAAAAAGCCTAGTTAAGTGATCAATTTAAAAAGATAATTAAACGTTATAGAAGAGTGTGAAACAACATGGATATCATGCGACAGTCTGTATGCTTGGTTTTAAACCCAATTATTATGATTTATAGCTCTGTTTTCCTCTTTGATTGCACGATGGTGGGTCAGGCTACAGACTCAGTGATGGCCCCAATGTAAAGTTTTAATATGTTGCTTGGTGCCTGATGCTGTTGCTTGGTGCCTGATGCGTGTCTTTGGCTGGGCTAACGAAAATTCTACTTGAGGTTTTCTTTAGCTCTGACTATCTGTGAGTCATGAGCCCTTTCTTTGTTTCATCACAGTGTGTTAATTTGATTCGATAGTTTTTCTGTGATGATGCAGTGTATTAATTAGGAAGCTTACGTGTGAGCTAAAAATTGTCTGCAGAATCTAGGGCAAAGATTTGGCGCCTGTAAAATGCATTTAAGACCTACGATAGCTTAGGCTGCTTTCCTTTCTAAGGTGGTAGTTCTGTTGTTGCTGGTCTATTGTTTTATGTACCGCCCATTGTTTGTGGGGGTTCTATATTGGTCTTTGTTTTGGTAAGCATTACTTTGTGTCCTTAATCGTTTTGCAATCATCTTGATGAAGAAGAGAAAGCTGGTTGCTTTACTTTTATTGTCTTTCAGATGACTTGCTACTGTTAATGTTCTGTGTCTCTTCCTCACAGTGGTATGCGCTGGTCTGCAGTGTGTGATTATGGCAATCCCTGGTCGCATTTACACATTTCTGTCTGTTTGAGCAATAATATGTAACTATATGAAATCAACAACCTTATTTGATGAAGACAATGTTGTAGAACAAGACATTGCTATTTGCCATATTCTGTATTTGATTTTAACTACTTTTCTTTGGAGGAAGTCAGAATGTATTATTCCCATCATTAAAAGTGAGCATCTTTTATGTCAGACATATGAGAGTCTGTGGCCACGGCTGTTGTCCATTCTAGATGGCGATTCAATTGTTGTTTGTTGTTATTCTGACTGTGTGTAGTTTAAATTTTTGTGTTGTGTCTTTGCCGAGGAAAAGAGATCTTGAGCTGGTTACTTTGTTCAAGGTTGTGGCTGCCTGTACTCTGTGGTTATGGGTTTGTCTGTGACTGTTGCTGTCCCCCCGCGGGTGGGATGGGTGTACTCTGATTGTTTTCTATACACAAAGGTTTGGACGATTTGTTTTAGGTCAAAATCATGAATTTCGATATTTGGGGGGGGGGGGGGGGGGGGGGGGGGGGGGGTTTACAGAAAAATAAATATGTTTGTGGTAAGGACATTTCTGTGGAGATGTTTTAGAATTACCACTAGATTGAACTATTTTAGGGTCATTTTAGGTTTTTGTGTTTGTTTAAGGTTAAGCAGGGACTTTCCAACTAAATAGAGAGTCCTTGGGTTAAGGTACAGGATGGATTTTTTTTGGCGAATGGGGGGGGGGGGGGGGGGTATGCTAAAATTTCAAATTTTTGGGGTATGCCTGATTTTTTTTGTTGGTAAATAGTAGATGCTGGGACCGAGCCCATTTAGCAAGCAAAAAAGAAATTGAGATTACACCCCTCCCCCTTCCCAGCAAACATGCATATATGGGTCCCATATGGGCTATGGGGGTGCAAATGGGTTCCGCATGGGTCCCATATGGGTCATCCCATATTGGGTTTGCCCAGATGGGTCCCATATGGGTCCCACATAACAGCCCCATAAAGAAAACAGAAATGATATTGACATATTTATTTAAACTTATTTCCTTGTTTATAATGCATGGCTAGCTTCTACACTGGCGGATACAGAGGGGATTCATGTAATTAGCTTGAACCCCCCTTTTAGACACAATTATTCCATTTTCATGAGGAATTACCAGAAAAATCAGCATAAAATATCAAATGATTAGGTACAATTTTCAAATCGAGCCCCCTTTTGTAAATGTGAACCCCCTGAAATCCTGGATCCGCCCCTGCTTCTACTATTTATTTTATTTTATTTACATGGACAAGCCCACAACAACACCCTTGATCTCTTCCTAACAAATCACCCAAACCTAGTACAAAGCACAAAAACTCTGCCCCCTCTAGGGCAAGGGGATCATGACATAGTACATCACGAACTTAAAATAAATCTAGGTAGGAACAAGCAAAAGCAAAGGCCTGTCAAGCTTTACAAGAAAACAGACTGGGATGGTTTCAGAACGGATATGGCCGAATACCAGACAGAATTTCTCAAACTTTCGGAAAACATGAATACCAACAGTAAATGGAATCTGCTCAAATCTACACTTAACAAATTGTCTGATAAATTTATCCCTACTAAACTGTGCAGACCAAAAGACGGTCATCCTTGGATTAATAATTCCATCAAACGCCTTATGCGAAAGCGCGATAAACTTTACGCAAGATATAAATCAGACAGAACAAACTATAATATTAAATCTAAATTTACATCTCTTAAACATAAAATTCAAAGTGAAATTCGCCAAGCATATAACCAATACATACACTCAATTATAACTGACCAACCCGAAAATGCAGAACAACCGGCCAGGCCCAACAAACGTTTTTGGACACTTATAAAACAGCAGAAATCAGATAGTAAAGAGATCACCTCTTTGAAATCAAATGGTGTAACATATACAAAGGCTTCTGATAAGGCAAATATCTTGAATGGCCAATTCCAGTCTGTCTTTACAAAACCTGTCCCATTAAAGCTGAAACACCTTGCTGAACTGATCCTTCCACGCAAGCTCATATCCCCAACCATGCCCAACATAAATATTACAGTAAATGGAGTATCAAAACAACTCTCAAAGCTGAACCCAGGTAAAGCTGCTGGTCCAGACAACCTCACTTCCAGAATACTAAAAGAACTCCACAGTGAGGTAGCACCCATGCTCTCTGACATTTTCAACAGTTCATTGCGCGAGGGTAAAGTTCCGGATGACTGGCGAAATGCCAGTGTTAGTCCAGTTTATAAAAAGGGTGCAAAAACGAAGGCGGAGAACTACCGCCCCATATCCCTCACGTGTATCTGTTGTAAGGTCATGGAGCATGTCATAACCTCAAACATCATGGCCTACCTTGACAAACATCAACTCCTTCATTCAAACCAACATGGTTTCCGCAAAAAGCTCAGTTGTGAAACCCAGCTAATTCAATTTGTACAGGACATCTCTGACACACTTAATGAAAGTGGTCAGACTGACATTATTGTTATGGACTTCAGCAAGGCCTTTGATAAGGTAGATCACAAAAGGCTCTTGCTGAAGCTCCATCGTTTTGGCATAAATAATGATGTTATCACCTGGATTGGATCCTTTCTTTCAAACAGAACCCAAAGAGTTGTGCTTGAAGGTGAGGAGTCTGATATCTGTCCTGTCATGTCTGGTGTGCCACAGGGTTCTGTGTTGGGACCCTGTCTGTTTCTTTTGTATATAAATGATATGCCGGACATGATAGAGAGTAATATCAGGCTCTTCGCCGACGACACCATAATGTATCTTACCGTTTCAAACCAGGCAGATTGTCAGGCCCTTCAGTCAGATCTTTCAAAACTTGAAACCTGGGAGAGTGAATGGTTGATGGCGTTTAACCCCGACAAGTGTGAGGTGATCAGAATCACAAACAAGAAAAAACCAACCCGGTTCAATTACACCCTCCATGGGGTTGGACTAAAAGAAACTGATTCTGCTAAATACTTGGGGGTCAATATCTCACGTGACTTGTCGTGGGCGAAGCACATCAACCAAATCACAATGAAAACCAATAACTCACTAAAATTCATTAAACGCAACATCCAGACCAATAACCCTAAACTAAAAGAGTCAGCATACAAGACATACGTCCGTCCCTTAGTTGAATATGCGGCCTCTGTATGGGACCCCTGGCAGAAAAAATACATAAACAAAATTGAAATGAATCAACACAGGGCCATAAGATACATATTCAATGATTATAGCTTCACTAGTAGTGTAAGTAATATGTTATCTAAGCTTAACCTTCCAACACTTGAGAAACGCAGACAAATTTCATCTCTCACTATGTTTTATAAAATCAAGCATCACTTAGTTAATATTCCATTTCCAGACAATATTCAGCCATCCATGAGATCCAGATATACATTTCCTCGATCTAGGATAAACATTCATAGATACTCATTTTTTCCCAGAACTGCTAAACTTTGGAACAATCTCCCACCTGACCTTTGTAATAGTCCTGACCTCGGATCATTCCGAGCAGGGCTCCTCAAAACTCTTTAAAAAAACTGATAAAAACTCATCATCCTCATATTCATCAATTTCAACCTCATTAAACATTTTCATTACCCATTATATAAACACCATTCATGATGCCTTCCTCTTGTTTTTCTACACAGTCATGTTGATTTCTCAGCTCAAAAACCAGAAAATAACAAAATTCTAAAAACTTGTGAATAAAAATTGTTTTTGATTTTATTTCTTTTTTTCGAAACCGTCATTTGCGCACGCTGCGCACTCCATGTAATACTCACTAGAGGTGTTTGGAGTACCTGGCAGATTCAGATTCATATGAGACCCATATGGAACCCGGTCGCACTCCCCATATGGGTGCCCATATAGGTCCCATAGATACCGGTCCCACATAGATTGCTATCTGGGTTGTTAATTTATAGCAATCTTTTTGAAAAGTTAAAACTTGATAGTCATTTTCACATGACTGCCACAAACGAGAATGTTGTCGCAATCATAAACAAAAGAAAATGTCTAAAATTCATTATATATTTGATTTCGTTTATTATATTGTAAAATTGTCAACATGCACCCAGAAACACATTCATACAATTTCAGATTGACCGATTTATAGGTCGTAAAATTACAGCTGACTTGTGTTTTGTTTTGTTTATTTTTTTGGACAAAAAACTGAAAAACATAAAGACAAGCAGGTGATGTAAATTTGCCCTTACCTTCCTTGCTGTGTACAGAACACGTCCGTATGGTTTGGTTGTTGGGAAGGTAGAGGCAGGTTGTCCGCTATTGGTGTTGCACCACGTGGCTCCACGCACGGGTGGTTGTCATCGGCGACTGGTTACAGGTACAGTTGCTGTCCATATGTAGTTTGTAGTGGTAATCCAGCCGCCTTGTCGACGTAGCGACAGTCCACGGGTACAACACAGGTTTAGGCCTAAATGAAATATATTTGTGGTTCCTGTTGCATACCAACCAAATTTAGGGTAGGTAGGTAGGGAAATTTTTAAATTTTGTTATAACATTTAACAAAGAAAATGACAAAATCTGAAATAGTGCCCAGGGACAAGGTAAAGTGCGAGTTGCGAGTTGCGAGTTGCAAGTTGCGAGTTGCAAGTTGCGAGTTGCAAACTGTTGGATTCAAAATCTGAAAACTTATATCACAACGATTTGTTGGAATCAAAATCTGAAAACTTATATCACAATGTTTTGTTGTGAGTCCATTTATAAGAAAAACTAAGGTATTCATATACTGAATAAGTTGGCATCTTAGTTCAAGATGGCATTGCACAATGGGTGTCTAAATGATTACTTCTATTGGCTATTAGGTCATGACCTTGCTTTAATATCCCTTTAATACTGGAAAAAACAGCTGTTGGGAAGTGTCATCACAGTCATGCCCCCTTATATACATTGATTCTTGTGGCTTAATGCAATAACGTATACAACGTTTCATCAGGGTCTTCAATGTTTGCCAAAGTACACATTTTGGAGTCACTAGTATAAGACGGGTAATCCCCAAACACTGTAAAAAGTGTAATTATATATCTTTGATGGCTGCTGGGCTGACACTTATCTTGATGAGCTCAAATGTTCTATTTGATTGCATTGAGAATAGCTACAACAGTTGAATTGCTTAAAATTTATCACTGGAGAAATGTTGGTCTCAAGCTGTTCTAGGTGTAAAGTATGCGTAAGTTTACACCAAATGCGGTGGCAGCTCAGATGCCATAATTATTTTCTAACAGTGTACTGTCCAACCCCAATAAGTGCATACAAAAAGGCAAACTTTTCGAACTGATCAGACTACTTATTCTTTAACGAGATAGAAAAAACAGATTGTATGCGCCTGCTTATATATTTGAAAACATTAAAAACAAAAACGATACCCTTTGTTTTTTATACTTTAGGAAAGAGTTGCCCTCTCGCTTCAGACCCAGAAAGACTCAAATCTGTCTGATCTGCGTGTGAGACTTGTTAGCCTTAATATGGTTGGGATTGAGAAACATACTATCATGAATTATGCACGCATGCACCAGCTGATCTGTGTATTTTTTGGTTTACACAGGCTAAAAATAGGTGTGTATTAAATTATAATTTTGTCGGCCTGTTAAAACAGATTACATGTGCGAAAAATAAAGATTATGATGAGTCTGAACAACTTTAAAACCTGTCAAATCAGAGTCCTTTTAGTCTATATGAAAAAAAATTGCCTTAGCGTATCCACTGAAGGCAAATTTTAGACACAAATAAAACTTAGATGTTTTCAAGTCTGATCAGTTGTTGGTTAGATTTTATTCTTACGCCCCAGTCGACAAATATTCAGTAATGTTGGGACAGGTCTTCTTGGGTTGAACCAGCACTATGTCTTGCTCTAGGACAGTGCCAACATAGTGATGCAGGTGAGGCTCGAAACAGCAACCCCTCGGTCTCGAGTCAAGCACTCTACCCCTGAGCCATCGCCCTCTATTCAAGGTTGATCTGAATATTCATTACATTATCTTAAATTGTTGGTTTGGCAGTGTCTCAAAATGCATTGTATGTTTATTTTCATTAAAGAGACTAAGTCTGCAACTATGAACATTTTTCGAAATTTTTTGTTTATTTTTAAATCATTTGTAAAAGTAGAATGAAGTTATGTTTTCACGATAAATCTGTTCACTATAGCTGAAAACTGTTATTATCTTTAAATAGTTGTAATCGCCATCCAGCTTCTTTTTTATTTTAACTATAACTCACGACATCAAGCTTTTTAGGAAAAGTGAAGATTTGTTTGCTTTCCCGTTTCGTGACAAGATACTGAATGATATATTTTGATAACTCCTCTAAAATAGGATTAGATTAAATTGTAAATTAAAACATTTGGCATTGACAATCTCAAAGTTTTGTTTTCTTATATTACCTTTTAGAAAAAAGAATAAAAAAAATGGGGGTCACCAAACCAATTTTCTTTCAGGAGAGCAGATTTTACCCCTACCCCCTCATAATTTGAGGATAATTCAATATAAAACGTTATGGAGTGTACTTTTTGTCATTTATGTCAATTTATATTACTTGTAGGAAGAAGTTCATTAGTATAAAGCTGAAAAAAGAAGAAAATAATAATTATGTATAATAGGTGAGATTGTTTGCAGACGATATAACACAGCAGTGGTGCTGTACCTTAAATGCCATACTAGGGTAGCTGTGGGCCTATCAGGTTTTCAGATGCTGGCATCTTAGATCCAGATTGCCATTTTTTAATTTGCACAATGGGTGTCTAAATGATAGCATCAACAGGCATTTTACTGTTCTATTAGGTTATGACGCTGCTTTAACTCTTCACAAGCAGGATGACCTTTTCCATGCTTTTGGTGTCGTCTGCTGGCTTTTTTTTCAAAATAACTTCTTAAAAACTTTCAGGAACATTATCAGAATGTCAAACGATTAAGATCCAGATCAGGACCGACGTTCTGATGGTGCTGGACTGGGCCCAGACTATTTGCAAAGGTTATAAGCAATGAGCAAAAGTCGCCATTAGCAGGCAAAATGTTAATGACAGTATTATGTAAGTGAGTCCAGTTGCAAGACAAATCAGGGTCAGTGTTTAAAACTAACGGACACTAACCCCCATTTTAGAAAGCTTAATGACCATTAATTTCTGACACAAACTCCCATGGGACATCTGGGCAGAAGTATCTCTCATAAGCACATGTTACATTGTAATCATTGCTGGGCATTGAACTTAGTTTACCTTTCACCTTGCATGCTCCAATTTCAATCATGAAGATCCAAAGCTATTTAACATTAAAGATTTTGTTTTCCATTTCTGTTTTGAAGCTAGATATCTTAAGTGTATATGAGTCAATGTCAAAATTCGTCAAATTTTGAATGAAGTAAAAGGAAAAATACGAATTAAATAAAATGATATTCTTTTTTCATGAAAGTAACTAGTTGTTTCTGAAAATACTATGAAAAGCGAAAAGAAACCTTAACAGCCAATCAGATCCTTATAATTAAGTTTCGAAGATCACATGACCAGATAAAATGTCAATACCGTAACAAACTTTAATTCCTGTTTTTTCTTCAAATCTCGTCATGGATATTTATTTTGTTGCATTGGATAAGTTCAATAAATCATGTGTTTAATTGTGGCAAAAGTAAAATTTGAACAAAATGATTATTTATGACAATGAGCAAACGTAAAATGCATTTTTTTATCTTTTAAGTGATTTTGCATACTATTTTCTCAGTATTTTGTTTAAAAACCACATTTCTAGAAAATTACAATGCTTTGGTATAATTGTAATCAACCAAAGGAATTGATCAGGTACTTAAAATCTGCACGTTCTCTCTGTCTGATATACTTTTTCCCCAAAAATATCACTGTTACGGTACTTGACAAAAATGTTATGGTATTGACCTTTCAAGAATATATGCTAGCGTAATTCTTCTGTTTAAGATTTTGGTGTAGAGCACTGTTGACCAGATTGCAATGTTAATACTCTTGACACATGTGCACAGAAAAAAATTTGGAATATATGGTAGATTGCATTTATTTCAAAATATTGTTACGGGTTTGACAAAACCGTTACGGTATTGACAAACCCTGCCTGAAATCAAAACAATATGTCAATACCGTAACAAAGTGTTTATACTCAAATTCATCATTCAATTTGTGTTTTATGCTTGTTTAAATTTGATAAAGCATTCTTATCATAAATTCACTTAATAAACTTGACTAAAAACTAATATCTTTGCATCCAAAACTGTACTTTTTTGACAGCATATGTCAAAACCATAACAAGATATGTCAATACCGCAACATTTTCATCGTTATGGTATTGACTGTTACGGTATTGATATATTCTACATATTTTTTAACCTAAAATAATGATTACTCTCTAAAACATCGCAACAAAAGTGATTTTTTGTTGAGAAATTTCATTTCGTCAAGATGTTAAAACCAGAAATCTTTTATCAAATTCCATTGTCCATTTTTGTGTTACGGTCATTTGACACAAAAAAAATATACTATAAAAATTTCACTCACCAAAACAGTATTTTCTTTTGCCAGTTCTGTAGATGCTTTACAAAACACATGTATTCTTAGTAAACAGAAAGTGTCAAATTAGTATGACAGAAAACCAGATTCAGCACCATTAGGGATCCAGTATTATTTTAGCAATTTATCAAGTGTTACGGTCTTGACATAAATGCTTGGGACAGAGGTTTTTTGGCAAAATAATGCAAAAAATGTAATGAAAAATCACACATTGAAACCTCCTACATTTACTTTGATAATGCTATTATCAATACAGCCAGTTAAAATTCCTGAGAAAATAACAGGTTTTTTAATAATTCTTGTCGAAAGTTCAATTTTTTCCGTTGGACGGGCAAAAATGCCAAAAAATGGGGTTTTAATCCAATAAAAAATATATTTACACACCAATATTTTTCAGTTTTATCAGCTAGCCTTATTAAGTATGATCAGTAGTATTGTGTGAAGAAAACAAAATCATGATCACATCAGCGGTTTTCATAAGATATGAAACGGACAAGAATTTTGACGAATTTTGACATTGACTCATATATTGCAACTTGCAAGCCTTGAAGGTGTAACTCGCAACTCGCAACTTGCAACTCGCAACTCGCAACTCGCAACTTGCAACTCGCAACTCGCAACTCGCAGATTACTCAGACTCTAGTGCCCATTTTCTCCAAAGACCATTTTAATGTTTAGGGTAGGGTTAAAAAAATAGGCAAGGTAGGCAACAGGAACCACATATATTTCATTCAAGCCTTATGATCAAATTCACACTTTGGTTATTTCTAGCGCGAATCTTCTTCTTTCTTTCTTTCTTCTGTATTTTCCGCCTGTCTATAGGCGCACGTGATGTCTCACTAATTAAATGTTAGAAATTAATAGGGGCTGGCGCCATATTTACTCTGGAAACATAAGAGTCTTGATTTGCTTACAATAACATTCAGCATTTCTGTAGTGTCCGGAAGTACATCAGGAACCAGTTTTCGACAGTCCACAATCAGTTACAACAATCAATTACACCATCTGTGACAGAAACCATGGACTGAGAAAGATCACCAAAGGGTGTTTAGGTGGTCTAAGAATCAAGAGACCTTATTCTTTTATTTCCAAAAGCAAATCTTGCGTTTTTGTCACTTTTCTTTTTTGATTTGATTCTTAACGTCCCATCAACAATCTTCCAGTTAAACAGGGAAGGGTCTTCCTGGGTTGAACCAGGGGTCCATTGAAACACCCCAAACCACCCCAAAACACCCAAAGCCACCCCAAACCGCCACCAAACCACCTCCAAACATCCTCATACCATATATTAAACCGCTTTAAACATATTTTGTAATTTCTTATCACCACACACGGGATCAAGAACCACATTACAAATACCTAACTGCATTATCTTTACTGGAAAGAATGTAATGGTTTGACAGTTGGCCAGGGCCCCCAAACAACATAATACTATACCCAACAATCCCCCGAACATCTACATACCATATGCCGAGCCACTTTAAAACTCATTTTAAACTTTCTTATTACCATAAAGGGCATCAAGTCAAATAAGTATCAAATGTTTCACTATAGTGTTCATACTGGAGAGAAGCCTAACACTTAATTGAATTCAGTCTATAGGTGCATGTATTTGAATCAGGAAATGATACTATCATGCCCACGAAATGGTAGTACAATAATATAGTTAATAATCTCAAATGTTTTAAGATTCTTTGACAGCACATTAATAAAAGAATAGCTGGTAGGAAGCAAAAAAGGGAAATAAATGTTGTGGTTGTCTTGGTCCGGAGAGAGTGTGTGGAGTAGGGGAGGGGTGTTAGGTGTGCCTGTACATCCTGAGAAGCTGGTCTGATGTGGTTTGGGGAGCCTTGGTGGTGGTTTGGCAGCGGTTTGGGGTGGTTTGGTGGTGGTTTGGGGTGTTTCAATGGACCGTTGAACCAGTACTAAGCTAGGATAAATGTGTCTTACTCAAGGACCACAACGCAGTGACGCCGGTGAGGCTCAAACCCGCTGCCCCTCGGTCTCGAGTCAAGCACTTTGTCACTATTCCATGTGGTGTCTTGGGTCAGGTGTGGTACTTGATTGTAGATTCCTGATCTTTGCCTTCTTACTTTTAAAAATATAAAATGTTATACAGCTGTAAAATGATTGAGATTAATTCATATGGCCACCACCGCATTTAATATGCCCCCAATGTCTCAGTATTTACAGAAATACTGAATGCTGGGCAAATATGCCTGGCCCTGAGGTTGTAAAACTTTTTTCATGCTCAACTCAGATGAGCACGAAATATATCCTGCTCATAAATATTAGAATGCCAACAATGTTGGCATTTTAACATTTATTAGCATGATCGATAAATACACATATGAGAGTTTGAAATCAAGAAAAATCTGTATTTTGCGGAGTTTTAGTTTTTATGTTCAGTTGAAATTTCGTGCTCAGTTTAGTTGAGCACGAAAAAGTTTTATAACCTCGGGGCCTGGTAATGTGGCGGTGGCCTCATTTTAAATTTTTATTACATGTCTTCATGTCGTGGTGATGTGATTGATGTCATTTATGCTGCTGAGGAGGCACGCATCCTCAGGGCCGATATGGCTGCACCTGAGGGCTGATATGGGTTCATGAGAGGGCCGATATGGGTTCATGTGAGCTTGCCATTATGTGTTTTGAATCACAGCAGTATCAGCCTGGGTAACTAATCATTTTGATAACATTTTTAGTATCACATCAGTGCTTCCACTAACATTTTGAATCGGGAAGTCTTGACTTTCACCCTCTTCAATTAGGAAGTCCTGGGCTAAAAATTGGAAGTCCAGCTGCCCATGGGCAGTTTGTACCCAAATATTAATGAAATGTGTACATGCACCAAATTGTACACATAGAATGCATGGAATGCTGGGTGAATGTGGACTATTAGTCCAGATTTGAAGGAAAATAAGCTAACTGTACAGGGCCTGGCAGCTATAAGACAAAGAGAAACACCTGCAATGTGTATTATGCAAATTAGATACCCATGTTTTGCTTTCGTAAGATTCGCAACAGCATTCGCAAGCATTCTTAAGCATTTGTAACATTTGTAAAACAGCATTCATATTTGTATAAAATTTCCCTGCCCAATCGCATCATTTTCGAGCGATTATAAAGCAAATATCATATTCGCATGGATATATATATTTGCTCAGGTGTGAGAGTAGCATTGGGTACAAAACATAATTCTCTTATTTCTGAAGTTGTACTCAAAAGTACCATCTCAATGATATGGTTCTTTTGAGCACCAAAACATATGTTGAAACTGGTGGTTAAGAAAATATTTACAATTTTACGCACAAAATTTTTTTTTGTCTAAACCAATGACAAATGAGGCTTGGATAATCATTACATGCCTAATTTTGGTACATGGATTCAAAAGAGTCAGACCTAATAAGCACACATGCCCGTACGAAATACAGTGCCCAAGATTAGGGTTTGGACCAATGCATGGGTATTTCACCCCCTACTTTTTAATTTAATGAGTATTTTACTCCATATTTAAAATATAAAATTGCAGAAAATGCAAAGCCTTGTAAAAAGACCCAAATATTTGCTTAACATATTTTAAAGAAAAGTTGCTTGTATCAAATACATATTGCATTTTAGGAAAACTTCCAAAATTTATACAATTGGTGTATATTAATTTAGTTTTTCTTACTAAGAATAAAAGATTTCACCAAATTTAATAGCAGCACTGAAACCTCAAACTGCAAAGGGTATTTTCACCCTTCAATTTAATTTTCAATGCTGAATTTAAAAAAATCAATGCTGAAATACCCTTTACCCCCTCTTATCTGGAGCATGGAAATATCCAGGAGTCATTGGCATCATACACCTGGTTTTGGGGTGAAATGATAATTTTCCAGGCGTCAATGAGACGTAGGCGTCATTTTCAAAAACTGACGCCTATTGATGAGACGTAAAATTGAATCATGACTCCTGGAAAGAAGGCGTCATTTGTATCAAAAGGCGTCATTTAAACTTAAACTTTTCAAGAAGGCATCCATTTGGACGTAGCCAATTTCTTCTGGCGTCAGAGAGTCATATTGAACTTAAATTTTTTATATTTTTTCGTAAAGGCATCAATTTAGATGTGCATTTACTGAAGGTATCAGCAACTATACTGTCATATGTTACATTGATTTAGTTTATGTGTGTATTCAGAGGGGAGGGGGGACAGGTGGGCCCGGATAATTAAATCATTTTGCAATGTTTTATGGGATTACGAGATTCTCTTAAAATGTCTTTAAACTGGTTATCAAAACAAAGAATAAGAGGTATTAAACATTTAATTAAAAGACCTTGAAAATCCCATTTATTCTTGTATTAATATTTTTAAGGTTATTTTAATTGCGCATTACTTGAACAAAAACTTAAGTTAACTTCAAGGGTCTGTTTTAAGTGCCATTAAGAGTGTTTTATTTTGTTCTGTCAGCTAAATATTGCAAATAAAAAGTTAATGGCTCTTAAAATCCCATGAAAATATGCATCAAATATTTAGAGTTGATTTTAAGGGCACTTAATTTTGGGTTAAAGCCATTAACTGTGACGAATAAGCATTTATGGGTGACACCTGTCATGAAGAGAAAACAATTAAAACACCTAAAATCAAAGGCACTAAAAGCCCCAGGGGGGTACTCCAATTTTTTCCATATACGTAGGCTCCGATCCAGCATCTACCGTTTACCCCCAAAAAATATCAGGAATTTCAAGCACCCCAAAAAAATATTTGAAATTTTAGCAACCCCCAAAAAATATCCCAATTCTGTAACTTGACCTTAAAAAAGCCCCTAAAATGCATAGAAATGAGCCTCAAACTAGCCCAATTTTGTGATGACCCCAAAAGAATATCCACAAAATCATCATACCCCCCAAAAATATTCATTTTTCTGAAAACCCCAAAAAATATTGAAATTCAGAATTTTGAACCCAAAAAATGGTCCGAGCCTACGTATGTGTGAAAATATCGGAGTACCCCCCCTGGGCTAAAAGCCCCATTAAATTCCTTCACAATAATATAGTAAGGGTTTTAATGGCACTTATACTGCAAAGCTCCATTAAAGTTGAATATGAATTTTAAATACAGTTCTTTGCACATTTATCTTTTGAAATAAATTTCATGGCATCATGAATGTATCCTGAACTGTTCACTCTTGCTAAAAAGTTCCAAGAGTTGTTCTTGGGCTCTTCAAGAACTACAAGAATAGTTCTTGAACCTCAAGAAATTGGTTCACAAACCTGTGTAGTTCTTGAACCTTTGTTATTGAACAGAATAATGTTCTTGAACTTTTGTTCTTAACCACTGAGTTCATGCGCGGATCCAGGAATTTTCGTCAGGGGGGGGGGGGTCCAGGTCAGTCTGACAAAAAAAGCTCTGACAACCTTTTTTTTTTTTTTTTAGTCCTCAGCTTATTTTACAGAAGTCAAATGGTCAATTTCAAAGAAATCTATCATTTTTCAAGGTTTCAGAGGGGGTCCAACATTTTCCAGGGGGGGTCCAAATTTTTCCAGGGGGGGGGGGGGTCCAATTGCTTATTCCCTATAGAAACCCATATAACTTGTGATTTTCCAGGGGGGGGGGTCCGGACCCCCTGGAGGCTCTTGAACTAGCAGTGTTTTTGAACCTCCATTCTGAAATGTGTTATACTACATTATGAAGAACTGGGGTCATGACCACATGGATAGGCCTCTTAGAGCTAATAATTCAAGAGCTTAGACTGACATATCTTAAACTTCTGTCACTCATTATATCTTAGAAGGTTTTGACAAATCATGTCAATTGCCTGCCCGGGTTGCGAGGAGTTCTATTTTTCGAGTAGAGATTTTCTAGCAAGAAAAGTGAGTTTCGAGTAAGAAAAGCGAGTTTCGAGATAGAAAAGCAAGTTTCGAGTAAGAAAAGTGAGTTTCGAGTAAGAAAAGTGAGTTATGAGATAGAAAAGCAAGTTTCGAGTAAGAAAAGTGAGTTTCGAGTAAGAAAAAGTGAGTTTCGAGTAAGAAAAGTGAGTTTTGAGTAAGAAAAAGTGAGTTTCAAGTAAGAAAAGTGAGTTTCGAGTAAGAAAAAGTGAGTTTCGAGTAAGAAAAGTGAGTTTCGAGTAAGAAAAAGTGAGTTTCAAGTAAGAAAAGCGTTATATCTATATCTCAGACCGGACTGGTCGATTTTGGTCATCTTTGCATTTACTAAAATGATAAGCTTTTCTGCATTTACTACCAAATAATGACATTGTTGAAGATAAAATATTTCTCTACCAGTTGTTTAATTGTGTGCATAGATTGATCGCTAGTGAAAATTCGCAATATGTCAAAAGATTCAATTACAGGACCATACAACTACAGTAAAATATGGCGTCTGTCAAAATGTCCTTAAAATAATCATTTCTGTCGCTTGGTAACTCTAAGACAAACCAGTGCGGATACGGATCATCCCAATCCCGTACAATCAGTATGTTCTGAGTCTGCATTATTTTCTATAAATGATAATACCCTGCTTAGCTTGGTGTTGGATGGGATTCATTTATTTATTTAGTTGCTTTTCACAACGCCATAAATGATTAACTTTGGCATTAAACATTTGGTTATTTTATGGTTCTGTGTTAGGGCGCGGTGATTTATAGGGATGATAGGCTGACAGATGTATAGGAGTGTGGCGAGGATGGGATGGGGGTTGTGAGGACCGCTCTGAGTTCTGATATGCAGATTAGTCTTAGAAAACATTGATAGTGGTAGCCCCGTATGACTCAAGCTACTTTAAAGTAAAGTTGCAACGCCCGGCACATTTATTCATATACTTATTTTTTATTATTTATGTTTTATATCAATGTTTTCTAAGACTAATCTGCATATCTGAACTCAGAGCAGTCCCCACAACCCCCATCCCATCCTCGCCACACTCCTATACACCTGTCAGCCTATCATCTAATTCAATTTCCAACCGGTTCTGAACATTAACTCATCAACTAGCTCATAGCCTTCTGATGTATTACTCTGTATATGTAATGCCATATTTTGATATTTCATATCGTATCTCATGGTATCAAAAATGACACCATTGTCATTTTATTCTCACTGCAATAACTTTCCGCATGGTTGAAAATTTAGGCCTACCTATTTTAGGATAACTAGTTTGCTGTTGGAGAAAAGTAAATACAAGAGTATTTTATCTACAACCAAAGACGCTAATTATGACCTTCGTGCTGCTGTGGTATTACATTGTAATGTGTTGAACTGTAGCATGCGCTGTAAAAACTTTTAAAGCTATAGAAAGTTCTGCCATTAAGAGATTTTTGGAACTTATGCCAAAACCTCTGACTTAATGCGCGCGAGTGTCTTGGCAATTTCTCTTTGTCAAAAGTATCTTACTCGAAACTCACTTTTCTTACTCGAAACTCACTTTTCTTACTCGAAACTCGCTTTTCTTACTTGAAACTCACTTTTCTTACTCAAAACTCACTTTTCTTACTGGAAACTCGCTTTTCTTACTCGAAACTCACTTTTATAACTCAAAACTCGCTTTTCTTACTCGAAACCAGCTTTTCTTACTTGAAACTCACTACCTACTAAAAGTGAATCACCCGGGTTGCCTGCCTACTTCAGATTTTATAAAGCACACACTGAGTCCTTTTTGAGTTGCTATTTCCAGCCATCCAAGTGGCATAATTTCTCAATACAGGTTCATTGTGTGTATGAAAAACAGTGTGGATCTTGATTAGCTCTCTTCATCAGAATGCCGGGCCGCGTAGCGCAGTCGGTAACGTGTCTGGCTACAGATGCGTGTCTGACTGCAGATCCAGGGGTCGCGAGTTCGATCCCGGTCCAGTACCATACCTTATCAGAGATTGATCATGAAATAATTTCTACAGTCATTCTCCTCCCTTTCGCTGATTTATTCAAGAAGGGTTGTTGTCAGTTACAAGCGAAAGTATGTGCACGAATTACTGGTTAACCGCTTGTTCAAGCCTGCCCAGGAAAAAGTGTAGTTAGGTGAACTGACCGTCCCGCAATGACCATAGCTGTTGACTTGGGACGTAAAGCAACAAAACAAACAAACAAACTCTTCATCAGAAGTCAGCTGATCTGGATCTACACCGTTTTCAAAGGTATGGGTTAAAAACTAGAAGAAACTGGCCTTTAGTTAAGAGTGTGTAACAGAAAAATAGTTTTCTTATTTCTCAACCAAGACGTATTTGTGGCTACTCAAAAGAAATGTCTCATTGAGATGGTTCTTTTGAGCATCCAAAACATAAATATTATGCAAAAAATATGAGTAGAAAATATTTACATTTTTAATACATTGAAAATTTTTGTTTATCTAACTCTTTATGAGAAAAGTAATATATAATGTACCCAGTTACTGTCTTGCCAACCAAGAGTGACAGTGATGTAATATTTTATTTACAATTGTTAAGTAAAATATTACACGCCACTTTAACTAAAGCGAATCGATAGATAACTTGTGTATTAATCCTATCCTACGGATAGGGTTAATACACAAGTGATCTATTGATTATAAGTCCCTGATAACTTTGTAAACAAAAATGACATCACTGTCACTCTTGGCTGGCAGGACAGTAATAAAGCTTATTATGATGAAAAAAAGTACACTGTCCTGTATAAATATTTCAGACCCACATGCCAGAAGACAAGTAGAAGTTAAGGCATTCAAGATAAAGTCATAGGGTCCACACCGAATGAGAGACATCTATAAGTGAGGGAGCGCTCGACTGAAATGATGGACGCCTATGGTTTAGATCAACCAGATAGCCTTGAAGGATGGGTGGCCATCAAAGAAAATCCCTTCACAGACAATGTCATGCCTCCCAGATTAACATTCCATGTTTGCTGGAACTATATCGAGAGAAAAGTTGCCGTAACTTGCCGTCAGCAAAGCCGCGTTGCCAGTGATACAGAAGAACACCGTGTTAGAACTGGATTTTTCAGTTTTGAAGAGTTACGATGCATACACGAGCTATTGTGCCTTGTTCATCCATCCCTAGGTCCTTATTTGCCCGATTTACCGGAAGAGCCTCGAGGGTTATGGGCCTTTGTTAGTAACCAAGAGATGCCGGAAAATATAGATGAAATATGTCTGCAGTTAGAGAGTTACTTCCCTTTAGCTCTAGACACATGTAAAGAAAAACTCTTGATGTCTACTTTATTTGAAGAACACACATCAACAGATTACTTTGAAAATATCAGTGAACTACGCCGGCAAGGTTATGATCAGCTGATATCAATAGCAGAGGAAGAGCTCAAGAATGTTGTGTTTGAGAGAGAGAATGCTAGTAATATGACAGAGCTTAGAGATATATATGAACGCGAAGACAGAGCTGTGTTTAAACTGAATGTTGCTCTAGCAGAATTATATAATTATCAGATTCAGCCGTTTTTGGATCTCCGTGAAGTGGCCTTTATGAAGGTGAAGGACGCGAAGTACTGGATACAAAACCCGAATGTTGGTGATAGAGTGAAAAGAGAGTATGCAGAAGTATTAACCGAATGGCAGCAGCATTACGAAGATGCCTTAGACAGAATACAAGAAACCTACATGAAATATTATTCTAGAACAAAGTCAATTTATACAGGTATGCTTTAAGCAGGGATATTTGGTACCAAACATTACAAGTCTCATTCTCATTTTTAACAATCACAATGTCGAAATATTTCTTTACCAAATGAAACTAAACTAATTAAACTAAGTTTAAACCCAAAGCATCATTTGGTAAAGAAATATTTTGACATTGTGATTATTAAAAATGAGGCTTGTAAAGGAGGGGGGGGGGGGTACCAAATATCCCATATCCATTATAGTAAACAGGCAAGGACTGTATCCCTTATAAATTGGTAAATATCCCCATAATTAATTTTCCTAAATATTCAATATCCCTGAAAGTAACCAAAATACCTGTATTGAACACAGTATCCCATATCCCTGGAAGTAAATGGATAGTATCCTATATCCCTTGAATAAAATGGCAAATATCCTGTGTCCCTGAAACCCCTATACAAGCCTCAAAAATGTTTAGTGCATAAAAAATAGATTCAGTGGTATATTGAGTTGAAAAGCTCTCAGTTTTTTTCGCACACTTTTTGCAAACTTATTTAATCAATAATACCTTAGACTGGCTCCAGTCCTTAAAAAACATTTTCATCAATGTGTCATACGGTAAATCTTGTATTAGTTCGTACAGCCAAAAATAATTATTTTTCTCTGTGTACGAACTAATAAAAATTATTTTCCTGAAAAAAAACGGCACTGTACGAACTAATAAAATGAAATTCTGAAGATCGAAAAAACGGGGCCAAAACATGCGAAAATTGCCAAAGAGGGAGGAATTTCTGTTTACCCTTTTAGTCTCATCACAGATTGAAAGTCTGATAAGTATTTTCAATTAATAGCATGGTGAAATATTGAAAATAAACACCCTAACATAAAAGTCGCGAGAATCACCTACTGTGCCGTTTCAAACAACTTGTTTTGCGCTAAGACTCACATACAACGTGCGATTATACCCGGCGATATCACCCGGTTAAACTTTATGTTAAACTCGTTCTGTGACAACTCGGGCCCAGTACTGGTCCGAGATGACAATTGTCTTGCTTGGAATCATAACAAAAATAATACAAAGACGGCTAGCTCTACAACGTGAAGCTGACGTACATCGCAACTTTCGTTTTGGGTCATGATTCTTAGAAGACTCGAAAATGCAACACAGAAGTAGACAAGACAATATTTTATGATCTGTGCGTACATTAAGTCCGGCAGGTTAGACGTACGTATGCACTCATATATTGGTTTGATTTTTTCTTGATGTGCAGTCAGCGTTCCGAATGAAAACTGAAAATGAAAATAAGCCAGTGCATGGGATTTCCATTAATGTGGTATGTGCGACCAGCAAAGCCTCCGATCAGCCTGCGCAAATGCGCAGTCTGATCAGAGCCTTTGCTAGTCGCTTAAATATTCTATGATTGTTGAGCTACTGACTGAACACCATTTAGAGTTTCTAAGCTAAAAAGGAGAATGCAGAGGCTGGTCTGAGTCTACACTTGTCAAAATACCACATTGTTGGAAATCACATGTCGCGGCTCAAATGACTTCTAAATGTGAAATATGAACAACTGGAACGCAGAACTCTCTTTCATGAGAGTAGTGCATTTCTCTGCCCATGTTTTGTAAAAAGACCCACAACTTACCTTTTTGCGAATACTTACTCCATTTAAAGGCTTTGTATGAACACCTCTGTATAGGTTGGTTCGAGTCTTCATCTTGACATCGCAGTATTCCATTTCATATACATATTCGGCGACTTACATGCTCAGCTTCATTCGTGTTAGCATTTTAAGATTATGATAATGGCAATGACCAGGAAAAGCCATTACATGAGAAAACCTAGGCGCAGACAGTTACGGTGAAAATTGGATTTCGTTGGGGATCTATAATAATGACTTTTTAACAGCCCAAAACAGTGCTGGGTGCACATGCTAGTCTTTGCACTCTCATGTAGCTGGCCGTAAATAGCAGAGATCTGACAGTTTATTTCCGTTTTAGTCGTCGTTGGGTGGTATTTTTCATTTTTTTAATTAAAATTTTGATAGACCATGATTCTGTAAGCAAACAGTGGCGACCCTGTTCATACGCCGCCGAATTCGAATCTGGGTCACTGTTTTCATGTCCTACAAACAGGACCCATGGCTTAGCTTAATGTGTCATGTACATTTTCTTGCGTCAAGGCCACCACGTGCGACCCCAAATCTTAAAACAACACGTGGCCGGAATTGAAGTGAGCGGTCTCTTTGATCTTACATTGTAAAAAGGATCATGCTGTCTTTGCCTTTGACGTCAGCTGATATAATTAGCAGACGGTTTGTGAATTGACCAGGCCCGGCAGGACTCTCTGGTATAGAAAGTCCCAGAAATGTCGTACTATTGTGAATTCAAACTGTTTGAAACTTTGATATGGGCGGAGACAGAGAGGGAGCGGGGGGCAGGGCCTGGAAAATTACAAGTTGTCATGTATTTCCTAGAAGAAAAACTGGAAGAAGCAATCTCCCCCCCCCCCCCCCCCCCCCCGTTGAAGTTGTCTGGATCCGCACACGCATGTCTGACGGAAGAATTTTTTAATTTTCATTTTTTGCATGTAGCATACTTTCTAAAGCTAACTGACTACGCGGATGCGCAGGCTCATCTGCGCCTTTGTTCAACAAAGTCGAGTTTCTCGCAACAAGGTACATACGGAATGGGGTAATTAAAGCAAACCCTGATAAGATGTCGCGATTATCTCAAAGGTCTTTTCTGTTCAAATGCCAAATTGTGTGGAATTATAACGCAAATTTAAGTATAAATTTAGTCGTGAAACAAGACGCTTTTTCGAACATTTTTTTTCTTGTCTGTTGCGGTGTTCGTTGGTGTATTATACACAGCCACCTAGTGGGACTATAAGCCCTTTCATTGTGTATGTGAGCAGCTATGTCCATGGTAAGACTGTGCGGATGTGCAGGCTCGTCTGAGCCTTCGCTAGCCACATGTGCGAGAGGTAACATCTCATGAGCTGACTCGGTTCGTAAAGCATGATGCAGAAGCATGCAAAAATCAATTTAATTCTTAGTTTGTGCATCTGTGCGTACGTGTGATGATCCACTGGAATCATTTAATGTGTTTAATCTTTTGCCCCATAATACAGTTTCATGAGCATGTGCAGATCCAGAAAGTTTTGCCAGAGGGGGTCCAACTTTGACAACGTTTTTTTGTTTGTTTTTTTTAGTTTGATGAGTGATGAGGAGAGGAAAGATCCAATTACCACTATTAGTGGGCCATCAACGGCCCGCCAGCGAAACGCCACTTAAATGGTGACCCAACATTGAACGCTGGATTGGTAGCTGTGATTTTTCAGGGGATCCGGACCATTATTGCTAAGGAACCCTATATTTTTGTAATTTTCCAGGGAGGTCCGACCCCCCCCCCCCCCACACACACACACACACACTCTCTGGATCCGCACATGACGAGGACGCCGCGCTAGGCTTTTGCCAGTTTATACTTATTTTATTACGCTTATTGCATGCGCGTTTAAAATGATGTTCGCATATTTAAAGCACAGCTTATTAGTGGGAGTACGTAGATGTCTAGATTGTTTGGGCCTTAGTCTTCATCCACTTAAAAACTTTGAGTTAGTGAGCAGCGTGACCCTGTCAAGATTGCACTCCTTAGCTTTCGCTGATCAGCATGCTCGGATCCAGTGATTAAAAAAGATACACGGGCATTGCGTAGAAGTTCTCCATGTCGCACGTGTGCGTGCGTTCTCATAATTTAAAAGTCGCCAGAAGGAAATAAAGCTAGAATAAGCTGTGGGTTTTGATGGTGTTGGTATAAGGATTAACGTGCTTAGATTCCCGTTTCGAGAATATTCATGGAAAGACTCAATGATCACAATTACGTTCACAATCAAGGTGCACGCGCGCGTGGTAATGTATTGTACATGTATTTGATTTTTGTCATGACTGGACAAAATATCTTCAATGATGGCGACAAAGGCGTGCATTTGAATCAGTCCGACGTTCAATGAACCTAGAGCATTTATCAGGGAATAAAAGTTTTGCATGCATCAATGCGGAATGCACGTTAGCGATACTAACGGTGGCCGCTAATATGTTTGTAAACTGGCGTGCTCGACGGTAGGAAATCGAAAGTATTGTAGACAGACACACTGATTAAAAGCCATGTAGGTACCAAAATGAAGGAAAATCCCGTTGTGTACGAACTATTAAAAATTATAAACAGAAAAATGACCACTGTACGAACTAATACATGACATTTTGGTCCGACCACCATGAAATAATTTATGGTGTACGAACTATTCGAGTGTACGAACTAATACAAGATTTACCGTATCATATACTTGTAGCTAGTCTTACTCTGATGGCTCTGTTTTAAAACAGAGCCATCAGAGTAAGACTAGCTACAAGTATGATATTGCACATTGATGAAAAATTGTTTTAAGCACTGTCGCCAGTCTAATAATACCTGAATAGATAATACATCATGACAGAGAAACTATTATTGGAAGAGTCTAGCTCTTAAATTGGGATTTTGATTTTGTTTTTATAGAAAATGCAAACTATGAACCCAAAAGCAATATATTTGGCATTCAATTGATTAAAAATGCCATAATATATGAGTTATTTTATTTAGGAGTGATCTTAAAATGGGCATTGTTGTAATGTACATGTATATCAATTTTATTAACTCTTTGTCAGTTTTTGTGTCTGCTGATAACATATGCAAACAGTTTGTATCTAAACTGTTTTGACACTGATACAGTAAAACCTGTGTAAAACGGTCACTCTAAAAAGACAGAAAATTGGATTTCAAGACCAATAATGGCTTTATGCAGGTCAATGTATTGCAGAATGCTCCCCTTGGAGCAGCAATACTTTTGACCTTCATTAAGCTTCCATTTGTCATTAAGATCTTTGTTTTGTCGATTTTCCAGTGGCCGGTTGACACAGGTTTTACTGTATCAAATAAATACAAATTTCTAGCTTGTCTTGAATGGACTGGACCAGCTTAGACAGTATTTTCACACCCCTGCTTATTAGAATCATGATTTTTATGATCTTTTTCAGCCATGTTGAATAGAATGATGGGGGACAAGAAGAAATTTGGTAAGGTGTCGTTTGAGATTATTGGACAAGAAAGACTTTACAGGTACTGTACATCGTTACTGAACACTTTTTTAAAAAAAACACTTGAAATGGTGATACATTTCCTATTCCTCCCATGGGTGGATCCAGAGGGGGGGGGGGGGGGCAGGGGGCCGAACCCCTCACCACTGAAAAATCACAAAAATATAGGGTCTCCTAGCAATATTGGTCCGGATCCACTGAAAATCCCAAAGCTACCAAGCAAGAATTCAATGTTGACCATCATCGGCATGCCAGCGAAACGCAGCGTTTCACTGGCAGGACGATGATGGCCCGCTTACATTGGCTTATTTAGATCCTCCCGTCCCTCATAATAAAACCTTGTCAAAGTTGGACCCCCTCTGACAAAACTTTCTGGATCCGCGCTTGCCGCCTTTTGTCCAGATAAGGAAATTTATCAAATTAAAGGGAATGAAGTGTAGAAGTTGATGTCAATATGCATGCAAAGCGTTTGACGTTATACAAACCCCTTATCTTTAAGTCTGGGTTAAAAGTTTTGCAGTAAAGTATTTTTTATTGAACTTAGCATGTAGACATTAAAACAAAGGGTGTAAACTGCATAATTGACAGGCTTTAGTTTTGATTTAAATTATTCCCAAGGTGAGGTGCTGGAGAAATGGGATTCATATTTTGTGTTTTACTCTTTTCTCTAAAATAATTTAACCCTTGTCCGGTATAAAAAAACATAGGTCCGGATAAGGAAATTTTATTTGCGTAAAATTTAAATTATTTTCTTACCCATTAATTTAAACATGTGTTTTGGGTGCTCAAAAAACTGTCTAATTGAGACGGTTCATTTGAGTACCCACAACATTTGTTTTGGATGAGAAATAATATAAATATTTTTTCCAATACAAACTCTTATCTGGAGAACTGAAAAAATTGACGAATTTGCCTTGTTTATATTTTTTTATTACTTTATATATAAAATCTTATCAATTTTACCTCGAAAATATTTAAATGTTGACATTTTAGTTAGTTTGCTAGGTTTTCTTGCACAATTGAAATATTTCATTTTGATTTTCATACTATTTCAGGCCTTTAGTTAAGAGTGTGTTAGTTGAACAGAAATATAATTTTCTTATTTCTCAACCAAAATATATGTTCTGGGAACTCAAATATTTACAATTTTGCGCAGAATGTTTTGTTCATCCAGGTTTGAAAGTTGTCCTACTTTTCCTTCTTTTGTGTCCTCTTCCTACTTCTTTCCTACTTTTTCCTAAAAAATTCCTACTATTCCTACTTTTTTGCTGTCAAGTGCCAAAATGATGTTTGGTCTCCGGAAAAAACAAGATCGCACAAGATAACAGCATTTACCCTAAAGCCCCCCAGACCCCCGCCTATTAAACTTTTTCATATAATTTCACCATAACACTGACAAAATTTACTTCCCTGCTTAATTTTCATGCCATTATTTCCTGAAAACATTTTGCAGCATTGTTATGAATCGGAATCGACACATACAATTTTTAGCCAGATACTTTGGTAAAGTATTCCTTAAATTTTTATTTCTACTTTTCAGCATTAGATTCCTACTTTTTCTTGAAATAATTCCTACTTTTTCCTTCTTTTTCATCAAAGACCACTTTCAAGCCTGTGTATCTAAACCTGTGTATTTTCAGAATCAAAGAGGACCTATGTTTAGAAAGTTTACAATATCTCAGTAACGTGAAGAAGAAATATGTTCAAGAAAGAGATAAAGTTAAGGAAATGGTGAGTTTGTGTATTACTAGAGGACCTATGTTTAGAAAGTTTACAATATCTCAGTAACGTGAAGAAGAAATATGTTCAAGAGAGAGATAAAGTTAAGGTAATGGTGAGTTTGTGTATTACTAGAGGACCTATGTCTAGAAAGTATACAATATCTCAGTAACGTGAAGAAGAAATATGTTCAAGAGAGAGATAAAGTTAAGGAAATGGTGAGTTTGTGTATTACTAGAGGACCTATGTTTAGAAAGTTTACAATATCTCAGTAGGTCTTATCCCTAATACTGAAAATCCATAATAAGATACTTTCCAAGAATAGACACAGGTTAAGATAAACAAAAAATTTCAGCGTAAAAGTGTGACTATTTTCTTACCCATAATTTTCGCATATGTTTTGGGTGCTCATTGAGACAGTTTTTTTAGGTCACCTGTCACGTAGTGACAAGGTGAGCTTTTGTGATCATTCATCATCTATCCGTTAACAATTGACTTAAATGACAACTCCGTCTAAACCCCTAGTCCAATTTTGAAATAATTTCACATAAATGATCCTTGGGTGACCCTCTACGGAAATTGTTCAAATGATTCTGGTCCATTGCATATCTAGGTCACACAGGCTAAAAATAGATTTTGAGATGAAAACTTTAAAAATCTTCTTGTCTGAAACCAGAAAGCCTAGAGCCTTGATATTTGATATGTAGCATCACCTAGTGGACCTCTACCAGGTTTGTTAAAATTATACCCCTGGGGCCAAAAATGACCACACCCCGGGGGTCACATGTTTTACATAGGCTTATATAGGGAAAATGTGAAAAAATGTTCTTGTCTGAAACCAAAAGACCTAGAGCCTTGATATTTGGTATGTAGTATCACCTAGTGGACCTCTATCAAGTTTGTTCAAATTATACCACTGGGACCCAAAATGGCCCCGCCCGGGGGTAAGATGTTTTACATAGGCTTATATAGGAAAAATGTGAAAAAAATCTTCTTGTCTGAAACCACAGGGCCTAGAGCCTTGATATTAGGTATGTAGCATCACTGAGTGGGCCTCTACCAAGTTTGTTCAAATAATGCCCCTTGGGTCAAAAATGGCCCAGCCCTGGGGGCACATGTTTTTTCATAGGCTTAATATGATGTAATAACCATTGATAGCTCACAAAATTAAAGATATAAAACATATCCAATGGGATTTTCACTCTGTTGCCTGGGTTGGATGTGGGGGTGCTGGGGGTCAAAAATTTTATTTTTCCAACATGGTCATGTGGCATATTAAATTGAAGGGCATGATCTGAGAACAGGATACTTGTAAGATTTTCACCTACTCTCAAACTGTAGATTGAAAGGTGCCCAAAGCTAGGTCATAGCTCATACTTAATAGCCTAGCTATCTTCGAAAGCGTGGGGATTTGCAATGGCGGGCCATTGACTGTGCGGTCTAGTGTATGATTAAAGCCAATTAAGTCTGAGCTTATATTTTATGAACACAGTAATATGTTGTTTATTATATTCCAAGGTCCAAATTTAAATAACTTTGAAATTTTAGTAACCAGGCCCTGAGTTTATAAAAAAATCACGATCAACTTATCTGAGCATGAAATTTCAACTGCTCATAAAACTAAAATGCAGAAAAATAGACTTTTTTACTTTCTTGTGTCTATTTTTCTGCATTTTAGTTTTATGAGCAGTTATAATTTCATGCTCAGTTGAGTTGGGCATGAAAAAAGTTTATTGATTTTTGGGCCAGATATATCATAATTTCATGCTCAGTTGAGTTGATCATAAAAAAAGTTTAAAGTTTTGGGGCCAGAATATTTTGTTTATCAGGGGCAGTAATACATTTTTGAAAAATCAAATCTAAAATGTATATTGAAACTTTCAAACTTTTTTATAGCAAAAAATATTTTGGAAGATTCCAGCATTAAAAGACCATTACTAAACTCACTATTTCAGATTGCCAGTGTAGATGAGAAACCAGGGGTAAAAAGGGAGATAACTATGCTGGAGAATGAAGTGTTTGAGTGGCAGGTGAAAATCTACGAGCTACACATGCAGATTCTTGATGAGGAGGAGAGGCTTGCTAAAACTCAAAGAGAGGCTATCACTCGCGATATTCAAGGTAAACTGAAGTGATGAAATCTTGAAATATAGACCTAGTTAAGACATTTTAAAAAAATATTTTTTAAAAACTAAAAAATGGGGATATATTCCTTATTTTTCAGTGTAAAAATTTGTTATGGTATATTCATTGAAGGCATCTCAGTAATCATTACATTATTGATTGTTTCTTATCTGGGAATCATTATTGACTGTTTCATATCTATAAATCATCATTTTTTACCTGTGAATCATTATTGACTGTTTCTTATCTATAAATCATCATTGATTGTTTCTTACCTGAGAATCATTATTGACTGTCTCTTATCTATTAATCATCATTGGTTGTTTCTTACCTGTGAATCATTATTGACTGTTTCTTATCTATAAATCTGCATTGGTTGTTTCTTACCTGTGAATCATTATTGACTGTTTCTTATCTATAAATCATTATTGATAGTTTCTTACCTGTGAATCATTATTGACTGTTTCTTATCTATAAATCATCATTGATTGTTTCTTACCTGTGAATCATTATTGACTGTTTCTTATCTATAAATCATCATTGGTTTTTTCTTACCTGTGAAACATTTTTGACAGTTTCTTATTTATAAATCATCATTGATTGTTTCTTATCTGTGATTCATCATTGACTGTTTCTTATCTATAAATCATCAATTATTGTTTCTTACCTGTGAATCATTGATTGTTTCTTATCTGTGATTCATTATTGACTGTTTCTTATCTATAAATCATCATTGATTGTTTCTTATCTGTGATTCATTATTGACTGTTTCTTATCTATAAATCATCAATGATTGTTTCTTATCTGTGATTCATCATTGACTGTTTCTTATCTATAAATCATCAATTATTGTTTCTTAACTGTGAATCATTATTAATTGTTTCTTATCTATAAATCACCATTGATTGTTTCTTACCTGTGAATCATTGATTGTTTCTTATCTGTGATTCATTTTTGACTGTTTCTTATCTATAAATCATCAATTATTGTTTCTTAACTGTGAATCATTATACAACTATTGACTAATGAGGCATTGGATATGATGTGATATCGACCAGATAATACCAATTTTGACCGAGGCGAAGCTGAGGTCAATATTGGTATTCTCTGGTGGATATCACATCATATCCAATGCCTCATTAGTCAATAACTGTTTTATTATATAACATTTAGAGAAAGATGTACAGGTATTATTGCCTCTGGAAAAAAATACTGAACTTATATACAAGTTCTTGGACAGACAAGCATTTAGCAGAAACAGTGCAACCCTAAATAAGACCACCCTTTTACTATTGCATATATGTTGTGCATGAGTGTCATCATTCAACATTTACAAACAAGAATTCTAACACACTTCGCCTGTAGAGCCAATGATAAAATAAGTGTGATGTGCCAAACAATAATTCACAGCTTTGAAAGCGCAGGGAAAATGTGTGATAGCTGACGTCATTTGTTACTGGTAAATGACGTCATTCATGACGTTAGACGGTGTAACGTCGTTTTTACGCTTGAAAGACGTTACAAATACATGTAAACGTATGCGACGTTGTCTAAGTATTGGCGGGAGTTCTTCAGTGCAAAGGCGGAAAGTTGGAAGAAGCTGAAGACTTCAAATTTGTTTTCGCCGTTTATTGTGCATTAAAATCGAAATAGATCAGCTCCAGTGCGTGATTTGTTGCGTTCTCAGCATCTACGATATGATTATTAGCCACGCTTTAGAAAAGCAGAACCAGAACGGAAGAAACAACAAGGAGTCTAATTTTAGTAACTAATATACACTGGCAAGCGCGCGCAAGCCAGTGAATATGACAATATATTGACTGGCCATGTGAGCGCTCTAAGCCAATGAAATTCAGTCTTTTTTCTTAGTTATATAATAATATTGATTGTTTCTTATCGATAAATCACCATTGATTGTTTCTTACCTGTGAACCATTATTGACTGTTTCTTATCAATTAATTGTCATTGATTGTTTCTTACCTGTGGATCATTATTGACTGTTTCTTATCTATAAATCATCATTGATTCTTTCTTACCTGTGAATCATTATTGACTGTTTCTTATCTATAAATCATCATTGATTCTTTCTTACCTGTGAATCATTATTGACTGTTTCTTATCTGCAGATGAAGAAGATCAGGTTGTGTTCTATGATGCGGTAGAGGATGCAGAACAGCTAAGTTTTGAAGATGAAATGCCTTCTATGCTAGTCACAGATCCTAGACTGAAGCAACTGAGAGATAAAATGGTGTCAATACATCGAAGAAGAGCTAAATTAAGAACAAAAAAGGTGAGTCTTGCACAGGTTTAGATAAACAAAATTTTTGAGCATAAAATTGTAGATATTTTCTAATCCATCAGTTTGAACATATGTTTTGGGTGCTCAAAAGAACCGTCTCATTGAGACGGTTCTTTTGAGTACCCACAACATATGTTTTGATTGAGAAATAAGAAAATTAAATTTTCGTTACGCACTCTTAACTAAAGTCCTGGTCTTGTGAAACATATTAAGAAAAAGCAGCAAACACTCCTAAGGGGGACAAGATATGCCAAATATATTCTTTGAAATGTGATACTATATATGGGCCAGAACATTAGATTTATATTAGGTGCTTATTGCAAATGCCTCCAGCAAATGCACATCTGAGTTATTTAGCAAAGCTAGAGGTCTAAAACTTTTCCGAGCCTTCATCTACATCCATACTTCCAGTATGTGAGTAATGAAGACTGAGGCAAATATGCTCTTAAAAGGGTATCCTTTGGAAGCAAAGAATGCACCCAAGAACTGAAACAAGCGTTTGCATATTTTCTGGTCTAGACTAGCTAGTTTCTGCCATTTAGGCTTCATCAGTGACCCTCTAATAGTTTCAAAGTTCCACAATGAACCCCATGATCCCAAAGGACAAGAAAATAAAATCTACACTATATTGAAGGGCAGGGAGACGCAAGTCTGCACATTATGTATACAGACTTTCCTGAGCCTTCACTGCTCACTAATATAAGAAGTACAGAAATTTTGTGCACCTGCCCATGTATTCACAAAATATTATTCGAAATTTGATACCATCAGTTGCATCATTTTTATTGGTTGATGCAGGTGAATTTAGTCATCTGCTGATGATCTTTGCAAACAATTTAGAGCCAGGCCAGGCCCTGGGGAGCGCAGTGGCTCAGTGGTAGAGCGCTTGACTCGAAACCGAGCGGTCGCGGGTTCGAACCCCACGGGCGTCACTTCGTTGTGTCCTTGAGCAAGAACATTAATCCTAGCTTAGTACTGGTTCAACCCAGGAAGACCCATCCCTTTATAACTGAAACATTGTTGACGGGGCGTAAAGAATCAAATCAAACAAAAACCAGGCCAGGCCCAACAGAATGTCTAGACTTAATCTGTTTGACACTCTGGTGTTATTCCTAAAATAATTAATTGGGGGAAAATGTTGAAAAACCTCTGCAGATGACAAAAAATTATGAAAAATTACACAATCATGCAAAGAGTTGGGTGCATTTTAATTTGGTAACTTATCTTGAATTTTAGTTTGGGGTGGGGATGGGGTGGAGAGATTATCATATTTTTTATGGTTGCTAAATATATACACTCAGATCCACTGACCATAAGGTGTATTTGCAATGGTAAAGCGTACATTGTCTTAAGCAGCCACTCAAAAAGAAGACCAAAATTGGTTTTCAAGACCGAATTTTGCTTAATGCAGGTCAAAAGTATTGCAGAATGGGAGCATTCTGCAATACTTTCGACCTTCATTAAGCTACCATTTGTCATTAAGATCTTTCTTTTATCTATTTTTGAGTGGCCCCTTAAGACAGGTTTTACTGTATACCTTTCTATAGTGATAGAAAGACATTGGATGCATTAATTTGTGTTGATGCTTTACATCCCAGGTAACAAATTTTCAGTCATGTTGGGATGATTTTTTTGAAACAGTACTTAGCAGAGGATAAAGTGTCTTGCTCATGGGCACATTACAGTGCCTCCGGTGTGTCTCAATTTAGCAACCCAGGGGATTTCCTGCCCATCTCTAGGGGCCGAATTTCGTCCCCATTCTCGAAAATAGCCACCTTTTTTCCCCAATACCATGTCTGATTTTTCTGATTTTCCCAATTAAGAAAAGAAAAAAAAGATTTTTTTTTTTTTTTTTTTTTTTTACTTTTTAAAGACCACTTCTACTTATGAGAAACAATGACCCATATCAGAATGATACTTAAACACTTGTGCTTAAGTGGTATGCTTGATATAATACAATAAAAAAAACTTGATTTTGAGGATATATTTTGCTACCCTTGTTATGTTCGATGTTGTTAATTATACCCCCCGCAAACTTTGTTTGTAGGGGGTATACTGTTTTCACGTTGTCCGTGCGTGCGTGCGTCCGTCCGTCCGTAACGCTTTGTTTCCTTAATATCACGTTGTCCGTCTGTGCGTCCGTCCGTGCGTGTGTCCGTCCGTCCGTCCGTAACGCTTTGTTTCCTTAATATCTTGAAAAGTCATTGCTGGATTTTCATTAAACCTTGCAAACATGTTTTTTTAGACAAAAAAGTAAGGGCTAGGGGCCAATTCTATCAGAGTTATTTCCCTTTGTAGTTCTTAATGGCTTTTAAATGTAGGGTTTTATGCTTATGCTATTATAGGCCATACATGGGCCGATCAACTCCTACCACAGCTTTTGATGGAACAATTTGATACTTTTCCTATACAATGTAGACACATTGAACATACGCATGTAGGAGTTTGGTTCTAGAAAAAATAATTTTTGACAAAATGACATCTGTGAGAACTTAGACAATATTTGCCTAATAGGGCTTTTGTATATGCATAGATGGTGCCTTATTGGGCCGATCAACTCCTACCACAGCTTTTGATGGAGCAATTTGATACTTTTCCTATACAATGTAGACACATTGAACATATGCATGTAGGAGTTTGGTTAAGAAAAAATAATTTTTGACAAAAATGACAGCTGTGAGAACTTAGACAATATTTCCCTAATAGGGCTTTTGTATATGCATAGATGGTGCCTTTATGGACCGATCAACTCCTACCACAGCTTTTGATGGAGCAATTTGATACTTTGCTGATACAATGTAAGCACATTGAACATATGCATGAAGGAGTTTGGTTCAGAAAAAATAATTTTTGACAAAATGACAGCTATGAGAACTTAGACAATTTTTCCCTAATATGGCTTTTGTATATGCATAGGTGGTGCCTTAATGGGCCAATCAACTCCTACCACAGCTTTTAATAGAGCAATTTGATACTTTGCCGATACAATGTAGACACATTGAACATATGCATGAAGGAGTGTTATAATTTTTTTTTGCACATATTATACTGAAATCTTCTTTTCAAAATAAAGTCTACTGGTTTGAACTATAACTTGACAAGTTTTTTCTCTGACTCTTACTGTGCGGGGGGTATCTAATAAGCATTGCTTATTGACTTTTTTCATTTCTCCCAGTTTTGATGTTAAGTCGATCATTTTTCCCAATTTTGGCCAGGGGCCTTTTCCCAAAATTGCTAGATAAAGCCCTGCAACCCCTTGATCTAAAGTCTAACACTCTCCTACTGAGCCACTGAGCTCCTATGACATTGGAGGCATATGTTTTTCTTAGAACGAGCTCTAGTACTCTATGCAGCAAGAATGAGTTCATATATTTTATTTTGTCATTTTAGCTTGGTTTAGAGAGGAGATTTCAAGATAAAGAAAATCGGAAGCAGTTAGAAGTAGATAGATTTCATCAGCATCACTCTATACAAATGGTAAGATCACAAGAATACAAGGGTCACCCAATAAAGAATGAGACATTCTTCATAGTCTGAAAATCTGTGTGTGCATTTAATTAAAATTCACCATAATAATAGTATGACATCTTAGCAATTCAGGAATAGAAACATTATGTTTGTGATTGATCAGTTGCCATAGTAACAGGATGTTTTGTGGAAGGACTTAAAGCCACATTTTTATTATATTTTGCATACCCATGGCCATTCAAAGTCTTTCATTTTCAATCACAGATATAATTTAACCAATTGGTATCATTTCTTCAACTAAACAATCTTAGTTTTACATAAAATGTTAATAAAAGAGGAACCAAATATACATATCCTTTACTTTGGTTGCCTAGCAACCAATTTACTAGATTTTTTATAAAACCTCTACTTTGCATTGCTATGGTTACTATGTTAGTGATGTATATCCTTCAAAAGGTATGGTTATGTGCAGCTGATTATAATTAAGGTTACATGAACAAAACCATTTTCACTTTAATTGCCTTAGACTTATTGATTTTTGCTTTTAAAGTCAAGGGGTCAGCGAAAAATATCAGATATTTCTTGAAAACTTGATTTTTTAATCTTTGTTTCCATGGTAACAGCTGAAGACTCTGGAACATTACTTTCTCCTATTGGTTATAGACACAGTGCAAGATCATATTCAAGTATTAGTAGAAAATAAACTATACATCTCAATCTGTTGCTATGGTGACCACCTATACTGAGCTTTCCATGTGTGTTTGCCTAGTCTTCTAATGTTGCCTAGCAACAAAAATTGGAACTATGTAACACGTTTAATATGGTAAATGTGAACAGTCAAAAAGATGTACAAGCATTGAACGAGATTTCATAAATCTAGCATGTAAATTCACTGCGCTTTAGAAAAATCTCATTCTTTATTGGATGACCCTCATACCTGTCTCTGACAGTTTTTGTCTGTTCTCTCAGTACTAAGCAGAGGACAAAGTTCATGGGACTTTCTGCCTTTCTCTAGGGGCCGAATTTCGGCCCCATTCCCAATCGAAAATAGCCACCTTTTTTCCCAATTCCATGTCTGTTTTTCCCACTTTAGAAAAGTAAAAAAAAAATGGATCTAATTTTAGCTGTCTTGTTCTTTTCTTAACAAATGGCCCCAATGTTAAGTTTCAGAAATACAGTAAAATCTTGGATACTTGAACTCTGATTGTTCGAAATTCTCACCAATTCCAATTAAATGAGGGACATACAAGATCCAGAGAATAGGGTCTATTTACGAACAATTTTCATAGGTCCAGATAAGGATAATTTGTGCACCTAAAATTGCATTTATTTCCTAACCCTTCAATTTATACATGTGTTATGATGCTCAAAAGAACCGTCTCATTGTGACGGTTCTTTTGAGTACCCACAACATATGTTTTGGCTGAGAAATAAGAAAAACAATTTTCCAGTACGCACTCTTATCTGGAGGCCTGATTTTAATAACTGTCTATAAAAGTGCACCAAAAACATGTTTGATAAGAAAAAACCTGATAATAATCATTTTAGGGGTTTATACATATATTTTTTGCCTATCTCTGTATAATTTGAACTACTGATAATTCAAAATAAAACCTCTAGTCTCGAGGATAGTCTTTTTACATCCTTACGAGATTCGACTGCACACTTGTGTCTGATGTCTTCTGCATGGTAACTTGGGCACCCTGCATTTTGAGTGGAGTGCTTATCATAAAACATGTGCATTTTCAAACACAAGTAAAAGTCACGAGGGCTTGTCTTCTGTGCTAACTCAGTCATGTAAGATCTAAGTCTCATCAATTACATTTCATTTTTATCACCCCTGCTTCTAAATCATCATAGTAATTCAAATTTCTATCCACCCTTCCATCCATTTAACAAAAATTTACATTAACCCTTTAACTCATAGAGATGCCTTTTAACACTTTTGCAAACAGAGCAGATCCAGATCAGGCAGCTCTTGTAAGAGCTGCCTGATCAGGGTCTATTCTGTTTGCTTATGGAATAATGATTAGATATGATCATACACTAGTAAACCTGACAAGTAATTTCTTTATTCTTTACAAATGTGATTTATTTAATTATTCATAATGGGTGGAGCCTAGCATGAATATTCATGAAGGAAAGGGTTAAAGTGCGTATCTCTACAGCAATGATAGCTGCCAGTGTCAAAGTAAGTAAGGGTGCAAAGATCAGGAATCGATACAATCAAGTACCACACCTGACCCAGAATACCAATGGGAAAGTGACAAACTCACAGTAAAACACCACAAACGAGAGCCAAGAGATCAGCCCTTTCCCAGCAGGTGACCACAAGGCACACATAAACAGATGCGCACAAAGGCATACCAAACAGAAGACAGAAAAAAACCCATAAAAGATCCACAAAAGAAGTACCGCCTTGGAACAGACAGTAAAATATTTTACTGGAGGGCTTAAACCGGTTTCACAGCACCAACCTCACCCTTAATTCAGATGTGGATCAATACACATAGATAATTGGTTTGCATGAAAGACCCCTAACTTATCAATGCATCATGTCCCAGAACATATAAATCAAGATATAACAAGGACATAAAGCAAAGAAAAGGACTCAACAGTAAATAAAACTGAATACCGGAGCAAAAGAAATCCAACAGGGAAACCCCGGTGGGCCCGCCAATCAGCCAAAGCATCAGGCCCCTACCATCTCATCAATAGATAAGTCTTTAAATCGGAACTGTCATAGAGTCTGAAGTACGACCCACTGGCAGGCAATTATAGAGGAAAGCAAAGTTGCCAACCGTGATTGGGTTGACCACCAAGCATGCAGTCTGTTGCAGTACATTAATGTTATAGCCAATCTTTTTATAATGGGAAATAATTTTAATGAACTGCGCTGAAAAATAATTAGAGCCAACAATCTTCATCAATTTATACACCAAGTCACCATAGAATTCAGGTATCAAAAGTCCTTAGGGCAAGAGAGATTTAAGTCCAACTTGGAATTTAAATATTAAATCATAGTATCGTCTATAAAATTAATAAAAGGTCTTGCAAAGCCTTGCATAGTTATTTTCCTCTGCCTATTCTTCAAGCACGCACTGTGACCTGGTGACCTTGACCTACATTTCTTTCACCAGTGACCTTGACACGAGGCAGTTTATTGAAATACAGTATTTTTGTGTTTGTTTTTTCAGAAAAGGGATATGCAGAAAGAGTCCTTGGATCAAAGGCAGGATTTCATACAAGATCAGAGAAAAAAGACTATAGACAGGCTCAAGACATACAAAGTAGTAAGTATTGGTTTTTCACCTGTATTGTAGCTCCAACCCAGTATAAACGGACTGGTCACTGATGGAAATACAAAGTTATGTTGTTGAGGTTTTGCTTTAGCGCCATTCCAAAGTACCATAGCCTTTAAATTTAGTTTTGTCAAATTTGAACATACCTGAGATTATTCAAAGTTATTCCGGCATTTGCAAAGTTGAAATATTATAATTAACAGTATTAAAATAAAATTGAAGTTTTATCACCTTTTAAGGTTGATTTCTGACGATTTTCGGCTAAAAGTGCTGAAAATAGCTAAATATGGTACCTTGGTTTCTTGCTGATGTTCATAAAGACAGATAAATTTTCAATAAATATAACAACACAGTCTTAAAGATAGTATATTGGTTTTTGATGAAAAAATACAGATTATGCAGAGAAATAACGGCGATATGATTATTTAATCTTCAACATACGTCAGTTAAGAAAGCTCAGCCTCGACAACGTATTTCCAATATATTCATTTACCTGAATGGGTCTGAGATTGTAGTAACCTTTGAGACTTAGGGTTTGATATATTATCCAACATATTTTACCCAGCACATTAAATAATGGAACCTATCCAATAAACATAAAGTCATATCTTAACCCTTAAAGCGCCAATCACGACTGCAGCAGATGACAAATTTTGCAATATCTTTCCTGATTTTCCGAAAAAATAAGGTATGATATTTCATGAGAATCGTCTGCCAGCAGACGATTCTCATGAAATATCATGCCTTATTTGTTATTTTTGAAAAAGTGGCAAAATTTGAAATTGTCGTCTGCTGCAAATTATGGATGGCCCTTTATGGGTTAAACATACATACAGGCCTTGAGGTAAGAGTGCCTGGTTAAGAATTATTTTCTTATTTCTCAACCAAAACATAAGATGTGAGTACTCAAAATAACCGTCTCAATGAGTTATTTTTAGCACCAAAACAAATGTTCTAGAATTTATAAGGTATCTCACCAAGGAAGCACTGTTATCTTAAAAGTTTTATAACCATTCAAAATACCATGATATTTTTTTTAAACAGCTACCACTTCTAATGAACAAAAGGATTTTTCAATATGGCAAAATAATATCAGAATGGGGAGTTTCATACCATATAAGATCAGAATGGGGAGTTTCGTGCCATATAAGATCAGAATTGGAAGTCTCATACCATATAAGATCAGAATGGGGAGTTTCATACCATTTAAGATCAGAATGGGGAATTTCTTACCATATAAGATCAGAATGGGGAGTTCCATACCATATAAGATCAGAATGGGGAGTTCCATACCATATAAGATTAGAATGGGGAGTTCCATACCATATAAGATCAGAATGGGGAGTTCCATACCATATAAGATCAGAATGGGGAGTTCCATACCATATAAGATTAGAATGGGTAGTTCCATACCATATAAGATCAGAATGGGGAGTTCCATACCATATAAGATTGGAATGGGGAGTTCCATACCATATATTGGTAAAAAGTAAATATATGTACGGTAGAACTTCAATGGCTTGAACTCTGGTTGCTCACTCACCTGGGCTGTCCAGAACTATCAACATGGTCCCTACTGGTCATTTTATGCATAATCCACCCTGGATGGCTGGAACTACCCTTGGCTAGAACTATTTTTGGTAGTCAGTTGCCTGTTCCGGCCATTGAAGTTGTACTGTATTTATATTTTATGGCATCCAATGGCTGTTGAAGTTTAGTTACACAGCTTTACTTTAAATTTGAATAATGGCTGTAAAACTTAAATTTGTTTTGATTACTTCTATGATTAATATCCAAGCAGAAGTTATTGGTCCAGAATGGCACTGCAGGCCTCCAGATAAGAGTGGCAGCTGATCTGGATCTACACTATTTTCTAAAGAGCAAATATTCAGATTCAACAGGACAATGGTTAAACAAAAGGTTAAACAAATCTATAGGATTTGGGTTGTTTACAAATGATCACTTATGTGGCTAATAACTGTATTTTTGACACTTTAGTGGCTAAAACCTCTTATGTGTCTAGTCACATAAGAAGTTGTTTAAAACTACATAAATCAACTAAGTGGGGTAACCCCTGTAAGTTTTAAAAAAAAAGACACTCAAGTTTGGATATTAAATTATCCATCTGTATGGACCTCCAACACCGTCCATTTACATAATGTGGCTTGGTAAACTATGTCCATGTACCAGGTGTCTTGTCCATACACTATGTGCCTTGATCTTACATGCCTACTCAAATTGAAACAAATTTTTTTCATTGTCAATTGATACTGTCAAAAAGCTAGTCTAAGGGGGGTAACCCTGATATAATGAAAATAAAAATCTTTTGCAGTTTGAGCCCCTGGTGGTTAAATTTGTGTTTAGCCACATAAAAATGTAACCTCAAAAAAAATTATCATCCCAAAAATATAGTCACTTAAATCAAATCGACAGAATTTAGCCACTTAAAATTCGAAGATGCATAATGTTTTTAGACATATGTGACGCGCCATAACATTTTGTGCCCAAATGCGGTAAAACGTGACGTCGGGAAAACGCGCTGCAAAAGTGACGTTATTTATGCAACTGCACTTTATTGCGCAATTTGTACGTCGCTAAGCGTCATTTGTTGACACCGTTTGAAGCCCAAGAGGCGCATTTCTTCGCAAAGAAATATTTTATTATGGATTAGAAGATTTATACATGTACATACGACTTTTTAAATCATGGAGTAGGAGGAATTACAGATTAGATGACTATTTACAAGCATATATTAAAAAAAAAAAAAAAAAAAAAAAAAACATCGTTTCTCCGACACTTTCTGTGTCGGCCGTAGTGAATTTTTATTCTGTTTCTACTGTGCATTTTAAAGCCAGAAAAAACAAACAAATGAGTACACTGCAGACCAAGACCAGGCCTAATGTTAAAATTCATATTATCTATTCCATTTCGAATGCAAATTGTATGCGCAAAAATGTGTGTCCGTTTCAGTACCCTTTGTCCCTAATGTTGTCGTACAGCACGTGAGCGGTTTTGTTGCCTGTTGTGTTGAGGCGACTCACTACAAGTGGAAAGTTCCATCCTGCTTATGGGCTATGTGGCATACGATGCTCGTTTCAGTGTATGCAATAAGCGTAATACTTTGAGGTACAGTCACAGGACATAATTATTCGCCGCATTACAACGTCGCCGTTTAAATCAATGTATTTACAGATTGTTTTGGCAAAAAAATTGTCGCAAAATAATAGAAGATATAACCGTGAAAAAAGAACCAAATGAACTAAAATTGATTTACGCAATATACAATTTTATTGTAGCTTCTTGGTGTCTGTTGTTTTCGTATTGTAGCCATTTAAATACGACGACAAATACGACGACAAATTTAAATGATATTTTGGCGACGTTAACTTTAGCGTCAATGAGAATCGTGAAATTTTACTAAAAATGTATGTTCACTTTAAACGGGACCTTCTTGAGAACCAAAATTATAATTTATTTTAATATTTTTAATATTTATTGTATATTGCTATTTTATATTTGCCTCCCATCCCCGTAAATTTGTTAAAAAATGCACCCAATAACAATGCCATGTTTATTTTCACAAACATTCTGGAAATGCACTGTTTAAAAGTGGCGAATATGTATGAACACAAATATCAATATCAATATTGGGGTTACTACTCTGATCTGATGACTGTTCCGTGTGTGCTAATAGGGCTACAAGTCTGATACGCTGACTGTTCCGTGTATGCTACGTGTAACAATTAAGTGTATTGTATCAGCGTGACAAATGCAAGACTGCTTAATCGGTGGTGTGCACGAAATTTAGAAATTCTTTCTTATTACATATAACTCCGTATATTCAGGCTCGACTATCGGGCTAACCGTTTTGTTCCATGCGTGTGTTAGAGCCACTTGAAAACTGTGCCAGCTTATCACTTATCGCATTTGTCAACCGCAAAGACTCTGTAGAGTCTGTTCTGCTATAATCTACACAGTATGGAAGTACATGTAGACCAAGGCTCAAGCCAAACACTACACTTCTAGGCCAACTAGGTAGCTATATATCCACAAAACGCTTTGAGGCGTGACTGTTACGGCTAAATGTATTGAATGAATCGAGGGTCATTCCTTAGAAGTCTTGGTGGTTGAAGCATGTATGCATATACATGTAGTGATTAAACGCATACGCGCCAAGTACCGAAATTTTATAAATTGTGTAAAATTATGTTCTGTAGCGTTTAAGCCAGGTACACCCCATTTTTATCTGCGCCTTATCTGATCTACTTCAATAATTCCGAATTTAAGAGTTGGATCCATCTGATCTGATCTGTGTTTAATTAATTGTGTGTACATGGGCGCAAGCTGATTGTAGGTAATTATGGTTATAGCTGATAAATATGAAACCAAAGTTATTCGGATAGGTACATGTGCACATGTATTCCTGGCAAGTAGATCTAAATGCACCTCAACATATAAGATGCAGATTCATAGTCTACACTGTTCACAACTTCCGCGACTGTAATTTGAACATTTTAGCATGTGATCCTGACAGCATTTGAATTGTGTCGAAGTTCGACTTCGAATTGTTGAACCCACGTTTCTGTATATTTCACGAAAAAAAACGTAAGTTGTGTAACTCATCACGCGCCGACCAAAATGTTTTGGGTCGTTTCATTAATCTGCTAAGGGTACATGTATAAAGCTGTCATTCACGCTAGAAAGAACCGCTTCTAATGAGTACCCACTACAAACATTTTCTTTGAAAAATAAGAAAATAGCGCTTTGTGTATCCATTGGTCTTGACATGGTTCTAAACAGTTTGTATTGCAGAGATATATTAGCAAGTGACAACCGAGGAAATATGAAGATAGAGAAGTGGTGGGGACTGGTACATCCACATCAATCTCTTTGATCTGATGCATCTAGCGATAGGAGGACATAATTTTGTCACGTGTTTTGATATCGAACGCCAACAAAACATTTTGCTTGATATATTTTGTGGAAAGCTCGTCCACTCTTTTCTCTGCTTTTGTTTTAAGCTGCACAGCATGTTACATGTATTTCTTCTTCCTTGAAAATACATTGTACATGTACATATAGAATTTGATTACACCGATTATACGAGATGTCTCGCCGTTTCAATTTTGACTGCCTTTAAAATTCAAAACTCTGTTTCAGTGGAAGGTATGCACAATCGGCGAAAAGATTGATCAGCATTTGCGCATGTTAAGACCGAGACAGAGTAAACTCAGTAGTTTACTTTGGTTTTCTAAGGAGCATGCATCTGTATTTGTATGAGAGATTTAACACAATTTTTGAACAGAAGAGACACGGCTAAACTACTAATTTATCGGTGCCCGACTTTTACGAATTGAATATCACGTGATCAGCTCTTGACTTGGTGACTACCGCATGCGGCACACCACTGAGAGTGTAAACTGACCTTAGTATTTTATAACTACTACTACTGGCAGCACTGCTGCTGATGCTACGTTCCCTCCTCTTTCTACAAATGAATTAGCGAAGGTTAAATTGAAAAAGAAAAGAGAAAAACGAGTAGATAGATTAAACCACGATGCGCGTAATCACATGGGCGGATCCAAAGGGGGGGGGGGGGCGGGGCATGCGGTCCGGACCCCCCTTGAAAATCACAAGTTATATGGTGGGTTCCTATAGGGAAAAAGCAATTAACCCCCTGTAAAAAGTTGGACCCCCCCCCCCCCCCCCCCCCGGAAAATGTCCACCCCACTGGAACCTTGGCAAATAATAGTTTTCTTTGAAAGTAACCACTGGACTATTGTAAAATAAATTGAGGACTAAAAAATGAATAAATAAAACGTTGTCAGAGCTTTTTTTTACATGCCAGATGGAACAGGACCCCCTCCCCCCACCTGACGAAAATTCCTGGATCCGCGCATGAATCATATCTGATCGCCTTTTTTAAACGAGCTAACGATCAACTTTCTGATTTGCATTAATGCCCATTTTTCATCATGAAAAAGACCGCATTCAAACCAAACAATTCATACTGTAGCAATATTTTCTGAATTTAATTTCAAAATTTTCGAACCCAGGAAAAATGCTTAATCTATTACATTTATATTTTTAAAGAAATAATGTTAAAGATTTATCCGCTCACGTTAGGATCCCAGAATGTTCTAATCGAGAATTTCTGAAGTGAAATGAACTTTCCCAAAAGAATAATCAATTCGTTTCAAACATCCTGAAATAAACTCGCTGAGTTATCTATCAGAAAATTAACGTTGACGTCGCAAACACTTTATATACAACTCCATGACGTAGGGACCTATGAACTATTGCCTATTTCTCAGAAACCGCTTAAGATATCGAACTGAAATTTCACATGTATACTCCAGGGATATATAGGTATCAGAAAATATCAATATCTCAATTTCGACCAGGTACCTCATTTGGACCCAAAATCTCATGGCTGGTCACATATAGCTCTTAGCCACCTAAATGGCCATTCGGTGGTACGTCCGTTCATTCGTCCGTCCGTCCGCCATAATTTCGTTTCCGCTCAATATCTTGAGAACAAATTGATAGATTTTCACCAATTTTTATACACCACATATATGCATTCTATTGACAAGATCTAGCTTGGGATTGTTACACATCCTTTTTCGCATATTTGTACCAGAGTTATGGCCCTTGATTTATGCCAGAATTTCGTTTCCGCTCAATATCTTGAAAATAAATTGACAGATTTTCACCAATCCTTATACATGTATATACAGTCATATTGACAAGATCTAGGTTGGGATTGTTACACATTCTCTTTTGCATATATGTAACAGAGTTATGGCCCTTGATTTATGCCTGAATTTCATTTCTGCTTATTATCTTGAGAACAAATAGACAGATTTTCACCAAGTTTTATATGCATTCATATTGTCAAGATCTAGGTAAGGAATGTTACACATCCTTTTTTGCATATTTGTACCAGAGTCATGGCCCTTGATTAACGCTAGAAATTATTTCTGCTCAGTATCTTGAGAACAAATAGACAGATTTTCACCAAATTTTATATATGCATTTACATTGACAAGATCTAGCTTAGGATTGTTACACATCCTTTTTCGCATATTTGTATCAAAGTTACGGGCCTTGATTTACACCAGAATTTTGTTTCCCCTCAATATCTTGAGAACAAATTGACAGATTTTCACCAAATTTTATATATGCATTCATATTGACAAGATCTAGGTTGGGATTGTTACACATCCTTTTTTGCATATTTGTACCAGAGCTATGGCCCTTGATTTAAGCCAGAATTTTGTTTCCGCTCAATATCTTGAGAACAAATAGACAGATTTTCACCATTCCCACATTGATATATGCATTGATATTGACAAGGTCTAGGTCGAGATTGTTACACGTCATTTTTCGCACATTTTTACCAGAGTTATGGCCCTTGATTTATACCAGAACTTTTTTTCTACTCAATATCTTGAGAACAAACTGACAGGATTTGACCAAACTTTATAAATGCATTTATATTGACAAGATCTAGGTAAATAGGATTTAACCTGTCATTTTTTTTTATAAATTTTTAAAAGAGTTATGGCCCTTGATAGGCATCAGAATTTTGTTTCCGCTCAATATCTTGAGAAAAAATGGATAGAATTTCACCAAATTTTGTATTTAAGATTTAGGTTAGAATTGCTACCTCCCATATTTTGCTTATTTGTAGCAGAGTTATAGCATTTGAGTGATGTCAGAAATTTGTTTCTGCTTAATATCTTTAGAACTTGGCCTTTTTACTGCATGAAAAGTGCTGCAGTGGGGCTATAGTCAGATTCTCTGACAATTCTAGTTTTCTTTTCTTTTACAGAAATTTCCAACACCTGCTACTATAAAACCACCTAGATACCGTCCTCCACTGCCAAAACAACTAGCCGCAGCTTCAAAGAATGCTGCTAAAGACAATGTCACAAAATCAAAAAATCAGTCGAAAAAGCCAGACAAAAGTAATGTTGAGAGGAAACCCGTGCCGAAACCCCGTTCTAGTAAAGACACTGTTGATGGAGATAATATACCAGTGACTATATATGTTAGCGGTGAACCTGATTCAAATAGACCAAAACCTCCCTCCCCCACTCTTGCAGACACTAGTGTACCCTTAGCTCCTCCCCCACCCCCACCACCTCCACCCCCACCACCCCCACCGCCTCCACCACCACCCCCAGCTTCTGCCCCACCACCACCAAAATTCTCTGTTGTGAAGGAGCCGAGTAAACTGAACTCTCTAGAGAAGTTAAAAGAAGACACTAAGACTGGTGCTGCCGGTAAACCAGATTTACAGTCAATACAAGCAGGACTGAAGAAATTGAAACCAGCCAAGGAGCATCCACAGCAACAGAAACCTAAAGGTAATTTTTTTACTTAGGTGCCCTAATCTCTCCAAGTTAGTGGGGAAAATTCTGGCCTTTATATAGAGTGTGTAATTATTTCTCAATCAAAACATATGTTGTGGGTACACAAAAGAATAGTCTAAATGCAACCAAAATAAATGAGCCAGTGCATGAGATTTCCAACAATGTGGTATGTGCGACCAGCAAAGCCTCAGATCAGCCTGCGCAAACGCGCAGTCTGATCAGAGCCTTTGCAAGTCGCTTGAATATTCTGTGATTGTTAAGCTACTGACTGAACATCATCTGGAGTTTCTAAGCTTCAAAGGAGGCTGCACAGGCTCGTATGAGTCTACACTTGTCAAAATGCCACATTGTTGGAAATCTCATATCGTGGTTCAAATGTTAAAACTGATGAATATGAAAATATTAACAATTTTACCCCCCAATTTTTTGCTGATCTGGGTCTATGAAAAATTGCCTTTGGTTTGTCAGGGGTCAATGCTTACATGCCTTATGTGGTGCGTTATCAGCAAGATATCTCCTAAACTAGCTATAGCCAAGAACCTTGGTCCGCTTACTTAATAGATGATGCTGAATGGATTACCGGAATACCATTTGTGCCGTGGCATAGGATTTCCAACAAGGACCTCGTACAGTTTCCTATTAAATCTGCCCAAGTTTTGACAGCCTGAGGCTAGGATAATGCATAATTGACAACCACAGTTTTGTGCTTAAATCGAACCCTAACATTTAGTGCACCTAGCAAAATAAAAATATTTTGAAAATATTGCATTATTATGTCAGGATTCTAGGGTTTAGGGGGCGGGGGTATTTTTTGTGACCAAATTTTATTTCACAGAAAGTCAAAGTTTCGTCGAGTATTCCCCTAAATACATGTAAATAAAATGTTTGCGGCATAAAACTTGAGACGAAAGTGATGTGTTTGCATAAAATTCGGGATGAGAAGATTTCATTGTTTCATCTAAAAAGTGTGCTGTCAATAACTTTTGACTATTACCTGTAATGTTTCAAGGTCAACCAGTTTGAAGTGCACTGAGGTGTATCATATCTGCATACTGTATAAATCATAGTCTAGATAAACACAGTTGTTGAGCGTAAAATCGTTAATATTTTCTTACACATCAGCTTTAGGCTATAATTCTGTGCTTTAAAGAACCGTCTCATTGACACGCTTCTTTTGAGTACCCACAACATATGTTTAGGTTGAGAAATGGGACAAGCAATTACTTTATAAGCACTCTTAACTACGGTAAATCTTGTATTAGTTCGTACAGTAAAAAATAATTATTTTTCGCTGTGTACGAACTAATAAAAAATATTTTTCTGAGAAACGGGACTGTACGAACTAATAAAATGAAATTCTGAAGATCGAAAAACGGGACCAAAAACGTGCGAAAATTGCCAAAGAGGGAGGAAGTTCTGTTTATCCTTTTAGCCTAATTACAGGCTGAATGTCTGATCAGTATTTTCAATTAAACTAACATACTTAATAGCATGGTGAAAGATTGAAAATAAACAACCAAACATAAAAGTCCGGATTGCCGTTTCAACCGACTTACATGCAATGTGCGATATACCCGGCAATATCACCCGGTTACAGGCCAACTTTACATAGGCCTGCTTTACGGAAGAGATGTCACGTCGGACTTGTTCTATGACGATTGTCTTGATTGGAATCATACTCGGACCCACTGGGTCCGAAGTGGGTCCGAGGAATCATAACAAAAATACAACTTCTGTTCACTACCGACAGCTAGCTCTACAACGTAACAGAGCATTGTATATCGCAGCTTTCGTTTTTGGCCATGATGTAGATTCTAATTTTCTTAGAACCCTCGAAAATGCAGCATAGAAGTAGACAAGACAATTCATGTACGTACATTCAGTCCTACAGGTTAGACCTACGCGTACACTCATCGATTTGGAATGAAAACTGAAATTGAAAATGGCGACTTCTAAATATGAAATATGAACAACTGGAACGCAGAACTCTCATGAATCAGAGTAGTTCATTTCTCTGCCTTCATATTGTAAAAAGACCCACAACTTACGTTTTTGCGAATGCATACTCCATTTAAAGGCTTTGTATGAACACCTATATTTCTGCATAGGTTGGTTGGTTCGAGTCTTCATCATACGTCGTATTCCTTGTGGCGACATAACATGCTCAGCTTGTTCGCACACCCCCTTACGTGTTAGCTCGGACCCAATATAGCTCGGTGTTAGGCTGTTAGCATTCTAAGATTATGAAAATGGCAATCAATGTACAACCAGATTCCCGTACTTGTCATCTTCGGTCGCTTGACCATGGAAAAGCCATTACACGAGAAAATCTGTCTTTCGTGATTTGAGGCTGACATACTCTTTTACAGCCAGAAACAGGGTTGGATGCACATGATAGTCTTTGCACTGCTATTTGAACACCATGCTATCCCGTGTACACCTTGCTTTCCATGCGCGGATCCAGGATTTTTCATCATTTAATGTGTAATGTACATTTTCTTACGTCAAGGCCATCATCACGTGCGACCCCAAACTTTAAAACAACACGTGGCCGGAATTGATGTGCGCGGTCTCTTTAATCTTAAAAAGGATCATGCTGTCTTTGCCCTTGGCGTCAGCTGATATAATTAGCAGACGTTTTGTGAATTGACCAGGCCCAGCAAAAAAAAAAGAAATAAATAAAATGTGAATTCAAACTGTTTGAAACTCTGATATGGGCGGAGACCTCGGACCCAGTATGTTTATTGGGTCCGAGGCGGAGACAGAGGGGGGCAGTGGGTCCGGACCTCCCCATGAAAATCATAAGTTGTCATTTGTTTCCTAGTATAAAAACTGGTACGAACCTCCCTCGAGAAGCAATTCGACCCCCCCCCCCCCACTTGGAATTGTCTGGATCCGCGCACGCATGTTTTGACGGGAATTTTATTTTTTATTTTTTGCATGTAGCAGGTTTAGCTATCATACTTTCTAGAGATAATTGGTAGAACTGCGTAGGTGCGCTGGCTGATCTGCGCCTTTGTTGTTTGCATACTAAAAAGTTTCTCGCGGAATTGGGTAAAAACGCGAAGTTGCAAATTTAAATATACACGGACGGTAAACGAGAGGCTTTTTCGACCGAAAGCAAGCAATTGTTGCGGTGAGCCTAACTTTAGACATGCACCTTCATCTACATTCCTTGTATGTGAGCATTTATGCCCATGGCAAGACTGTGCGGATGTGCAGGCTCGTCTGAGCCTTCGCTGGTTGCATGTGCGAGAGGTACCATAATCTCATGAACTGGCTCGTTTCGTAGACAGCCCAATGTAAAACATGATGCAGAAGCATGCATAAATCACTTTTCATCTTGGTTTGTGCGTCTGTGCGTACGTGTGATGACCCACAGGAATCATTTAATGTGTAAGACCCATAATACAATTTCATGAGGACGCCGCGCTAAGCTCATCAGTGTCGTCTTTGTTTGATAAAAAGTTCCATATATAGTTATTTTATTACGCTTATTGCGTGCGCGTTTTGATGAAACTTAGAAATGAAATTGATGCACGCACATTTAAAGCACAGCTAATTAGTGGGAGTACGTAGGTGTCTAGATTCTTCATCCACTCCAAAAGTTACCCGACGAGATTGCACAAAAGCACAGGCTCCCCTGAGCCTTCGCTGATAACATTTGTGATAAACACCAGCCGATATGGTTTCATCATGCTCGGATCCAGTGATTCAAAAAAAAGAAAAGACGCTCAGGCATATTTATGACACAGAAAGACCAGAAAGGCTCAAAGATCACAGACACGTAGGACACTGTGTGCACGCGCGCGTGGTTGTGTACATGTATTTGATTTTTGTCATGACTGGACAAAATATCTCCGCGATTTGCATCAGTCCGACGTTCATTGAACCTAGCGTTTATCATTGAATAAAAGTTTGGCATGCATCAATGCTGGATGCACGCGCATAAGCGACACTGACGATCGCACTGACAGGCGAAACTCTCCTGTTCCGCTGATATGTTTGTTAACTGACGTGCTCGACGAAAAACGAAAGCATCGTAGACAGACTCACTGATTGACCAAATGAACGGAAAAAAACGTTGTGTACGAACTATTAAAAATTACAAATATGAAAAATGACCACTGTACGAACTTATACATGACATTTTGAGCTGACCGGTCATGAATAATTTATGGTGTACGAACTATTCGAGTGTACGAACTAATACAAGATTTACCGTAAAGCCCTGATACATGCCATTGCAAATTGATATTTACCTACAGGCTTTTACAAAATAAGTTTCTAATATTATTTTATAATAAGGTGTTTTTGAGCATTTTGACAGCGTTCCCCCCCGTGACCAATCATGCCGTTTCTATATGATGTGTGAAATGTAAAACTACAACTGTATGCAAAAGGATTAGTTTGGTCACGGGGGGGAAAGCACTTCAGTAAAACTTTTTCTATTTTCTATATGTTGAATAGCAAAAAACAGAGTTTTCAACCCATATTTTTCAATTGGTACTTGTCCAATGAGAAAACAGCTTTCGTGGATAAGTCGAGTGTTGAACCTACCATCTTTTTCATAGAAAAAATATTATTTTCTTTGAAACTTTTCTCTGGTCATTTTTATGGGCAATCCTTCATTAAGACTGTCCGAGGTCCTTTGACATTTTGACAAGTGTAGACTCAGACGAGCCTCTGCAGCCTCCTTTTAAGCTTAGTAACTCCAAATGGTGTTCAGTCAGTAGCTTAACAATCATAGAATACTCAAGCGACCAGCAAAGGCTCTGATCAGACTGCACGTATGCGCAGGCTGATCTGAGGCTTTGCTGGTCGCACATACCATATTGCTGGAAATCTCATGCACTGGCTCATTTGATAAGATTGTGAAAAATACTTCTTGAGTTACAGCCCTTGTTTATAGAAGAGCACCACAACAATGGACATGCATATGGAAGGGGCACAACTTTTGAGTTTGATTTTCGACAAATTTCTTAAACATAAATTTAGAATTATGGCCCTTGTTTAAAGCACATCACATGTCATATTTTGGGGTGGGGGATGGAGACAGGGCAGTGTTTTACAAACACTATGTTCCATTCACTTTAGGTAATTGTAGTAATCAATAATTATTGTTGAATTAACCCTTTATATACTAGTGACTCCTAAATGCCTACTTTGGCAAACCATGAAGACCCAGATGAAATGCCGCTTAATGCGGCATTTCATCAGTGTCTACACTGTTTATTATGACAAAAACGACACAACTTTATTTGAAAGTGTTTAACCTGTGACCCATCAAAATTATACAATGGACCATCCCAAGTTTAATGTATGAAACCAGATGGAAGAATTCATTAATTCATACCGGGTTAAAATAACGTTTTTTTACTTACAGCTTCTGTTAGTCCAATGGATGAGATTTTTGGCTTGATTAAGTCAGGTGTCAAATTGCGAACTGTTCCCAAGGATACCAGTTCAGAAGAGAAGTCTAGCTTGGAAAAAGATAAGCCTCTACCAACCCCAAGTGAACAGCACATGCAGATGTTGAAAGAGAGTATGACTAGAATCAACCAGTATACTCGTGAAAGCTCACCGGACTCAGATAGTGATGATGGGGAGTTTGATGACTAATGACTTCCATTGTCCAACTCCCCAGTAACCAGCATATTATGTACATATTGATACTATGACAAGAATCAACAAGTATACTGGTGAAAGCTCGCCAGACTCAGATAGTGATGATAGGGAGTTTGATGACTAATGACTCCCATTGTCCAACTCCCCAGTAACCAGCATATTATGTACATATTGATACTATGACAAGAATCAACAAGTATACTGGTGAAAGCTCGCCAGACTCAGATAGTGATGATGGGGAGTTTGATGACTAATGACTCCCATTGTCCAACTCCCCAATAACCAGCATATTATGTACATATTGATACTATGATAAGAATCAAGCAGTAAAATCAAGAAAGCTCGCTGGAATCTGATAGTTATGATGGGGAGTTTGATGGCTACTGATTTCTACACATTAATTCTTTGCATACTGGGTAATTTTGCATGCTTTTTTGTTGTCTGCTGATTTTTTTTCAAAATACGCATTTTTGAAAAAATCTTTCAGGAATACCATCAGAGTGTCAAACAGTTTGGATAAGATCTGGTTCGATGTTTTATCGGGCCTGATCTGGGTCCAAACTGTTTGAAAAGGCAATCAGCAGATGACACTAGTAGGCAAAGAGTTATACAACATACAGTAAAACCTGACTTAAGTGGCCATTCAAAAATAGACAAAACAAAGATCTTAATGACAAATGGTAGCATAATGCAGGTCAAAAGTATTGCAGAATGCTCCTTTTGACCTGCATTAAGTGATAATAGGTCTTAAAACCCAGTTTTTGGTCTTCTTTTTAATGGCCGCTTAAGACAGGTTTTACTGTATGTGCCAATATATGAGATTTCGGTACTTTACACATCAGGGAGCAGGGAAGGCTCAGGCGAGTCTACACATATACACAGATTCACCCGAGCCTTCGTTGCTCGCATACACAAAGAATGGCTGTAGATGAAGGCTCAGACCAAAATTTAGACCTCTACTTTTGCTGGATAAGTCAGCATTTGCATTTATTAGAGGCATTTATACATTATATTTAAGAAATGAATTTGATTTTTGGAAGGTTCATGGAATCGTGAATACTTCGGGTCTCTTGCAAAGTAAGTTACTATTATAATAATGTGTATTTATCAGTTGCCTCTAATAATAACTTCTTTGTTGCACATTACCTGATAAATGTTGTCTATCATGTGACTTTATAAAGGTCATGATGGGGTTGCATTTTTTTGAATGACGGCGCATCAACACAAAAATCGAAAATTACGTCGTAATCGCTAGTTTGAAGACTGAAACAATGGGCAAACTGATATCTCTCTCTATAGAATACCAGGTTTGCGTCTGTTGATATCCATTTTACCAGGTTCTGCTTTGAGAACACTCCTTCAGTCATATGATAAACAGAGAGCTCATAATATGGGTTTAATAGACATTTCATTTATATATGTACATATATACAGTGCAGTCCCCTTTAAATAGTATATTTAGGGTCCATGGGAATGGACCGTCTTATAAGTGAATCATGTTTTAATGGGATAATTTTATAAAGGAATAATAGGAAATTCTAATGCACTTGCTTTTGTAACGCGACATCTGATTGGATAACGTCAAAAATTTGCGACAGTATATCCTGCCATATACATGTACTGTCGAAAATAGTTTGACGTCATTAATTACGTCATTTTTTGTTGGATGACATACACCTTTGTGTGACTTTATGCAGCTTGCAACACTCCAATTTGAGACGAGATTGTAGAAGCACATTAGAATGGGGATAAGCATGTTAAAAATTTTCATTTGGGGAGGTATATCTTCGGATATAGGTTCGGAAATCATGTTTTACGGCTCCGCTTGCGATTCACAGTAAAACAAAATTTTCCACTGTATATCCGACAGTATACCTCCCCAAATGAAAATATTGAATACAGTTATCCCCTAAATGACCATGATCAGTTTTGTATAATTACTTTGTAAAAGACCATGGTAAAAATATTTGGGCGTCACATGACAATGTTATATTCAAGTCTGTTTATAATACAGTGTTGTAACGAGGTGTATTATTTTTGTTTTTGTTGCTTTACGTCCCAAGTCAACAGCTATAGTCATGGCGGGCCGGTCAGTTCACCTAACCACACTTTTTCCTGGGCAAGCTTGAACAAGCAGTTAATCAGTACTTTGTGCACATACTTTCACTTGTAACTGACAACAACCCTTCTTGAATGGTTCAGCGGAAGGGAGGAGAATAACTGTAGAAATTATTTCATGATCAATCTCCACGAAATATGGGACCTAGCCGAGGTGTATTATAAAAGGACTGTTCTGTACTTTGTTAATTGTAGTTGATTTTGCATGTGCTATTAATTTGTGTGTGTTGTTTATAATATTGTGCAATATTTTGATTTCTGATGTGATAAATGAAGGTGAACTATTTAGTTTGGATGTGATATTTTCTCGAGTTACATTTCAGATCATATGAAGAATGAAGAGATGGCTGCTTTTACCTAAATTCATAGGCGGCTCCAGGGGGGGGGGGGGGGGGGGGGGGGGGGGGGGGGGGGGGCAGAGGGTCAGGATCCCCCTGAAAATCACAAAAATATAGGGTTTGTAAAACTGGTCAGGATCCCCTGAAAAATAACAAAGCTACCAAGCAAGCATTCAATGTTGGGCCATCATCTGCCCGCCAACGAAACACCGTTTCAATGGCGTTTCACTGGTGGGCCGATGATGGCCCATTAATAGCGGTATATGAATCATCTATCCCCTCACCAACTAAAAAAAATATCAAATTTGGACCCCCTCTGACAAAACTTTCTGGATCCGCGCATGTAAATTCATATTAACTCTTTGGCCCTTTGGAAATTTTTCGTGCTTTTTGTCGTCTGCTGATTTTTTTTTAAAATTCAACTTTTTAAAAAAAACACTTCTTTGAGGAATACCATCAGAGTGTCAAACTGTTTGGATCCAGATCAGGCCTGACATTTTGTCAGGCCTGATCTGGGTCCAATATGTTTGCAAAGGTTATCAGCATATGACGCTAGGAGGCAGAGTTGATTTGTTTATTGTCTGTTGGTAACCTTTGCAAACAGCTTGGACCCAGATCATATGTGGGTCCTGAGCTGTATCCAAACTGTTTGATGCTTTGATAGTCTTCCTTAAAGAACTGTTTTGAAAAAGTTGATTTTTATAAAAGTCAGATGACAAAAAAGGGCTGAAAAACTACCCACATGCAAAGATTTAATAAAATCTGTAAGTTTTTGCTCTAAAACCAAATAGGGCTTGAGTGTCATTACTCTTTCCAAGGAGTTCTTGTATTCTGATGGGCCTTGGGCTAGATTTTTCATACTATACCCCTGCTAAAAGAAGAAGGCGACCCTGAGCGTTGTATAATATGATAATGTAATGGTCCGGTTGATTCCCATACATGTATTTTGGGGCCAATGCTATGTGGATGAAGTCCTTCACCCACATGTCCTATTGACCTATAAGACTGTTGGAAACATTTTTCTCTTCTAGCAAGATAATTTCTATCCCATACCTGCAATATGGCAAGGAAATGGTTGCAAGCCAGTCATGTCATCTCTCTAGGCTGGCCATCCAGATCCTCTGATCTACCCTGGTGTATTCTAGGCCGGGGTATGCCACATGTATCCCTTCTCAGATGCCACATTACCCTAACTGGAATGCCTACTTGTTGAACAATGGCAAGGCAGGGAGGTATATGCAGCAGACTTATTATATAAGCATGGCAATAAGATCACAGAATGCATTTACCCATAAAGACCAACCTATCATTTGCAGCAGATGACAATTTCAAATTTTGCCGCTTTTCAAAAATAACAAATAAGGAATATTTCATGGGAATCGTCTGTTGGCAGACGATTCTCAAGAAATATACCTTATTTTTTTTGGGGGGGAAATTGGGAAAGATGTTGCAAAATTTGTCGTCTGTTGCAGTCGTGAATCCGACTCGTGATTGGCACTTTAATGATTAATAAAGGTAGTGGTCACCATACAAGATATTGACTTACAAATAAATTTGTAATCATATGTTCATGCCTATCCTTATTTTTAACAAAGCGGGTGAATTGGGGTGGCCTTTTTTGTAGCATGAGTATATGTTGAATTTCTGTCCTATCTGATCACACAGTGTAGACTTGGATTAGATGCTGTACTCTTACTATGGGATTTGCCTTTGGTCTATTAGACATTTTTTTTCACTTTTTAGCCTAATCTAGAGAGTCAGCATGGTATTCAAAATAGAAAATAAGGACACAGCATAAAAATACAAAGTCATTTACATTTTCAAGTTCAGTGTTGAAAAGAAAAGACTTATTCATTTTTGTTAAGTTATGTTGGCTGCAATCTAACACAAATAAGCAAAAACAAATAAATCTTGTCCCTTTTTAAGCTAATTAGATTTCTGACTTTTTGTAGTATCAATTTACCATTATAAAGTCAAGAACCTAAAGTAATTCTACAATGTCAGATATACCATAGGCTTCAGTGTATTTTCACATTTGCAAGAAAATTCACAATTTTTGGACAAGGTTATCATTGACATCAATGGGGTAAAGTGGCATTTTCAAAATTTTGTAAAAGTTTAAACTGTTGTATTTGAAAAGCAGTCAAAACTTCTTCTAAATTGTACAGCACATGCATCTATCATTTAGCTTAACAACAAATATAAATTTCCTATTATTTAATCTTGATATCACACAATATAGAGATTCTTGTTAATATGAAATTGCATTAGCCCTTAATGGGCCAATCGCAACAAAAGTTGTCTGCTTTTCTCGTCTGCTGAAATACTTAAGAAGCCTCTTTGGCAAACAGTGTGGACCCAGATCAGACTGCTCCTATAGGAGCAGTCTCTCCTGGGTCTATGCTGTTTGCTTCTATACTTAATTCGTCAGTAATGATAGGCAATTATTTGCAGCAGACGACTTCAGCAGACAACATTTTCAAATGCATTTTTTTCTTGGCGCTTAAAGGGTTAAAGTCTTTGGGAAATTATATTTGTGTAATTATTTCTGGTCCTTGACTGTAGTAAGATATCAATTGTCATCTGCTTCTCTCGTCTACTTATGTTCTTAGGTAACCTATATTGCAAACAATATGGACCCAGATCAGACTGCTTCCTTGGGAGCAGTCTGATCAGGGTTCATATTGTTTACTCCCATAAATGAAAAAGAGCTTCTCTCGTCTACTTATGGTCTTGGTAACCTATATTGCAAACAATATGGACCCAGATCAGACTGCTTCCTTGGGAGCAGTCTGATCAGGGTTCATATTGTTTACTCCCATAAATGAAAAATCTTGTCTGAAGTGCACTTGAATATATGGGGCAGGCGTAAAACCACACGTTTTCAGGGATGAGAAATACATCCAATGGAAAAAGCTGGAAAAGTTCTATATCTCTGTTTCCAAAAACACCCAATCTGAACAGATCAGACTCACACCGGGTAGGTGGCAATCGAAAACGTCAATACTATTGGCGAACATAGATCAAAAATGGTTAGAAACAAAGTTTTCTATTGCCATTGATCGCCCGTCTGATGACAAATGGCAATCAAAAACACTGTTTCTAGCAATTTTTGATCAGCTTTCATCGATTGTTAAGAGCGTTTTCGATTGCCACCTACCCGGTGTGAGACTGAATCTGGAACATTTCTGGAACAAGAATCGTGATATTGCAGTGAATAAAAAGCGAAAATGATTAAATAAAAAATAGTTTGAGGTAAAAAAAAAGGTCTCTGAGAAATGGGCATTAAACCTTGTGATAAATTTTAATTCCAGCCAATTATTTTTCTGTCTGCTGTCTTATTTATTTATTTGCTGGTTAGATATTAGTCTTTAACCTTGCCCCCTGGGAAATTTTTCACGTTTTTTTAACATCTGCTAATTTTATTTCAAAACCAACTTTATCGAAAAATTCTCTCAGGAATACCATCAGAGTGTCAAACAGTTTGGATCCAGATCAGACCCGACCTTTTATCAGGCCTGATCTGGGTCCAAACTGTTTGCAAAGGTTGTCAGCAGACAACACTAGGAGGTAAAGAGTTAAAATGCCACCTAAAGTTTCCACCATTTCCAAATTTTGTTGCTTCATCAAGGTACCAAACAAGGCTTGATATTTCATGTGGATTGTCTAGTGGCAGTTGATTCACAAGAAATATGAAGCTTAATTTGTATTGAAAATTAAGAAATATATATCACAACTTTTGTAGTTTGCTATAGTAGTGATTGACACTTTAACTCTACCTCCTAGCTGATAACCTTTGCAAACAGATTGGCCTCAGATCAGGCCCAACGTTTTGTTGGGTTCAATCTATTTGACACTCTGATGGTATTCCTGAAAGAAATTTTTGAAAAGTTGAAGTTATATTGTGATTTGTAATGAACTATTTTCTGTGACCATCTTTATTTCTGTTGTTAAGTATTGGTTGTCTGTGATACGATCTGTCAAAGAATAAGGAGTCTTTTTTTATATATTTTATATCGCTTGTGCTTCGAATGAGGAATTATATAATTTATTATTGTCTTAAGTTTCTTAGCTTACACATGTATATTCCAGCAAATACTAACCTGCCTAGCAGCAGGTGTACATAAGTTGAAACAGGATTAAAATTTTGATAACTCTTTGCCAGCCATAAATGCTTAGAGCAGACCCAGATCAGACTGCTTCTGAAGAAACAATCTGATCAAGGTCTTCTGACAAGCATTTTGTGTTTTGTTTGATGTGATTCTTTACGTCCCAGTCAACAATTTTTCAGTTATATCGGGACGGGTCTTCCTGGGTTGAACCTGTACTAAGCAAAGATTAATGTGTCTTGCTCAAGGACACGATGCAGTGAGGATGGTGAGACTTGAACCCCTAACCCCTCGGTCTCGAATTGAGCACCCTACCTCTGAGCCACTGCGCTCCCACAAGCATATTGTGAATTCCAGCCCTGATAACCCACATTTTCTTTGAAAACAGAAAGTGAAGTGTTCGAAATTTTAGAGGAGTATAGTTAACTTTCATAGCACCAAAAATACTTCACTTGTGGACAAATTTTGTGATGTCCTGTTGAATTTAGGGCGAAATTAGGCTTCACATTTCATTTGAATGGTCTTCTAGCTGATGATTCACATGAAATTTCAAGCATTTTAGATTCTTGAGAGGGGGTGACAAAATTTGAAAATGTTTTCTGCAAATTTTTGGTAATGTTTGAGGGTAAACATGTCTGCCAATAAAATAACCTGCCCATGCATACACATGGCACTGTTTCCTTTTACATACTGCAAAGTAGAATGGTCCTTTTTAAAGCCTTCACTTGTTGGTTGTTGGAGTATAGTACAGTGAAAACTCTTTACAGCGACATTCTTTATATACAACATCAATTGTATTTGCACAAATTTACCAGTTCAGCTTAAATTTGAATTCATTACAACAGAAATTCAATTTAACGACAAATTATTTGGGGACAGTGTCATTGTAAGGAGGGTTGACTGTACATGTAATTTTTATGTTTATCATGTAAGCTTGTTGAATTGAGGGAGTCCGTTACTGTTAATTCTGAAATTTTTGTGAGGTTTTTATTTTCGCGAAACTTTGCGGATGCGGAGTTTCGGGAAAATAAAACCCTCGCGAAATGGCGAAAAGGCTGTGTCCTTTACTGATGTCAGTAAATCATGCCAAAGTCGCAAATTTTTAATGTGGCAAATACAGTAAAACCTGTCTTAAGCGGCCACTTAAAAAGAAAAACAAAATTGGTTTTCAAGACCGATTATTGCTTAATGCAGGTCAAAACTATTGCAGAGTGCTCCAAGGGGAGCATTCTGCAATACTTTCGACCTTCATTTAGCTACCGTTTGCCATTAAGACAATTGTTTTGTCTTGTTTTGAGTGGCCGCTTAAGACAGGTTTTACTGAATGTCTTTTAAAGGCTATTCGTGAAAATAAAATTTCCGAATTTACAGTATATTTGATGTTCATTAACATGTATATTATTTGAATACAGCCAATGAAAACATCATTTTTGTATCATGGTATTTCATGTCTGATCAGCCAATCATCTATAGTATAAGGCATTTTAATGCTTCAATTCTAATGCACTTAATTTTGTAACGTGACATCTGATTGGATAACGTCAAAAATTTATGACAGTATATCTACAATATACTGTCGGAAATAATTTGACATCATTAATTACGTCACATTTCGTGGATGAAGTGCGGCTTTATGCAGCTTGCAACACTCCAATTTCGGTGGAAACTGCAGAGGAATAACCATATTCAAAATTTTCATTTGGAGAGAGGTATATTGTCGGATGTTGGGTCAGAAATCACGTTTTACTAAACTTAATTTCCAACCGTATATCAGACGATATACCTCCCAAAATTATTTGTTTGTTTGTTTGTTTGTTGCTTTAAGTCCCAAGTCAACAGCTATGGTCATGGCGGGCGGTCAGTTCACTTAACCACACTTTTTCCTGAGCAAGCTTGAACAAGCAGTTAACCAGTACTTTGTGCACATACTTTCGCTTGTAACTGACAACAACCCTTCTTGAATGATTCAGCGGAAGGGAGGAGCATGACCGTAGTTATTTCATGATCAATCTCCATGAAAGTATAGGACCCGGCCATGATCAAACTCGGGACCCCTGGATCTGCAGTCAGACTCACATCTGTTGCCAGACACCTTACCGACTGCGCTACGCGGCCCGGTACCTCCCCAAATGAAAGTTTTGAATATAGTTCTCCCCTAATTGAATGCAATTGAGGTTTACCTATCATATGACCTCATAAGCACACATCCTCTAATGCTTTATGAATTGTGTATGCAGTACAGTAAAACCCGTGTAAAACAGCCACTCAAATTAGACAAAACAAAGATCTTAATGACAAATGGTAGCTAAATGAAGGTCGAAAGTATTGCAGAATACTTTTGACCTGCATTAAGCGATAATAGGTCTTGAAAACCAATTTTGAGAGCATCCTTTCTAAGCTTTTTATGCTGAACACAGCGTCTAATCAGGTTCTGCACTGTTTGCTTACAGAATATGCTTTAAAAATTTATCTGGAATTTAAACTTACTACCCAACAATCTTTAAATTCGAAATGAATTCGTTCAATTGATCAGGGTGGGAAATTCTATTAGGCCTAAATGGGTTAACAAGGGACGCAAGTTTAATGTACAGGCTTAAGCTCATTAAAAGGATCAACTATATGGGAAAAGACCCAGATGATTTTCTGCTTTCTCTAGGGGCCGAAATTTAGAGGCCGAATTTCGGCCGAATTTCGGCCCAATTCCCAATCGAAAATAGCCACCTTTTTTCCCAATATTTTTTTTTTTTTTTTTTTACTTTTTCTTAGAGACCACTACTTCTTATGTCAGAGAAACAATGTCCCATATCAGAATGATACTTAAACACTTGCGTTTGGCATAAAACAATCTAAAATAAACCTCGTTTTTGAGGATGAATTTTTCTCTCATTGTTTTGTTATATATGGTTAATTTTTCCCAATTTTGATGTTAAGTCGAACATTTTTTCCCCCAATTTTGGCCTGTGGCATTTTCCCCAAAAATGGTGGATAAAACCCTGAGGCCAAATTGAAAAGCCTTTTCAGGTTCTTTTGGTTGAAAGGTAAATATCTCTGGTTAGTCTACATGATACAGGCCTCGTCAGCTGAGAAATGATCATTTTACTTTAATACCAAAATCTGGTGTGGGAATGGGATAAAATTAAAAAAAAGAACAAATTATCATTTCTGAAGAATTTAATATCCATGAATGAGGCCAGTGAAACTAATTTCAGAATAATGTTATAATGAATTATCTTAAGTATAATGAATTATCTTAAGAATAATGTTATAATGAATTATCTTAAGAATAATGTTATAATGAATTATCTTAGAATAATGTTATAATGTAGTCTTTAAGAATGAATGACACAGTTACACACACAAGCAGTACAAAAGTCATAAAAATAAAGGTAAAAAAAGTTTGCCATTGTGAATCCCGAACAAGTGCTGAAAAGATAAAAGAACTCCGCAAAGCACAGTGCTAATGCCTGCCATGGCAAAAGTCAAGATTGCAAACCATACATATGGGCCTCGTCGCGAGAAAACCTGTCTTCGGGGTGTCCGTTGAAGCAAGATTCAAACCAGTCTCCCCATAAACTGAGGCTAGCAAGAACAATGAAATTTGGATTGACACATTCTTAGATATGGCACTTTCCAAAAAGCGAATAACAAAGGCGCTGATCAGCCTGCGTGGATGCGCAGGCTGGTCTGCGCCTTTGTTGTTCGCAAACCTCCGAAGACGGATTTTCTTGCGACGAGGCCAATATGGGCTGCAATGTAAGAAAACCTGTAAGACTCAACCCAGCCAGCTCAGCTACAGAGACTAGTTGGAACATTGAAAATTTGCATGTAGCCAGTTCAGCTGTTATACTCTATGGATAGAGAATTACAAAGATGCTGACCAGACTGCACGGATGCACAGGCTGGTCTGCACCTTTGTTCTTCGCATGCAACAAAGTCAGATTTTCTCGCATTTATGCCCATATAGGGAATCTACTATATATCAGGCCTCCAGATAAGAGTGTTGAAATGAAAATTATTTTCCTTAACATTTGTTATGGGTACTCAAAAGAACCGTCTAAATGAGACGGTTCTTTTGAACACCCAAAACAAATGTTTAAATTGATGGATAAGACTATAATCACAATTTTAGGCTAAAATATTTTTCTAATCTGGATGTATTATATATTAAATAAGAAATCTATCAAATATGAACAATGTAGCACTTATTGTTTTCAAATAATTAACTTTACTGCAAGGGCAGATAAGCCACTGTTTGCAAGTATTCAACTTTACTGTAAAGGCAGATAACCCTTTATTTGCAAGGACTGATAACCCACTGTTTGCAAGTTATAATTGACTGCAAGGGCAGATAACCCAATACTTGCAAGTAAATAATTTGACTGCAAACGCAAATAACCCAAAGGCTAGAAACAGGGACCACCTGTATTTTAACTCTGCATGCTGGGTAATTTTCCATGCTTTTGTTGTATTCTGCTGACTATTTTCAAAATAAAAAACTAAAAAAAAAATCTAAGGAGCACTACCAGAGTGTCAAACTGTTTGGATCCTGATTAAAACGGACATTCTGGGTCCAAATTGTTTGCAAAGGTTATCAGCAGATGACAAAAAGGAAAGAGTTAGTCACCATTTATATGTCCAGTGGAATCTTCTAATCTGTTTGCCCTGCATCTAGGCAGAGCTGAGCCTTTTTGTTGTGCACATTATATGCTGCCTCAATGGCTTTTGTCATGTTCGACACATATCAATAGATAACATCACCTGAGAGAAAAAACTTAGAAGGAAATGTTTGCTTGGTTTGGTTATTTACGTCCCAGTCAACAGCTATGGTCATGTCGGGACGATCAGTTCACCTAACCACACTTTTTTCCTGGGCAAACTTCACTAAGCAGTTAACCAGTACTTTGTGCACATACTTTCGCTTGTAACTGACAACAACCCTTAATGAATCAGCGGGAGGAGAAAGGTCGTAGAAATTATTTCATGATTAATCTCCGCGAAAGTATGGGACTGGGCTGGGATCAAACTCGCGACCTCTGGATCTGCAGTCAGACATGTTACTGACTGAGCTGCGCTGCCCTATAAAAAGTATTAGTAGAAAGTGAAAGAAAAACTAGCCTATCAATGACAACAAATGCACCAGTCCAGAAACCCAACAAAGCCTGAGGTAGCATAAACTCAGCTTAGCAGGGTTCCAGAAATTCAAAAACACAATTCCATGATTTTTCCATGATCAACAATGTAATTTCCATGACTATTTAATGCATGATCTCCAACCTCCCCTTTTAGCAGCATCTTCACAACGCTGAGCATAAATGCGGAATTCAGCAACAACAGCATGCTTGTAGACCATGCATGCACTTTGTTTGTTTGATTTGATTCTTTACGTCCACTCAACAATCTTTCAGTTATGCGGGACGGTCTTCCTGGGTTGAACCAGTACTAAGCTAGGATAAATGTGTCTTGCTCAAGGACCACAACGCAGTGATGCCGGTGAGGCTTGAACCCGCGGCCCTTCGGTCTCGAGTCAAGCACTCTACCACTGAGCCACTGCGCTCCCAAATGCATGCACTTTGAAATAATTAAAACTTGAAACCAACAGTAGCCACAAGTGTCTGACAGCAAGTTTTCTGGCTACTGGTGGTTCCGTCAAATTATTTCACAAAACTCCATGATTTTTACGTTTTTTTTTCAAATTCCATGAATTTTCCATGCATGGATCTTTTTTTAGTGATTTTCCATGATTTCCAAAGCTTGTGGGAACCCTGTATGTACCATGTTCCAACAACAGCATCATCCACAGTGCCAAGACAGAATGGATTCTGTTTAATTCATAAACCATATGAGATTCTTCCACATTTACAAAATCTGAAACTACCCCTATAGATAGACGGTACTTTAAGCACCCAAAATACATGCTTAAACTGGATAAGAAACTATTCACAATACTAATGCACTTGCTTTTGTAATTCAACGTCTGATTGGATAACTTCAAACATTTGCGACAGTATATCCTGCGATATACTGTTGGAAACCGTTTGACATAACATTAATTACCTAACATTTTTTAGACGACATGCAACTTTATGTGGGTCAGGTGTGGTACTTGATTGTATCGATTCCTGATCTTTGCACCCTTACTTACTTTGCAATGCTCCAAATTTGAGACAAAACTGCAGAAGTGCATTAGAACTGAGATAACCACATTCAAAATTTTCATTTGGGGAGGTATATCGTCGGATATACGTTCAGAAATCACGTTTTACAGCTCTGCTTGCGTGTAGCCGTAAAACTAGATTTCCGACCGTATATCCGACAATATACCTCCCTAAATGAAAATTTTGAATCAGTTATCCCCTAATTTTATTACAATCAAAATGCTTGCTTATCTTGATCTAGAATGCAATGTAGAACTTAATGAGCATGAATATAGAGAATACTAGGTGAGTATCTTTTAATATCAAGGCTTTGAGAACGCTTGTTGACATCGTGAGGCTTGCTGATTGATTCAACAAGCGTTCTAAAAGCCAAGCCTGGTAAACTTGAAATCAAAAGACGCGAACCTGGTATTCTATTTATCAGTTTACCCATTGTTTCACTCTTCATACTAGCCTTTACGACGTAAATTTCGATTTTTGTGTTGATTCAGTGTCATTAGCAAGGTCATTCAAAAAGTGCAACATCATCATAACCTGATAAAGGCACATGCCGTGAGATAGACAATGTTTATCAGGCAATGCGCAGCAATGAAGTTAATATGAGAGGTAACTGATTAAAATGTTTTTTGATGGGGGAGGTAGCCACATTTAAGGTATAAAATGTATTTTAATGCATTAATGTGCCTTTGTATGTTAAATCTAAAAATGCATTTCATATTTTATCAGCCATAAGACAGTTTACTCTGCAAAATATGCCCAATAATATGGATTTAGCTTGGAAAAAGTACTCATCCAGCTATAATACAGGATTTTTTTATAAGAATTTTTTTTTCCTGAAAAGTCTCAAAAATCAAGTATGATGTAAAGTATTTCCAAAGTATGATGTACTTAACCCTTAATGCGCCAATCACAACAAAAGTCGTCTGCTTTTCTCGTCTGCTGAAATGTTTAAGATGCCTCTATGGCAAACAGTGTATAGGAGCAGTCTGTTCTGTGTCCACGTTGTTTGCTTCTTTACTTAATTCATCAGTAATATTAGGCAATTATTTGCAGCAGACGACTTCAACAGACGACATTTTCAGATGCATTTTTTTCTTGGCGCTTTAAGGGTTAAGTCCTTGTTTTTTATCTACTTAGTAAGCAAACAATGCAGACCCCAGTGAAATTAAGGGACATTACAACTGGAAATTCACTGTTTGCCAAAGTACCCTTTAGGAGTTTCTAGTATACAAAGAGTTCAATCACAAGATCAATCTAGAATTTAGAATTTTTCTGGAAGGAAAAAATCTTATTGCTCATCACATGAGATTGACTTACAGATTTTGGGGTAAATTCGGAAACAGCCTGTTACTTTACAAGCCTCTAGAAAATAGTGGGTAATCAAAATCATTTTTACTTATTTCTCTACAAAAACATATGTTGTGGGTACTCAAAAGAACCGTCTCAATGAGACGGTTCTTTTCAGTACCCAAACAAATGTTATAACTGATGGATAAGATTTTTTTTTTACAAATTTACGCTGAAAGAAATTTTCTGTCTGGACATTTGACCTTGATCTCCCCAACCCATCTTATAGCTGGATAAATACAGCAAGTTTTTTTAAAAGTTGAGTAAAAATATTTTGGTGGGATTTAATGGTAAAAACAAAACAAAAACAGAAGCATTCATACGTCAATTGGGCTTCGACGAGAGAAAACCTGTCTTTGGAGGTTTGCGAACAACACAGGCGCTGACCAGCCTCCGCATCCGCGCAGTCTGATCAGCGCCTTTGTTATTCTTTTTTTTTATAGTAGCATATCGTCGGTCGGGAGTCAAAATCTTGTATCTTTGATTTTCCAATTTTTCAGGAGAGACAAAAAACTGAATAACTTTTGCTAGGAGTGTCCTATATTGCTGAAAGTCAGACAGGATTATATTAAGTAACATCAAAATTCACATTTTTTGGTGTTTTGAACTTCCGATTAATTATGAAGAGTTTCACTTGAATTACGTCATATTGAGCATATTTTCATGGTAAAGCATCCAGTTACGACATTTTGAGCATCTTTTTCATTGCAAAACATCATATCTTGGTAAAATGAGCACCAAAATAATGTTATCTTTCATAGATACAATATTTTGAAGCATGATTAATGATTTTTAAGGGGGTTCTAGAGCTAAGAAAATTTGACAGAATGTGCGCCATGCGTTTGGTATTCCTGCGTTGACGAAAAGTCGTTTTGGTAAAAATCAGAGTTACGAGGTTTTGACTCCCGACAGACGATATGTAAACTAGCTACTTTCAATTTTCTAGCTAGTCTCTGCAGCTGAGGAGACTGGTTTGAAACTGGATTTGTCAGAAACCCCAAAGACAGTTTTGTCGCGTCAAGGCCCATATAAGTACCAAAATCTCATGAACTGACTCATTTATGTTGTATTTTATAATATAACTAAAGTTCCGTTTACCTCCCTATTCCCAGGTTGTTAGTTCCGTTTGCCTCCCTATTCCCTGAATGTAAAACAGTGTAGATTCTGATAAGATGGATGTGATAAGCAATCTTATCTGGATCTTCACCATTTTAAGACATTTAAGTTGGTCTAATTATTTCAAAATGTCAAAAAAAGAAATTCAGAACTGTTTGTTTAATTTGATTCTTTATGTCCCAGTCAACATTTTTTCAGTTATGTTGGGATGGGTTTAGAAATTGAGTTGCAACATTTAGGATAGTATTGAAACTGGAGTCACATGTATCAAAATTTGAGAAATTAGCTAATGCAGCAATTAGCAAATTGAAATTTTTTAAATTCAGTGGGGGGGGGGGGGGGGGGGAACTGGATATATCATGGCATTAAATACTAATAAATTACTATTTAATTTTGTATAATAAACAATTACTATAATCTTGAACAAATCTGAAAACAGAAGGTAGAATACTTAATTGTTATTAATCCTTTACAAGGGCCCTGTATTATATACTCAGAAAAAAAATTGAAGGATATTATAATTCTTTTGACTTTTATTAATTTTGAGAAAACAATTTCCAAACATTTGATAGAACTACCACAGGACTCCAGATAAGAGTGCGTATTGGATTTTTTTTCTTATTTTCTCATCCAAAACATTATGTTGTGGGTACTCAAAAGAACCGTCTCAAGGAGACGGTTCTTTTGAGCACCCAAAACACATGTTTAAATTGATGGATAAGGAAATAATTACAGTTTTACTCTCATAAAATTTCCTCATCTGGGCCTATGCTACCAATGTGAAATGAAATTTATTTGTCATTGGTTACAATAAGGTACCATGCCAAATGTTACAATACTCCTTACCTAAAGTTCACAAGCAATAAAATTTGCTTTTACAGTAAAACCTGTCTTAAGAGAAGACCAAAATTGGTTTTCAAGACAGAGTATCGCTTAATGCAGGTCAAAAGTATTGCAGAATGCTCCAAGGGGAGCATTCTGCAATACTTTCGACCTTCATTAAGCTACCATTTGCCATTACCATTTACCTTTGTTTTGTCTATTTTTGAGTGGCTGCTTAAGACAGGTTTTGCTGTATAATTTTTGCTGCAAACTTGACATTGCTTATTCTCTACTTCTGACCGAAGAAAAGTTTTCGCACCCATTTATCAATCCATTGCACCTAAAAATGCGACAATTTCTTCAACAAAAATGTGCAAATACGGCACACCAGATCCAATATGACAAAATATTGGCATTAAATCATTGAAAACGACCACAAAATTAGGTGTCATACTTTTGACTGAGAGCCAGCAATGATTTTGAACCCAATCATTATGGAATACAATCGATAAAAATGGGGTTTTATCGGTTTTGAATGTTTGTGGCTTTTCAGTAAAGAAGGTTAAACCATTTGGAACGGTACTGTAGTTTAAACAATGAAACGTTGCTTTAGTTAAACATCAATTTTGATTGCAGATACCTGGAACTGTGAACTACATGTATATTTGGTTTAGTTTTTATAGTATTGAATGTTAGAGATGAAACTGAATCTAAATATCCTTCAATTGTTTATCTGAGTATAGTAGATTTCTAGATAAGAGTGCATAATTAAAAATAAATTCTCTTATTTCTCAACAAAAACATATATTGTGGGTACTCAAAAGAACAGTCTTGATGAGATGGTTCTTTTGTGCACCCAAAACACATGTTTAAATTGATGGATAAGAAAATAATAAGGAAATTATAATAACAATTTTACCTCATAAAATTTCCTTATCTGGAGCTATGTGTAACAGTATTATAGTAGGCTTCTAGATAAGAGTGCATAATTAAAAATAAATTCTCTTATTTCTCAACAAATACATATGTTGTGGGTACTCAAAAGAACCGTCTCGCTGAGACAGTTCTTTTGAGCACCCAAAACACATGTTTAGACTGATGGGTAAGATATAATGGCAACTTTTACGCTTATGCTAAAAAAATTTTTTCTGAACTTATTCAATTTTTAAAGGAAAACAGTAACAGAATATGCTGGACATTTTCACACACTTGAAGGATATCGTAATAGCCCTTGATTAAAGATGTCACAACAAACAAACATATCTTTAAAGACGCCACTTGGATGATAACGACAATAAAATGGTTTATCATATGACATCACTGCCAACCAGTGTCATAATTCTTGTGCAACAACGCTTTTTCATTCTCAATACCGATAAACGGGCTCTTTGGGGAACAGTGAAGACCCAGATGAAATGCTGCATAAAGCGGCATTTCATCAGGGTCTGCACTGTTTGTTAAGATAAAAAAACAAACTCCAGGAGGCAGAAAAACATCAATTCAAAGGAACTTTGATCAGCAACTCCTTAAAATACAAAATGGACTATCCCATACTTATTGTATCAATATGTATGGAATGATCCATTAGAATGAAAAGCATTAAAATGAGACATCTCTTGAGAACCTATATATTGTTGATTCCGAAATTAATACTATCAGCAAAGGCGCAGGCCAGTCTGCACATTTGGAGACTCAACAGTGCCTTAGATATTTTCTTTCTGGAATGCACAATTAGCTAAACTTTCTAAATGCTAAATTTGATGCTTTTTACCTTATCTAATTATGTGTGTAATTAAAAATATTTTTTTCTTATTTGTCAACTAAAACATACCTTATGGGTACTCAAAAGAACAGTATCAATGAGACTTTTAGTACCCAAAACAAATTTTAAAACTGATGGATAAAAAATATTTGATTTTCCACTGAAAAATTATGCTTATCTGACACTTTATATGTAGCTTAGAAATGAAATACCTTATCGCAAATCCATAAGACATTCGCCAAATCTCGTGAACCCATACACGTCATAATGGCACATAAAATTATGACACTGATACAATAGTGTTTTCTGTAAAAATTCTACCTTAAAACCCACAGAAAACATGTCATGTGATAAAATAGAATCTTCCACTCGCTAGGCATTTGATATGAAATATCTGACTCTCACATAAGTTTCCTAAATTAAGGCTGCGTATTTGAAAATTATTTTTCTTATTTCTCAACCAAAACATACGTTGTGGGTACTCAAAAGAACCGTCTCATAGGAGACGGTTCTTTTGAACACCCACAACATATGTTTAAACCTATGAAGAAAATAATCACAATTCTAATGTACTTGATTTTGTAACGCTAAGTCTGATTGGATAACATCAAAAGTTTTGATGTCATTAATTACATCACATTTCATTGGATGGTGTGAGGCTTTTTGCAGCTTGAAACACTCCAATTTGAGAAGAGACTGCAGAGGTGCATTAGAATGGGGATATAACCATATTCAAAATTTTCATTTGGGGAGGTACATCGCCAAATTTCATGGTCGGAAATCATGTTATATGGCCCAGCTCTCGCTTGCCACATAACTAAATTTTTGACCGTATATCAGACAATATACCTTTCGTAATGAAAAATTTGATTACATTTTGTTACATTTTGTTATCCCCATATTTTATGCTTAAAATCTTTGCGTAGCAGGACCTATGTAAATTTCATACCAAATGATAACTCGTGTAAGGTTCTCTATATGTAAGATAAAGCTTTAAATGGATTCAACAGTAATATCACATTCACACATGTACAACAATTTAAGAATGATCTAATTTATACAATAAAATCCCAATATACAGATTCATTTGGGAATATTTCACAAAACAACTTGGGGGGGAAGTTTCACACTATAGGCGAAATATCTGCAAGCCACCAGATAGGCGTGCCCAACTGAAAATTATTTTTCTTATTTCCTAAACCAAAACGTATGTTGTGGGTACTCAAAAGAACCGTCTCAATGAGACGGTTCTTTTGAGCACCAAAACATATGCTTAAACTGATAAATAAGAGGAAAAAATAACAATTTTACTGTCAACATTTTTCTTAACAAGATCTTTGATCTGGACCTGACTTAGAGATTTGGTGGGTCTCCACAGGCACAGACCTGTAGATTTTCTTGCATCTCTTTGAAATTGGTAACTTAAAGTAAACTTCAATGGCTCGAACATGGATCGCTTCTTTACCATGCTTAATTCAAACTCTCCAGTTCATAAAAAATCATATCCAAAGCTCTAAATAATTCATCTTACAATGGTAAATTTAGGCTGGATGGTCTTATATTGTCTTCAAAATTTTGTTCGTTTTGATTCTTTTCATCCCATCAACAATCTTTCAGTTAAACAGGACGGGTCTTCCTTGGTTGAACCAGTACTAAGCTAGGATAAATGTGTCTTGCTCAAGGACACAAGGCAGTGACGCCGGTGAGGCGCGGACCCTCGGGCTCAAGGACCACAACGCAGTGACGCCGATGAGGCTTGAACCCGCCCCCTCTCGGTCTCGAGTCAAGTACTCTACCACTGAGCTCCCTATCGTCTTCAAAAGGTATGTTGTGTGTAATCATTAAAATTGCCTCAATGAAGCGATTCTGATTATTACAAATAACATATGTTTATTTTCAATTTATGAAAGAGAACCGAAATCCAATCCCCATAATGCACCCAGATCTGGCCCTACTCAGCTGAACATGAAATATTAATTCCTCATAACATCTAAAATGCTGAAGAATTAAGAGGTTTCTTGCTTATAAACTCATATGTTGTATTTATCCTGCTTATAAATGTTAAAATGCCAACACTTGTTGGCATTTTAACATTTGTGAGCAGGATAAGTTTCATGCTCTGCTGATTTTGTTTGATTTGATTCTTTACTTCCCATCAACAATCTTTCAGTTATGTAGGGACAGGTTTTCCTGGGTTGAACCAGTACTAAGCTTGGTTTAATGTGTCTTGCTCAAAGACATGACGCAGTGATGTTCGGACCCGCGGATCCTCAGTCTTGAGTCAAGCACTCTACCACTGAGCCACTGCGCTCCCTCATGCTCTGTTGAGTTGAGCATGAAAATGTTATAACCTCGGGTGTTTATGAAATAACTACATCTCAGTGACTCTCCCCAAACTCAAATAAATATTCAAGCCCCCAACAGTGTTTTAGCCATTGAAGTTATACTGCATATGATTATCCTTTTTCACTCTTTATGCATACTATCTGGGCTCGACTTTGATTTGAGGTTCTTTGCACATATTCTTGATAGGATATTCTTGCATCCAACAGAATTTGGTAACTTTGTTCTATTCCCTTTTCAAATCTATAAATAGCACTTCATATAACGACCTAAAAGTACAATTCTTCATGCAGCAGATCAGACCCCATAAGTCTTTCCCCAGGCTAGTCAACAATTTTTGAGCCGTGACACGTGATTTCCAAAAATATGGCATTTGACAAGTGTAGACTCAGAGGAGCCTGTGCAGCCTCCTTTTAAGCTTAGAAACTCCAACTGTTGTTCAGTCAGTAGCTTAACAATCATAGAATACTCAAGCGACTAGCAAAGGCTCTGCTCAGACTGCGCGTATGCGCAAGCTGATCTGAGGCTTTGCCGGTCGTACATACCACATTGTTGGAAATCTCATGCACTGGCTCATTTCATATGACCAGCGAAATCAGCAGGAACTCTCTGACACAGAAACATCAACAACGCGACACAGGAGAATGAGCCTCCAATCAGCCTGCATATCTACGTATTATGTTCAGGTTTGGTCTGTGTATCCACACTTTTTATGTTTCACAGTATTGATATTGATAGTACTTAGTACTGTAGCCATAGGTACTGTAAATTCGGAAATTTTTGCGAGGGTTTTATTTTTCATGAAAATAAAACCGTCGCAAATTGGCGAAATCACTCTGTCGTTTATTGATATAGGTAAATCAAGTCTTAGTTGCGAATTTTTAACGCCATAAATATGTCTTTTAAGGCATTCGCGAAAATAAAATTCTCGCGAAAATTTTCGAATTTACAGTACCAGAGGAGGGCCTTCAGATAAGAGTGCCCAAGACATACATTGTGAGTACTTAACCCTTTACCCAATATGCTATATTTAGAACATTTCATCATTTTCTATAAATAATTCAAATTTTCAAATATTTTCAAAAAACTTACCCAATATGCTATATTTAGAACATTTCATCATTTTCAAAAAATAATTCAAATTTTCAAATATTTTCCAAAAACTTTTTTTTTTACATTTCAATAGTTTTGAAAATATTATGGAAAATGGAACACTGGCTCCTGATCTTACATATAAAAGGAGTCCAAAGACGCTTGTGTGGAGTAAAGGGTTAAAAATTTCCGAAACTCAAGTTTCCTAACTTCAGGCCTTGAGATAAAAGTGTGTAATGGAAACTTATTTTCCTTAATTCACTCAAACAACTTACCTGGATGTCTTGGTTACTCAAAAGAACAATCTCAATGAGACGGGGATCATTTGAGAACCCAAAACACATATATAAATTGTTGGATTAAAAATATTGACAATTTTATGCTCAAAAAGTTTCCTTATCTCGACATATGCAGGGGTGTTCAGATTTCTTATTTTCTCTATCTATTTGCGAACAACAAAGGCGCAGACCAGCCTGCGCATTCGCGCAGACTGATCAGCGACTTTGCTTTTCACTTTTTGGAAAGTATGATATCAATACTTGCTACCAGGAAAATTTAGCTGAGGAGACTGGTTTGAGTCTTGCTTTGTTGGTAACCCCGAAGACAGGTTTTGTCACGTCGAAGCCAGTATGTTGTGGGTACACACTGAAGAAGCATCTCACAGACACTTCCAATGAGTACCTCGAACAATATTTTCAAAGATGAAAGTTTTTTTTTTTAATTTTGATTTTTACGATTTTAAAAAATTAGCCCGAATTTCAAGAACAATTTACAAGACATCTCAATTCGATTTTTTAATTATTATATGGAATGGAAAACTTTTCACTAGAGTAGTCTGATCTGGGCCCACAATTTCCTTTAACTCTGAAAAGCATTTTCCAAAATTCAGTTTAACCCTTATTGCGCCAATCGCAACAAAAATTGTCTGCTTTTCTCATCTGCTGAAATGTTAAAGAAGCCTCTATGGCAAACAGTGTGGACCTAGATCAGACTGCTCCCTATAGAAGCAGTCTGTTCTGGGTCCACGCTGTTTGCTTCTATACTTAATTTGTCAGTAATGTTAGGCAATTTTTTGCAGCAGATGACTTCAGCAGACAAAATTTTCAGATGCATTTTTTTTCTTGGCGCCTTAAGGGTTAAGAACAAAGCAAGAAAAGTGACAGGAAATCAGCAGAACATGACTGAAAATTTGTTGACTGGGATGTTAAGCATCAACACATAGTATCCTGATCAAAATGCATACATATAGAGGCTGTTCCCATATGTCACGTTACTGATTTTCCTGTGGCTTGTGTTGTCTTAAGCCACACCACTTTATTCAGATCAATACAAACTAGGTGCAGGTCAAACGTAAAACCATGTTCCAGTTTGCTGACACAGCAACTGCACTCTCTGCCTGTTAGTGTCGTCTGCTGATAATCATTGCAAACAGTGTGGACCCAGATCAGGCCCGACAGAATGTCCGTCTGACCTGGATGCAGACTGTTTGACACTGATGTTATTACTGAAATAATTTTTCTAAAAAGTTGATTTTGAAAATAATCTGCAGACGACAAACAATCCTGAATAATTACCCAGGATGCAAAGACTTAAAATCACTATGACTTCTAAATGGTCAGTTTTCTTGTGACTAAACCTTTGCATACTGGGTATTTTTCATGCTTTTGTTGTCGTCTGCTGACTATTTTCAAAATTAAACTTTTCAAAAAATTCTTTCAAGAACATTATCAGAGAGTCAAACAGTTAGGATCCAGATCAGGACCGACATTCTGTCGGTCCTGATCAGGGTCCGAACTGTTTGCAAAGGTTATCAGCAAACGACAAGTCGCCGCCAGCCAGCAAGGTGAGTTAAGATAATGATAAGATGAAGAATGTATAGCGAATGAGACCAAGTAAACCGCCGACAAATATCTTTGAAACTACATCGGACTGCACCGAGAGACAGTTCACGAAGCTTCAAGCTGCACCGGACTAGAATGGCTTTCACGTCCTTTACGCTATATCGCCATGTATCCACCTTTCCACAGCAAGGAATATATCAAACACAAACCGTATCACCGTGACAACCGTGGACTCACTCAACACTTTCATGATAACTGATCAAGCCTAAAGGAATTTTCAGTATCTGGGTCCGTCACCATTGTGGGATCTGTCAACATTTGGAATCCATCGAAATCCAAGTGTCCCAAACCGTCCTTGAGAGCTTCGTCTGATACGGAACCGAACAGGTCTGCATCGAAACAACCGTCTGCCATTCCTGTAATAGCATTGCCCAAGTCCTTAGCAAAATCCTGTTTATTCAAGGCATTGTCTGCACCTGAACATGACACAGAATATTCAGAGAACTTGGAAACCCTTTAAGCGCCACCTGGCATCTGCAGCAGACGACATTTGCAAATTTTGATGCTGATTTAAACCTCTTTACCTCCTAGTGTCATCAGCTGATCACCTTTGCAAACAGTTTGGACCCAGATCAGGCCTAACAAAATGTTGGGCCTGATCTGGATCCAAACTATTTGACATTCTGATGGTATTCCTGAAACAATTTTTCGAAAAAGTTTATTTTGAATAAAATCAGCAGACGACAAAAAAGCATGAAAAATTTCCCCTCTAGCTAAGAGTTACCTAAGAGACCATTTCATGGTTGATATTTTGTGTGAAGTGTATGCTTGCATACAATTCACAAGAAATATCATGCCTTATTTTTTGCAAAAATGTTTCAAATAATTTAACTCTGGGTAACTTATCCAGTAACTTATCCGGTAACTTATTACTGCTGGGTAACTTATCATGCTTTTGTTGTCCTCTGCTGACTTTCTTTAAAATAAAATTTTTCAAAAAATTCTTTCAGGAACACTATCAGAGTGTCAAACAGTTTGAATCCAGATCAGGACAGACATTCTGTCAGTCCTGATCTCGGTTCAAACTATTTGCAAAGGTTAATTAGTAGCCGACAAAAGTCGCCGCTAGCAAGGAAAGAGTCAACAGCATGTCATCTTCTGCAAGAGTCAGGGGAGGTAATCTGAGAGGAACTTGCGATGATGTTGGGATAAATCATCTTCATTCAAAGTAATAAACCCATCACCATGGATTCAGATAATTAAATGGGCCAGCCAATCAAATAATGACACCGCTCTTTACCTGCTAGCGGAGAATTTTGTCGTCTGCTGATTATCTTTCCAAACAGTTTGGACCCAGATCAGGTCCAACACAATGTCAGCCCTGATCTGAATCCAAGCTGTTTGACACTCTGCTATTATTCCCGAAAGAATATTTTGAAAAAATACTTTGTGTATGCTATCAGTAGATGCCCTGACGAGACTGAGTCATGATGGCTCCCGAGCCAAAGGGGTACCTGCATTAAGGGGCTATTTTGGCCCCCTCTAGAGCCCAAAACTGAAAATTGCTTTTCATCAATTTCTTTTGATTGGTTTATTAAAATAATAACTTCAGTGTAAAATTTTGGCATTTATTTAAATTTTACCATTGCTATAGTAACAAAAATGGCCGACAAAATAGGATTAAAACAGAGAAATTGCCATTTTAGACCAAATCTAAGGCTTTGGAGACCCCTTTTTTTAAGAATTAGATATCAGCACAGCTAAATACCAAAAAAAGCTTTTAGTATGTGGAGGGCCGTGGTAATTCTAATCATCTGTTAAAATATCTTTTTTGGTATTTGCTTGTATTGTGCTCTATGTAAATTTCTCTGTCAAACCTCTCCATTTTGCTCCAAAATGGTCAATTTCCTATTTTCAGCCTATTTTGGCGGCTATTTTTGTTACCATAGCAACAGTAAAAGTCGCAGTAATTTGAGACTTTTACACTTTGGTTATTGTTCTAATAAATTAATAAGAACAAATTGGTGAAAAACAATTTTTATATTTTAGACTCATAGGGGGTCCAAAAAAGCCCCTTAATGCACGTAGCTCTTTCATGTGCTGGCTCAAATAGTGATGTCCTTCTTTTACATGTATCTCTACAAAGTTGTCCCTCCAATCAGCTGGGTTTTAGAAAATTACTTGAAAATTATTTCTGTTGTTTCTCATACCAAAACATTTGTTGTGGGTACTCAAAAGAACCGTCTCAATGAGACAGTTCCTTTGAGCATCCAAAACACATGTTTAATCATTTCTGCTATTTCTCATACCAAAACATGTTGTGGGTACTCAAAAGAACAGTCTCAATGAGACGGTTCTTTTGAGCACCCAAAACATGTTTAATGGGTAAGAAATTAATTACTATTTTACTCTCAACCTAGGACTGATATCAACAGATTATCCTCCCCCACAAGTTCTCTGCTATTGTGTATATATACAGGATACAAAGACGATCACATTTTACAATTACCATAATTACTCAATCAAGAAGCCCTTTTGGCCCTGATTCGTTCATCTGAGTCTTGCTTTAAGCTTATCATATAGGCCAGTGAATTAATTGCCTTTTTTTGGGGATACAGCTTGTGCCTTTTGAATTTGGAAATAAATCCCAGTAAAATCCTCAAGTTGGGATTTTTTTTCTCCAAATTTGGGAAAATACAGGCCTTTTTTTTCGATCGTGTAGCAGCCTGTATTCGGCTGTAAAATAGGCAAAATAAAATCACTGCAGGCATACCACACTACATTGCGACATCAAATTTATTTAACTCTTTACCTACTAGTGTGGTCTGCTGAAAACCTTTGCAAACAGTTTGGACCCAGATCAGGCCCGAAAAGACATCAGCCTAATCTGGATCCAAGCTGTTTGACACTCTGATGGTCTTTTTTAATTATTTCAATTATTATTATTCATTATGCTCAATTTCAAATATGAAATCTTCAAATTGATAAATAACCGACTAACCAATCATATTAAGGCTGAGTTAACAACAGGAATTTGCTGAAAAAAATACAACTAAATGTTCCTGATCAGACTGTTTGCTTGCATATGGTTTTCCTGTCCTGGCACTCAAGAATTAACCCTTAAAGCCCCAATCACGACTGCAGCAGACCGGGCCGCGTAGCGCAGTCGGTAACGTGTCTGGCTACAGATGCGTGTCTGACTGCAGATCCAGGGGTCGCGAGTTCGATCCCGGCCCGGTACCATACTTTCGTGGAGATTGATCATGAAATAATTTCTAAGGTCATTCTCCTCCCTTCCGCTGATTTATTCAAGAAGGGTTGTTGTCAGTTACAAGCGAAAGTATGTGCACAAATTACTGGTTAACCGCTTGCTCAAGCCTGCCCAGGAAAAAGTGTGGTTAAGTGAACTGACCGTCCCGCAATGACCATAGCTGTTGACATGGGACGTAAAGCAACAAAAACAAACAAACAAAACGACTGCAGCAGACGACAAATTTTGCAACATCTTTCCTAGTTTTCCACAAAAATAAGGTATGATATTTCATGAGAATCGTCTGCCAGCAGACGATTCTCATGAAATATCACGCCTTATTTTTATTTTTAAACTAGAGGACTTGAAGGTCCTGAAGCGCTCACCTGATCTCCTTAATAATGTTAAAATAGGTCAAGGTCTACTTAGGCTTTTTATTTAAATATATTTTGTTTTACCATAAATGGGCATGGTGGCCATTTTGGTCAAGTAACCTAAAACAAATATTATATTTATATTGTTTTATCTACTGAATACTCCATATGAAATTCGAGTTAAAAAAGCCCAATGATTTCTGAGAAAAGATGTTTAGAAACGTATGTGGCAGTCCAAAATGAGTGGCCTTGGATGAAATGTCAAAACTAAGCTTGACCTTTGGTGCTTATATAAAACTAGTGTTTCATTAGGTTTATCATTTCTCGCAAGTATTATAATTTTCCCTTAAAGATATAGAAAAATGAACATTTCAAGATTTTTCAATTATAAATGCATTAGGAATCAAATTTGGCCTTGGCGTAAAAAAATTCAAGGTTAACCCCGATTCATCATTTGTGCAAACCTGGTAGGGCTCACATCCCCAATGCTACATAACAAGTCCCAAGGCCATTGGACTTTAGGTTCAAGAGAAGAAGATATATAGAGTTTTTACCTTATATGGGCATGACGACCATCTTGGTCATGTGACCATTAACATTCGTTATCAATTTACTCCCCTCAACTCTAAGGAGTCTCCATATGAAATTTGAGTTTAATTGGCCTAGAGGTTTCTAAGAAAACTATGTTTTAACATATTGATGGGACTCCAATATAAGCGACATTGGCTGAAAGGTCAAAGGTCAACCTTGACCTTTGGAACTTATTTATAGCTATCATCTCATTAGGTTAAACATATCAAGTGAGAATTATGACTGGCTTCAACAGTATTCAAAAAATCTACTTTTCAAAAAATTTTCCAATTTAAATGCATTAGGAAGCAAATTTGACCTTGATGTTAAGTAGGTCAAGGTCAACCTAGGATTATCATTTGAACAAACTTAGTAGGCCCCACATCCTAAATGTTACATACCAAGTCCCAAGGTCATCCGCATTCTGGTTCTGGAGAAGAAGATTTTTAAAGGGTTTTTACCATATATGGGTATGTGGGCCATCTTAGTCATGTGACCAGAACAATTTGTAGCAATTTTGGCTAACTTATCAAAAGAAGTCTTCATATGAAATGTGAGTTCAATTGGCCTAATGGTTTCTGAGAAAACTATGTTTTAATACATTGATGGGACTCCAATATGAGCGACCTTGGCTGAAAGGTCAAAGGTCAACCTTGACCTTTGGAACTTATTTATAGTCATTGTCTCATTAGCTTGAACATATCTAGTGATTATAATGACTTTGGCTTCAACAGTTTTCAAAAAATTATCTTTTCAAAAAAAATCCCATTTAAATGCACTAGGAAGCAAATTTGACCTTGACATTAAGTAGGTCAAGGTCAACCTAGGACAATTATTTGAACAAAATTAGTAGGCCCCACACCCCAAATGCTACATACCAAATCCCAAGGTCATCGGCCTTCTAGTTCTGGAGAAGAAGATTTTAAAAGGGTTTTTACCATATATGGGCGTGGTGGCCATCTTGGTCATGTGACCAGGACCATTTGAACAAACTTTTGTTCCCCCATCCTAAGGAGTCTCCATATGAAATTTTAGTTCAATTGGCCCAGTGGTTTCAGGAGATGTTTGAAAATGTTGACGGATGGACAGATGGATGGAGGATGGACGCCGGAGTGACTGGTATACTAATAGCTCACCTTGGAGCCTTCGGCTCAGGTGAGCTAAAAAGCAGTAAAATTTGAAACTGTCGTCTGCTGCAAATGATAGGTGGCACTTTAAGGGTTAAAAGGACTATTTGATAGTTAACCATTTGTATATAAAATTTTATAACTTGTAAAGGAGTAAATTGGCAAACAGTGATGACCCAAGATGAAATGCTACGTTATCAGAATTTCTAATGTTTGCTAACACTAAAAAGAAATACAATATTATTTGGAAACTATAACATGTGACCCCTTGATATATACAATGGACTATCCCAAATTTATTGTATCAAAACAAAAGGAAGAATCCATCAGTACAAAAAAGGTTAAAGCTCTTCCCTGTTTGCAAATATAGCAGAGACTGTTTGTCATATACTCTTAACCATTTGCAAACCCTTTAATCAGGTTTCATTGATAAGTTAGGGGTCTTTCATGCAAACCAAACATCTATGTGTCTTGATCCACATCTGAACTAAGTATGAGGTTGGCGCGCCGTGAAACCGGTTTAAGCCCTCCAGTAAAATATTTTTAATGACCATTCCAAGGCGGTGCTTCTTTTGTGGATCATTAATGCTATTTCTGTCTTGTTTTTGTTATACTTTCATGCACGTCTGTTTATTGATGCCTTGTGATCACCTGCTGGGAAAGGGCTGACCTCTTGGCTCTCGTTTGTTATGTCTAATTGTGAAGTGGTCACTTTCCCATTGGTATCCTGGGTTAGATGTGGCTGAGGAAAATACTGCCACGTTATTAACGTTGTAAAGTAATGCATAACATAATGCATCGCAAAACAAAGACTATGAGTAGTACAATTAACCAAAAGATCAACAACAACAGAAACACCCCCTTAGAACGGACAGCAACTTATGCTACCGGGTGGGAGGGGCCTTAAATGCATTTTACTGGCGCCAAATCTTCGCCCTAGATTCTGTTGTTATCAAAACACAAAATTACTTAGCTCCCTTATTGTTTACCTTTAATCAGGTTTTCTTTCCATGACTTATTTCATATCCATACTTACCATTCAAAACTATACATGTATATGTACAGTAAAACCTGTGTAAAGGGCCACTCTCAAAAAGACTGAAAACTGGTTTTGAAGACCAATTATCTCTTAATGCAGGCCAAAAGTATTGAAGAATGCGGCGCATTCTGCAATACTTTTGACCTTCATTAAGCTACCATTGTCATTAAGATCTTTGTTTTTCTCTATTTTTGAGTGGCCGTTTTAACAGGTTTTACTGTTTGAGTGGCCGTTTTAACAGGTTTTACTGTTTGAGTGACCGTTTTAACAGGTTTTATTGTTTGAGTGGCCGTTTTAACAGGTTTTATTGTTTGAGTGGCCGTTTTATACCGGTTTTATTGTTTGAGTGGCCGTTTTACACCGGTTTTATTGTTTGAGTGGCCGTTTTACACCGGTTTTATTGTTTGAGTGGCCGTTTTACACCGGTTTTATTGTTTGAGTGGCTGTTTTACACCGGTTTTATTGTATTGGGTAGTTTGCTGTGAGAATTTATTCCAAGACTATTTCTTCAAACCCACACTTACCAGTCAAAACTATATCCGGTATTTTGCTGTTAGAATTTGTACCGAGACTATTTTGTTGTTGAAGCAAGTTCATCATATGTGACTGCGTGGAGTTCATGTCCCCGGGAGAGTAAAACTGCTGCTGCTGCTGTTGAAAATCTTGACTACATTGTGTGTTAGCTTGTGAGAGTGACGCCGTCGACGTCATAGTGCTGCTGATTGTGCCGTTACTTGATGCCGCTACACTTTCGACATTACTAACTTGATTATCGTGGAGCTGAAATAGTGGACAACGTGAAAGTAAGATATTTATTTTCAAACATCAATCCTTAAAGCTCTATCTTAAATTACAGATTTTTTTTCAAATTCTACTTCATTTTAAAAAGTCAATATTAATCATGTTAACTCTTTCCTTGCTAGAAGCGACTTTTGTCATCTGCTGATTACCTTTGCAAACAGTTTCGGACAGACAGAATGTTCATTCTGATCTGGGTCCAAATGCTTTGACACTCTGATAGTGTTCCTGAAAGTTTTTTTGAAAAAGTTAATTTTGAAAAAGTCGGCAGACGACAACAAAAGTATGCAAAGAGTTAAAATATTACTAGCAAGAATATATCATTAGAGTATTGTGACATTGGTACTAAATTTACTTCCAATTTGACAATTGTTAGTGCAGTTAAGTCATTGCTTATCAGTTATTCTTAACCCTTACTCCATATGCTATTTTTAAATCATGACATCATTGTCTATTTTTAGACAACATTTAAAAAATCCAAAAAAAAATTAAGTAAAATTTTGAATACTTTTAGAATATTATAGAAAATGGAGCATTTGCTCCAATAGAGCAAATGCTCCATTTTTCATAAAGGTTTAAAAATACATGATATTTCAAAGGCGTCAAAAAGGCGGTATTATGGGGTAAAGAGTTAAACACTTGGGAATGTTCAAACCAAAATTTAGCTGTGGTGAAGTATCAGTGCACAGGGTACCTCCAGAAAAGTGTTAATGCCCTAACTGTGTCTTACATTTCCTCTGAATTCACTATTTTAGCAAAACATCAGAAAAATAACGTGTCCAAATTTCATGATTGCAGATTTTTTTCATATTTGACTGACAGCAGTGGGAAACATGCTCAGTGAATCAGGAGAAGGCAGAGTGAATTTCCTACTTGAGTCCACGTGAAAGGCACATGCTGATTTTGAACAGGTATCTAACCTGTCATTTCTATAGAAGGCCAAGCGAATTTCCTACTTAACTGACATGAGTAGACCCCAAACGCACATGCTGATTTTCTACAGGTAACTTTCCTGTCATTTCTAGAGAAGGCCAAGAAAATTTCCTACATGACTGACATGAGTAGACGCAAAACGCACATGCTGAATTTTTACAGGTAACTAACCTGTCATTTCTATAGAAGGCCAAGCGAAATTCCTACTTGACTGACATGAGTAGACCCAAAACGCACATGCTGATTTTCTACAGGTAACTTACCTGTCATTTCTAGAGAAGGCAGAGTGAATTTCCTACTTGACTGATATGACTAGATGCGAAATGCACATGGATATTTTCTACAGGTAACTAACCTGTCATTTCTATAGAAGGCCAAGCAAATTTCCTACTTGACTGATATGACTAGGTGCGAAACGCACATGCTGATTTTCTAAAGGTAACTAACCTGTCATTTCTATAGAAGCATGAGAAAAGGGAATACTAACTTTAAACTTGTCGAAAATAAGTAAAATGGGACAATAGAATTATATTAATTTTGAGTGTGTAAGAATAATATTCAACCAAAGGTTTTTGGTGTTTAATGGTTATCGAGGCCCTTGCTCATTATTAAAATGCCCTCCGCTCCATGTCAGGCATAAATTAACACCATCTCAGGCAACAACAAACATTAAACACCTCAAATTTGTAGATGAATAATACTATTTTGACTTTTGACTATCATTGTCAATATTAAGGGTTGACAGGATTCTTAGTTGTAATCAGATTATGATACTTTGATTTACATGCTATTTTGTAATTTGGTCACATAAATTGTGTCTAAGGGATTACTAGGGAGTTTACCTACCATGTTAAATTGTTCAAACTGGTGTTGTAGAGCATTTGTTTGTTGCTGTTCATGATTGGGGAGTGTGATCTAAGAAGGTATATCACTACTGGGGAGTTTACCTGCTGTACATGGGGAGTGTGGTCCAAGAAGGTATCACTACTGGGGAGTTTACCTACCATGTTAAACTGTTCAAACTGGTGTTGTAAAGCATTTGTTTGTTGCTGTTGCTGTACATGATATGGGTCCATTTCGAAAACCTTATTATTCCATGAGTGTGGGGAGAGACCGGGAGACTGTGATGGGGAGTATGATGGTTGTGAATGAGGCGATGTCGGTGACTGGCAGCCGGTCTCCGTCGAGTTGTTCCTATATTGTGTCATTGATGGCTGAAAAACAATGGTACATCCATTATTATAGCTTCTGGGATAATTTATACATATGAAGCCTTCAAATATCATCTAGAGCTGTCAGGTTGAAAAAGGGCCCAGCATAATGCCCTACAGTCAAATGGAGTAAAGATGTCATTCAATTTCCAATTTACAAAGTAGTTTGCAAAGTTCACATTTTGAGGTATTGAAGTTCCATATACATGTATAGAAAATCTTTTATCACATGCCCTTGAGGCTGGGAGTGATATGACACCATGTATAAAAATTGATAAACTCCTCGTTGTTTACATATTTTGCAATGCCATATAATGACGTCCATAACAATGCCACATATATATGACAAAGCCTTATTATTTTAACACCAAAAAAATGTGATTTAAAATTAACTTTAGTATCATATGATAAATAAAATCTAACATTCATGCTCCTGTTTTATTGAATATAACAAACAAGTTGAGGATAAGCGGTAAAATACAAGGCTTGCTGGGATTTTCATCACTTTTCGTCAGCTCATTTAATAAATTCAATAATGCATGATCACTTAAATTATTTAAGACCCTCTACCTAATGATGGTGGACTCTCTAGATAAATTTCTATTCTTGTCACTGCTCTGTAAATCTAAACTGTTAACTTCAGAGCTATTGCCATAACAGGCATGCTAAATTTAAGCAATTTCAGCCTTATCATAAGATAACTGAAGCATAATCAAGGCACTATAACCATCCCGAATGACCAATTTTCTTCTCCCATTGATAATCTAACAATTATTTGATATCATAAATATAGCCACCAATAAGAATTTCAGGCATACGATAAGAATGTGGATTTTGAAAATTATATCTTTCATTATTTCTCAACCAAAACATATGATGTGGGTACTCAAACAGTCTCAATGAGATGGTTCTTGAGTCGGTTCTTTATAAGGCCAAAACAAATGTTTAGACTGTCTGATAAGAATATAATCCAGGGTTGCCACTCAATATCCATTTCAAAATTCCCTGACTTTTCACAGACTTTCAACCGTTTTCCAGACCCTTTTGGGAGGCCAATTTTAGCCATTTTCATCCATCAACTATTCGAAGATTTTGCACAAATAATTGAACTTGCTGATAGTATCTTTTAAGAAAAATCTTAAACCATAAATATTAGAAAAGGAATGTTTCTGAACATAAATTGCATGCAATTTATGTTCAGAAACATTCCTTTTCTAATATTGCTTGCAAATTATGGAAACTAAAATTTCCAGAAGCCTGTTAACTAGCATCTTTTTAGGAAAATTTTGAAATTCCCTGACTTTTCCATGACTTTTTTCATTGTTTTTAAATTCCCTGAATGAAAATGTAATTTTTTTTCAGTTATGTTGGGACAGGTCTTCTTGGGTTGAACCAGTACTAAGCAAGGATTAATGACATTGTGTCTTGCTCAAGGACACAACGCAGTGATGCTGGTGAGGCTCGAACTTGCAACCCATCATTCTGGAGTTAAGCATTCTACCACTGAGCCACAGCGCTCCAACATACAATATCACGAACTAGCCCATATTCAATATATCAAATGATTATTTCATAAATATTGAGAAAAAACAAACAATAGTCATTAGAAATGAAATTACAGTGCCATTTAATGCAGAACTGAATTGAAGCATAAAAGCATAAATTAACTACTATTGGTTTACATCGGGGATGGCATTTCAACAATACAATAGCCATGCAGAACTATATGAATACAAAACAAAACTTTTAAATACCTGCGAAAAATATTTCGGTTTTATCAAAAATTTTATATCTTGAATTTCTCGCCTAATGGACAGATTTACAACCTCCCCAGTATGTGTATCCCATAAAGTGCCACATGTTATTTGCAGCAGACAACAATTTCAAATTTTTGCTGCTTTTTCAAAAATGATAACAAATAAGGCATATCATGAGTTTCAAACAGTTTGGATGTTATGTCCGACCTGAGCTGGGTCCAAACTATTTGCAAAACTATTTGCATCAGCTGGTAAATAGGCTATTTTTAGATCATGACATAATTTTTTATTTTTAGACAACATTGAGAAAATTTAAGAAAATTTTAAGTTAGGTTTTGAGTACTTTTGAAAACATTATGGAAAATGGAGCATTTGCTCCAAAAGAGCAAATGCTCCATTTTCCATAATATTTTCAAACACATGTTATTCCAAAGGCGTCAAAAGGTGTTATTATGGAGTATAGGGTTAAGCAGGGACATTACTTTAAATTGTCGTCCGCTGCAACTTTTTGGTGGCACTTATGCACACCAAGTAGGTGTCAATCGAAAAAGCCAATACTATCGAGGAACGTAAATAAAAATCAATAGAAACAATGTTTTCGATTGCCATTTGTCGCCACACTGGCGACAAATGGGAATCAAAAACACTGTTTCTATCGATTTTTGATCCGCGTTCGTCAATTGTTGATACCGTTTTTGATTGCCGCCTAACCGGTGTGTTATGGGTTTTAGAGAAAAAAAAATAAAAATTTTTTTTTTACCTCATCTGTATCGTTTTCATGAGATGTAACACAAACTTTTGGCACGGGGCCTCGGTGGGTTGGTGGGACCCGAGGAGGCCCAATTATATGGTTACTATGAGGTGAATGTGTAGGAGAGGTCTGCACCGGAGGACTGTGATCGAGGGCCCCTACCGGGCCCCGCTGTCGTTGATGTTGCTGCTGCATATATAACATGTACTGCTGTCGTATTCTGGGGTCCATTTGCAATCTACTAGGGTCTATATTGGACACCTATCAACCAATAAAACAACACAAACTGAGGGACGACAGCCACAGGAAAACTGACAACATGTTTTTTACTCTTTATCCCTTTGTATACGGGAAACCCCTAAACAGGTACTTTTGCAAACAGTGAAGACACAGATGAAATGCCACATAATATCAGGGTCTACACTGTTTGCTAAGACTAAAATGACCTTCAGAGAATTTTTTTTAAGTTTTTGGAAATTATAACCTGTGACACCTCAATATATACAATGAACCAGCCCAAGTTTATTGTATCATAACAGGTATAAGAATCCATCATTTTACAAAGGGATAATTGTAGCCCATTTTTTGTCATTTGCAGATACTTTTTACAAATAAACTTTTTCAATTTTTTTTTCACAAAGTCAAACAGTTTGGATCCAGATCGATATTGCCCAACAGCTTGTCTGACCTGATCTGGGTCCAAACTGTTTGTAAAGATTAACAACAGACGACAAAAGTCACTGCTAGCAGGCAAAGAGTTTAACGCTAGTGGATCTAGACTCTGATCTGGAAACTCGATCTGTGTTTTGTCCGTTTTCCTGTGGAAAGTCTCAATATTAACTGAATAGCACAACAAACCAGCACAAGACAGAACTATCATACACACACCGGGTAGGCAGCAATCGAAAACGCTCTTAACAATAGACAAACGTGGATAAAAAATCGCTAGAAATAGTGTTTTCAATTGTCATTTGTCTCCAGTCGGGCGACAAATGGCAATCAAAAACTCTGTTTCTACAGATTTTTTAATCTACGTTCATAGAAAGTATTGTTGTTTTCGATTGCTGCCTACCCGGTGTGATACATATCACTAACAACAAAACCAACACAATACAATACATCAATGCAAATAATAGAACAAAAATCAATCAGTTTCTATAAATATCAATCAGTTTCTATAAATATCAATCAGTTTCTATAAATATCAATCAGTTTCTATAAATATCAATCAGTTTCTATAAATATCAATCATTTTCTATAAATATCAATCAGTTTCTATAAATATCAATCAGTTTCTATAAATATCAATCAGTTTCAATAAATATCAATCAGTTTCTATAAATATCAATCAGTTTCTATAAATATCAATCAGTTTCTATAAATATCAATCAGTTTCTATAAATATCAATCAGTTTCTATAAATATCAATCAGTTTCTATAAATATCAATCATTTTCTATAAATATCAATCAGTTTCTATAAATTTCAATTATTTGCATACCATATTAAACCTTGTAAGCACACATGCTGCTGTAACCGTGGTAAGTGCTTGGCAAGTACTTTATGGGCTGTTTACATTATATGGGATTCGACGCCAGTGAATGATCTATAGACATCAAGCCCTGTTATCCGACTGCTGAATTTTAATAATGGAATATTCCAAAAAATAACCTCGATTGAGTTAATAATAAATTATGTACTTAAGAAAGCAAATAAATAGTCCCTGACCAGAGGAGTAGTAGTCCGGCCTGGGACTATTTTGTTAGCACAGTCCTTTCCTGTCTGAGTAAATTGACTTTGGTTGCTAAATATAGGGGGGAAATCAAAATTTCAACAGCTGCAAATCATTAGTGGAAATAAGTTTTAATACAATATCTAAAGCTTTTCATAACAATGCAAGGAATATTAAACATAGGAAAACTAGCTGTATTCAGCCGTATACAAGGATATTGCCATAGATCAGTGCGCACCACGACATTTCGATGATCACAAAATTATTGACAGGCCCCCAAATAAGAGTGTGTAACTGAAAATTATTTTTCTTATTTCTCAACCAACACATATGTTGTGGGTACTCAAAAGGACAGACAATTCTTTTGAGCACCCAAAACACATGTTTAAACTGATGCATAAGAAAATAATTGCAATTTTTTACGCTAAATTTTGTTTTGCTTAAATGGCCCTATTATTGACATTTCAAAAACTTTTCTTTTCTTATCCGTAGTGTTTCTAGCAGAAAAAAAACCCAGTTTGAACAAGGCTTTGTGTTCTTATACAGTACACACTCTTTTGGGATTGTTTTTCAAAACTTTAACAGACATCTTTTTCTACAGCAAAAGAACTTAAACTGAAAATCTATTTGTTACTGATATAGCCGTCTATCAAAACTGTAACAGTTAAGATTCACGGGATGAGCAAACTGTGAAAACACTGCTCTTTATTAAACCTAATGTCAGTGCACTGTGCCCAAAACTTTATCAAACTGATATACCCTGTCCAGAAAACAAGTTTGTTTGTTTGTTTTGTTGCTTTACGTCCCAAGTCAACAGCTATGGTCATGGCAGGACGGTCAGTTCACCTAACCATACTTTTTCCTGGGCAAGCTTGAACAAGCAGTTGACCAGTACTTCGCGCACATACCTTTGCTTGTAACTGACAACAACCCTTCATGAATGATTCAGCAGAAGGGAGTAGAATGACCGTAGAAATTATTTCATGATCAATCTCCACGGAAGTATGGGACCGGGCCGCCATCGAACTCGTGACCCCTGAATCTGCAGTCAGATTCGCATCTGTAGCCAGACACGTTACCAACTGCGCTACGCGGCCCAGTCAGAAAACAAGTGTAGATCCAGATCGACACTGTTTTTATAAAAGGGTATGGAATTTTGAAAGTTGTGTGTACATTTTTAATATTAACTCTTTGCCCCCTGGGAAATTTTTCAGGCTTTTTAGTCGTCTGCTGATTTTTTTCAAAATTTACTTTTTCGAAAAATTCTTTCAGGAATACCATCTGAGTGTTGAACAGATTGGATCCAGGTCAGGCCCGACAAAAGGTGAGGCCTGAACTGGATCCAATCTGTTTGCAAAGATTACGAGCAGATGAATCTAGTAGGCAATGAGTTAAAATGGTATTAAGTAAAATGATGGTCCAATAATTTTTGCAGTATTCAAGTTACCTGTCTGAAAGTCTCTCTAACTTGCAGAAGTGTTCTCAAAGGGCGAAAAAAGTCCTTAAAAAATTATAACCTAACAAAAATCTTATGCCATAATTTACTTGAAAAGATCCTATGCTAATTATCGAATTAAGTTTGTATGCTTATTATAAACTATAGAAGGTCTTTATGACAATAAGGAGTGTGTGGGTTTCGTTGGGATCTCTTCAGGTCAGTTGTTTGTCACATTATAGATTCACAAGACATGGAAACTGGGAAAACACTTAATAAAGACAGTACAATACTGGTTCACAGGATACAGAAACATTTGAAGTATACCAAAGGAGACAATTTTAGATGTTGTGCATCTTCAATCAGGTTTTCTCATAAAAGGCCAAAATGGCTTAAGGGAAAATGGTTGCGAACCAAATGTTTATTTAGGGAAAGATATCCCCAGATATATGATGGCAATTACATTTTTAGGCTGAACTCACACGCCACCAATCCCATGATATACAGTAAAACCTACGATGGCCACTCTCAAAAAGACCCAAAAATTGGTTTTCGAGATCAATTATCACTTAATGCAGGTCAAAAGTATTGCAGAATGCTCCAAGGGGAGCATTCTGCAAAACTTTCGACCTTCATTAAGCCACCATTTGTCATTAGCATCTTTTGTTTTTGCCTATTTTTGAGTGGCCATTTTACATAAAAAATTTGAAAACAGTTATCCCCTTATTTTGGTTATGCAAAGAGTGCAAGAGTCCTCCTTTCTTCTATGTAGTGTATCTAAGCAAAACCCATGTGATTCCCAAACATGAAGGGAAGCCTGGTTTTCTTTTTATTTGGATTGAACTTACAAAACACGATAGGTAGGGTCTCATACAGACAAGGATAGAGAAATAGATGAGAAAGTTAAACCCATTTAAGCCGAATGAAATTTTCCACTCTTCTCAATTGGACCTGTCCATTTCCATTTTAACCCTTAAAGCGCCAAGAAAAAAATGCATCTGAAAATGTCGTCTGCTGCTGCAAATAATTGCCTAACATTACTGACAAATTAAGTATAGAAGCAAACAGCGTGGACCCAGAACAGACTGCTCCTATAGGAGCAGTCTGATCTGGGCCCACACTGTTTGCCATAGAGGCGTCTTAAACATTTCAGCAGATGAGCAAAGCAGACGACTTTTGGTGCGATTGACACATTAAGGGTTGTTGGGTGGTATTTTTCGTTTGTATTCAAACTTTAATAAAACATTATGTGCACAAACAGTGGTGACCCTGATCAGACGCTGCATTCTGCGGAGTCAGATCTGGGTCTGCACTGTTTTCCTCTGTCCGACAAAACGGTCTCTGGGCTTATATGGGTAAAGAGAAGTTTGAAACACTAACAGACCATGGTAAATGCTCTAAACTCATCCCCTGCTAGTGGCGACTTTAGTTGTCTGTTGATAACCTTCCCAAACAGTTAAGTCCCAGATCAGGACCGACATGTCGGTCCTGATCTGGACCCAAACCGTATGACACTCTGATAGTGTTGCTCAAAGTTTTTGAAAAGTTTATTTTTAAAAGAGTCAGCAGATAACAGCAACAGCAGAAATTTTACAATGATCCAGATAAGGAAATTCTATCTGCGTAAAATTGTTATTCTTTTTTGCTCATCAATGAGTTTTGGGTGCTCAAAAGAACCATCTCATTGAGACAGTTCTTTTGAGTACCAAAAACATATGTTTTGGATGAGAAATAAATAAAGTAGTTCCAATACGCTCTTATCTGGAGGCCTGATGAAAAGGCATTCACACTTTGCTATTCATTTTGACAAGCATTTTGGGAGCGCAGTGGCTCAATGGTAGAGTGTTTGACTCGAGACCGAGGGGCAGCGGGTTTGAGCCTCACTGGCGTCACTGCGTTGTGTCCTTGAGCAAGACCATTAAGCCTAGCTTAGTACTGGTTCAACCCAGGAAGACTGGTCCCTTTATAACTGAGATTGTTGATGGGACGTAAAGAATCAAACCAAACAAACAAACAAAACTTACAAACATTTGAGATTTACAGGTCACAATTTTAGAACATTCACCATATACACTTACTTTGCTAGCTCTAGGTCTCTATATGTGATAGATAACATATAAATGAAACTGATTAATGCTACTGTGCATGGCCCAGTCTATCTACTATGATAAGTAGGGGTTTTTTTTTGGTTTTTTTCTGACTGTTCAGTTGCCATTCACATACGTTAGGATCTCTCGCTGACTAGCAGTTGCCTATTCCCTTAAATCCTTTAAAAAGCTGTTGACATGGATGAAAGTTCTAAATTTCCAAAATCCTGAACTTTTGAAAATCAAATTCTGAAATATGCAGTATGCCTACAAATATCAACAATTTCAAGTTTAAATGGTCAAATGCCTTTAGATAAACTAAAATTAAATCAAAGAAGCCCTAAGAATCTGCCTAATTCATGATTTTGACAGAAAGTCAGCCTCAAAATCCTGAAGACTTTCACCCATGTGTTGATATTCAAAAAAATATTTTTAGATAAGCTAAATATTGTTGTATATAGATAAATCATCAATACGGATGGAAAAAAAACATCAAAATATAATAAAACAAAATCAATTCAAATCCGTACAATTCCAGAGATAATTTGTCATATTTTAATGTTAAAATGCTTGAATTGCTACTTAAGCTATAAGCATATATACTCCACAAAATAATTGAAGGACCAATACTATAAATTATATCATTGATGCATTTTGTGTAGAACATATTTTGAAAACCAACTTTACGATCTAGCCTGAATTTTTCGGACATCTTTGACGCCTTATTGATAAGTGATACAGCAAAAAGAAAAAGGTAGAAAATGTTACTAACAAGAATTTTTTGCCATTTTTAAACTTGATCTGAATATATTGGAATGTCATTTTTTGTGTGTGATTCATAGACCATAGAACTGTATGAAATGAAGGAAAAGTGCTTTTAGATGCTGAAATCTCTGTTTTCACATGCTTTTATGGTGTTTTGATCCCGTCGATACCATCCACCTCTTCCTGCGAGAGAAAATTGCCCCTTTTGGCTGTGGCGTCATGGCCTGACTATGGATTCAGACAACTGGTTTTGGCGTTAGTCTGTGACAATCTTTAAACGATTCGCCGGGACATCTTTCTAACACTCAACGGCATAGAATGACGATTGAAAATCTGTTTCTTGATGGCCAAGTACACACATTGTTTTCAGAAAACAAATCAATGTCAAAACTCCATTGTCAGAGATGAAAATGCTTGCTTCCCAGTGTATTGAAACAGTTTGAAGAATTTTTTTGCATGTAAGCTGAACTGTTTAAAACAAGTTTAATTTGATGTCACTTTCATTCTACTCGAATTTCCACAGAATAATTTCTTTACTCCACCCACTGCCTTTTGAAAGTGTGTTTTTGAGGGTATGTGCATTTGAGACACAGTTATGACAAAATTAGGCATTGGAATCATTGATAATGATTTTTCATTTATGGGCATAAAGAATACAAAGATTTGGGCCAAGTTTTACAGAATTTAAATGTTTGAGTTATTTAAAATTGCATTCTAAAATCTTGGTCCTTTAATTATTTTGAGGAGTATATATTATTGCCAAATTTGGACAATATCCATCGTGATGAACAAACAAGATTCTGCTAAATTTAATCCTAACTCAAAATTTAAACAAAATACATCTCAGTAAAAGAAATAACAAAATCTATGCATTGCCTAAGATACCATATTCTTCCTATTAAGCCCACATGCACTTGTAAGTGCATACCATGTTCCTATTAAATTATGATTTTTTTATCTGCATTAAAGATCAACTGAAAGGGTATAAATAAGTTTTTAGCCAAATATTTCAGATAATAGCAGTTATTGTGAGAAAGAGCAAATTTTTGTGCTCTTTTTGAGTGGCCTCTTAAGACAGGTTTTACTGGAATTAATATCACTTTCTGACTCCCAGCCAAACAAGTCATGAATATTTATTATCCTTATGTATTCACAGGCCTTTAGTTAAGAGTGCTTAACAGAAAAATAATTTCATATTTCTCAACCAAAACATATGTTGTGGGTACTCAAAAGAAACGTCTCATTGAGACGTTTCTTTTGAGTACCCAAAACATATCCTTTACATTATGGGTAAGAAAACATTCACAATTTTACGCTGAAATTTTTTGTTTATCTAAACCTAACTATTCATCATGCTATTGAAAAACAGTGTCCCAGTGGATCTTTAAGCCTTTGATCCAGAGCTATGCCATTATCAAAAGGGTATAGCCCTTATTTAAGAGTTTAGACTGCCTCCAGTCCTTATAACAATTTTTCATCAATGTGATGAAAAATTGTTTAATGGACTGGAGCCAGTCTAATAAGAGTTATATGCACTACACAGTTCACTTATAAGGATGAGTATGGTAGTCATTGTCTGCAACAGAAAAGGTTAATCAAATCATGCTCATCTACTAAGCTCCAGATAAACAAAATAAATGGCAAAAAACTTAAAATATTTTCTTATCCATCAGTTTAAACATATGTTTTGGGTGCTCAAAAGAACTGTCTCATTGAGACCGTTCTGTTGAGTACCCACAACATGATGTTTTGTTTGAGAAATTAGAAAATCAAATTTTGATTACACACTAATATCTGGAGCTCTGGGTACTATTAACAGAAGCTGCTAGAACTGAAAAAATGCAAATAAACTCCGCAGTACTAGTTGCAAATAAACTCCCCAGTACTAGGTTGCAAATAAACTCCCCAGTACTAGTTTGTTTGAACATGATTGATGATAAATATATATGAAAAAATCTTACCGGTGGGGAGTGGGGCATTCGCATGTTACCATTACCAGTAAGGACAAGTGGACTAGGTCCGCCCTGGTTCGGTCGCCGCCGCTGACTGCCGGGGCTTTGAGCTGGGGACCCTGCAATACATATATCCAAAGTCTTTTACTCATATCCTATTTCACCCTTACTCCATAGGCTATTTTTAGATCATGACATCATTTTCTATTTTTAGACAACATTGAAAAAATTCAAGAAAAATTTAAGTTTTGAATCCTTTTGAAAATATTATGGAAATGGGACATTTGCTCCAAAGAGCAAATGCTCCATTTTCCATATTTTCAAATACATGAAATTTCAAAGGCTATGTAGAAGGGTTAAAATGGGGATATCTTATTTGAAACATGGCTTTTCTTTCTGCTAAACACAAGATTATGTAAATATGGAAAGTTGAGAATAATGCAAGCAAAAATATTTGCCTGCAAGACAGTTTTGGGATCCGATATTGAGGGGGCTTAATTTTGCATAAAGGAGAGACAGGATATAAAATCAACCCCTAACTCTAACACTGAAAGAGTTCAACACAGGATATTACTACTGACCCTAAGTTCAATATTCATAGGAAAGTATGTGACTGTACCATCGTTCTAACTCACAACCCTCTTTGAGGAGCACTGATGAGGAGCGCTGTGGTTCAAGACTTGGGATCAAGGGATGGAGGCACGTTTTTGTGTACTTGAGCAAGACACAGCTTAGTACAGGTTCAATCCAGGTAGACAAGAAAACATCCCAACATGACTAACTTCTGACCTGGCTGACTACTGCCTTGGCTTTACTGACTGGCTAAATGTAAAAATGTAAGAAAACACCCCGACATGACTGAAAAATTGTTGACTGGGCCGTAAAGAATCCACACAAACAAAATATCCCCTCTATTGCTGTCTATAGAAGTTAAATAACTTCTGACCTGATTCACTACTGCCTTTGCTTTACTGACAGGCTAAATGTAAATGAGCCAATTTCCAACAATGTGGCATTTTGACACAAATAGACTCAGAGGGCTACATAGGCCACATGATGTATAGGGCATGTACACGACTACCAAAACAATATGCAGCCTCCTTTTAAGCTTAGAAACTCCAAACAATGTTCATTTAGTAGCTTAATAGTCATAGAATATTCAAGCGACAAGCAAAGGCTCTGATCAGACTGCGCATATGTGCAGGCTGGTCTGAGACTTTGCTGGTCGCACATACCACATTGGATGAAATCCCATGTTGCGGCTCAAATGTATGTTTGAGAATGTGTATGTGGGGTGAGTGGCATACCTGATGGGTGTGAGGGTGGTCAGCCGTTCCATGTTCGTGTGGTGAGCACTGGTCTAACATAATTTGTTTGTTTGATTTGATTCTTTACATTCCATCAACAATCTTTCAGTTAAACAGGGACAGGTCTTCCTGGGTTGGACCAGTACTAAGAAAGGATAAATGTGTCTTGCTCAAGGACCACAACGCAGTGACGCCGGTGAGGCTCTAACCGGCAGCCCCCTAATTCTGGATACAAGCTCTCAACCACTGAGCCACTGTGCTCCCTGTAATAAGGTGTATGTATGCAGAGTGTGTAGGGGTCTAGCGATGGGGAAGAGTGGGGGGGGGGAGGTGTGTTGAAGCATACCTGATTGGTGTGAAGGTGGTCCCATGTTCATGTGATGAGCACTGGTAGGTAATAATGTGTATGTATGTATAAGAGTGTTTAGACGTCTAGCGATGGGGAAGAGTGGGTGGGTGGGGGGAGTGTGGTAGCATACATGATGGGTGTGAAGGTGGTCCCATGTTCATGTGATGAGCACTGGTAGGTAATAATGTGTATGTATGTATAAGAGTGTTTAGACGTCTAGCGATGGGGAAAGTGGGGGGGGAGGGGGGAGTGTGGTAGCATACATGATGGGTGTGAAGGTGGTCCCATGTTCATGTGGTGAGCACTGGTAGGTAATAATGTGTATTTATGTATAAGAGTGTTTAGACGTCTAGCGATGGGGAAGAGTGGGGGGGGGGGAGTGTGGTAGCATACATGATGGGTGTGAAGGTGGTCCCATGTTCCATGTCGTGAGCACTGGTAGGTAATAATGTGTATGTATGCATAAGAGTGAGTAGGCATCTAGCAATGGGGAAGAGTGGGGTGGGGGGAGGAGTGTGGTAGCGTACATGATGGGTGTGAAGGTGGTCCCATGTTCATGTGGTGAGCACTGGTAGGTAATAATGTGTATGTATGCATAAGAGTGAGTAGACGTCTAGCGATGGAGAAGAGTGGGTGGGTGGGGGTTTGGGGTGTGGTAGCATACCTAATAGGTGTGAAGGTGGTCCCATGTTCATGTGGTGAGCACTGTTAGGTAATAATGTGTATGTATGCATAAGAGTGTGTAGACGTCTAGCGATGGGAAGAGTGGGGGGGGGGGAGAGTGTGGTAGCATACATGATGGGTGTGAAGGTGGTCCCATGTTCATGTGGTGAGCACTGGTAGGTAATAATGTGTATGTATGTATAAGAGTGTGTAGGTGTCTAGCGATGGGAAGAGTGGGGGGGGGAGTGTGGTAGCATACATGATGGGTGTGAAGGTGGTCCCATGTTCATGTGGTGAGCACTGGTAGGTAATAATGTGTATGTATGCATAAGAGTGTTTAGACGTCTAGCGATGGAGAAGAGTGGGTGGGTGGGGGGGGGGATGTGGTAGCATACCTGATGGGTGTGAAGGTGGTCCCATGTTCATGTGGTGAGCACTGGTCTAAGGTAATAATGTGTATGTATGCATAAGAGTGTGTAGACGTCTAGCGATGGGGAAGAGTGGGTGGGGGGGGGAGTGTGGTAGCATATCTGATAGGTGTGAAGGTGGTCCCATGTTCATGTGGTGAGCACTGGTCTAAGGTAATAATGTGTATGTATGCATAAGAGTGTGTAGACGTCTAGAGATGGGGAAGAGTGGGTGGGGGGGTGTGGTAGCATACATGATAGGTGTGAAGGTGGTCCCATGTTCATGTGGTGAGCACTGGTCTATGGTAATAATGTGTATGTATGCATAAGAGTGTGTAGGTGTCAAGCGATGGGAAAAGTGGGGGGGGGGGGAGTGTGGTAGCATACATGATAGGTGTGAAGGTGGTCCCATGTTCATGTGGTGAGCACTGGTCTAAGGTAATAATGTGTATGTATGCATAAGAGTGTGTAGACGTCTGGCGATGGGGAAGAGTGGGTGGGGGGGGGGGGTGGTAGCATACCTGATGGGTGTGAAGGTGGTCCCATGTTCATGTGGTGAGCACTGGTAGGTAATAATGTGTATGTATGAATAAGAGTGTGTAGACGTCTAGGGATGGAGAATGGTGGGGGGGGGGGGGGTGGTAGCATACCTGATGGGTGTGAAGGTTGTCCCATGTTCATGTGGTGAGCACTGGTCTAAGGTAATAATGTGTATGAATGCATAAGAGTGTGTAGGTGTCTAGCGATGGGAAGAGTGGGGGGGGGGAGTGTGGTAGCATACATGATTGGTGTGAAGGTGGTCCCATGTTCATCTGGTGAGCACTGGTCTAAGGTAATAATGTGTATGTATGCATAAGAGTGTGTAGACGTCTAGCGATGGGGAAGAGTGGGTGGGGGGGGAGTGTGGTAGCATATCTGATAGGTGTGAAGGTGGTCCCATGTTCATGTGGTGAGCACTGGTCTAAGGTAATAATGTGTATGTATGCATTAGAGTGTTTAGACGTCTAGCGATGGGGAAGAGTGTGGGGGGGGGGGGGGGAGTGTGGTAGCATACCTGATTGGTGTGAAGGTGGTCCCATGTTCATGTGGTGAGCACTGGTCTAAGGTAATAATGTGTATGTATGCATAAGAGTGTGTAGACGTCTGGCGATGGGGAAGAGTGGGTGGGGGGGGGGGGGTGGTAGCATACCTGATGGGTGTGAAGGTGGTCCCATGTTCATGTGGTGAGCACTGGTAGGTAATAATGTGTATGTATGAATAAGAGTGTGTAGACGTCTAGGGATGGAGAATGGTGGGGGGGGGGGGGGGGGGGTGGTAGCATACCTGATGGGTGTGAAGGTGGTCCCATGTTCATGTGGTGAGCACTGGTCTAAGGTAATAATGTGTATGAATGCATAAGAGTGTGTAGGTGTCTAGCGATGGGAAGAGTGGGGGGGGGGGGGAGTGTGGTAGCATACATGATTGGTGTGAAGGTGGTCCCATGTTCATCTGGTGAGCACTGGTCTAAGGTAATAATGTGTATGTATGCATAAGAGTGTGTAGACGTCTAGCGATGGGGAAGAGTGGGTGGGGGGGGGAGTGTGGTAGCATATCTGATAGGTGTGAAGGTGGTCCCATGTTCATGTGGTGAGCACTGGTCTAAGGTAATAATGTGTATGTATGCATTAGAGTGTTTAGACGTCTAGCGATGGGGAAGAGTGTGGGGGGGGGGGGGGAGTGTGGTAGCATACCTGATTGGTGTGAAGGTGGTCCCATGTTCATGTGGTGAGCACTGGTAGGTAATAATGTGTATGCATGCATAAGAGTGTGTAGACATCTAGCAATGGGGAAGAGTGGGGGGGGGAGTGTGGTAGCATACATGATAGGTGTGAAGATGGTCCTTTGTTCATGTGGTGAGCACTGGTAGGTCATAACGTGTATGTATGCATAAGAGTGTGTAGACATCTAGCAATGGGGAAGAGTGGGGGGGGGGGGGAGAGTGGTAGCATACATGATAGGTGTGAAGGTGGTCCCATGTTCATGTGGTGAGCACTGGTAAGTAATAATGTGTATGCATGCATAAGAGTGTGTAGACATCTAGCAATGGGGAAGAGTGGGGGGGGGGAGTGTGGTAGCATACATGATAGGTGTGAAGGTGGTCCCATGTTCATGTGGTGAGCACTGGTAAGTAATAATGTGTATGTATGCATAAGAGTGTTTAGACGTCTAGCAATGGGGAAGAATGGGGGGGGGGGGGGGGTGGAGTGTGGTAGCATACATGATAGGTGTGAAGGTGGTCCCATGTTCATGTGGTGAGCACTGGTCTATGGTAATAATGTGTATGTATACATAAGAGTGTGTAGACGTCTAGCGATGGGGAAGAGTGGGGGGGAGGAGTGTGGTAGCATACATGATGGGTGTGAAGGTGGTCCCATGTTCATGTGGTGAGCACTGGTCTAAGGTAATAATGTGTATGTATACATAAGAGTGTGTAGACGTCTAGCAATGGGGAAATGTGGGTGGGGGGGGGGGGGGTGTGTGGTAGCATACCTGATGGGTGTGAAGGTGGTCCCATGTTCATGTGGTGAGCACTGGTCTAAGGTAATAATGTGTATGTATACATAAGAGTGTGTAGACGTCTAGCGATGGGGAAGAGTGGGGGGGAGGAGTGTGGTAGCATACATGATGGGTGTGAAGGTGGTCCCATGTTCATGTGGTGAGCACTCGTAGGTAATAATGTGTATGTATGCATAAGAGTGCGTAGGGGTCTAGCGATGGGGAAGAGTGGGGTGGGGGGGGGGGGGGGGGAGGAGTGTGGTAGCATACATGATGGGTGTGAAGGTGGTCCCATGTTCATGTGGTGAGCACTGGTCTTAGGTAATAATTTGTATGTATCATGCATTCAAGTGCCCATCAACAGAAAAGTAGGGAAAAAGTAGGGATAAAATTTTTGAAAAAGTAGAGATTATCGGTGTAAAAAAGTAGGGATATATAGGGTTTTTCCAAATATAAAATTCATTACAATTTGTTTGAAAAGTAATTTCAGATTAAATGAGCAGGATAATACCTGTGCCAAACAGAGAGACTTTAAGGTTTAATATGAAAATTTTAGGTGTTAAGTGGGGCGCTCCCTGAATGATTAAATAAGTTAATTTAAAAAATACGAGCGAGCGAAGCTAGCGAGGAAAAATTTCTGGATTTTTACGCTTAAATGTCATTTTAGAGTGAAAAAGTAGGGATAGTAGGGCATTTTCATGAAAAAGTAGGAGCAGATCAAAAAAGTAGGGAAAATAGGAAAAGTAGGGCCCACTTGAAAGCCTGTACAGAATGCATAAAAGTGTGTAGGCCTCTAGCGATGGGGAAGAGTGGGGGGGGGAGTGTGGTAATATACCTGATGGGTGTGAAGGTGGTCCCATGTTCATGTGGTGAGCACTGGTAGGAGACAGGTTAGCACTGTTACCGCTGTAATTTTGGTCTTCCACGTCGATAGGGGTCGTGAGGGGGGAGGGAAACTGTAGGATCGTCAGGTCGGGCAGAGATCCCGTGTTGTTTGAGATCGGCAGGTGCATCTGGGCCTCCTGCTCAGATGATGGGCAGATACTGAAATACAGAAAACAGTGGCATTAACTCACTATTCAGGCCTCCAGAAAAGAGTGTGTAATTGAAAAATATTTTTTTTATTTCTTAATCAAAACCTCTGTTCTGGGTACTCAAAAGAACCGTTTCAACGAGACGGGTTCTTTTGAGCACCCTAAATTTATGTTTAAACTGACAGTTAAGAAAATATTTACAATTTTACGCTAAAAAATTTTCCTTATCTGGGCCTATGCCACTTTTTCAATGAGCACACACAGATATCAAGTGGGGCTATACAGATCATATATGGGCCTCGTAGCAAGAAAACCTGTCTTCTGGGTTTTCGTCAAAGCGAGCTCAAACCGGTCTCCTCAGCTACAGAGACTATCTAGAAAATTGAAATTTCATCTGTACCAAGTTTACATATGCAATTTTCCCAAAAGCGAATAACAAAGGCGCTGATCAGACTGCGCGTATGCACAGGCTGGTCTGCGCCTGCGTTGTTCACAAACCCCGGAAGACAAGTTTTCTCCCGACGAGGCCCATATTATATAGAAGATCTTTCACGAGTGCTCATGTTTTATTGAATTTATTAAACAAGTTGAGAAAAAGTGATAAAATGTGAGGCTTGCTGAGTTTAATAAATTCAACAATACAGGAGCACAAATGTTAGATTCGATTTATCACTGTCACATGACTTTAAATTACTTAAAAATCTCATCTTTTGGCATGAAAACGTCAAGATTTAGCCTCTTTTACGCAACGTTAAAATTTGTTTTTGTTTTGTTTGTTTGATTTGATTCTTTACATCCCATCAACAATCTTTCAGTTAAACAGGGACGGTTTTCCTGAGTTGAACCAGTACTAAGCAAGGATAAATGTGTCTTGCTAAAGGACCACAAAGCAGTGACGCCGGTGAGGCTCGAACCCGCGGCCCTTCGGTCTCGAGTCAAGCACTCTACCACTGAGCCACTGTGCTCCCTGTTAAAATATGTATTTACGTTATGTTACTAAATCTGTAAACCACTAGAGGTTTATCGATTTTATTACATGTCGTTTTATCACTCCCAGACGCGATGTCATGTGATAAAGTAGGCTTCATCTTATTCTATACTTTGTGTGAGAGAGCTGTGAAAGACTGTGCAGGCTTGTCTGAGCTTGGCAATCAAGGTTTTACTATATAGTAATTGAGGTTTTACTATGCTCATTATAGTACTGTTTTGTGGTTGTAATGAGTATGGTAAAAGAATACTCGGTGCAGCATAAGAATCTTTCACAAGTTTGAGGATGGGATAGCAAAATCTGTCCAATTGATCACTGTTTGGCATCATGAGCCTTGTGAGTGATGACATATAGTGCATTCGAAAGACGGGTTTTTCTATCCCATCCTTACACAAAAAATTAGATTATTTTTTTTGCTCCCCATTTAATTCTGCAATTTTAATTTAACCCTTAATGCACCAATTGCAAAAAAAGTTGTCTGCTTTTCTCGTCTGCTGAAATGTTTAAGAAGCCTCTATGGCAAACAGTTTGGACCCAGATCAGACTGCTCCTGTTCTGGGTCGATGCTGTTTGCTCCTATAATTAATTCGTCTGCAATGCTAGGCAATTATTTGCAGCAGACGACTCTAGCAGACGACATTTTCAGATGTACTTTTTACTTGGCCCTTTAAGGGTTAAAATAGAATCACAGAAGTTCATAAATATGCTGAGATGCGCTATAACTTAATAACAATACTTTGTGTAGTCCGAGTTTTCTCTGACGTTTTAGTGGCTTTTCTTTATTTTGATATTTGCCACTACCAAATAAGTGACAAATATCAAAATATGGAAAAGCCACTTAAACATCAGAGAAGGCTCGGACTATACTTTGTGATTACAAGTATGTCACTTGACGACCATAATTGCACATGACTACAAATACAACCAATATAATATACAGCCCATAATGTGACAGCCTGCTTAATCACAAGGGTGAGATAAGAATTCCTAACCAATGCCAAAATCTCAGAAATTCTTATCCCTTGTGCAATAATAAATTTCCTTGATAGGAACAGGCACATAAAATAAGGAAACAGAAAGATATCTTTTCATCTTGGATAATGGGTGCTATGTCTATATATTGCCATTTGAATTTTCCTTACTGGTTCATTTTCCCCAATTATTAGAATACAGAGGCTGTTGACATGCCTCATCATTCAAAAGTAGAATTGATTAACATTGTGTTCATACAATTCATACAATTCATACACAATATCATTTTCAGTGCAGAGGGAAGATTTCAAGCAGGGAAACTGATAGCAGCAGGTTTGTTTCTTGAGATTTGGTGAACAATGGGACGTTGAAACCAGATAAGCACATAGGGATTGATTCTTTTGTCCATCTGATATGTCTTTATGTTTCATAGGTTTAGATAAACAAAAAATTTCAGCGTAAAATTGTAAACATTTTCTTACCCATAATTTTTAGCATATGTTTTGAGTGCTCAAAGGAACCGTCTCACTGAGACGGTTCTTTTGAGTACCCACAACATATGTTTTGGTTGAAAAATAAGAAAATTATTTTTCTGGTAAGCACTCTTAACTAAAGTCCTGATGTGGGTTAAGCAGCTAGGAATAGACTTGAAGGAGGCTTCCAGATAAGAATATGTAAGCGTAAATTAATTTTCTTATTTCTCAACCAAAACATATGTTGTGGGTACAGTAAAACCTGTGTAAAACCGCCACTCTCAAAAAGGCTGAAAATTGGTCTTCATGCAGGACTTAACGCTTAATACAAGTCAAAAGTATTGCAGAATGCTCCATAAGAGCATTCTGCAATACTTTCAACCTTCATTAAGCTACCACTTGTCCTTTAGGCAGTGATTCATTTACAATTTTGGGCTTATGGGTCCTGGGACTCATTGTATCCCATATCAATGAGTCCAACTGCTAATTTAAAGAGTCCAGAACATTATTTTAATGACAAGTCTGCAATACTATTGCATCCAGGGACTTGCTGAAATAAAAACTTTGCATCCCAGAGACAAAATTATGAGCAAAAGATGCAGGATGCACAGGTAACAAAATCACCATTTAGGCAATTGTTTTGTCTATTTTTGAATGGCTGTCTTAGACAGATTTTACTGTGCTCAAAAGAACTGTCTCAATGAGACGGTTCTTTTGAGCACCCAAAACACATGTTTAGACTGATGGCTAAGAAAATGATCACAATTTTACGCTCAAAAAGTTGACTTAACTGGATCTATGGTTAAATGAAATATAGTTTGTGCTGGTGTCCACAGATCAACAAAGGCTTGAGCACATAAGAGTCCCAACAACAGAACAGACAGGCAAGTAGGTTTAACCAACAGATTTTTTCCCATTTTGCTAATTTTTGATATTTTTTTGTAAAGGGTAGTTTGTTTGGTTTGATCTATACATCCCAGTCAACAGCTATGGTCATGTCAAGGCGGTCAGTTCACCTAACCTCAGCTTGACTGAGCGGTTAACACATACTTTTCCATGTACCTGACAACAATCATTCTTGAATCAGCTGAAGGAGGAGAATGACCGTAGAAATTATTTCATGACAAATCTCCACAAAAGTATAGGACCAGGCAAGGATCGCAATTGTGACCCCTACCAACTGCACTATGAGACCCGGTAAAGGGTAGTCTGCTATGTTTGAAGGCTTAGAACATTTCTAGAACGACAGAAATGAATCTTTATCAACAGATTACTTATAAAAGAAGGAATTCATTCCGTCTAAAAAGCTGATTATTCGTCTAATTTTTCCAAAATTCTACATTAAGTTAAACTTTTGCTTGCAAAAGGAATCTGCTCGCCAGGAGGATAATGGCAGTTTTTTCCTATAGCCCATAGGTCCAGATAGGCAAAAAGTTTCAGCGTAAAATTGTAAATAATCAAAAATCAGGAAATGTCATGCAACTGACAATGCATTCCTACGTTTGTGGTATAAATTTGAGGTCAGAAAGTTCTCTTGTTTTGTCAGATTTACATTTTGCGTAAAATAGGTGTTCCAGAACTCGACAGGAATGTGTTTATTGGCAAAAAGTAAATATGACCTAATGAGAATACTTTCTGAGCTCGTATTTATACCACTAACGCAGGAATCCATAGGCTGTTGCATGACATTCCCCAACTTTTGATTTTCTTCATAGAGCAGTTGTTTTTAATATTCAATCAGATGTTGAGCATTCGAGCTTTGGTAGGCGTGAATATGGGCAGAGGCATTGAACTGCAGGAAGGAAAAGTGGAAGATTGAGCACTGATCCAGATAAATATTTTGAACCAACAATTGAAAATCTTTTCTTATCTATCAATTTCAACATCTGTTGTGGGTGCTCAAAAGAACCGTCTCATTGAGACGGTTCTTTTGAGTACCAACAACATATGTTTTTGTTGAGAAATAAGAAAATTGATAAGCACTGTTATCCTGATTTAGAAAATCGGACCTTGTTAGAAAATAGCCCAACAAAGAGTGGTGTAGCACCTTCCTTGGCAATGGTCACTAACCCTTTTCATTTTGATGGATTTTCCCTTGCCCATTTTGTATCTTAAAGCTGCATACTCTGTAACTATGAACATTTTTCGAAAAAAAATATTTTCTTTTTATATCATTTGCAAAAGTAGAATTAAGTTATGTTGTCACAATAAATCTAATTTCTACAGCTGAAAACTGCATGAAAAAGTGAATTATCTTATAAAAACAGGTGTATTTTCTCTTGTTTGTAATTATTTGCGTCCCTCCAATAATTCAAGACAGTTAATTTTAACCATAAATGCTGTTGTTTTGGCACTAATAATTTGTTAATTATTACGAAAAAGGTAAAATGTTTACCTGAATTTTAGTATTTTTACTGTGTTCTTAAAAAATAGAAACATTATTTTTAAAATGAAAATATCAAAAGTTACAGATTATGCAGCTTTAAGGGGTCACGGGTAGATATTTCTAAAATATGATGTGTCTCCGTCGTGAAGATTTGTTTTTGTCTTTGCAAACTGTGCAGGCCCTGAAGAAATGCCGCTAGTTGGTCTTCACTGTTGCCAAAGTACCTGTTTACAGGTTCCCAGAATGAAAAAGGGCTAAAGGGGTCAGCTCTCATGAATGAACAGAAAGGAACATGCGCAGCATGCCAGACTTATGCACATGCCTTTTGATAAGAGTGCAAAATCACAAATTGATTTTCTTATTTATCAACCAAAACATAATGTTGTGGGTCCTCCAAAAGACGGTCTCAATGAGAAGATTTTTGAGCACCTGAAACAAATCTTAAAACTGATGGATAATAAAGTATTCTCAATTTTACCATAAAATCTCTATTAGAGGCCCATGCTCTAATTGAGGCCCATTCATCAGTTTGAACGCCAAAAATGCCTATTTTTAAAGCAAATCGAGCCTCTTATACAGGCCCAACCATGAATATTGAAAAAAAATCGGTCCTGCGTTATGCAGAAACATCTCAAATTTGTTATTAGCAGTGAATTTCTAGTCGCCCCCCTCCAACGAATTGTCCCTCTAAATAAGGTACACCGTTTACGGAAATACCAACCCTCGCTAGCAAAGTGAACCCCATACTGTGTTATGCCCTGGACAGTGCATATTTAAAGTTTTATCAATACCTAGCGTGGAAATAACCATTTATAGTGTCAATAGTCTACTACCTAAGGACTTTGTGACACTAGCATTTCAAGATGGCGACCCTTATCGATAATTTGGAGCATCCCATCTCCGTGAATGGTAATGATTCTAATAGACACCCAGGCCTGTAATAGAGATATTACTGTGCTTTATTTTTTTTTGTCTAACTGGACATATGTGTTTAGCAAAGTATAGTTAACATAAAGGTATCTATTCACCTTGGGTAAATAAAGCAAGTGCACATTTTATTTTAGCCAATCGCCTATCTAGGATAGTGGGTGGGGGAGTGGCAAGGGATAATAACAAAATAATATTACTGTCGTCTCCACTGGCAGGGTGGATACATCCAAGGTCTCCGTCTTTAAACAAGATAATTTGTTTAACCAAGCCTTTAGATAAGAGTGTGTATTAGAAATTAATTTTCTTATTTCTCAACCAAAACATATGTTGTGGGTACTCAAAAGAACGGTCTCAATGAGACAGTTCTTTTGAGCACCCAAAACAAATGTTAAAATGTATGGATAAGAAAATAATCTCAATTTAATGCTAATTTTTTTTGTTTGGTTTACTGGGTATATGGCCATTGATAGATTCTCCCATCTAGTAAATTAAATAAGTTTTGAAAGATCCATTATATATTAAAGGGATCCTAGGTTAGAATTTTCAAATTAGGCAACGGCGTAGCCAGAACGCTGAAAAAGTTACGCACATCAAAGGGAAACATTTATATCAAACTTTGAATTCTACAATTATGTCCCTTTTCAAATTGGAACTTCTCTAAAAGGAAAGAATTTGCTACCAGAGGGAGCAAATTCTTTCCTTTAAGAGCAGTTCATAATGGTATGGGAAATCACTTTTACCACATTCGGTGAGCTCCCTTGAGTGTTACTATTTTTATTACGCACATGCGTATAGTGCGTAATGGGAGCTACGCCAATGTTATGATACTTTGCATTTCTGCCTCTGAAGATGTTTTTTGCCTTAGTTGGCGCTTAACATCCCAGTCAACAATTTTTCAGACATGAGAGGATGTTTCAATCTCTGAATTAAACCAGTACTATAGCATGGGGTATTATCCTTCCAGTAGGACTAGCCAAAGACTCCTTGATCTCAAGTTGTGCATTCTACTATTGAGTTTGTCTAACAAAACAGCACAGACCTATCTGTGTCTACATTGTTTGCTGCAATGACTTAATTACAGGGTTTTAGCCAAAAATGGGTTAACTACCTTTGAAAAGACACTTAACCCGTTTAAGCCCAATGGAATTTCCCAACCTTATTAATTGGATGAATTCATGACTTAAGTTTAGAGTGCGTAAAGAAAATTTAGTTTTCTTATTTCTCAACCAAAACATATGTTGTGGGTACTCAAAAGAACCATCTCAATGAGACGGTACTTTAGAGCACCCAAAACATGTTAAAATTGATGGGTAAGAAAATATTTTCATTTTTACGCTGAAAATTATTGATTATCTAAATCTGTAATGAATTAATTTCAAATTTAAGGGCTGTTGGACACTAAGTTTCAATTTTATTCAAATTTTAAAAGTTTTTGTTTGTTTGATTTGATTCTTTACGTCCACTCAACAATCTTTCAGTTATGCAGGACGGTCTTCCTGGGTTGAACCAGTACTAAGCTAGGATAAATGTGTCTTGCTCAAGAACCACAACGCAGTGACGCCAGTGAGGCTCGAACCTGCGGCCCTTCGGTCTCGAGTCAAGCACTCTACCACTAAGCCACTGCGCTCCCCCCCCCCCCACCCCCCCCCCCAAAAAAAAAATTTAAAAGTACATTCAGTGAGCAAAAACTCAGAATACAGTGAGGAAGCTGATCAGACTTTCCGCAGCATCTGGTCAGGTTCTGCACTGTTCAACAATGTCCCATAAAAAGGATGCCAGGCTTAAATGGGTTTATATTCAACCACAAAGTGATATTTCTGTTCATCATTTAATCATCAGTTTTGGCGTTCCATGGATGGGAGATTTACATTTGACCAGATCCGTAATACGAAAGAGCAGATTTATTTTTACGAAAGAGCGGAGAACCATAAGGCAAAAGAGTGGATGTTTAAATCATTTAAATGAGCGAATTTTCCAGGTAAACATCCAGATGCGGGGGTGGATCAATGATTCCTGGAATGGGGTTCTTAGTATAAAGGTGTGGGGGGTTCACTTTGCTGATTTTATCTCATTTAACTTAAATATCCCATGAAAATGAAATAATTTGGTCTCAGTGAGACCAAATTATTTCATTTTCTTAGGATATTTAATAGAAAGGAGGGGGGGGGGTTGCCACTGTAATGTGATCCCAATCACCTATTAAGGACTTAGCAATATTGGCCATTACAGGTAATACAACTGAGTGAATACTTATTTAAAGGTCATTACCTGGAAAATTCACTCATTTGAATGTTTTATTCATCCGCTCTTTTGACTGTATGGTTCTCCACTCATTTCATACCCCGCCATGGTATGATTTCTGATCAAACGTTATTCGCCCCCCATGGATGTGTCACAACAATTTTTTTTATCTTTGTGTGAAAAAAATAATTTTGTGTTGCAACTTGTGCTCAGCAAGTCATTTCCAATGTGTACACACAAAATGATTTTGTTGCAAAATTGGGACAAACAACAGCATGCAACTTGGGTTTGACATGTACAAGCAATAAATCCCCAACCAGTTAACCCTTTGTATACTATTGGATTCTTCCTTCTATTTTGATACAATAAACTTGGGATAGTCCATTGTACATATCTAGGGCTGTCTGGTTATAATTTTCGAAAAATATTGTTTTCTTTTATCTATAGATATTTTTTACCTTTACAGTGTAGACACTGATGAAATGCAGCATAATGCTGCATTTCATCTGTATCTTCACTGTTTGCAAAAGTACTTGTTTAGGGGTTTCCCTAATACAAACGGTTAAATTCTAACTTGCTTTAACCTTGCCATGCTGATCATACTCACTTTCTCTTTTTCATTTACGATTCAGCAAAAAAGTGGGATAATGGCCAATACCACGTCTGTTTTTCCAAATTAAGAAAAGTAAAAAAAAAAAAAAAAAAAAAAAATTTCATTTTTTTAAGAGACTTATGAGAAGCAATGCCAATATCACACGGGTGGTAATGTCGTAAGGGGCGATCAAAAGTTATGCAAACGGTCGCCTTACGAGAGCGTCCAGATATGAGTGACGGGATGAAAATAAAATGAGCAAAACATGTAAGTTAGCGACTTCTACATTTATTTCAATGTTTGCAGATTAATATTCAAAAATAAGGCAATGCTATTCCCAATAGTTATCATTTTTGTGTAATTGGAAGCAATAGCGGAAGTGGAAAACCGAGTAGTTAGTCTAAAAATCAATTTCTCCTGTACAAGGGTGTGTTGATTTTTTGGTTTTGATCTTAAATAAACATGGTTTAGGGGCTCTTTAACATGTTTACTGGCAGGTTTAGTGACACAAATATACTTTACATGAATTTTCTTTTATGCCTTAATAGTGTTTAGTCAAAATCAGGTTTAAAATGTTGACGTAGACTAAATAGAAAAAAAAATCAACACTTACGACATTGACTCCCCCTTACGAGTCAGTTAACCCTTACGAGCCAGTATGGTAAACGCCCTTCATCTGATAGACAACGGATTACGCTTAAGTGTCTGCTAGAAAATTCTTGGTCTAGCGCTTGCATATTATCCATACATGATTGAGGGTCTCAATGGGGTACCTTTGAAATTGCTAATCAGTAAAATTTGGGCCCCATAGATCGCTAATTTGTAAAGTTATGCCCACAAATCGCTAACTAGTAAAATTGAGGTCCCCAAATCGCTAATCAGTTAAATTTTGGCCACAGAAATCAGTAAATTTTAGGCCCAAAAATCAGTAGCCTGTCTGGAGGCATTTACGAGGTGGAATAGCAGAATAGCGTTTTCCATCAAGTTCGTTAACTGAATTAATGCGCCACTGTGCTATTCGGTATTTCTTTGTCCCTAAATAACTTATCATTATATTTTATGCCTTAATTCGCTAACCACTAGAAGCTCTCATTCCACTATTGGTTAAATTTGCCCTAAAAATTCGCTAACCGTTATTTTTAGGGCCATACTTCGTTAATAAGTAAACCCCATTGATACCCTCATGATATGCACTTGAAACTAATAATCTCATCTTTAAATCTTTTGGCAAATAGACTAAAAGAATAAAATGCTTTTGAGACTGTTTCTGTTGTTCTTTGTTTAAAGAAGAGTAATTTAGGACAATAGTACTGCATGGTTTGAAACCATAAGAGAGCAACCATGTGATCAGAATTCAAAATAATGTAGAAGAATTGATTACTGAATAATCTGGTTCCAAACTAGCGAAAACATTACACATCAAAGACATGGCAACCAGGGTGCTTCTTTACCTATATAAGAATCTTAAAACATCTTCTTTGAAATAATGATCAGAATTTGAAAAAATAACACTAATTCACCCTCTACAAAATAGCGAAAACGCTATAAACGAATATGACCTGTCAAAAACATGGCCACCAGGAGGCGTGACTTATTGAAGAATCAAAAAATTCAAATATCTTCCCTTAAAGCAACTTACATTTACAAAAGTCATGAAAACTTGGATTTTATAACCCCCTCCCCTTTATTTCTCAGTTTCCATCTTCAAACTGGGTACCCATTTTCGACCAAACTGAGTGAATACATTGACTTTTTTCGAAGAGTAAGATGCACTAAATTTTAAGGATAGGTGGGCCCGTTAAATCCAAACGTTAAACGCCTTCTTTCTGCGCATGTGTACAAACAATGCTAAGATATGCGACATGTGACCTAAGATGTGTTTTACATATGTTGTGTATGTATGTAGCGACATTTCATTGTCCGAATGCTATCTTGCATCAATGGAGAGGTGGGGAAGCATCTAAAATTGAACTAAAAGACATGTTTCAAATTTCCAATGACAAACGTTACGTATCTTAGCATTTTTCGTACACATGCGCAGAAAGAAGATATTACACTTTTTGATTCAAGGAGCACTTCTATCCATTCCTTAATAATTTAGCTCATTTACACTTTGAAAAAATAGTACTGCATTCATGGTCGAAACGGCACCAGGCTTAAGGATGACACATTAGGTGCAGGGGTAGAAAATGCAAATTTTCACAACTTTGTAAACAGCGAGTTGCTTTGAAACATATTTTGATGGTTTACTCAGCGGGGACAAAGACCTTGCGCATACCAAAAGGGCAATTTGTTCGAACCTGCGGCCCCTCGGTTTCAAATCAAGCACTCTACCATTGAACCACTGCTCTCCTGAATCAAGATTGAAGTAGAATTGAACATTTCACCAACATTTGCCTGATCTTGTCAGAAAGGGGCAGAATGATGTCTTTCTTATAACAAAACAACAGCACCCCCCCCCCCCCCCCCCCCCCCCGGTTCATCCGCTACACCACGGCAGCTCCTAGATGTATGAGGTGATGTTTAAGCAAGCCTGGGGAAAAATATAAACGAAACTGTAGCCCTAGGCAAGTGTTTGCAGAGGAGTAGGGGTATAGGAAAGAGTATGGATGTGGTGGTGCACTCAGATTCGCTGCAATTGCATTTTAGCTCTGTTCAAATCCTTGCATGTTTAAATACCAGGCTACATAGCGAAATCGCTTGGGATACGCCATCACCCTATAATGACCCATACGTCCAGTGGATGGTGTGTGAGGGGGCATCTATGTTCATTTTTTTCTGGCTTAATTATCAGGTCGGCTTACAATCCACTGACTACTTTGTTCCAAACCCCTTCCTCAAGATATATGAATCAAACATGCCCCAAAAATATTTAAATTTGAGTATACCCCACCCCCTGAACTATTCCTAGTCTTAGCCTTAGCCTAAGAGTGAACCGAACATGACCCCCCTCCCCCCCAAAAAAAAATCCCATTTAGTAGCAACCCACACACCCCTGCCGCCCCCAGCAAAAAAAAAGAATAAATAAAGAAAATTATCAAGTGAAAACATGCACATCGGTTGGGGTGGTGGAGGGGGGTGGTATATTCAAAAGTTTCCGTATACAGTATTAGTTCCCTCTCAACTATACATTTCTAGCACGCACCCCATCGCACACACACACGCCCCTAAAAATATAGCTTACCCCCTTCCCCAAAGTATTCCTATCTTACCTTAACATTAATGAGAGCCTAAAATGACCAAACATCCCCATTCAATGGTAAACCCCTCCCCCCACCCCCCATATCTCACATGCACAATTATAATACTATTTAAAACTTCGTTGATATCAAAATCGGGTTGAACCAGTACCAAGCAATTAAGCAAGTATTTGTTTGAAGTCACATGCAGCGCCTTTGCTGAGGCTCGAACCGGCAACCCCTAGAGCTCGCCAATTAGTCACCGCACTCCTCAATTTAATCAACTAGGAATTGAGCCATACCATGCGTAAATGCCTCTTAGGGATTTCTAGGCTGGCGAGGTAAAATTCAAACCAGCCTCGTCAGCCACAGAAACAAGCTGCATCATTGACATTCTAGTTTTAGCATGATTTGGCTGGCTTTAACATCAGTAGATATCCTGCTATCAAAGAAGCGAAATAATGGATGCTGTTCAGACTATGCAGGCAGGCTGATCCGCGCCTTTGTTGGTCGCAATTGACATTAAGCAGGTTTTCACATGATGAGCATAAATTTAATTTATATCAGTGACACGTCATGCATCACAACGAGAATATTTTCTAAAATTTATCTGTTCTACTTTTCTCTTTGAACTATCCAAGTTTATTCGTCTTGTAAGGGGCAATCGTATCGTTAGGGGCAACCAATGTCGTAAGGGGTAATGGGCACCAAAATTTCATCGCAGACACAAAGTGACATCAAGAAGATGGTGTGTACGGCTTATGCTTGAAAAATAAGTTGGAAAGGATATGATTTTTTACAATAATAAAGCATTTAAGAACATTTATTGAACAGAACACCTTCATTAGCAACCACTAAAATAATATTATGCGTACACCTTACTCAGGAGAAAGTATATCATTCGTTAGATGTAAACTTTCTTACGTCAGATTATTTTGCCTCTTGTACAGAAATGAACATTATTGGGAATAGCATTGTCCGTTTCTTTATATTAGGCTCCAAAACGGTAAAAACAGTTAAAATAGGACTACTCACATAGCTGATTCCATTGTTTATGGCTCCCGTAGCTCATGTCCGGATGATCTCGTAAAGATTTCATTTGCATAACCGTTCGATTGCCCCTTACGACATTACCACCCGTGTATCAGAATGATACTTAAACACTTGTGCTTTAGTGGTATGCTTGGCATAATACAATCTAAAATAACTTGAATTTTGAGGATATGTTTTGCTTAGCCCCTGTTATGTTTGATGTTGTTAATTTCACCAAATTCAATTTTGCTGTTTAGTCGATCATTTTTCCCAATTTTGGCCAGGGGCCTTTTCCCAAAATTGCTGGAAAACGCCCTGAAATAGGTGAGGACTACTTACTTTATATTTGGCACCTCACATGATCTTGGTCTTTGCTGTAGCTGAAAATAGAGTCCAAAGATTTTTAGTCGTCTGCTGATTTTATTCAAAATCAATTTTTTCTAAAAATTCTTTTAAGAAATATCATCATAATTTCAAATAGTTTGGATCCAGATCAGGCCCGACATTTTGTCGGGCTTGATATGGCCTGATGTTTTGCCGGGCTTGATCTGGATCCAAACAGCTTGCAAAGGTTATCAGCAGATGACACTTGTAGGCAAAGAGTTAACCCTTTATAAACTAACAATTGTTTTTTTTTATTCAATTCTTTACATCCTAGTCAACAATTTTTCAGTTATGTTGGGATGAGTCAGCCTGGGTTGAACCAGTTCTAAGCAAGGATTAATGTGTCTTGATCTCGAGTCCAGCACTCTACCACTGAGCCACTGTGCTCCATAAACTAATAAATTATTCTATTTGGTTTGATTTGATTTGCGTCCTAGTCAACAATTTTTCAGTTATGTCAGCACAAGTCTTCCTTGAACCAGTACTAAGTAATGATAAATTTGTCTTGCTCAAGGACACAACGTAGTGATGCTGGTGAGGCTCGAACCCCCAACCATTTGATCTCGAGTCGAGCACTCTACCACTGAGCCACTGTGCTCCCCTTAAACTTATAAATTATTCCATTATGTTTGATACAATGAGTATAGGAAGGTCCATTGTACATTATCAAGGGGTGGGTAAGAATTATATCGAGCTTACACGAGAGCTCCTGTTTTATTGAATTAATTAAACAAGTTGGAAAAAGGGATAAATGTGAGGTTTAATAAATTCAATAATACAAGAGCATGAATGTTAGATTCTATATATCATATGACATTAAGATTACTAGTGGTTTATCAATCTTATTACATGGTGTTATATCACTCCCAGACGCAACATCATTTGACTAACAAGTCTTTTTTCAAGCCTAAAATAAAAAGACAAAGTTCTAAATACACGTCAGTTACGACATTAGTCATACTCATCATGATGGTCAACTTCCAGGTTTTTGTTTGATTTGATTCTTTACGTCCCATCAAAAATCTTTCAGTTAAACAGGGACTGGTCTTCCTGGGTTGACCCAGTACTAAGCTAGGATTAATGTGTCTTGCTCAAGGACACAACGTAGTGACGTCGTTGAGGCTCGAACCCGCGGCCCCTTGGTCTCGTGTCAGGCACTCTACCACTGAGCCAATGTGCTCCCAACTTCCAGGTTATTGATATGGACCTTCACTTTTTCAAACAGGAAGCATGATAGAATTTTTAAAATATTGTGAGCAAAGAGTCTGATTAGGCACAGGACTTTAGTTAAGAGTGCGAACCAAAAAATCAATTTTCTTATTTCTCAACCAAAACATATGTTGTGGGTACTCAATAGAACCGTCTCAATGAGACGGTTCTTTTGAGCACCCAAAACGTATGTTAAATCTGATGGGTAAGAAATTATATACAATTTTACGCTCAAAATTTTTGTTTATCTAAACCTATGGGGCACATATGCTAAGGTTTATTTGCTAAGGTTTATTTATCAAGGTTAACCATCCACAGATTTGCAGACAATTCTGAAACTCAGGAAAAAGCATTTTTCTGCCAGCTTTAGTGAAACACTTTGAAGTAAACTCCCCAAATACAGACATGTTAAGATTAACGGATCTCCCGTGTCACTAACGGAAAACTCTGCCGTTTTCCGCAAAACGGATTTTTAAAAAAATCACGGATTTTCAAAAATCAGCTCTTAGTCTTACAGTTTTTTTTTTGTTAAAATTTAGCGGAAGTCGCCGAGAAAAATCAATATTGATATTGTAAGAAAGCTTGGTAGTTTCGAATAGCTGTCAGGTAAAGCATCTCAAAGTCACTGAAAAATCAATATCAAATAAGGGCTTGAATGAAAACCGAATAATACAGGTACAAATAATCCAAGCGGCTGTATAACTTGATAAACCCAACAAAGATGGCGAAACGCGAATCATCGCCAGGGATTAGCCCAGCAAAAAAAACGAATATGGTATAGAAGCGGGTCAAATTTTAATGCAGAATATACAAGAACGTTTGACTGGGTTATGGCCAGCGACCGGGGCAAGCAGCAGGCGTACTGCAAGGTTTGCAGTAAGCATTTCAGCCTCTCTCACGGCGCAAAACGGATTTTTTAAAAAAATCACGGAATTTTTTTTTCAGAAACTTAACATGTCTGCCAAACAGCAACTACCCAGTCTGGACTCACTCACCTTTTTGGGATCCCATGGATAAAGACCTTTCAACATATCTGCTGACATACCAGAGTTCTCCCCTACAACCTCATGTACTGCAATCAGAAGTATATACAAGTATAAGCTTTTCAAAAAAGCTTGCCATCTTTCAGCACTTAACTAAAGTGGGTTGTCTTGTGACTAAAAGTACAACAGTCATTTGAAAACGAAATTTCTTTTAGTAGCTATTTCAAAACAAAGTGGTAAAACACTCACCTCTGGGCTTGTCATTTTAATGTCGTGACACCAAGAGACCACAATATATACAGGTAATTTTCACAGACAGGGCTATCTCACGCTACACCACCTAGCTGGTGCTACCGTACCATACAGGTTGCAAACTTAGTCAATTATAATTGCCAATCCTCTTGAAGGATGGCAATCAAGCTCAAACATAAAGAGTGTGCACAGGTTTCGATAAACAAAATTTTTGAGGGTAAAATTGTTAACATTTTCTTACCCATCAGTTTTAACATATGTTTTGAGTGCTCAAAAGAATTGTCTCATTGAGATGGTTCTTTTGAGTAACCACAACATATGTTTTGGTTGAGAATTTATAAGAAAATTAGCTTTTCCTTATGCACTCTTAACTAAAGTTCTGAGTGTGTAAACAAAAAATATTTTTTCTTATTTCTCAACCATAACATAATTTTGTGGATACTTAAAAGAACTGTCTTAATGAGACATGTTGTGGGTACTCAAAAGAACTGTCTCAATGAGAGCACCCAAAATATACATTAAAACTGATTGGTAAGAAAATAGTCGTAATTTTCGCTCAAAAACTTTGTTTTTCTTGAGTTATCTGATGGTTCTTATCATATACAAGGAATAAGTGAGGGGGCGACTAGGGCAAAATAGTCACCCTATGGACCAAAATTTCACCATAATGGGACCCGGGGAGAAGTGGGAGCTTGCCTAAAAACTAATTTTCATTTTGTCACCACACAAACACAAGCAACTACCACTGCATCTTATTTTTCCTTCCATTTAATGGCAATAGTATGTGTAATTGCTAATTTGCTTCTAAACTGATAGAAAATGCCATAATTTTGCGCAATAACTTCTCCCTGTCTTACTGTCACTTCTCACTAATATCTTGTAGGGCGGAGTCACTTCTCCCTACTGTCAGGAACCAGCTTGAACCCTGATATAAATGAAACAATTATCTAAAATGTGCATGTGAGGCTATCAAGTCGGACATTATGGCGAATTTTGGCCTGAATCTCCATCTTTTAGAAGAAAACTTTCTATCACGTATCTTGTCACGGCTTGAGAAAACAAATACATTTTCACATTTTCTAACTAGAGCAGAAGTCGATGGTACACCATCGCAAATACGCAAATACCCGCTTTTTGACCTATAACCTTTCACTTGGGGTCAAGGTCACACAAAATGTAGCTCAGTACCTTCTACATAATATGACCTATGCAGCTACAAAGTTTGAAGTTAATATATCCAATGGTTAAGGAGAAGATGCAGTTACAATAAATACACTATATGACCTAGGGGTCAAGGTCAATTGAAATGTTGTCCAGTACCCTCTACATTATGTGACCTATCTAGGTACAAAGTTTGAAGTTGCTACGTCTAATGATTAAAGAGGCGATGCTTTTACAAGAAATTACATTATTTGACCTTTGACCTTGACCTAGGGGTCAAGGTCACATGAAATGATGCCCGGTACCCTCTACATAATGTGACCTATCTAGATACAAAGTTTAAAGTTGCTATATCTAATGGTTTAGGAGGAGATGCAGTTACAAGAAACGTGACAGATGCTCAGAAGGACAGACGGACGGACGGACTACGGACCGACTTTGGTACGAAATTAATATACCCTTTTTTTCTAAAGAAAAAAGCGGGTATAATAAAAGCTCTAGCAGGCATGCATCATACCCCGCCAAGAAATATTTTCGATACAAAGACAATGCATAAATCAAGGGCTATAACTCAGATGAAAACTTAAATGCAATTGTCTGGACCTAGATCTTGTTTACAAAATTTCAGCATATTTTCAAATTAAGGGCCATAATTCTGTATTTTCTTGAAAAGATTAAATGATATGCAATCCAATAACACTCCTTCATAATATCAACTCACATGCAGAGTTTGAAAATAATTGATCAAATAATGCCCAAGATCAAGCACCATAACCAATTTTCACCAATCAAGGGCAATAGCTCTGCACTTATTTGTCAAAATTTACCCATCTACAATCCCAAACCACTCCTCCCAAATAATATCAACTGGTATAAAAAGTTTGATGATAATCTGCCAAAAAAATGCCCAAAATAGAGCATGAAAACCAATTTTTACATAAATCAAGGGCAATAACACTGTGATAATTTGACAAAATTTACCCATCTACAATCCCAAACCACTCCTAAATATCAACTCATATAAAAAGTTGGAAGACAATCAGCCAAAAATGACTGAGATAGAGCACATAAACCAATTTTCTACATGAATAAAGGGCCATAACTCTGTGCTGATTTGACAAAATTTACCCATCTACAATCCAAAACCACTTCTCCCCAATATCAACTATTATGCAAAGTTTGAAGAAAATCTGTCGCGAAATGATCAAGATAGAGAGCGGAAACGAAGTAGTGACGGACGGACGGACACTCAACGCAAATTTTTGAACAGACGGTACAACATAATAATAAAGAAAAAAAGAAATGTAGAGTGAGTTAAGACTTAGCAAATTTCAAAAACATTCAATAGTGAAATATCTGCAGCTGGCTATGCAGGATTTATACTCACTTCTTCTGTGGACTGGCGGCGTGTTGGGACCATGTAAATCCGATCCTGACCCACCCATTGTACTTGTGTGAATAGCAGAGTCGGAATTTGTCCTGCAAAATAAATAAAATGCCATAATCAATGCTAAGTATTACAGGCCCTCAGTTAAGAGTACGTACCAGAAAAATAATTATCTTATTTCTCAGCCAAAACATATGTTGTGGGTACTCAAAAGAACCGTCTCAATGAGACGGTTCTTTTGAGCACCCAAAACATATGCTAAAAATTATGGGTAAGAAAATATTAACACTTTTCGCTGAAGATTTGTGTTTATCTAAACCTATGGAATTAAGTCTATCTAAGTAATGCTTACACTATTTACACAGACCTACATGTCTCTTCCATTGATCCTTCATATTTTTTTAACGATTTCCTGTCATCTTTAGATTTTTTTCAAAATATACTTTTTCAAAAACACTTTTCATGGATACCAACATAGTGGAAGAGAGTTTGGATTGAGATAAGGCCCGACATTTTGTTAGCCTGTTATTGGGCCTGATATGGGTCCAAAATGCCTAAAATACAAATCAATCATCAGCCTAAGTACAATGCCTCATTTACCCATTTATGTCGAATATATTTTCCCATCCTTATCAATTGGACAAGTCTATTTCCAATTTTAGGGTTGTTAGGTGGTATTTTTCATTTTTATTCAAATTTTTTAAAAGAAACTTCTGTTTGTAAACAGTGGAGAACCTGATCAGACGCCGCATTTTGCTGTGTCTGGTCTGGTTTTGCAATGTTTGCCGATGTCCCACAAAAAGGATGCTAGGTTTATATGGGTAAAAATTTTCCTGTGCTACAATACACATAACATTTGGGTTTTTACCCTATTAAATTGCACCTAAAATGAATAATCAGGCCTATTTGTTAAGAGTGTGTAACACATTTTTTTCTTATTTCTCAACCAAAACATATGTTGTGGGTACTCAGAAGAACCGTCTCAATGAGACGATTCTTTTGAACATCCAAAACATATGTTAAAACTGATTGGTAAGAAAATATTTACAATTTTACACTAAAAAATTTGGCTTATTTATACGTGTGGACCTATATGTAGTTTGTGCTATTCTGAGGCCAGAGAAGCCTGGAGATCTGGTGTGAGAAGGACAAGCCAACTGCAGCTTACCCCAGGAACTGGGAAACTATCTGCAGTCTAAATATGAAACCAGGATAAAGTAAGTAAGTGAGTGCAATAAGGTTAAAATAATTGGTCTTCATCTTTGACAGTATTTAAGCACTTTTAACCAGCCCTGAAATTATTTTCAGCACTGTGGCGTCCACAGTTCTAGTTCTTCATGACGAAAAAATTGGCTGAAAATTACACAAATTTGTCTCATTAAATGACACAATTTTCAGCTTCCCTCTGATCCATATAAAATGACGCTGACATATTTGCACCGGTACTGTCTCAAACTAAGCCAATGACATTATTTTGGCTGCAGTACAAGAAAAAGCTGACTTTTTTTGTATGCAAATCACAAAGGCACAGACCAGCCCGCGCAATGCTGCAGTCTGCTCAGCGCTTTTGTTATTAGTTTCATGCAAACTTGCTTCATACAGAGTTTAAATAGTCTAGTTATGAAATCGTACGGCCCTCACTCGAGAAGCAATTGGACCCAATGGGGTCCAATTACTTCTCGTGTGAGGTTTGTACCAGAATTTTTGAGGAAACCTAAAACCACTTGCCGTTTTCCAGGGAAGGGGTCAAGACCCTCTGTCCCCACCTCTGGATCCGCCCACAGTCAAAGTACTTATAAGTATAAGGTTATAATATTTAGCGAACTTAATACTCAGAGGGAAAATATGGCAGCCATTTCAACATTTCAATACACATGATTTAAGCGCTTGAATGATATGATGCTTCTTTCTATTGATTGGAAAGTTATTTTATTTTCTAATTCTTCAGGATTTAAAAACCTTAATATAAGGGAGTGCAGTGGCTTAGAATCGAGACCGAGGGGCCACAGGTTCGAGCTTCACCGGCCTCACTGCGTTGTGTCCTTGAGCAAGAACATTAATCCTAGCTTAGTACTGGTTCAACCCAGGAAGACCCGTCCCTTTATATCTGAAAGATTGTTGATGGGACCTAAAGAATCAAATCAAGCAAAACCATAATATGATCTGATCTTATCCCTAAAGAAAAGAAATGTGTTTTATCTTCAGCACTGTGTATGGATACCATTTAGCCCAAGTTAACAGCTTGATGATCTCTCCCAACTTGTTAATTTGACTAACAGTTATCACTCTCAGTTTTACATAAAACTATGACATAGTCATGGGTATTTTGTGACAGTTGATGCTTTACATCCCAGTCAACAATTTTTCAATCATTTCGGGACATTTCCTGGGTTGAACCAGTAACAAGCTCTTGCTCAAATTCTCAGGACATTCGGGAATGTCCGGCACAGTTTGAGAATCCAATCAAAGCTCATTACGCATAGTACTATGTTAGAAACAGCTCCATTTTGTGAGCCCGAAATGGCATAAGGAAATTTTCAAATGTAGTTATGTAGCAAGTGGGTTTAGCCCTATTAAAATCTGTGTTTCTGATTACCCGAAAAGTTTAATCAGTAGAATATATTTTTCAATAAAATATCGCTATAGTTGGTGATATAAAACTGGTGCGTAAAAAAATATTTACAATTTTATGCTAAAATTATTTGTTTATCTAACCCTGTGATATAGAATAAGTATAATTTTACCCCATTCTGTGAGTGAGAAATCTACAAGTTCACTGACGGTGGTTTAATAAGGAGAAACAAACTATTATTAAGGTTGGCCTGAGAGACAGAAAATAGCTCCCTTGTGTACAACAACTGGCGAGACCAATAAATATTCTCCTCACTTTGTAATTATCTGCCTTGCACAAGCTAAAAATAGACAAATTTGCAGACCTCCAGATGTGCGTAATTGAATATTATTTTTCTTATTTCTCAACCAAAACATATGTTGTGGGTACTCAAAAGAACCGTCTCAATGAGACGGTTCTTTTGAGCACGCAAAACATGTGTTTAAACAGATGGATAAGAAATAAATTAAAAAAATTACGCTAAAAAATGTGCCTATCTGGTCCGATGAATTTGCAAACTGACTGTGAATGAAATCTTTGGAGAAGCAGGCTAAACATTGATTTCTGCAACAGTTCAAATTTCTGTCTCATTCTAAGAATATGGGTCTCATGAAATTTGAGCTGTGACGAGAAGAATTCATGATTATTGCTTAAGATGCTGAGATAAGCAAAACTTATAAGGTGTATGTCTTCTTAAGAAATTTGAGTAGAATTGGCCCATCAATGGTTTCAGATCATATGCATGAAAATGTTGACAGACAGACAGACAGACAGACAGACAAACAGATGGACAACATATCGTTCAGATATAATATCAGCTCAGGACTTTAGTTAAGTGTGTAACGAAAATTTAATTTTCTTATTTCTCAACCAAAACATATGTTGTGAGTACTCAAGAGAACCGTCTCAATGAGATGGTTCTCTTGAGCACCCAAAACATATGTGCAAATTGATGGGTATATAAGAAAATATTTACAATTTTACTCTGATTTTTTTTGTTTATCTAAACCTGTGCAGCTCAACCATGGTTACAAAAGGGGCAGATAAGCCCAATATGTGACCTTGCAATTGTCTGATCCTTCTTTCTAAGCATATGTTTTGGGCGCACCAATGATTACAGTCATTGAGACTGTTCTATTATGTACACAACATATATGAGCCAGGCCATGAGATTTCCAAAAATGTGGTATGTGCGACCAGCAAAGGATCAGACCAGCCTGCGCATACGCGCAGTCTGATCAGAGCCTTTGCTAGTCGCTTGAATATTCTATGACTGTTAGGCTACTGACCGAACATCATTTGGAGTTTCTAAGCTTAAAAGGAGGCAGCACAGACTTGTTTGAATCTACACTTGTCAAAATGCCACATTGTTGGAAATCATGTGTCATGGCTCATATTTTGGTTGAGAAATACGGTAAATCTTGTATTAGTTCGTACACTCGAATAGTTCGTACACCATAAATTATTCCATGGTGGTCGGACCAAAATGTCATGTATTAGTTCGTACAGTGGCCATTTTTTCGATTTGTAATTTTTAATAGTTCGTACATAACGTTTTTCCTTCATTTTGGTACCCGCATAGCTTTTAATCAGTATGTCCGTCTACGATATTTTCGTTTTCCTTCCGTCGAGCACGCCAGTTTACAACAAGAGTGTTTCGTCTGTCAGTGTCGCTAACGTGCATCCAGCATTGATGCATAACCAAACTTTTATTCCCTGATAAACGCTAGGTTCATTGAACGTCGGACTATTTCAAATTTGCACGCCTTGTCGCTATCATTTGAGATATTTTGTCCCGTCATGACAAAAATCAAAACACATATACACAACCACGCGCGCGTGCACACAGTGTGAACGTGTCTGTGATCATTGAGCCTTTCCGATCAATATTCTCGAAACGTTAATCCTTATACCAAAACCACCAAAAACCCACAACTTATTCTAGCGTGATTTCCTTCTGGCGACTATTAAATGAAGAGAACGCACGCGCGCGTGCGTGCGACAAAGAGAACTTCTACTGAGCAATGCCCATGCATCTTTTCTCTATGAATCACTGGATCCGAGCATGATGAAACTATGTGAGCTGGTGCCTATCCCAAATGTGATCAGCGAATGCTCAGGAGAGCCTGCGCGTTTATGCAATCTCGTCAGAGTCTCGCTGCCCACTAACTCAAAGTTTTGAAGTGGATACGACTAGGGCCGTAAAAAATTAGACGTAGATCTACGTACTCTCACTAATAAGCTGTGCGAACATCAATTTTATACGAGTTTTACGTTTTTCTAAGTTCACCAAAACGCGCACCGACTATAAGATTAAACACTATAGATCATCACACGTACGCAGAGACGCACAAACCAAGATATGAATTGATTTTTGCATGTTTCTGCATCGTGCTTTACATTGGGCTGTCAATGAAACGAGCCAGTTCACGAGATTATGGTACCTCTCGAACAAGCCACCCGCGAAGGCTCAGACGATCCTGCACACCCGCACAGTCTTGCCAGGGGCGTAACTGCTCACATACACATAACAGGATTGTAGATGAAGGTGCATGTCAAAAGTTAGGCTTATAGTCCCACTAGGTGGCTGTGTATAATACACCAATGAACACTGCAACAATTGTTTGCTTTCAGATCCGAAAAAGCGTCTTGTGTAAGACTAAATTTATACCGTCCAATTGCGTTATAAATTATTTAAAACTAAATTCCACATTATTTGACATTTGACCAGGAAAGACCTTCGAGATGATCGCGACATCTTATCAGGGTTTGCTTTATTTACCCCATTTCGTATGTACCTTGTTGCGGGAACCTCGACTTTGTTGCATGCAAACAGCAAAAGGCGCAGATCAGCCTGCGCATCCGCGCTGTCCTATCAGCGCTTACAAGTTAATTAGCTCTAGAAACCTGATAAATAAAAGATATAATTCCACCGTCGGATCCAGACAACGCCGGGGGGGGGTCGAATTGCTTCTCGAAATAGGTTCTTACCAGTTTTTCTTCTAGGAAATAAATGACAACTTGTATTTTTCCCGGGGAGGTGGTCCGGGCCCTTGCACCCCTCCCCCTCTGTCTCCACCCATATCAGAGTTTCAAGCAGTTTGAATTCACATTGCCGGGCCTGGTCAATATTCACAGACCGTCTGCTAATTATATCAGCTGACGCCAAAGGCAAAGACAGCATGATCCTTTTTCAAGATCAAAGAGACCGCTCACTTCAATTCCGGCCACGTGTCGTTTTAAAAATTGGGTCGCACGTGATGGCCTTGACGAAAGAAAATGTACATAACACATTAAACTGAACCATGTAAACAGTTTCCCAGGTCAGCATTTGGGTCGAACAGGTACCATGCGCGGATCCAGGAATTTTTGTCACGGGGGTCCAGGCCCGACGGCCAGAAAACAGTCCGGACAACGTTTATTTAGTCCTCAACTTATTTTACAGCCAATGGTTTTATTACAGAGGGGGTCCAACATTATCCAGGGGTGGGGGGTCCAACTTCTACCATGGGGGGGGGGGGGGGGGGGTCCAAATGCTAATTTCTATAGAAACCCATATAACTTGTAATTTTCTAGGGGGGTCCGGACCCCCTATACCCTCCTCTGGCTCCGCACAAACGCCGATTCATGGTCTATCAAAATTTAAATATAAATGAAAAATTTAGGGAAGCGTGGTTTGCAAAATAGCAGTGCAAAGACCAGCATGTGCATCCAACCCCAGTGATTCATTTACAATTTTTGGCTTATGGGTCCTGGGACTCGCTGTTTCCAATACCAATGAGTCCCAACTGCAAACTTATGAGTCCTAAACACTATTTTTAATGACAAGTCTGCAATACTATTGCATCCCGGGACTCACCAGGACTCGCTGAAATAAAAACTTATGCGCAAAAGATGCAGGATGCGCAGGTAACAAAATCACTGCAACCCTGTTTCTGGCTCGGGCCTCAAATCACGAAAGACAGATTTTCTCACGAAATGGCTTTTCCAAGTGACCGTAGATGACAAAGTACGGGAATCTGGTTCTACATGGATTGCCATTATCATAATCTTAGAATGCTTAAACCTCGCAGTATATTGGGTCCGAGCTAACACGTAAGGGGGTGTGGCAACAAGCTGAGCATGTTATGTCGCCACAAGAATATATATGAGAGTGGAATACGACGTCACGATGAAGACTTGAACCAACCAACCTATGCAGAAATATAGGTGTTCATACAAACCCTCCATTGGAGTAAGCATTCGCAAAAACGTAAGTTGTGGGTCTTTTTGGGGACGGATGCTGGCATCCGGACTCAATTTTAACACTTACAGTTTTTCAGTCACGTCGATTTTCACCCTTGCCAGGCCATACATTAAATATATGCTACACTCCTTGCAAATTTTCAGACATATAAGTTGCATGGTTTCAATATTAACAATTTAATTAGATGCATGATAAAGAGTCGTAAAGATCCTGACTAGTTTGTTCCTGAAAAGCCAACTGATCCGTATCTACAATGTTTTCCAGAACGAGGTATATCCGGATTCCGCAGGATAAAGGCTTAATACAAACCGAACAACGTTCTGGAAAATATTACGCGTAAAAAGTAGTTCTTTTTTTCGTTGTTTTTTTATTGTTTGTTATGCTTTGCAGTTTAGAAACTTCAGTTTGGGTATCGAAGCAATGATTTATTGCCAATTGCTAATTCAAATACAAATATATTTAAAAAATAATACCTTGCGCAGTAATATAATAATGATAGGCATATCGTAAAAGACATAGTGGACTTGCCATTGTAGTCTGCTTTCATTGACAACAAACAAACAAGTCGGCGTGTTTTTTACGCGGTTATGTATGTAAATAATATAACATTCATATAAATCAAGAATTATCTCAGCTGACCCCAAAAAGTCGCTTAAATATTGGGGATTAAATAATCTTACTTGTATGATTTCATTCGAAGTTTTACTTTATGCCTATCCCGCCAAAACGGTCATGTGATATACACACTACATGTAAATGTAAATTATTTATACACAGCCAATCGCAACGCGATTTAGTACGTTCTATTTATATATATACAATCGGTCAGGCATTGATCAATTTTATGTTTTCAACAACGCTTAGAAAGTTGAAAATGTATGAACAAATCTAAGTTTTCCCTTTTAATTCAACAAAGGAAACGATGATTAATTGTAAAAGAATAAATAACAGCTCAGACCCAGTAATATAACAGGCAGATAAACTGTTTCCTATCGATGACGGATGTAGGTCAGATTAATAAGTATTGGCTTTTACTAATTAAGGAAGTGTGTATCAGTAAGCTAGGAGTACAGTAGCATAATCATTATTCGGGTTGCTATATTGACATCAAGGGACGTTTACAAACAGTTTGCAATGTTCCATTGATGCCAGAAAATATATAATTGCATTGATTAGGTAGGCTACTACGTTTGTGTTACATGTTGTGCAATTTTCGACACAAAATGGGCCTCAACGCGACAAAAACCTGTCTTTGGGGCTTCTGAGAAAGCGAGTCTAAAAGCAGTCTCCTCATCTACAGAGGCTAGCTAGAAAATTGAAATTTCACTTGTAGCAATTCTAGAAATGATACTTCCCAAAAAGCAAATGAAAAAGGCGCTGATCAGTCTACGCTAATGCGCAGGCTAGTCTGCGCATTTGTTTCCGCACCCCCAAGACAGGTTTTCACGTTCCGAGGCCCAAATATTTTTTTATCTCAATGTCAGTTTATAGGGTGTCGTGTGTGCGAAAAAACATAAGCATAGAGCATTATGTTTTATACGACGAAAACAATAAATTGAAATTATCCTATTGTCTTTGATCCCTATTACCTGCTACCTTCCGCAAACAGATCAAAAAGGTCTTTTAACTATCGGTCTTTATAATAGATAAATCAAACCAAAAGTAATTACTGATCATTACTCTTCCATTCTACAATTTGACTCAGTTTCACAAAAGTTTCAGTTTATATTGTCAAAATGGTTCATATTTGTCACATTGGACCGTACATTTGAACACTTAAGTGCATTTGAAAATGCCATTGAGCGCTACCAAAACTATGCCCGGTTGTCCACTGTCGACCCGCCAACCAAATGCCATAATGGAGTTTTGGTGACGGGCCGATGGTGGCCCACTTTAATATGTTTACTGAGAATGTAGATTACGTACTGTTGTATAGAGATCATAGAACAGTAGCCAAAGCTCCTACGCATAATGAAAAGAAAGCTGGACAAACTGCTAACGTACTACGACATCTCTTTCAGCTGTACACATGACAGCAAATAGGCACCGTGTTTAGAGAACAGATCTACCTACTCAAGTGGTGCAACTCATGACTTTAGATCAGTCTGCACATCGCCATAATAACATCCAGACCACCAGATACTTTCAGGGGTGTTTAATAATAATAATAAAAACCTTTCTTCTAAATCCAGAAATACATAGTAGGTATTCAAAAAGAATCACCTCAATGCCATTGAGACGGTTCATTTGAGCACCAACCCTCAACCCTAGCTGCTGCACTTGAATTACATATTGCACCATCCTCATGTATCAGTCCATTAAAAAGATATCTACTGCTCTATCATAAACTCGGTAAAACCATTAATGAGCCACTTAAACCGCCCCAGTATAACATGATATTTCATGCTATAGTGTTTCTTGTTAATATGGTTTTTAGCAGCGGCTTCTGTTTTTTTATGTAGTTTTTTTTTCAATTTTAAATAGTCTGATTTTTTCTTGCTCGCTCCGCTCGCAAACGTACATATAGAGATCTAAATTCAAAGGTGCCAGATCGGCGGCGCCCTGCTAAAATCCTGTCATTTTATTGTAGCCTACCATATCTTTCGGTTCCTTTTTCTGAATGACGTCTACTGGAGTCATCTGAGCAATATGTGTTAATGCTCACAACAATTGCCAATTTTATCATACGGTCAAGCATTGTGGCACCGGATCAGAGCAGTCCGAAGCCTGATACACACGATGAAACTTTTGTCTGCAACTTATGTATGCAACTTTTGTGTACCATACACTACTGTACAGACGATGCAACTTCACATTACCTGTTGCTCTTTCCCGCTAAAATTGTGCATACTTTCTCAACATGATGCTTACTGAGCATGCTGAGGAGGACGAAATTGCTGTCCCATTGTGTCTGATGATCATTGCACTTGCAACGCAACATTTAAATGGACCGCGAATAATACGAAGTTTGGATTCAACGAAGAAATGTATATAGGACTCACCATATTGTACCTAGCTAAAAGACCCCTTTCTTAATTGTGTATACACATTTGTAGAAATTACAAGTAAACTGACCTTCAGAAATAGCCGAGCTGTGATTGGCTAATTGTCTGGAAAAATATGAGACAAGTTTCAGAAAATATAGCAATGCCCTATTCGATGAAACTGTTTCATGAAACTCCAAAAATCTCTTGAAACATGTTTCTCGGACGTACACACAATGAAACTTTTGTCTGCAAATAATTATGTTCTTCGCATTTTCACAAAACAGTTTTTTTCCTATCGCGCATGATATAGTCTACAAGTTCGTTTAGAAAACCATTTGAAAGTTGAAGAAATGACATCGAAGTTCATTTTACCCATTCATTTCAAAATTTTATGACTTTGCCTGTTGAAAAAATGAAGCTTTCTGATTAATAATTAAACTGCATGAAAATGTGCCAGAAGGCACCAAAGTGCGCGGATTTTTCAATAAATCCTGGGGAAGCATGCCCCAGACCCCCCTTACCCGCGCTTGGCACCCACAGAACTCGCATTCATGCATTCTGTGAATCAAAACACTCACATTAACTCTCAAACTCGTTGCTACGACCCTGAGTATAGGTTGGAATTATTTTCGGTGTGTGAAAGTGTGCCAAGTTCATAACGACCCCCCCACGCCCTAGCATGGCTTCGCGTCTTCTGCGCTCACATGAAAATATTTCATGTTTTAAATATTGCCCCCCCCCCCCCCCCCCCCCCCCCCAACGTGGAATCCTGGATGCGCCCCTGCGGTTCTATCGCTACAGTGTCAAACATTTGGGATCCAGATCAGGCTCGACGTTTTGTTTGGTCTGATCTGGGTCCAACCTGTTAGCAAAGATTATTATTTTGCTGGCTTCACCACTGGTATCATACCGAATTCTTGGCCGCGGATATTGTTCGACTAGTCTTTTCGCGGAGAATAAATAAACTGAAATTGAAGGTAGGGGCTCTCATTTGAAATAGTTAAAACTTATTTACGAACACTTGTCAGGCGCGATTAAAGGCATATACATATTCTTGAATAGTCACTCTAACATCACATCATGGCTAAGGCATTACAGTATTTAACCCTTAAAGCTCCAAGAAAAAATGCATCTGAAAATGTCGTCTGCTGAAGTTGTCTGCTTCATATAATTGCCTAACATTACTGACGAATCAAGTATAGAAGCAAACAGCGTTGACCCAGAACAGACTGCTCCTATAGGAGCAGTCTGGTAGGTCCACACTTTCTGCCATAGATGCTTCTTAAACATTTCGGCAGACGAGATAAGCAGACGACTTTTGTTGCGATTGGCGCTTTAAGGGTTAAATATGCGAGAAAAAAAAGCAAATAGATCATGAACGAGTCCTTGAAATCGGAACACTTTGGGATTGATTGACAATTACACATTTTTACAGAAATGGTTTCTATATTTTTGCGTTTTTGGTGAAACGGCATTTACTTGTTTTTACCTGTATGTTAATGATTTGGCTTAAATAAGCGTTGATTGTTTATGAGAACGGGATTTCTGCCCCTACCCCTTCAACGGTTGCAAGTCCGAACCATGGAGGTACGTGGAAAAATACTACAGCGTCCGCGGGGTTTTGTTATCTGGCAGGGCTTTTTGGAACCGTTTTCCACATATTAATTAAAGTGGCAAGAACTAATAATGGGCTCAAAGGCACTTACATTTTGAAAGCCTGTAGTTTCTACCAGCAGGGACAGCTGATACTGGTTCTATTGCGAGATTGATGCAAATCTGAACCACGGGTTGAGAGCATGCTCCTAATCTTACCGCGGATGTGACCATTGTTGGCGTTGTTCATGGCCGCGGGGTTCTGCAATATGCTTTCTTGTCCATGGAAATCCTAAAAATCAAAACGTCAGAATCATCTATGACAAAGATAGGTAGCTGGTGTGCTGAAACGACTGGATCAAAACCCTGTTAGATCAGAATGTAGCCATTGGGTTTTCGCTTTTTTATTTTTCTGTATGCTGATTTAGCACAATTATCTAGTTTCTACGGTAGTAGGATCGCCTGACCAAAGTGCTGAAGGTTGTGAGCAGCAAAATCTAGCTGTTTGTCTGTCTGTCGGTTAATCCGTCCGTCTGCCGGTCTGCATTGGTTCTTCCTTCTTTTACTTATATGCTCGTTTAGCCTGCTTACATGTGTCTAGTAGCTCAGGTGGTTGGAGCGCCTGTCCAATGTTCTGAAGGCTGTGAGCAGCATAATCTAGCCATTTCTCTGTCTGTCCACTTTCCAATGGCTGTCTGTCTCGCCTTTTCTGTCTGTTTCGTTCTTTGCTCTTTTGACTTTTTTGTATGCCTGTTTTGCTAGATTATCTAGTATCTCAGGTGGTAAGTGTGCCTGACCATATTTTGGATACTTTTAAGTTTTCTAAATACCTAGGTTTGGCATTGGACCCAGCATCTACTCTTTACCCCCAAAATATAAGGAATATCAGGCATACCCAAAACATACGAACTTTAGCGACCCCAAAAACATTTTCCAAATCTGAACATTGACCTTAAAAAGCCCCAAATTGGTAGAAATGACCCCCCAAAACGTAAAAATAAGTAAATCATAATTTCAACATATCTCCAAACATATTGACTTTTATTTCCCCCCCCCCCCCCCCAACAAAAAATGTAATTCAAAATTTTGAATCTCCAAAAATCGACAGGACCTACTTATATATGATAATATCAGTGTGCCACCCCCCCCCCCCCCTTCCGCCAGAAAGCTGACCAGTGTTTTAGAGCAGTATGCAGCAAAATATAGCTGTCTGTCTGATTGCTTTCTCAGTCAGTCAATCAATCAGTCAGTCAGCCAGCCTGCCCAATCAACCGCTTCAATTTCTTAGTGTAGGCAGAGCCTCTTTGTAAAAGTGTATTCTTGTCACAGAAGAGTATTTGCGTGTCCCAGGGGGGCTTGGGAGGGGTTGGTAACTCTTTTTTTCTTCATACGAAGGGTCTGTCCCAGTATCTACCATTCACCCCCAAGAAATATCAGGAATTTCAAGGACCTCAAAAATATTTGAAATTTTAGCAACCCTCAAAAAATCTTGACGTAAAGAAAAGAGCCTAAAATGCATAGAAATTACATCTAAATATAGTCCAATTTCGTGGTGAACCCCCCCCCCCCCCTCCAAAAAAAATATCCATATATCTTCATATCCCCAAAAATATTCATTTCTCTGAGGCTAGAGGTCAAAATTTAGGACATCTTTTTTCCTTTTTAGAATCATTTGGGTTTGAACAACAGTGGCGAGTTCAACAATGTGAGCGTTTGCAGGCACACTTTAATGATGGTACCTACGAGGGATGTTCGAAATGAATTGCTAATTGTCCTATATCTCAATATCCACGTGGGACACGATAAAAACCAATATATACCTATATAGGTTTATTTAAGGTCTACACAACGGTGTATAAATGTACACGTTAGACTTAATGTAAGACACAAAGTTTGCCATATTATACACGCAGTCATTGACCACTGTAATAAAAATAGTTGGTACATGTAGAAGAGTCAACCAGAAAGATGAAATAAGGGGTTACATCAAAGCTTGCTCAAAACTTGTCTGTTCTTTGAAGCAGCCGATGATTGAACTTTCTACTACTTAGGGACCTTCTTGTGTGTCTTATGACACAGTTAGGCGCTGGAAAAATAAAATTTAATCTGGCTTAGAGTCCATCGAAAATGCACCAAAATCAGGAAGGCGAAAATTTGCAGCTTGTAAAGAGATCGTTTCAAAAATGAAGGAAATCATTGAAGGAGATGCCAGATTTACAGTTTGTGATATTGCATGAAAAGTAGGCATGCCACTATCAACGGTTCACTTTATTTTGAAGAAACATTTAAAAGTCCGAAATATTTTTGCTAGATTGGTGCCACATCTGTTGACTGATGAGCAAAACAGACAATGGGTTTTAGTGGCCAAAAAGCTGCTTAAAATGTTTCAAACTTATGACAAAAAACAGTTTGCCAATGTCGTCCCAGGTGATGAAAATCAGGTCTATTAATTTGAGCTGGTCAGAAAGGTTAGCAATAAAATATTGGCCACTAAACATAGCAGGCGCCCAATAATTGTCAAACGGTCTTTAAGTGCAAGGAAGGTTTGGTATGCAATTTTCTTCTCTGGTGAAGGAGTCGCAATAAAAGTGCTGGTGGAAAAGGGCAAAAACATCACTGGAAAGGACTACAAAGACATATAGTACTGGAGAAGCCTAAAACATATCAGAAACGACGCCCTGTCACTGGTTTTAAACATATCTGTCTTCTACATGGCAATGGCCCTGCTCATGCCTCTGAAATAGTTACAGTGTTTTTGAAGAAAGAAAAAGTAACTATTTTGCCTCACCTCCTGCATTCCCTAGATCTTGCCCCATGTGATTTCTTTATGTTTCCGAAATTGAAATAATTCCTTGCTGGGCCGAAATACCAGTTATTTTATAGAACCATTTGTATTTGAAGAACATGTACTATTTCATTTTCTTACTTTCTGTGACTTAAGGCCTTCAGGTTTGTGACCAGATGTTCCACTCTTTTGAACAAAATGACTGCCAGAGCTCTAGCTAAGAAACTTCTTTTAACAGAATTTCCTCCTGAACAACTGGCCCAAAAGCAAGTTAATTTCACAGAACTGTCCCCTATGGTGTCTTCTACCAATTTTGCACAAATGTTTCCACTCCACTGAACAATGGATCCGCAAAAGCTCCAGATAAGAAATGCCTTTGAATGATTTCTCCTCCTAAACCAATGATCCAAAATGTACACTAATCTAACAAACTTGGCCCTAATGATGCACTCTACCAAAATTATACAATTGGTTTGGCTCTGCCATTAAGAGACTTCATTCAAGCTTGCACATAATGTCTATGGTGGAGATTAAGTAAAAGTAGGAAAAACATATACAAAAGTGGACAGAACTTTATCAAATCAGTTCTTGATTATCATTGATTTCTTTGAATAAGTGGGTGGATTTGTATTAGGTAAGATACTAGGAAACACTTTCCCTCATCCTCATAAGATCTTTAACCAACAGAAACCAAATGGAAATCTGAAGGAGAAAAAAAATGCCACGGTATTAGGAAACAAATTACAACTGTTTAGTTTTGGTTGTGCCAAACAAAGTTAAGAGAAAATTGTTTACCGCTTACCTGCCTGAAGAGCTTTCACAAACATTTATTGAGGGATCATTTTAACACTCTATAATAAAAGCGTTTGAAAATAAAGTTTGATTATTCACTTCTTAAGTTAGCAATTATCATCTGGTTTTTTGCATTGTTCAATAATGGATTACATTTGATACACTCTCCCCAAAAAAGGCTGTTTTTGTCCAATGAACAAATGCCAATGTCGTCAGAAAGATTGTTATCCCATTTCACTTTGTGGCAATATGTTTGACCCTACATCAGAGACGGGACTTCTAGTTTCCATTTGCAGGTTATAGAAAAGATATCTAACTAACAACCTCCCTATTTGAACGCTACAATGCAGCCGTCCCCACCAGTACTCTCAGTGCTTTGATTAAAATATGGAGGCAGAGAAATGTACTACTCTGATTCACGAGAGTTCTGCATTCCAGTTGTTCATATTTCATATTTAGAAGTCGCCAATTTTATTTTCAATTTTATTCCAAATCAATGTCTAACCTGTCGGGCTGAATGTACGTATTGTCTTATCTACTTCTGTGCTGCATTTTCGAGGGTTCTAAGAAACTTAGACCACAAACGAAAGCTGCGATATAGTTCAGCTTTTACGTTGTAGAGCTAGCCGTCGGTAGTGAACAGAAGTTGTATCATCGGACCCAGTGGGTCCTAGTATGATTCCAATCAAGACAATCATCATAGAACAAGTCCGACGTGACATCAGATCCCTTCCGTAAAGTAGGCCTATGTAAAGTAGGCCTGTGACCGGGTGATATCGCCGGGTATATCGCACGTTGCATACGGCAATCCTGACTGTTATGTTTGGTTGTTTATTTTCAATATTTCACCATGCTATTAAGAATGTTAGTTTGATTGAAAATACTGATCAGACATTCAACCCGTGATTCTAAGGCTAAATGGATAAACAGAAATTACTCCCTCTTTGGCTTTCTTCGCATGTTTTTGTCCCGTTTTACCGATCTTCAAAATTTCATTTTATTAGTTCGTACAGTGGCATTTTTTCCAAAAATAATTTTTAATAGTTCGTACAAATAGAAAGATAATTATTTTTTGCTGTACGAACTAATACAAGATTTACCGTAGTAAAATTTTGATAAATATCCCCTTATCTGGAGGTCTGAGGAGGGATAAGGCATTACAGTGGATGTTCTAATGTTTTGAACACTAAAATTTCCTGGGAAAAAAAGCCTTATTATTAGCCAACAGTGCAGGCGATGTTTTGTGGTTTAACCCTTAAAGCGCCAAGAAAAAAATCATCTTAAAATGTTGTCTGCTGCAAATAATTGCCTAACATTACTGACGAATTAAGTATAGAAGCAAATAGTGTGGGCCCAGAACAGACGGCTCCTATAGGAGCAGTCTGATCTGGGTCCACACTGTTTTCAATAGAGGCTTCTTAAACATTTCAGCAGACGAGAAAACCAGATGACTTTTGTTGCGATTGGCACATCACTTTCAACTATGTTTTAGTCACATTATGATGGCCAGTCATTCTATTACCACAGGTTTAGACACAAAAAATATTTGAGCATAAAATTGTAAATATTTTCCTACCCATGCTCAAAAGGACCGTCTCATTCTGTCTAAGCATATGTTTTGAATGCACCAAAGAATAGTCATTTAGACGGTTCTTATGAGTACCCACATCATAATGTTTTGGTTGAGATATAAAAAAATTATTCATTCATTACACACTCTTAAATAAAGGCCTGCAATGCCCATCAAAATTACTTTGTGTATACATCCTTTTGCCAGTAACTGACATCTGTCCTAGCTCTTATAAATCAACAGAAGAGAGAGAATACTGTAATCACCAGGAAAAGTAAGTGGCTAAAATAAAAACAATCTTCAGAAAACAGAATCATTTGATAGAAATTTTAATCGACAACCCCTTAAAATAGGAAACGGACAATTCCATACTTATTGTATCAATATGATTGGGATAATCCATCAAAACAAAAAGTGGTAACTATAAATGAGCCGCGACATGTGATTTCCAACAATGTGGCATTTTGACAAGTGTAGACTCAGACGAGCCTGTGTAGCCTCCTTTTAAGCTTAGAAACTCCAAATTATGTTCAGTCAGTAGCGAATCAGTCAAAGAATATTCAAGGGACACAGCTTACTTTGAAATCTCATTTCATGCGTAAAAACGTGATTACTTTGTCATTATAATATGTACGCAACATTGTTATGGACGTCATTACGTTTCCAGAAAATCTGTATTGATCTGTAATCTTAAATGGTCTAAAGACAGGACCCAAACAACTTTCATTGTTTTCCGACGCAGGAAATGTGCGCATGGAAATTAGCCGCATATGTCTTTAAGTCTTCACTGTTTGCAAAAGTACATTCTGGATATCTGCAAACAGGAACGAGCTTTGACAAGCAGCGGAAACCAAGATGAGGTGCCACATAATGCGGTATTTCATCTGGGACTGCACTGTTTGCAAAGATAAAAACAAATCATCATGACAGAAATGCATCTAGAAATCTCTACTTTTGACCCCTTAAATCACAAAATGGGAAATTCCATACTTATTCTATAAACATGGTAGGGAAAATCCATTAGAATGAAAAGGGGCTTTAGAAAAGAGGCTATAAAGGGGGCCTATTCAATACAGTCCTGTATATTCAAGTACTTTTCAAGCCTGTGCGAACCCTGATTAAGCCTAGCATCCTTTTGTGGGACACAGGCGAACAGTGCAGACCCAGATCATACGACGCAGAATGTGGTGTCTGATCATTGTCTCCACTGTTTGCTTACAGAATGTTCTATTAAAATTTGAAAAAATATGAAAAATACCATCCAAAACACCTAAAATTGGAAATGGGCTCATCCTACTGATAAGGGTAGGTAAGACCATTCAGCTTTTAAGGGTAAATAAATACCACTAATGATGTATTAAGCAATGCTAGAGGCCTAAATTTTGGCTTCAGCCTTCATCTCATCCATATTTTGTGCATGCGAGAAGGGAAATCTCTGGTGAGTCAGAACCTACACTGCGTGCAGCCAAAATCTTGTATACAAATGTACTGGCCCATATATAGAGAAAATGAGACATTTCCGAGGCAACTTCACAATGCTTATATGGGCCTCGTCGTGAAAAAAAACCTGTCTTCGGGGTTTCCGACAAAGCTAGACTCAAACCTGTCTCTTTAGATACAGAGACTAGCTAGAAAATTGAAATTTCGCATGAAGCAAGTTGAGATATCATACTTTCCAGTAAGCGATTAACGAAGGCGCGGATCAGTCTGCACGGATGCGCAGGCTGGTCAGTGCCTTTGTTGTTCGCAAACCTCCCGAAGATTGAGGGCCTCATGGAAGATTAGCTATTACATGTATGTACTTATGTATGCGCTAAATGTTGTTACCCTCAAAAAAATAAAGTCTTTACTTCACTGTAGTCATACCACTACGGCAATTTGGGTCTCGTCACTTATTTCGGTGTTAAGGTAACTTTCACATCATGTTCAATTTCTTCATTTAAGCACAGATAAATGCCCCAAAATGCTTGGGTTCCGAATGATTTTTGTTCATCAAATTCACATTGTATGCTTTAGCTTTAAAATTAAATGAAAACTTTAACGGTTGATGTCTAGGCATGAAATAGCTAATTATGGTTTCGTCATCACGGATAATTAATCAATGACAAAACCGTACAATTATGACTAAACCTTAATTGACTATTTTTTAGTATAACTGTAAAAAACACATTGAAAATCTGGTTTTATCTCCGTTTTGGCAAGACAACACAGAGGTTGTTAATTGGAGGATGCAATCTCGAAGCAAACATATTCGAAAGTTCTCATTTTTGTCAGCCTTTATTTGAAGGTAATTTTACTATAACACCGGAGTGGGTGACGAGACCCAAATTGCCATAGTGGTATGACCACAGTGTACTTACTTACTTAAGACAGGTTTTGTCACAATGAGGCCAATATAATAGGAGATAAGATACATTTCAAGACAGAATATGCAAGTAAAATATAGATCTGAAAATGACAAAATATTTTACATAACCCTCTAGCTAGCTGTTGTTGTTGGGTTAAATGGGTTTAACCCTTAATACGCCAATCACAACAAAAGTCGTCTGCTTTTCTCGTCTGCTGAAATGTTAACCTCTATGGCAAACAGTGTGGACCCAGAACAGACTGCTCCTATAGGAGCAGTCTGTTCTGGGTCCACGCCGTTTGCTTCTATGCTTCATTCGTCAGTAATGTTAGGCAATTATTTGCAGAAGACGACTTCAGCAGACAACATTTTCAGATGCATTTTTTTCTTGGCGCTTTAAAAATAGGTCAAGATAAGCAAAAAGTTTTGAGCTTAAAATTGTGCCCATCATTTTTTACATTTGAAACACAAACACACGTAGTGTGAACATTTTCTTACCCATCATTTTTAAAATTTACTTAGGGTGCATGTGCTCAAAAGAACTGTCTCACTGACACAGTTCTTTTGAGTATCCACAACATAAGTTTTGGTTGAGAAATACGAAAAACATTTTTCATTTTCTTGTTTATACACAAGTCTACATGTACATGTATATGTCAAAACTAAGTATCCAGCGCAGTGCCTCAGTGGTAGAGTGCTTGACTCGAGACCGAGCAGTCTTGGGTTCGAGCCTCACCGGCGTCATTGCGTTGTGGTCCTTGAGCAAGGCACATTTATCCTAGCTTAGTACTGGTTCAACCCAGGAAGACCCGTCCCTGTTTAACTGAAAGATTGTTGATGGGACATAAAGAATCAAATCAAACAAAAAAATCCTATAAAACCTATAAATGGTCTTCTTGAGATAGTAGATCAGAGATCATATATGATTACTTCAGTACTAAATGCATCATGCTAGTTTGTATATATAGTGACATTCATACCCTGCCCCAATTAGTGTGGCACTCTTAGCAGAATCTACAGTAAATCACCTAAAAATTTTGAACAGTTATCTGGTCAAAGAGCCAGAATTCTAATGGTGTTTTCTTACCACCTATAATTTGCAGCAGACGACAATTTCAAATTTTGCTGTTTTTTCAAAAATTACGAAAAAGGCATGATATTTCATGGGAATCGTCCGCTGACAGACAATTCTCATGAAATATCATGCCTAATTTTTTCTGAAAATTAGAAAAAGTCTTGCAAAATTTGTCGTCTGCTGCAGTCCTGATTGGCTCAAATGTTTTCATCTCAACTCTTTGCCTACTAGTGTCTTCTGCTGATAACCTTTGCAAACCACTTGGATCCAAACTGTTTGACATTCAGGTCATCAGAAAAGAATTTTCAAAAAAGTTAATTTTGAAAAAAATCAGCAGACGTCAAAAAAGCTTAAAAAAGAGTTAAAACAATCCTTGAATACAGGGTAAAGATCTTCTAGTCATTTTCTAAAATTAAATTGTATTTTGAATTAGACTGTTCTTGGCTTAAGTAACATGTGGTCAAATCTCTTAATTTTTAAAAATATAATTCCCATAAAAATACCTACAATAGTTTGTAATGTACTCATTTATTATATACCAATAAATGATACATCTTTTGAACTGTTTGTTTTCTGGCCATCTGATACAGAGCAAGATCATGAATTAAGGTTTTTTTTTTAATTCTGTATCACTTTCCTTTAAAACAAGGCTAATGTCAGTTACTTGTTTTTAACGCGGTGCTAGGTTAAGTAAATTTCAAGGATGGAACCAGAGACAGAAAACATGATGAGGTAACGTCAATAAATGAAATGTAATGGCAAACGTTCCTGCAATTTTTCAAGATTAAAGACCGAACCAATTCATAAAACCAGGATAATGTCAGAAATAGGTGTATAATAAACAAATAATAATGTATTATTATAATAGTAACTTGATCTGGCTTACAGTATCACCTCTCGTGCATGTGTTCATACTATCTGATCACCCTAGACGTGAACTTGGGTGATCAGATGGTGTGACCTCATCCACTCAAAGTGATACAGTAGTACGCCAGATCAAGTGACTATTTTAATAATGAGCATTATTTCTATTTTGTAACACATATGCGTCATTCCATGTGAATGTCAGTTGCAATGAATTCAAAGATTAAAAGTGCATACCTGCATGGTCTGATCAGCACCACTGCTCATTTGTTGCTTAAGTTACACATGTTATATCAATATTTTTCAATAAGCAGGCTGGTTGGAGTCACTTTTTTTCCGAAGACCATATTTTTTCATCATGTCATTTATATATACGTGACTTTTTATTACATCACACATCAATGAGTTAATTTGAGCTTGATTTTGTTTTGATTTTCTAACACTTATGTTAATGTACTGGAATCTTGCAAATGGGTACTGGTTCTTTGGCAAATGGTCTAATTTTAATTCATGGAAAAGAAATCTACCCAACCCCAATTATAAAGCATGATACCATCACTTAAAATGCACCAAAGCATTCTTTACATAATCCAGGCCTCCAGATAAGAGTGCGTATTGGAACACTATTTTCTTTATTTCTCATCAAAAACGTATGTTGTGGGTACTCAAAAGAACCGTCTCAATGAGACGGCTCTTTTGAGCACCCAAAACACATGTTTTGATTAATGGGTAAGAAAATAATTACACTTTTATGCAAATAAAATTTCCGTATCTGGATCTATGTAAGCTACCACCACTCCGTATTAGTCTAGTTACTATACTAAAGTGTTCATGCTTATTTCTAAGAATGTTTTATTATAATTAACCCATTAATTGATAATTGAGAAAAAAATCACCTAAATTTCTGCATCACTTGACTGACTCATTAAAGACTATATTTTGATTATTTTCTTGTTAGATCTCAATAAGAAAAATCTTTTGAATACTCACAACTTACATTTTGGTTGAGAAATAAGAAAATAAAATCTTTAAAATTTCCTCTAATTCGGAGGCTTGGCATCGAGGTTATAAAACTTCTTCTATGCTCAACTCAGCTGAGTACAAAATTTATCCTGCTCATAAATGTTAAAATGCCACCTATCGTTGGCATTTTAACATTTATAAGCAGGATAAATACTACATCTGAGAGTTTGAAAGCAGGAAAAGTCTTTATTTGTCAGTATTTTAGTGTTTATGTGCAGTTGAAATTTCGCGCTCAGTTGAGTTGAGCATGAAAAAAGTATTATAACCTAGGGGACAGAATTTGGATACTCAAAACAATGCCCCATGAAGAAAACAGGTTACATAACAAAACATATCAGGGCTTTATCCAGCAATTTTGGGAAAAGGGCGCTGGCCAAAATTGGGAGAAAAATTATTGACTTAACGTAAAAATTGGGAAAAATTATCGACATTTAAAACATAATTATGGGAGCAAAATTTATCCTAAAAATCAAGGTATTTAAGATTGTTTTATGCCAAGCACGAGTATTTTAGTAACATTCTGATATGGCCATTGATTCTCATAAGTTGTAGTGGTCACTAAAAAAAACAAAAAAAATTTTTTTTACCTTTTTAAATTGGGAAAAATAGACTTGCAATTGGGGAAAAAATGGCTATTTTCCATTGGGAAGGGTCTGAAATTCAGCCCTGCAGGTAAGGCAGATAAAGCCCTGCATAATTATGCTAAAGATATGCATAACAATGAATCTATATTATCATAATTGTTTGATGAAAAAAGTATCTGATCAGTACACTAATGATGTTTTGTGATAAAATTATCAATAACCATAAAAACCATATAGTTATATCATAGTTATAGTCTTTTTTAAATTTTAATATTTTTGTCTTTTCTTTTTGTGTGAACCCTTCCTGCCGGACCTGGGTTTATCCTTTTTTGAAAACAGAGTAGATCCAGATCAGCTGGCTTCTGATGAAGCCAGCTGATCAGGATTCACACTTTTTTCCACTCTGATTGAAAATACATGCCTACAACTGAAATGCTGCAGGTTAACAGGATAAAAACTTTGGTGGAGTGTGGCATGTAAAATATTCAGCGTGACAAGGGTCAATATCTTTGCTAAAAAATGATAACAATACTCATCAATCAAAAACCTGGCCTCTAGTTTATGAAACTTTTTTCATGCTCAACACAACTGAGCAAGAAATTTCAACTGCTCATAAATACTAAAATACCAACATATAAGGAAGTTTATTGCTTTAATTTAGTCTCTCAGATGTTCTATTTATCATGCTAATAAATATTAAAATGCCAACAATTGTTGGCATTTTAACATTTATGAGCAGGATAAATTTTGTGCTCAGCTGAGTTGAGCATGGAAAAAGTTTTATAACCCCATGGCCTGCTAGGTATAAACCTGTAATTCCTTTTAGTATCACTTCTATTAGCTAACAAGATAAACAAACATTTTTGAGCATAAAATTGCGATTCATTTCTTATCTCTCAGTTTTAACATTTGTTTTGGGTGCTTAACCCTTTACCCCATATGCTATATTTAGAACATTGCATCACTTCTTTACCGGGCCGCGTAGTGCAGTCGGTAACGTGTCTGGCTACAGATGCGTGTCTGACTGCTGATCCAGGGGTCGCGAGTTCGATCCCGGCCCGGTACCATACTTTCGTGGAGATTGATCATGAAATAATTTCTACGGTCATTCTCCTCCCTTCCGCTGATTTATTCAAGAAGGGTTGTTGTCAGTTACAAGCGAAAGTATGTTCACAAATTACTGGTTAACCGCTTGCTCAAGCCTGCCCAGGAAAAAGTGTGGTTAAGTGAACTGACCGTCCCGCAATGACCATAGCTGTTGACATGGGACGTAAAGCAACAAAAACAAACAAACAAAAGCATAATTTCTATAAATAATTCAAATTTTCAAATATTTTTCGAAAACTAATTTTTACATTTCAATAGTTTTGCAAATATTATGGAAAATGGAACATTTGCTCATCAGGAGCAAACATTTTTCATAATATTTAAAAAATCTTATATTTCAAAGGTGTCCAAAGGCGCTTAATAATATAATATGTGGAGTATAGGGTTAAAAGAACCCTGTGATTTTTTCAATTATGCACTCTTATCCAGAGACCTGCACGAATAGCAAGTTGTATAAAATCTACAGTTGCATCAGCTGCAATGAGCCATAACCCCCGCGCACCCAGCCTACAAGAACATGTACATGTAACATTTACATGCTAGGAGTGCCAGCACCTAAGGCAGACGAGGGGTCACATTTAGGGAAACAGCAAAACTAATAATTGTGAAGTATGTATTCAGCAAATGATCTTAACCTGGCATAGTCAAAGGCAAACTTAAAAGGTGAAATCCATTGCATATGTATTGGTCCTTGAATACATCCTTTAATATTATGAGGATGTGCTTGAAAATTGTTAACTAAAGATCCAGATCAGCTGGCTTCACTTTTTCATCCACACAAGAGAACCATGTCAGCTCTTTCCTGGCTAGCAATACCTTTTGTCATCTGCTGATAACCTTTGCAAACAGTCTGGACCCGGATCAGGACCGACACAATGTAGGTCCTGCTCTGGATCCAAAGTTTGACACTCAGTGTTCCTGACAGAATTTTTCAAAAAAGTTTATTTTGAAAGAAGTCAGCAGATGACAACAATAGCATGAAAAATTACACGGCATGCCAAGAGTTAGTAAAAGAATAGACGTTTCTGAACCTCACCCAGAATGCCTTACAGTGTATAACTGACCAATGCAATGACTTAGCATGTTGTGATATAGTCCCAAATACAAATTCGGAGATGTTCACTCTCACACATTTAATCAACGTCAATGGGATCTATACCACGAACAATACATCCCCTCCCCTTCAGTGATGGGGGTGGGGGGGACATAAAGAGAGCTTAGGCTAGAAATCTGTATGTAGCGCCTCCAAGCATATAAACATAAAATCCAAGCACCAAAGATATAACTGCAGTATATTCATGCAGCTGAACATCAATAATGAGGTTCTGGGTCTGTCATTTTCTTGAAAAATATAATGCCATATTCAATGTCTAAAATATTTTTTATATGTACATATACAAAAAATTCTGTTGGGGCCATTTACAAGTATTTGCATAGATGTTGTGTTTTTTCAACCAATTTTTTCCATGGATGAAAGTTCAAAATTTCCAAAATCCTTAACTTTTGAAATTCAAATTTAAAACTTACAGGATGTCTACAAAAATAGATAATTTCAATTTAAAATGATTAATTGTGTTTAGATAATCTGAAAACCAATCAAAGAAACTATAATAATGGCCTTAACTCAAACTCAAGATTTTGAGGCTGACTTTCTATGGAAAGTCAGCCTCAAAATCCTGAATTCAGGATTAACCCTGAAAACTTTCACCCAAAACAGCAAACTGGATACATGCTACAGAAAAGAGGGGTGCAGTGTTCAATTTAGAGTGGCCCCTTTTTCATCAATTGGGCAGTGTTTTATTTTCATCTGAAATCAAACGATATTGACCCCCCATTTAAAATTTCCTAGATTGAACTCTGGGAGTGTACGGATTACTCTATTCTTTGTTCTCCCAAATGATGCGATTATAACTGGAAGCGTTCCATCAAACACCACAACTTATGTTTTTCATGGAGAAAAAAAATAAAAACACAATTTTTGGATTAAAAATCTTATACCCATTAAACACTATCATTTTGATAGGCCTCCAGATTAGCTATGGTAACCATAAATTATTTTCTCTTATTTCTCGACCAAAACGTATGTTGTGGGTACTCTAAAGAATCGTCTCAATGAGACGATTCTTTTGAGCATCCATATCATATGTTTAAACTGATGAATAAGAGAATAATCAGGACCGTTTTTGTCAAAGTTTGCTCATCTAGACCAATGTTTTAAGCTTAATTCACATGCCCCGGTTATTGTCTGGAATAGACTTGAACTTGCCGATCATTAGCTGTATACATACATCACAATTTCACGTTTTGCTGAAACCCTGTTCATTTCATGACTGTGCAGAACAATGATGTCGTGTTCACTCACCGAGACAAACTATTAAGACCGTTAAGATGAGGAAACATCCTGAAATGTGCATGATGTCATAATGGCGTTAACTCTTTGCATGCTGGGTAATAGTTCATATTTTTGTTGTCTGCTGACTTTTTTGGTCAAAAAAATAATTTTGTTAAAAATTATTTCAGGCACACTATCATAGTGTCATTGCAAACAGTTTAGACCTCCATCAGAACCAACAAAGTGTTGGTCCTGATCTGGGTCCAACCTGTTTGCAAAGGTTATCAGCAGACAACAAGTGGTTGCTAGCTATTGAGGCTATTAGGATGGAAAAAAAACATCCTGAAATGTGCATGTTATTGTTAAGAATACACAATAGTAGTGTCCCTTGATTTGGCTTCTCTTCCAGCAGAATGGGAACGCTAAATGAGTCGTGACATGTGATTTCCAACAATGTGGCATTTTGACAAGTGTAGACTCAGATGAGCTTGTGCAGCCTACTTTGAAGCTTAGAAACTCCAAATGATGTTCAGTCAGTAGCTTACCACTCATAGAATATTCAAGCGGCTTGCAAAGGCTCTGATCAGACTGCGCTTATGTGCAGGCTGGTCTGAGCCTTTGCTGATCACACATACCACAAAATGGGAACGCTATATGGTTTAAAAAGCGTAACATATTTAGAGTATTATAAAATAATATATAATGTGCACTGAAATTTTGGCAACATTGTAAGTTAAATATGCTCTAAAGTTGTAAGAGTTGTCTCCCTTAATGTGCTGTATATAAACTTAACAGTGCAATGGTTAAAAAGTGCAACATATATGTGACCCTCCAAATAGGACCCATTCCCTTGATTAGAAATAAGTTCCCCTGTATTCTATAATCCCAACAAAAGAGCAATGAGGCCCTGGATTGCTCACCTGACACCAGGCCCCAAGGTTACAAACAAATGTCCTTTAAAGATAGTCATATTTTTAGCCCTGGCAGCCATTTTGTTCAGGGAAGCAGAACTGTTTGTGCAATTTTGGTAGAAGGCATTTCCAAGAAATTATTTTGAATTTTGGCCAGTTGTTCTGCTGGCCATTTTGTTCAACTTAGGAGCTGAATCATTTGTGCCATGACACATGATATCCAACAATGTGGCATTTTGGCAAGTGTAGACTCAAACGAGCCTGTGCAGCCTCCTTTTAGGCTCAGGAGCTTAACACTCATAGGATATTTGAGCGACAAGCAAAGGCTCTGATCAGACTGGGCATATGCGCAGGCTGATCGTAGGCTTTGCTTGTCGCACATACAATATTGTTGGAATGGAAATCTCATGCACTGGCTAATTTGTACAACTTGGGAAGAAGGCATAACATTCCTGTGAAATCATATAAATTTCGGACTGGTGGTTCATGAGGTGTCCTTTAAAGGCATAGATTACTGTCCAATAGAGATCATTAAAGGATTAACTGATAAGGGGCAGTTTCAATATCTCACAAATTTAAAGGGGCCTCGAATGGGAAATTACCTGTATACAACACAATTTCTTTCACTAAGATAAAGATCAATATTTTATCATAAATTACCTAATCCCTTAATGGGACCACTTTATTGCCCTTGTAGGGAAGTCATAATCACCTCATTAGGACTGTCCTTTTGATCTGCCCAGTATGACCCCTGTAGAGAGTCATAATGAGTGGTACCAGTATTATTGCTAAAATTTTTATGTCTTAAAGAAGCAAATTCCAGACAACACACAACGAATGAAGGCAGATCACAATAGACCACCTAGAGATTTTGGCTCAGGTGAGCTAAAATATTTTCACTGTTCCGCGTTCCCCAATAGTACTTGCTCCCTTCAAATTTGATATTTGTTCTGCCTTGTCCCCTGAAATAAATGCCATTTTCCCCTGTTCCCCCACCCGTGGGAGGGCCTCATATGAAAGAAATCTTTAAATGTACCCATAATTATTTCATAGTTTTTGAAAAGGATTTATAAACATATTCTGAAGGTGACAGAGTAGCTTCCCCTGAAGTGGCTACTCTTCGAGAAATGGAAATAAAAGTGTTGGATAAGCTTAGACATAAACTTCAGGGTCTGTCTAAAAGTCATTGACCCTTTGTTACAAGTTTGTATATACAGAAAACCCTTAAGCGGCTATTGAGGACCCATTTTCAGTGTAAAATTGTTAATATTTTCCTACCCATAATTTCTAGCATGTTTTGGAAGCTCAACAGAACCGTCTCATTGAGACGGTTCTTTTGAGTACACACAACATGCTTTGGCTGAAAAATAAGAAAATATTTTTTTTGTTGCTTTACGTCCCAAGTCAACAGCTATGGTCATCTAGGGACGGTCAGTTCACCTAACCACACGTTTTCCTGGGCAAGCTTGAACAAGCAGTTAACCAGTACTTCATGCACATACTTTCGCTTGTTAAACTGACAACAACCCTTCTTGAATGATTCAGCGGAAAGGAGGAGAATGACCATTGAAATTATTTCATGATCAATCTGCACGAAAGTATGGAACCGGACCTGGATCGAACTCGCCACCCCTGGATCTGCAGTCAGACTCATATTTGTTGCCAGACACGTTACAGACTGCGCTACGCGGCCCAGTATTAAGAAAATTATTTTTCTGGAACACACTCTTAATTAAAGTCCCGGAGGACCCAACTGAGGTGCAGCATTTCATCAAGGTCTGCACTATTTGTTGAGGAAAAAAAAACCTCCAGACTTAAAATACAATATTGTAGTAAAATTATAACCTTGTACATGGACCTTATATCTGTGGTATGTTCAATGGAGTTTGTTGTGTTGGGCCGGGGGAGGAATCCATTAGTAAACAATGGTTTAATATAGAAGCCGGCGAGGTTCGAACCTGCGGCCTCTCTGTCTCGAGTCAAGCACTCTACCACTGAGCCACTGCGCTCCCTAGTTAGAGGATTGGTCAATCAACAAAACTCTTATACTCTTAAAACCAGAATTGTCTAGAAAAAACATGATTTATTCAATTCAGCGTTTCTGATACTCATAACCCAAAGAAAAGTTTCCATGTGACAATGCCAAAATAAGACTGCTCAGCTACAGAGACTAGCTCGAAAAATGAAGCTTGGTATGTGGCAAATTAACGGGCAATGGTGGCTATTAAACCTTTGAGTTTCAGAAAGCGAATAACAAAGGCGCTGACCAGCCTGTGTGGAAGCACAGGCTGGTCTGCGCCTTTGTTGTTCGCATAAAACAATAAAAATCAGGTTTTCTCGCATCAAGGCCAAAATTATAATGCAATGTCCAGTTCTGAACAAGCAGATTTCTAGTTTGTACAAGCAGTCTGATCAGGGACTAATTGTATGCTTTTTTCAAGCAAAATATTAATTGATAAATAGGAAAGGTGAGTCCGATCAAACATCAATCATTTTAACAGTTAAAGAGGGTCGTTCATTAAGTTTGATATAAGATTGTAACTCATACATACAGGACTTTAGTTAAGAGTGCGTAACGAAAATTTAATTTTCTTATTTCTCAACCAAAACATATGTTGTGGGTACTCAAAACCGTCTCAATGAGGCGGTTCTTTTGAGCACCCAAAACATATGTTAAAATTGATGGGTATGAAAATATTTACAATTTTACGCTGAAATTTTTTGTTTATCTAAACCTGTGTACATACCTCCTCCAACTAGTATCTGGCGGCGGAGACAAATACGACGCTGAACCATACGGCGAACAATCCGCCTAGTTTATTGTTAAGGAATATTGCAATTTGCTTTGAAACAAACAAAAAATAATCTGATCTTCGGACATGTGTTCAGTTTTATGGCAAACTTAATTCAACAACAGGAAAGAAGGGGACAAAATTCAACTCATCTGCTCGTGATTACTAGCGAAAACTAGAAAGGACAAGTAATTCTTCCCAAAGCACTCGTCCTGTAGGACAAGTGCATTATTGAAATATTTTTGTCCCCTGGAAAGGCAGTGTGAAATTAAGTTGCACTATTTACATTTTCGAAGCAATCCTTTAATAAATCTTCAGATTTTTGCAACCATTCATGGCCTCATGAACAACACACATTTGATTGACAGCTGTCAAGCTCACTTGCCCATGCAAAATGCTTCCAACATCGAACTTATACGCCAGAGGTGATACTGGATTTGTGATTGACAGCGAGCCTCACCTGAGTCACACGTGCAAAACAAACCTCTTGTTTGCTCCACTGGCTGTCAGTGTTCAAGCTGGCTGCTCCAATTTTCCATTTTTCAATCAGACTAAATCGTTAATACAATTATATTTTAATTGCAAAACTGTTTTAATTCCAAAATTAAAATAATTTTTATATTTTAGAAATTTATAATAAAATGTTTGTTTGTTTGTTTGTTTTTGTTGCTTTACGTCCCATGTCAACAGCTATGGTCATTGCGGGACGGTCAGTTCACTTAACCACACTTTTTCCTGGGCAGGCTTGAGCAAGCGGTTAACCAGTAATTTGTGCACATACTTTCGCTTGTAACTGACAACAACCCTTCTTGAATAAATCAGCGGAAGGAGGAGAATGACCGTAGAAATTATTTCATGATCAATCTCCACGAAAGTATGGTACCGGGCCGGGATCGAACTCGCGACCCCTGGATCTGCAGTCAGACACGCATCTGTAGCCAGACACGTTACCGACTGCGCTACGCGGCCCGGTATAATAAAATGTAAATACGAGCAATAAATTCAATTTTTGAAATGTTCATGGAATCATGAATACTTCTGGTCTATTGCAAAGTTAACATGAAGCCCTTTGGGTTTCACTTACTTTGCAAGAGACCCGAAGTATTCATGATTCCATGAACATTCCAAAACTCGAATTCATTTCTTAAATGTATAGTTCATGGATGAATGTTCTTAACCCTTGTCCTGCTGAACCGGGATTTATCCTATTTTGAAAACGATGTGGATCCAGATCAGCTGGCTTCTATAAAAGCCATCTGATCAGGATTCACACTGTTTTACACTCTGATCGAAAATATATGCTTACAACTGGACGGCTGCAGGTTAACAGGGTAAAAGTAGGGGAGGAGTCTAGGACATAAAGGTATTTTTTTGCTATCAAACTGAACTTCCTGGATAGGCTCTTCAAAGTTTTTATAATATTATTACCCAGGCCTCCAGATAAGAGTGTTTGTTTGTTTGTCTTGTTGCTTAACGTCCCAAGTCAACAGCCCTTGTCATGGCGGGACGGTCAGTTCACCTAACCACACCTTTTCCTGGGCAAGCTTGAATAAGCAGTTAACCAGTACTTCGTGCACATACATACCTTAGCTTGTTAAACTGACAACAACCCTTCTTGAATGATTCAGCGGAAGGGAGGAGAATGACCATTAAAATTATTTCATTATCAATCTCCACGAAAGTATGGGACCGGGCAGTGATCAAACTCGCGACCCCTGGATCTGCAGTCAGGCTCGCATCTGTTGCCAGATATGTTACCAACTGCGAGATAAGGGTGTGTAATTAAACAAGGTCTTGTGAGTACCCACAACATGTTTCGGTCAAGCAATTTCAAATATTCACACATAGAAGCCTGTATGTCTAAATCAGGATTTTGGGGCTGCTTTCTGTTGACCAAAAATATTTAAATATTGATATAGGGGGTAATTGCAGATTATTATTTTTTATTTCACAAGAAAAAATCGTTCTCAGTACCCACTAATACCATCTCATTGAGGTTTAAAAGGGAAAAGCTAAATTCCAATGCACTTGCGTCTGTAACCCGAAGACTGATTGGATAACGTCAAAAATTTGTGACAGTATATCCTGCGATATTCATCGGAAATAGTTTGACGTCATTAATCACGTCACATTCTGTTTGATGACATACAAGCTGCAATGCTCCAATTTAAGACAAAATTGCAGAAGTGAATTATAGGGATTATCGGATAACTATATTCAAAATTTTAATCTGAGGAGGTATATCGTCGGATATATGGTCAGAAATCATGTTTTACGGCTCCACTGTAAGCTTAATTTCCTACAGTATATCGGATGATAAACCTCCCAAAATGAAAATTTGAAAACAGTTGTCCTGTAAATAAATGAGCCTGGACATGCGATTTTCAACATTGTGGTATGTGCGGCCAGCAAAGGCTCAGATCAGCCTGCGCATGTGCGCAGTCTGATCAGAGCCTTTGCTTGTCATTTGAATAACCTATGAGTGTTAAGCTACTGACTGAACATCATTTGGAGTTTCTAAGGTTAAAAGGAGGCTGCACAAGCTCATCTGAGTCTACACTTGTCAAAATGCCACATTGTTGGAAATCACATGTCGCCACTCAAATGTCTTTATAAGGATACTCTTGACTTCTCCATCTGAAACGGCCTTGACCTTAGAGGACCTATCTGTTGTCTTCCTCTGTCCCTGGGATGTATTCTGTCCACTCTATTCTGTGGGCCTGATCGCATACCCTCAAGATGCTGCAAGGCAGTCTACAAGAAAACAAAACAAGTTTGAGCTTTAAAATATGTCAGTCTGAATACCATATAATATTTGGCCTCAACCCATTGTATTCGGGAAACCCCTAAACAAGAACTTTTGCAAACAGTGAAGACTCAGATGAAATGCAGCATAATGCTGAATTTCATCATGGTCTACACTGTATGTACAGGTAAAAAATATCTTCAGACAAAAGAATTTAAAATTTTTGAAAATTATAACTTGACATCCCTAGACATGTGCAATGGACTATCCCAAGTTTATTGTATCAAACCAGAAGGAATATACAACTAGTATACAAAGGGTAAAGCGCATATTATTCTTAACCCTTTTCATCATGATACCAGTTAACAGGTTTTGTTTGTTTTGTTTGTTTGTTTTGTTGCTTTACGTCCCAAGTCAACAGCTATGGTCATTGCGGGACGGTCAGTTCACCTAACCACACTTTTTCCTGGGCAAGCTTGAACAAGCAGCTAACCAGTACTTCGTGCACATACTTTCGCTTGCAACTGACAACAACCCTTCTTGAATGATTCAGCGGAAGGGAGGAGAATGACCGTAGAAATTATTTCATGATCAATCTCCACGAAAGTATGGGACCGGGCCGGGATCGAACTCGCGACCCCTGGATCTGCAGTCAGACTCGCATCTGTTGCCAGACACGTTACCGACTGCGCTAAGCAGCCCGGTGAGGTTTTGTTTGTTTGTTTAATTTGATTCTTTACGTCCCAGTCAACAATTTTTCAGTTAAGTCGGGACAGTCTTCCTGGGCTGAACCAGAACAAAGCAAGGATAAATGTGTCTTGCTCAAGGTCACAACACAGTGACGCCGCTGAAGCTTGAACCAGCGGACCCCCTGTCTTGAGTCAAGCACTCTACGACTGAACCACTGTGCTCCCTCCAGTTAACAGGTACAAGTACTTAATCAAATAGTGAAGACCCAGATGAAATGTTGTAGTAGTGTTTCCCCCAGCCCAAAAAAAGGGCATGGTAAAGTTTCCAAGAAAAGGGCACTTTAAGCGCGCGACAACAGGCTAAGCGGGCACTTTTGAACGCTAGGTGACAGGCTAAGAGGATACTTTTAAGTCCTAGTATGAAATTGAATATGGTATTGGCATATACAAATTTTATGTCCCTTACCATAATGCAGCTGTTATCTGTCCTTTTTAAATGCAAAATATACTACTTATTTAATTATTATTTTAGAATTTTCTAACCAGTTTTGGGACTCCTATTTGAGCACACACTCATTATATTATCATTTTTTTAATTCTTAAAATTTATCAGAAGCACATTATTAAGGGAATCATCTTTTTTTCAATTGCCAAGTTCACTTCCTAAGTTTTTAACCAGATCAGTACTTGTTTTGACAGTCTTACTTGTAGGGGTTCAGATTCACAATTGCTAATTAAGATATAGTCATAAGTGGTGTGTCAAATTATCTCAGGTAATTAGTGACCATTGTAAAAGGATTAACACTGAGTAAAATATTGTAACAGCAGGTGTCTTCCCTGCTAATTCAGGCTTCAAACTGAAAAAAACTGTAACTTCCTTAGTTTTTGTCAGATTTTCATGATTTTTTTACCAAAATGTAGGACATTTAATGTTGTTTCAGAAAAAGGGCATGGCGCTGGGAAAAAAGGCATGGCGCTAGAGAAAAGGGGCATGGCGCGACACCATGCTAAAACTGGCTAGGGGAAACACTATGTAGGTCAAACTTTCTACAAAAGGATGTATTTCTGACCCTGAAGATTGTTTTTATTTTAGAAAACTGCAGGCCCTGATGAAATGCCGCCTAAGTAATGCAGCATTTTATCTGGGTCTTCACTGTCTGCAAACATAGGAATTTCAAAATTTCATCGTATCCAAATTTAGTGGCAAACATGAAAATTCGGAACCTCCAAATAGCTGGTTCAGTGTCCATCAAGCACACAAAACATTGAATCAACACTGAATGAAGTTTTAACAAGATACAATGTACAAGAAGTTTTATTTAATGCAAAAGCCAATTTTCAAATGTCATAACATGATATCAGGGATCAAGCTAGGGGGCGACTTGGGCGAAATAGTCGCCCTAGGGGCCAAAATTTCGCCCTAAATGGGACCCAGGGAGAAGTGGAAGTCTCCCTAAAAAAAAAAAAAAAAAAAAAAAAAAATTTTTTTTTTTTTTTTTTTTTTTTTTGGGAGACTCATTTTCATTCTGTCACCACACAAATGCAAGCTGTGGTGACATTATCAGACAATCTACTACCACTGCATCTTGTTTCTCCTTCCATTAAATGGCAATAGTATTGTGTAATGGCTAATTTGCTTCTAAATTGACAGAAAATGCCGTAATTTTGCGCTATAACTTCTCCCTATCTGACTGTCACTTCTCCCTAATTTTCCTACAGGGAGAGGTCACTTCTCCCTAAAATTCTGGGCCAGCTTGGTCCCTGAATGTCATAACATGATATAATAGAATTATGGTAAATGTATTAAAATTTTGTAAGCCAGTTGGCTACCAAATAGACCTAGACAAACAATGCAGGTCCAGTCAGGGTCTTACCTGTTCGCTCTTCTGACAAGCATTTTGTGAATTCCAGCCAACATTATGAGCCTCGGCATGTGATTTCCAACAATGTGGCATTTTGACATGAATAAACTCAGACGAGCCTGTGCAGCCTCCTTTTAAGCTTAGAAACTCCAAATGATGTTTGGTCAGTAGCTTAACACTAATAGAATCTTCAAGTGACTAGCAAAGGCTCTGATCAGGCTGCTTTTATGCGCAGGCTGATCTGAGGCTTCGATGGTTGCACATACCACATTGTTGGAAATCTTATGTCTCGGCTCATTTTATAATTTGGCAATAGAAAGAGAAAAGTGTTTGAAAACATATACTGTAGAAGTTGAATCAATTTTGTGTATCTGCTAGGCCATTGCCATTCAACAGTCAGTGTGAACATGAACTTGCCTCATCTAAATTTAATTGTGAATATCTCTTAGACTGATCAGACTAAAGTTATGAAATTTAGTGCATTATAACATCTTATCAGTCCAGCGTATCTCACGAAAGCAAAATTGCTCATCTTAAATAACATAATTTTATGTAGGCATATTCTGTGTACAATACTTAATGTAACCCCTTATCATTTTTTCCTTTACTTAAAGCATTACAAGTGTTGGCAAGTTCCGTAATCAAACCTTACATTTTGTCTTTAATATGATGTCATATTTTCATAATGTTATTACTCGCAAGCACAGCTGTTTGAAAAAATGATCCAAAATGTGTTCATTGTTTAGCAAAACATTAACGGCACAAACAGGGAGCGCAGTGGCTCAGTGGTAGAGTGCTTGACTCCAGACCGAAGGGCCGCGGGTTCGAGCCTCAGCCGGCGTCACTGTGTTGTTGTCCTTGAGCAAGACACATTTATCCTAGCTTAGTACTGGTTCAACCCAGGAAGACCCGTCCCTATATAACTGAAAAATTGTTGATGGGATGTAAAGAATCAAATCAAAACAAACAAACTGGGTGCAAATTCAAATTGAAATCATAAGCGATTGATGTATAATTCTGTCATGTGTACATTGAGCCTGTATGACGTCATCAGAATAACTCGTCACCTGTATATCAAACTAAAGTCATTTTCCAACATCGCCCAGCCTCTACATAAAGAAGCAGTACGTGGCTGTTCATTTTTTGTAATTCATCGCTAAGAAATCAGTCATATTATGAGTGAGGCGTTTTTAGTTGACGTCAGTATATTTGATTATTTCTCATCCAAAACACATGTTGTTTGTACTCAAAAGAACCGTCTCAATAAGACTGTTCTTTTGAGCACCCAAAACACATTTTTAAATTGATGGGTAAGACAACAATTAAAATTTTACGCTAATAAAATTTCCTTATCTGGATCTATGAAAATCATCACCAACGAAGCATCAGTGATTTATCCACTTACGGTTGACGAAAGTGACATCATCAACAAATCACAACCAGCACAAATTTATGTTAATTCTTTGTTAATATGTACATGATGTATGATTCCTTCAAGATTCAGCCATCCTTGTATGAGTATTAGAATTTTCTGTGAATCTTGTTTGTTGTTGTGTTTTGTGTTTAACGTCCCACCAACAGCTTAGGTCATATGGAGATGCGGCCACAGCTTAAAACTCATCCGATAGACTGGTGAAGCAGGGAATCAAACCTGCGACCCCTGGTTAATAAGGTGAGCGGTTTATCCACTACACCTTGGCGGCTCCTGAATCTTGTTTGGACTCTAACTCGCTCTTTAAAATACCTTTTGAAAATTCATTACCTGTAAAAGTGACATTACGCGGTCTAATGTCAATATTTACAAGGATGTATGGGACAGATGCAAGCGAATGACGCTAAATGACATCACTCTAGTCAGTGATTTTGTTACTCAATATATCACTAAACACCCAAATTGACATGTAGATATAGATGGATTCTAGTCAACTCGTACCGTAGTCAACTTGTACCTAAGTCAACTCATGCCCATTTTTGGTCATATCATACCTGACCTTTGGCCAAATTGTGCCTACCCCAAGTCAACTCATAATTGAGAATAAAAAACGGGTCAGGGTAGAGCATGATAGACGGGGAGTAAATAAGCCTAGGTCCTAATATTTTTGCCAGCTTTTAATATGCATATTGGAAATTTGACTGGTCGACCAACTCTTTTCTCAGCAATGAAAGAAGTCCTGAGGACAGACAACCTCCTGAGGATAGAAGTATCAAAAAGGAGAATAAATGGGAATATCTTGAGGGTAGAAAGAAAAGTTGTTGTCACAATATGATAATTGCAAAGGGAGGCAACTACAATATACTACTTGTCAATATTTCAAAAAGAACTGTTCATCGTAGAGACGAGGAAACAAAGTGTGTCATTTAGTCCATTTAATAAACAGTGTGACCACTTGATAAAGACATAAATGGCTCTAAGGCTATTAGTTGTGCTATTGATATTGAACAGTGAGAAGAGCAAGACAGCGTACCTGCAAATCCACACCGTTGTTAGTTGTAGCTGACACCATTTGGTTGACATTTGGAAGAGATCCGCCTCTATATTGTGGCTGGATATGTTGTTGTAAGTGTAAATGTTGACTCTGCTTTTGGAATGAACCCTGAAATAAAAGCAAAACTCCGTGGATGTTATGGAAACCAACACATATTTGCAAGAAAAATTCACCGTTAGATTCCAAGGGGAATTATTCTCCAATTACGACCGTATTTCACTCTGATTTGCGACCTAATTCCGCAGCGTCTGACTTACTCGAGTTGCTGCATTAACGTCTCGAATGATTGCCTCGAAGGCTGCAGTCTCTTCAGCCTGTTTTTGATTATGAAGTGCTATTTTTTCACTAAACTTTCTCGGATTCGCCATGATGGCAGTGAATTTAGACTTGTTATGATTTTGGCCATGCAGGGGGTCTCGAGTTGTCGTAGCCAATCGTATCCGTCCTTCAGGTCATGTGACGTAATCATAGGTGGCAGCACTACAACCACCTGCACAGGCTGTGACAAATGTGAAGTCCCCGAATTATATTTGATAGATCTAGTAAATAAAAAAAAAGTAGAAAAAAATACAAAAAAATTGTCTATGATTTTTTTTATATCTACATGAATTATCTAAAAGTGCATTGTTATTTATTCTAATTTACAGTCCCAGTAGACATGGTATGTATAGAATACGTCGAATAATGCACGACCGTAGGAAAAGGGCTCATATGAGTCCTGATTTTGACCCGTGAGGGTTCATACTTCGACCATCGACTAACTCGCATAGGCGTATGAACAGCGAGGGGGGTAGCCCCCTTCCCCCAATAATTTTGGCTCTGCACCCCCACATAATCTGACTAAATTTACATATAAACAAATAAAATTTTGCTCGTCAGTCACTCAGGGTAAAACTTCGACACATTGTTATTAGTAAAGATGTTCCTCGCTCTCTCGGAGTTTTTAGGATTTGGTTTTAAATCCTCTGAGGGCGGGCAATTTGCTCTGATTTTGATACTTGTTATCACCTTGTATGTATATGAATGTATCTGTAAATGTATGTATGTATCTTTTTTTTCACAGAAGCCGGACCTATATAGGTCCTATTTTCTATCCTAAATTTTAAAAAGCTCCAATTTTTCTCAAACCTTTTACTCGAAAGAACATACATTGCTTCGAGCCTATTATCCCTCTTTGCCCTTTGCTCTGAAATACCTTTCAGGCTATAGGTTTCAAAAATTTTCCTCGATCGCTTCGCTCGCTCGGAGTAAAATATTATATTTGTTTTTTGTTCGGTTTTAATCCCTCCTGTAGCTTTTACTCTGAAATACCTTACCAAAGATTTTCTTCGCTCGCTCGTACCCAAATTATATAAATGGGGATTCATCGCTTTGCTTTTAATAATGCATGTGTATAAATTTATGCAGATTCAAATAGTTTTTACCAAAAACTTTTCTCGCTCACTTGAAGTAAAATTACATGTATATATTTGTTGTTTTTTCGATAGAGATCGCTGGCTAAATTGTATTTTATTGCGTTTTGCAACGAATTTAATAATTCAATGATAAAATAGGGGCTCGTATATTAGTTCTATTTATCACGACATTAAAATTACTTTAAAATCGCATTTTTGGTGTAAAAAACGTTTAATAGTATTTTGCCAGAATATGTGAGTAGTAATGGATGGCTCTCTGGGGTCATTTTTTTAAGCCTGAAAAGAACTTAGAATTTTTCAGGCTAAAAAAATGACCCCAGAGATGCCTATCCTGGTAAGCTTGAGTGACTAGCTGTGAATAACTTAGTTTATTTTTGGGATTATTCTGGCTGGGTCTATAATTGTGATAGCTTCCTGGGCTATTGAGAATAACTTAGTTTATTTTTGTGGAAATTCTGGTAGGGTCTATGATTATGATAGTTTCCTGGGCTATTGGGGGAATAACTTAGTTTATTTTTGGGATTATTCTGGGTGGGTCTATGATTGTGATAGTTTCTTGGGCTATTGAGATATAACTTAGTTTATTTTTGAGGATTTTTCTATCTGGGCCTATAATTGTGATAGTTTCCTGGGCTTTTGGGAAATAACTTAGTCATTTTTGAGGGGAATAAAGGTCCTGCTGTGGTGATATATAAAATAACTTAGTTAAATTCAGCTTTGAAGATAACTTAGTCATTTTAGGGGGTATAGAGTATGGATGAATGTGTCCATATCGCTTGAGATGTGGATACAATGTGGACCTTCACATTTACAATGTGGATGCAATGTGGATCCACCACATCTCCACATTTTGAATGTGGATGTAATGTGGAGCAATGTGGATGTATTGTGGATCAATGTGGATTTCCACATTTCAAATGTGAATAAATGCATATATATTGCAGATTAGAATAATGGAGATTTGCGTTCATTCTTTGATAAATAAAGATTATATGTGGACCACCACACTTAAAATGTGGATCCACCACATCTCCACATCTTGACAATGTGGATCCACCACATCTTCACATCTCCACAATGTGGAGTTTCCACACCTACACATTTGACAATTTGACTTATACCCTCTCTCCAATCAATCCCTGGCAGGCTTGAGCATTGATCTGTGTATAACTTTTTGGGCCATTCTGGCTGGTGTATGAATGTGATAATTCCCAGCTTTGAAAATAACTTAGTCAAATTCAGCTTTGAAAATAACTTAGTCATTTTAGGGGGTTTAGTTTTTGGTGATATATTGTGTGTGTAATAGTCAAGGCTACTAAGTTCTATGCGTCTTAAGAGTCTCTTGGTCGATCAAGACCTCATCTCCTAGAGGCATCACTCTGTAGCATTAACTAGTGTATAGCTAGCCGTCTCAAGCTTACTACTACTGATTTTTTTTCATGAAAGAACAACAAAGACTTGTGAACATTTCTATAACTTTATTGCCCCACTAACTATAACTGATTACAATGACAGAGGATTAGGGCCGTCCCTCTGTTCAGTGTTTACAATAAGAGAAATTAAAGAATATATGCCATCATACAAAGTAGAATTCAATTAGAATGTTTTAAACATTGATCCAGAGCCTAGTTGACTTTGAGTATATCTTGGTCCAGAGTTGTTCTGTTGCAGCTGACTTGGTGCATATTTTAATCCTGAACTCTGTTGTAATGAATCTGATTTATCATCTTCACCTAAGGAATAGGATGGTGGGTCATATTCTTCAAGTTTTCCATCCAAGAGGTATCTTCGTTTTTTTATTGCATATCTCAAAGCTTCATCCTCATCAAACTCATCGTCATCTCGTAGTCTCTTTGCTGTAGCTGTTATCTTCTTGTGCAAGGGATCTTTCTTCATGGCCTTAGATACTTTAAGGAAGCGCTTGTAGCGATCAATGACCTCTGCTCTGTATCTAGGTTCTAGTTTATTAAAAGTGACCTCCTCTGCTTCATCTGTGTCCATGTCTGGATGTTTCCCTACTGTTTGTTGTACACCTTCATTGAAAGTGTCTTGTAGGTATCTATGAGCTCCACCAACAAAAGTTTTCCAAGGATCAAACTTGCTCTTTTTTCTAGAAAAATGTTGGTCTTCATCATCTTCATCAGTATAGTCTGTATCACTTTCGTCATGAATACCATAATCTTTGTCTGTATATTTCCCAAAGATATCTTCCTTTTGATGACTTCTAGAAGTCCCTGCATCCGATTCTTCAGACATAGTAGAGTCTTCATTTTCTGACATTGTTTCTGACTCCATATCTTCACTGCAGATACCACTTGTCAGATGTCGTCTCAAACTGTCTGATCTTGCAAACTGTCGTTCACACTTTGGACACTGATGTTGACCCATTGAAATCGTTTTGGTAAATGAATAGCTTCTCATTGATTGTGTCCTTTTATACTTGTAGTAACATACAAACCCACAGTTTTGTCAATATTTCTCACAAAAATATGACATTTTCTACTCTTTTTTATTTGCATGTATCTCTTTTGCTGCAACACTTGAAAGAGGACTGCATTTTCTTGTTTTGCTGCTCTCTTTTGCAGAAGAAAAATTCTTTCTTTTATCACATCTTTGCTCCATTATATTTCTTCTCTTCATATATTTCTTCTCTAATGGCCTTCTCTCTAGTTGGTTTCCTAACAGCTTACGAAGTTTTCTATGGCACATTCTACAGTACTTTGGTGGTCTTCCTTCCTTGAGTTTACTATCCAACGCTGTACTCAGTCTTTTCATCAGATATCGAATTTGTCCATAGCTCATATGATATTTAGTTGATCTTTTAGATGCAGGTGTTTTCATATCATCATTGCAGTTTGTATTTTTCTGTCTTGCTGAGAGATCCATTCTTCTTCTTGTAGTGTTCGAAGAACAATAAGAAGTGTCAACCAGAACCATCATATTTATACTGATAACAAAATTGATCAACTTTTTAAACGTTTGAAATGTAACTTTACTAAAGTTTTCCCACCAACAAAAGGGACAGACCTGCCAATTTCATCTTTGATATCAATATGAACCTGATCAATATAAGATTTTGCCAAAGGTACATAATGCAAATTCACAAATTCTTGATGCGATTGAGTGCTAGGTTTTGACTGTTTATAAGAAACAATTCTAAGTAAAGGAGCCGTTATATTTCCAACGTAAGTGTAATCTGCAACATCAGAATAAACAAACATCTGATGGTGAGTCATGTTCAAATCAACAGCATATGTAAAAACCTGATTATCACTCCCAATCAGTTTATTTGAAAGATCAGGATTCAATCCAAGTATTTCTCCAAGAGACTTTGAAAATCTAATTTGGACTCTTTTTGGATTTTCAACATGTAAGTTTACACGGTTACCTGATTTCTTGTAACTTTATGTGATCATACTGTGGATTTGACGTAGAATAGCTCCACATTTTTCTTCAATTGCAATCTGAATTTGCTCTACTAAGTGCTGAGGCGAACTATAGTTTCCTGCTGGGATAAACAATTTTATTTCAGGACAACTTCCATCTTTCATGCATACAGTATTCATTTTACTTTTCCCCAGTCTTTCCAAAACATTCTCATCGTAGAAGTGAACATAAAAATAATTGCTGTTATGTGAAATGTTATATACTTCCGAAGGAGTCATAATTTCTACCAACGCTACAACCCATTAATCTTTCTGGACTTGAATAGGATGATTTAGCTTTGTGGTAAATGAGAACAGTTTATTTTTAGGGAAAATATCCATAGAACTATCACTCAGTAAGCTCAGATAAAATTCATCCATGATCTCATATTTGAAACAGCCACTACAGTTGATAGAAATATAATGACAATTAGACATCGCTTAACTTCATATATATATATTGGCTACTCTTGTATTAATCATATGAAGATAGAATATATAGCATCTGTGGGAAAAACCCATATTTTCTGAAATCAACATTTGAAATTTCACAAAATTTTTTCATCAAGCGTAATCACTATTTGAATTTTTTCATCCGATCGCATATATTCAATAAGTTCAGAAAAAATCCTCAGTCAAGATTAGTAGTTCTCAAATTATTTTGATATGCAGAACTACTAGAATTTTTTCATCCGATCAAATAGTTTCCAATAACCAAACTACTGAATATTTTACAATGTTACAGGAGAAATCACTAGCAAAAATTGACAAGCAAATGTCAGGCGAGACTACATGTTTTTGCTAGGCCTAAAGTGCAGGCGAGACTACAATTTTTGAAAAATTAGCAAGAAGTATCAGGCACTGTATAAACAGCACCATTACTCCCCCAGTACTATCCTAACCTCGGAATCTCTGGCGATTGAAACTGTCTCAAATACAAGTCAAATTCCTGCATGTCTCTATGGACCAGAGAATTTGAGGCGGAGCCACTCCAACCCGAAGGCTGGCGCCCTTAAACAGCCGAAGCTGCTCTACCTTTTTAAATACATATTCAACAGTTTCTGAAGCACAAAGCTTCTCTACCGGCCTCGGCGGATGTATAGAGTACCAGTGGTCAGTTATTTTTGTTCAAACTTTTTGTGGCTTTCCCTGGGTAGAAACCAGTACCGCCGGGAGGGTTTATGATTTGTGTGTTTATTATATGACGGGAGCACCCGAAGGCTCACCGAAAGTGGTTTTATGTGTTTTTTTATGGTTTTATGGAGAAGCCGGGAATGGAACCTGCGACCCCTGGTTTACAAGGCATAGCGCTTATCCACTACACCACGGGGGCTTCTCTACTGACTTTATAAGCAAATATTTGCGATTCATATATATACTTATCCTATCACAGAATAAGTTTGAAATGGTGTCTCAATGTTACTCTATCCCATAATAGTTTTCAAGCCTTATAGTATGTAAAATCGATAACTTGAATATAAGAGCTGTCTTATGGTAAAAATTTGAAGTCAATCGGATAAAAAATACCCGAGCTATTACAAATTTTGCATATTTTTACCGTGAAATTTTTTATTCAAGGGAGATAATTTATTGGCATGAAAAAGCAAGAATCGGATTTCTAAAAAAGTAAAAAATCATATTTTTGCAATAATTTGAGTTTGCCTCGACCGTTTTTCAAAATTTTGTCACCCTATAAAAGCTGAGAACAATAGCTATCTTAGCACATACATTAGAGTTATTTTATCTGCAAGTGTCATATCATGGAAGAAGCAAGAGAGCAAACAATTTTCTGTTTATGGCATATCAACTACCGTCAGAAATACAACATATAATTTGGACTCATGAATTTTACTTAGTTATTTTATATATCATAACAGTAGGACATTTATTCCACTAAAATGACTAAGTTATTTTCAAAGCTGAATTTGACTAAGTTATTTTCAAAGCTGGAAATTATCACATTCATACACCAGCCAGAATGGCCCAAAAAGTTATTCACAGATCAATGCTCAAGCCTGCCAGGGATTGATTGGAGAGAGGGTATAAGTCAAATTGTCAAATGTGTAGGTGTGGAAACTCCACATTGTGGAGATGTGAAGATGTGGTGGATCCACATTGTCAAGATGTGGAGATGTGGTGGATCCACATTTTAAGTGTGGTGGTCCACATATAATCCGTATTTATCAAAGAATGAACGCAAATCTCCATTATTCTAATCTGCAATATATATGCATTTATTCACATTTGAAATGTGGAAATCCACATTGATCCACAATACATCCACATTGCTCCACATTACATCCACATTCAAAATGTGGAGATGTGGTGGATCCACATTGCATCCACATTGTACATGTGAAGGTCCACATTGTATCCACATCTCAAGCGATATGGACACATTCATCCATACTCTATACCCCCTAAAATGACTAAGTTATCTTCAAAGCTGAATTTAACTAAGTTATTTTATATATCACCACAGCAGGACCTTTATTCCCCTCAAAAATGACTAAGTTATTTCCCAAAAGCCCAGGAAACTATCACAATTATAGGCCCAGCCAGAAAAATCCTCAAAAATAAACTAAGTTATATCTCAATAGCCCAAGAAACTATCACAATCATAGACCCACCCAGAATAATCCCAAAAATAAACTAAGTTATTCCCCCAATAGCCCAGGAAACTATCATAATCATAGACCCAACCAGAATTTCCACAAAAATAAACTAAGTTATTCTCAATAGCCCAGGAAGCTATCACAATTATAGACCCAGCCAGAATAATCCCAAAAATAAACTAAGTTATTCACAGCTAGTCACTCAAGCTTACCAGGATAGGCATCTCTGGGGTCATTTTTTTAGCCTGAAAAATTCTAAGTTCTTTTCAGGCTTAAAAAAAATGACCCCAGAGTGCCATCCATTACTACTTATGTGCGACGTCATTATAGACGTTACCAGAGGTGCTTGAGTTTATGATTAATTGCTACTTTTTCTGATGCCTAGGGCCTTCTATTCAATTCTTTCCTAAAAAAAAATAAAAAAAAAAAAAAATAAAAAAAATCGCGAAAAAATTGGAAAATGAAAAAAATGAAAATTTTGACCAAACTGATTCATAGAAAAAGCATATTCTTATACTCGATTTGGCCACTTTTTCCAAACAAATAGTCGAACTTTCGTCATAATTTCTTACCTAGGTCTAAATCACTCAAAAAACATAACGTCAAGCCCCTGTGGACGTTACCAAAATCTGTAAACCACTAGATGTTTATTGATTTTAATGCATGGCGTTAATTTTTGGCAAGGATACATCAACTGATGAAGAAAATGAAGCTCTATTCCTTAAAGTACAGGACTACATATTTAAGTCTAAAAGATTTGTTCATTGAATTGATATATATTGACATACTGCATTGCTATCCACTTCACTTCTATATAACATGATAAGATATCCTCTATTTACGGTATAGGGGCTATTTTAGGGGAGATCATTTCTACCTTAAAGCAACGTCGAATCAACGTCGATGCGACGTAGTTGTTTCGGCGTCATGTGTCTTCTGGGGTATACTGCTTGCTTAATTGGGCCACGTCGCGAGAAAACCTGTCTTCGACAAAGCGAGACTCAAACAATCTCCTCAGCTACATGTACAGAGACTAGCTAAAAACTGAAATTTCACTTGTAGCTTGTAGCAAGTTTAGATATGACACTTCCCAAAAACCGAATAGCAAAGGCGCTGATCAGTATGCGCATTTGCGCAGGCTGGTCTGCGCCTTTGTTGTTTGCAAACCCTCGAAGACAGGTTTTGTCTGACTGCAAATTATAATTCCAGGAGACCTGTCACGACATGACTGAACAATTGTCGACTGGGACGTAAAGCATCAAATCATATGCTATGGGAGCACAGGCAATGTATGTATGTGTGTGTTAATGTAATGTATGGCTGCATTACACATGAACGTGCTACATGGAGAGAGAGAGAGAGAGAGAGAGAGAGAGAGAGAGAGAGAGAGAGAGAATTGTAAGTCAGCTAAAAAGGGAATCGCTAATGATTCACTTTGCGTTCACAATGCAATCTAATCGCTGTGATACCGACTCTCTCTCTCTCTCTCTCTCTCTCTCTCTCTCTCTCTCTCTCTCGCTCTCTGTCTGTCTGTCTGTCTGTCTCTCTTTTTCTCTCTCTCTCTCTCTCTCAACGCTACACCTTTTGTTTTACTCTTTGCATGCTGGGTAATTTCATGCTTCTGTTGTCGTCCGCTGACGGCTTTATTTCAAAATTAACTTTTTCAAAAAATCTTTAAAGAACGCTATCAGAGTGTCAAACAATTTAGATCCAGACTATAGTCATGAGTCCCTGACCGACGTCTAAACTGTTTGCGACGGTTATCAGCAGACGAAAAAAAAGGAGGGTTCAATGCTTTATACTTAGATATTTTAAGACTACAAATGCGTCAATCATTCATGTTTAATGTATTTTAATTGTTTCCAGATTTCTTAAATTTCGGTATCAACTTCACCCCGGCTCATCATTGTCAGCGTTGTTTTCAATTTTATGAATGGGAGGGTGTAGAGTAGATACATAGGGCCAGATATGTACACTTTGTGAGCGTAAAATTGTAATTATTTTCTTACATATCAGTTTTAACATATGTTTTGGGTGCTCAAAAGAACCGTCTCATTGAGACGGTTCTTTTGAGTACCCACAACAAATGTTTTGATTGAGAAGTAAGAAAAATAACTAAATTTCAGTTACATTGAGGCTTGACTCTTTTCAATCGAAAAAATAATTATGAACATTTTGTAACTTATCGTATTGGTTAGCAGTCAATGCACAGATGAGCCTGCATGCGCAATCTCGTCAGAGCATTCGCTCCTCGCACCATTAAAGTATGAAAAAAGAAGAATGCTCGGACCATGAAATAGACTCCTGGTCCCTCTGGGTGCCTGCGCGTACGCGTTTAAAAAGTGTTTTTACGCGTGCATGCATGCGATAAGTACATTATCACACGCGATATCGATGTTCCGAATACATGTATTTGAGATAGACGCTGCGAATTCGAGATATTACCCGAGGGAAATTGGACAAAGCGAAGCAATTTGATGCATTCTAATGCGTGTTACTTAGTGTCTCGTTTTGTCGCCATTTTCAAGGCCTTTCGTTCTGCCTTATTAGTTGGCAGATTCATGTAACCCGAAGTTTTTTTCCAAACCATCAGTTTAAGTTATTTTTCATCACAATGGTCTTTTTGTACATTTTTTATGTCCAGTAGTTATTATCTATATAACTTAATCTTTTGATTGCGTACTATTGCTTATTACACCTTTTATGGATAGTTCGATGATGCACACGCTGATGCAATAAGCAAGTTGTTGTATGGTATGTGCGTCTGTACGGCTGATAATCGCAATAGGTTTATATAAACAAAAATTTTGAACGTAAAATTGTAAATATTTTCTAATTCATCAATTTGAATAATGTTTTGGATGCTCTCAATGAGACGGTTCTTTTGAGTACCCACAGCATAATTTTGGCTGAGAAATAAGACAAGTTTTGGTACGCCCTCTTAACTAAAGTGCTGTAATCCACTCGCTAAAGCTCGTGGATTATCTCCTCGTAAATACAAGGGATGAGAATCTTCCTTTTTTTAGAGGATTTCCTCTTTTTTTTTTCAAAATAAAATGTTAAAACGAAAAATGTCAGATTTGAACGATATGTATAAATCTGATGTCTTTTTGATAGGGGTAAGGGGGTTTCGTCTTTTTTTTAATGAAACCCTGTAATACGCAAAAACCATACAATTACTTACGCATATTGTAAAGCACACACACACACGCACGCACGCACGCACGCACGCACACGTGTCAGTCTGTCTGACAGTCTGATTATTTTCTCAGTCATTGTTATACTTTTATTTGATTTTGTTAATTTCTCATTCATTTTGCAACAATGGACATCTACATCTGATGACAACATTTAAGTTCAATGCTTAACTTACAAGCGAAAGTATGTGCACGAATTACTGGTTATCCGCTTGTTCAAGCCTGCCCAGGAAAAAGTGCGATTAGGTGAACTGACCGTCCCGCAATGACCATAGCTGTTGACTTGGGACGTAAAGCAACAAAACCAACCAACCAACCATCAATGCTTAACGTCAAATTATACCGGTAAACAGACAGCGAATACCTAGATGAAATGCCGTCTAATCAGAATTTGCACTGTTTGCTAAGATTAAAACAATCTTCAAAGAAAGAGAAATATATAATTTTACAGAATTTTTTACCGGCAGTAACCGCTTCAATTACAAAAATGGGCAATTCCATACTTGTTGCATCAATATGTATGGGATATTCCATTTGAATGAATAGGGTTAAACCAAGTCCCGCATGAGGAAATAGTGCACTAAGTACCACTGAGGCCCTGGAAGGGGGTCTCTGCTATCTTATATTCCTTTAAACATTTTTGAAAAGTATCCCATATATCCCTTCACAAATATCACCCAAATTCAGATATAGAAATAAAAGTTTTGTATCGCCATATAACCTAAAATATACTGAACAAAAGTGAAAACGCTACACCTGAATTGTTTGCCATCTATATACAAATTATGCAAACCAAGAATGCAATTGAAAGTGCATCTTAATGTTCAAATACAGTGTAATGAATAACAGTAAAAGTTTTACGGATGTTGTCATGAGGAAAACATGAAAGCCATTTAAATGTGACAGGGGTCCATTTTTTTCAGGTTGTCAATTTGGACGGAAATCTAACACAATTTAGGCCTTCAGAAATCCACTACCTACGAGATTCGACTGCACTAAATGGTAGTCTATACATGTGACAACCAGAAATGTGAAGGATTTATCTCAAGTATGTTTTGAATGTTTAGAAAAGCAATCTTAAAAAGCGGATTTCACTCAAATTGCCAAGTTTAAAAACTTAACTCTGAAATCTCCATAGGAAAATCAATGTGTTGTTGCATCTTAGTATGAGGACATAACTAGTCGAGAAATAATAGAAACAATGTGCTGAGAGGTCTGCCTAATTTGGCAAAAAAAAAAAAAAAAAACGAAAATCGTGATAAATCGAAGATTGCTAAACATTTAATATTCCCGATTTGTTTTTGTCAAAAGGAGATAATTTATCAATATTTTACAAATTCGCTAAATTCGAAATTTGATTTCTGAGCTTGTTTCAAGTGATTAAGCAGTTTTCTTGTGTTTTTATGCAACACAATTAAGACCAATTTTGATAAGCATAACAGTTTTAATTTTCGCATGCGCAATAGCAAATTTCAGTGAATAAAGCTTTAAACACTTAAAGGAGCATAGCTCATTCATCAAACAAGACAAATGGGTGGAGTTTCGGCGAATCGTTTGCTGGATGTCTGGGCAACATTATTAAGCTTTAGTAAATACTTTTTGTCCAATACTTTCTCATAAAATATAGATAATTGGAGTGTAGCGTTTTCAATTTTGATCAGTATACTTTGAATGTTCACAAAGGTATCCCATATCCCTTTCCCTATATCCCTAAAACCACTTCCAGGGCCACATCATTGTCTCGGAATATTAGGACACTTGCTACTAATACTTCCCACATTGAAATATTTTCAAAACTTTGCATACAGTTTGTTTTATGCATGGACTGTCAATTTATGAAATTAAAAGGATAAGCATCATGCTCAATTTTCATAATCTCAAATGGAATTTTTCAGCATTTGACCAATTTTCTGAAAATATTAATATCAAGCTAAAATGTTTGTTATGGTCATCCTTGCAGCTATTTTATTTTAATTATACTTATTGCTCCTGACCTCAAGCTTTATAGAAAATGTGAAAATTCATTTGTTTTCCCAAGCCGTGTCAAGATACTGCCTGATATATTTTAGTAATTCCAACAAACAGAATTTCGATTGTTAGAGTAAATTAAATATTAAAAATCTGACATTGGAAATCTTATTTTTTGTTTCTCCCACAAATTTCGAGGATAATTCAATATAAAACTTTAAGGAGTGTAATTTTTGACATTTTATATGTAATTCCATATTACTTGTATGAAGTAAGTTTGCATTACAAGGCTAAAGAAGAAGAAGAAGAAGAAGAAAAAAATCAATTTGAAATAATTGCCCGCCCGGGAATCGATCCTAGTCCTCTGGTTCCAAAACCTGACAGGCTAACCACTAGGCGTGCGCCGCTCTTAATAACCGTTCATATTGGACGGACAATCCGAGTATCGGCCACATTCGTATTCGCATACAGGGTAAACATTTCGAAGTTGATGTCGCCTGTTCAGTTTATCTGTATCTGATACTGAGACTATCAGTTCTGATGAAGGGTCAATAGATGTTCCGGCCACATTTTAGTTACTTTCTTTTGTCAAGAAAATGTGGCAATATCCATCTGACATAAGCGTATCTGAAAACTGTATTGATCCGAATGGAAAGACAGGACCCGGACATCTTTTCCTGTTTCCTGGCGCAGGAATGATGCGCATGGGAATAACCCGAACAGCCGTAATCTTTTCTATTATTATATGTATATAGTTTTGTTATAGAGTGCCACTTGGTAGAATGGCTATTTCAGCAAAAAGTGTACACCTCTTTAAATCAAAATAATAAGCCAAATAGCCAAAGAGCACCAAATTTAAATTAATTTCTTTTCTCATGTCATTTGTGCTGCAAAACAAGATTTTTTTTTTCGAAAAAAAAGAAAGATAAATATAGTGAAGACACAGATTAGAATGCCCCAAAATTATTCCAAATACACTTGATACACTAATCGAAACGGCACTTCTTCGTCTGTGTGGATGCTTTACGTTCCAGTCAACAATTTTTCAGTTATGTCGGGACGATATACTATCTTCTTGGGCTGAACCAGTACTAAGCGGCAGCTAGAGTGTCTTGCTCAAGGACACAGCACAGTGACTTCGCTGACTCGAACTAGCAGCCCTTCGATCCCTTGCGCTCTACACCAGGTGCGGTTTATTCACAAATTTAAATTTGCATTCTTTTTATCAAACAAATACTTGGATCAACAACAATGGGAAAACACAATCAAGCCCCCGTGGTGTAGTGGATAAGCGCTATGCCTTGTAAACCAGGGGTCGCAGGTTCGATTCCCGGCTTATCCTTAAAACCACTTTCGGTTGAGCCTTCGGGAGTTCCCGTCATATAATAAACACACAAATCATAAACCCTCCCGGCTCAGTACTGGTTTCTACCCATGGAAAAGCCACAAAAAGTTTTATCAGTCTGGCGTCCTTTTTGTGGGACATTGGCAAACACCGCAGATCCAGATCAGACGCCGCAGGTCGCGGCATCTGATCAGGGTCTCCACTGTTTCCTCACATAATGTTCTATTAGAATTGGAATGCAAATGAAAAATACCACCAAACACCCCTAACATTTGAAATAGACTCGTTTAACCGATAGAGATAGAGATAGGAAAGTGTATTCGGCTTAAATGGGGTAATTTGCTGATGTTGCGGTCTTCTTTTAGCCCTTTTCATTCTGGATACCGGTTAACATGTACTGTGACAGACAGTGAAAGATCCGGATGAAATGCCGTAAGGTCTGCACTGTTTATAAAGGCAAAGACAACCTTCAGGAACAGAATTGTATCATTTTATGGGTTGACCCGCAACCCTTTAAAATACATAATGGACATTTCCATATTTGCATCGGTATATACGAGGGTTGAACACCAATGAAATATTGCGAATACTGCACCCTACGCCAATTGATTCTTTATGGTATTGCACACTGTCTTTCTCTCACGAAAATTGCTATCTGCTTGCTAAATACAGGAATTTCAGCGTTCATAAACTCTTCAAAAGAATTTTAAAGTCATTTCAGGCTGAGCACATTTCAGTAGGCATGGCGTACCGATAATTTGCGCTTTGTGGGGTTCCAAGGCGGTACTTCTTTTGTCGATCTTTTTTTTTTTTCTGTCTTGTGTTTGTTATGCCTTCGTGCACATTTTTTTTTATTTGTACCTTGGCCTACTGGGAAAGCTCTAGTTTGTGGTGTCTCATTGTAAGTTTGCAAATTTCCCATTGGTATCCTGGGTCAGGTGTGGTACTTGATTGTATCGATTCTTGATCTTTGCACTCTTACTTACTTTTCCTAGTCTCAAAGTTAAAAAGAAAGAATTTCAGATGCTAGCACTCACTTTTGCTCAAGTCTTTACTTACAGTGGGCTTAACGCCTTGCGTACTCGTTTCCTCTGCTGATACATTTGCAAACAGTTTGGACAAAGACCAGGCCCGACGTTTTGTCGGGCCTGATCTGAATCCAAACTGTTTGAAACTCTGATGGTACTCCTGAAAGAAATTTTCGAAAATGTTGATTTGAAACAAAAATCAGCAGACGACAAAAGCGCATGAAGCATGTAAGAGGTTAATTACTGAAACCTGAGAATATCAAACTGTTCTATCTGTTACAACGTCAAAATTGTTGAGAGAAAATAAAGGACTTGTTCTTTCACGAACGAAAGATTTTCTCTGATATTATTAGATAACATTTTAAATCTTCCTTTAGAAGTGTCTGTATAAATGTATATTTCATATGTCAAACTTTGTATACCTGTATGCCTATACAAATATAGACAATATATTTTTATAATTATGTCAAACGTTGTATTACCCGGCATCCAATTTAGGTTACCTTGCACCCCAGGACGATTTTTCATGGGTGCCAAATTGTTCATTGGGACCCCCTGAATGCGAATGGAAGTTGTCCTAAAAAATGGTATTGGCTATGTGAAAATGCATGGTTTCCATGTCAACTCATAGCGGATTTGAGAATGGGGGTATGCCTACAAAATTACCCATATCTCGACTGTTACTTATCCTAGCCTACTAAACTTAAGCCCCCGGTGGCTTAGGCTGCTGTCCGTTCTTAGGCGGTGGTTCTGTTGTTGTTGACTTTTTGTTTGTTGTTACTCCCATTGTTGGAGGCTGTAATTGTTGTATGATTTGTTGTACGTTACTTTATCACACTGGTCAATGTAAACGCACCGGTGGTTGCTACAACGAGCTGGTGGTTGCTTTTTTCAGCACAGGTGGTGGCGTAAAAGGTAAAAAAAACCTATACCTGTTGATTTTATGATTCATTTACAAACTTGCATTTATTTTATTTGTGATGACACCTGGCACACAGACCACCAGTAACATTGCAGTTTATGGCTCTGCCAAGCAATTGGTGATTTAATTTATGGTTTGGACTGCAACTCCAACAAAGTTCTGGAGTTTTGCCGTGACAGGTGCTTTTTTTCTAGTGTAACTGCCTAAATTGAGGAGAATATGCATGTCTAAGCACAGCTGTTATCATATTTACATGTAATAACATCCAAAAAACGATTACCACTTTGTATCTTTTTCTTGGTAAACTTGCTAACGTTTTATTGAGGAATTTTCTTTACAACGCACTGGGAGCATTTTTTGACGCATTGATACAACGCACTGATGGTTGCCTAGATGTACCATGGTTGCTGGTGCAGCCTCGCCACAGCATTCACTGTTCTTATAAACGGTACATAAATCGTTATTTGAGCCAGCACATGATATTACAGTACCAGGGCGAAGACTCAGGTGAGCCTGTGCAAATGTACGGACTCTGCATAGAAAAAAATAGAGTAGTAATCTTTTTTGGATGTTATTTCATGGGACTATGATAACATAGCTGCAGCTGTGCTAATAGTCAAGGAGCTAAATTTTTGAAAATTGACATAGCACGACTGTCCAGCTAGAAAAGGTTTGACTACTGAAATAAATAGAACTACCCTTCCACAACATTTCTAGGCACGTCGTACAGTCAAATTGTGGTAGCAGTTTTTCAGGAGGAGCCATTTTGTACGCCTACCCCATTTTTACTATAAAAGGCAAAATTGCAACATTTGAATAAGAAATGGTATCCATGTGGTATCCAGATGGTGCATACAGTCGTTCTTTACTGCCAACACTCGATAAGGACCTCGACAATAATGAAAATAAATTATTTGCACTCAGAAGCAGAACTTTTAGGTCATAAATGTAATTTATGTTATATCTTCAATTACACCTTATAAAATCAATCAATTCTGGTCAAAGTTTAATTTGACAAGCTCTATAATGTGTATATAGGTTTTACATACCATGTTTGGAAAAGATAATTACCTGACTGTTTTTAAACTGCATACATCTTGTTTCTTTCACAATTACTTTAATAATTATAAGCTGTTGAATACGATTACCCCAAATAAAATAGTGAATATGGTTAGAACCATTTCACTTGCAAGTTAGCATGTAATACCATCTGCTGACTTTTTAAACCATAATTAAGCATTCTACCGATTCACGATAGTAAAAAGCTATACTGAACTGCGGTTCTGGTGTAAAGTATCATATTTGGAAGCTTATATGACAATATGTAACGTACATTACAAACTTTAAGACTTCCTATATATATTGCTAGATACCTTATATTATATATCATATGGTATTTTATTCAATTTCAAACCTGTTTTGTTTAAAATTTATAGCAAGATAGCAGTTTGTTTTAAAATAATTATCAGTTTTTATTAAGTTACTATATCTTTAAACATTTACATTTGCAATAAAGCAATTGTTTGAAGTTTCCATCTCCACAAAATACAATTTTGATTTGTCCAAAGTTAAAGATTCTAAAACGCATAAACAAATAAATAGATAAACACCAGACCTCCAGATAAGACGGCGTGATTAATATACATTCAATTTTCTTATTTAACAACTAAAATATAAGTTTAAGGTGCTCAAAAAACTGTCACATTAAGATGGTTATTTTGCGCACCCATAACATGATTATTTTTTCTCAATTATAGAAGAAAAATAAATAATTTTACGACCAAAATCTCTGCTTATCTGGACTTGTGGAGACTTAGTAGGCGGTGCACATAAGATGCCGATAAACTGCTACATTTAATCTGATTGGCAGGAAGGGATTATCGAAAAAATCCTTCCTGGCGTTTTCATTGGTTGATTAGTCTGCGCTAATAATAAATTTTGAGGGTCGTGAGGCGAAGGGTTTGTCGAAAGGTAGATACGACGAAATCTTAGATTAGACAATCGCAACCCTTGGTAGGACAAGATGTCAAAATTTGGACTTTAAACATCTTCTCCACGAAACTAAGAATATTAGGTCAAGGCAACAAATATCATATCTATCCACACTGCTAAAATTACGATTATTACTGTTTTTACTGTCTTTGTTAGGATGTCATCTTATTGTATATGTTGTTTGTATCCTCATGGGCTTCACAGCCTTTTGGACTTGGAAATAAAAGCTATCTATCTATCATGATAAAAATGTTTCAATTACTAGAAACCTACAGCTCAGCTGAGCACGAAATTTATCGTGCTTATAAATGTTAAAATGCATTTTAGCATTTATTAGCATGATATTTAAATCATCTACAAGGGCCTGGATGGGATATACAAAAGTCGCATAGCCAATAAAATGTATGTATCGAAACCCACTAGATAGCTGTACATGTATGTTTAAAGAATGACTGTATGCATATGCGCCAAGTGCACAAATCTGCACACTCGTACATATATTCTTGGCTAACTTTTGAACATAATCTGGATCCGAACAGTTTGACACTAAGAGGTTTTTATTGTTAAGTTAAAGAGAAACATGTCGGACTGTTACCACCATGCGATTTACCTTAAATGGCCAGTGATTCTAAATAGATTTTATAAATAAATAGATTTTGTTATTTTTCTTTTTAGGTTTTGCATTCAATTCGTATTTTAAGAGAGTTATTTATTTCATTTTAATGTGTTTTTTTTGTTCACGCTCATTTTGATGAAAAACGGGCATTTATGTAAATAAATTTAACTTTCATAAAATTTCTTAAAATTATCCGTGAACTCATCAAAATTTATATAAATCTAGTATAGCAACTATCATTTACTGGTCAATTGACTTCGAATAAAGGTGTCGACGAGTTGTCTCATAAAGTGTCGACGATTTGTCTCACGATCTGTCGACGAGTTTTCTCAAAAAATGTGTCGACGAATAGTTATGTCGACGAGTTGTCTTGTCCCCTTCATGTGTGATCCATTTACAATCAAATTAGTTAGGATGTTCCATTGCATATAATTGGGGGTCGTGTTTAATAGTTTCCATTGACCAAACGCCGGGCCCGATCTAGATCCCTATAAAACAGTGCAGACCCTTATGTAACACCACATTATATGGCCGCAGACCAATGGAATTTGACATCGAGCTACTAACTGTCAGAATAACACACCTCGTTATGCAACCAGATGTGTTTTAATCACAGGTTGACACCTTGCCAGTAATCCCGATTTGATCAACACCTGGGGCCAATTTCATCAACGAGTTTACGACGTGTTTTTGTCTTAAAAACATCGTACGAAGTTCGTACGTTAAAAATCGGGATTCATCAAACTATTGAACTTTGCGAACTTCTTACTTTTTGTCGTATATTTAAGACAAATATTTGGGTGTCGCAGCTGACATCTTTGTCTTAAATATCACTAACTAACTACTAAGCTACCAAGGCTGCTGCATTTTACACGATTATAGAGGCTGAAGAGCAAAAATCGACAAAGGTTTAAATACCTCGAAAGTACTATAATCAAGACCACCCTTTACATACTATATGGTTTTCCAAAATGAGAAAATAAGACCCCTTTCCTTGGTGCTTATGAGTGCTTGGGCCTTTGTTGTTTTGGGCGAAGGCTCAGACACGATTGAGTCTCCGCCGATCGGACGGTATTAAATTCGATATTTGTGACATGAGTTCGGTGATTGTTGTGATTGGCTCGTTATTATTATAAATCAGATAATTTTCAATGAATGTGCTATTTCAAGCTTTAAAGATGTATTTGAACTGTTTAATGCATCCATGCACCCTTTTAAAACATGTGCAATTTGTAAATAATGTTTTGATGTATATAGTTTTGTTATAGAGGGCCACTTGGTAGAATGGCTATTTCAGCTAAAAGTGTACACCTCTTTAAATATTGTATAAATAAATAAATTTATTTGTCCAAGTAACCTCTCCCACCCCTTCTACTACCACGCTGTCTACTGTCACCAAGAGATTCGCCTATTGCCACCGTCAGTAGCTGAATTTATGCATAACCATCGCGCGTCTAAGGGAAGTATTTTTGTACTTTTTCACATGTCACAATTGTTTAAACATGCTTATATACACATTCAAATGTACGGATAAGCCATTTGCATGACTGCCAGGGACGACAATGATGAGGGGGCTTTCGTCAAACAACCATACGTTCTACATTCGATAAAGTTTCAAAACGTGTGGTTTGTCTTTGTATGAGTACATGTATATGTGGGAGCTGTTCACAAGAGCTTTCAGAAGAACTTTACAACTCAACTCAACTCAAAATAACTTTATTCAACTCAGGTAACGTAGTATGTAACAACATGTAATACAATAATATCCAAAGTAAGTGACAGTATAATAGCCTTAAAAGCATCAGGGCGTGACTACACTAACAATAATGAACTGCTCCATAAAATAGGGGTGTAGCAACATAATGTCATGCAGTTATTCGTATTTACAAGTAATCTTTAACAATCGATTCGATGGCGCAGTAAGTATAACGGTTGTACTCAAAGAATCTGAAAACTAAGTTGAGGGTTCGAGCCCCAGTAAAACCTTTTTTTATTTTTAGTTTTCGCAAATAAGCAGGAAATTTTTCGCGATTTACATGTTTGCAGAAAAAATGTTTTGATGTATTATGCACATGTAAAATGGCGGGGCTTGCATGGAGATACACAAATAAACAGGAATTTTTTTCGCGATTTACACGTTTGCAGAAAAAAAATCTTTTGATGTATAATGCACATGTAAAATGGCGAGGCTTGTATGGAGATACAGCGACGATGTAGGAGCTAATATTGAAAACTGGCACAAGTTCTGCATGGAGTAAAAGAAGTCTGGAATGAAACTGTCACGGAATCGTGTATGGGACAGGACTGCAGCACTCACTGGCGTTAGCAGATCTACCGCTCAGACATTGTGGAAGTGAAGAAGAAAGCACAGGACGAGCAGCAACAGCCAAAGCAACCACCGTCATCCACGTCGAAAGTGTCACTAGATGACTTTGACCAGGGTGTTGTATGGAGGACCATCGCCAGCATTACTCCTTGAAGAAGGTTCTGCCAACCCTTGATAACATCAGAACAGAGCTTAAACAGAGTATTGGTTACACTGGCAGCAAGGGTCGTCTTCGCAAAGATCTCCTTCATATGAAGTTTACTTACACACGCTGTGGGGTTAATCAAAAAGTGCTGATGGAGAGACAAGATGTAGTCCTCAAAAGGATCAGATACCTTCGCATGGTCAGGGAGTTAACGGAGAGGCGGGTTACACAGTCGTTTAAACAGATGGAACTTACGTCCATACCAGCCACGCTGTCCCGAAATACTGGCAAGATAGCACTACTGGACTAAAGATATCCTTTTCTAAAGGTAATTGAAGAATAGTGGAATTGCACGACTCTTGGGTCTGCACTATAATCATTATTTGAGTTCGTCCGCTCGTCCGTCCGTTAGCAGTTCGTGAAGATGTTCATAGCTCTTGACCACATAGTATATTTTGATCACATTTTGCATGCATGTGTCATTCCCTAACCACTGGCATGATAAACCATGCATATTACTGTCTGTTGATTTCACCTTACATAATATTAATGTACTAAAATATTTTCAGGTGAAAGAATGATCATACTCAATGCTGGGTACAATGAGTGATTCGTACCCAACGCCCGAAAAAAAAACATTTTACTTTACCATATTAAAATAATTAAACATCAATACATGCAATAAAATTGCAAGAAAAAAGCAAGTCCGAATTCAGGGCTCAAACTCACGACTTCGCGTGTTTCAGGAGAGCGTATTAACCACTGAACCAATGAGACAGTTTTAAATTGAATATAGCTTTTAAGAATATCAATTCATTTTACAAACAGTTTACGGTAAATTGTCTACTCAACCCAGAAACATGGACTCGACCAAAGGTCAATACTGAGAGGTCACAAATGAATAATATAATATCAGTTTTGTATTACAAATGGCCCACTTTTACAGTAAAAAATCGGTTGTAAAGAAATCCCTCCAAAATATTACCAAATGATACCTAAGAGTCTCTAGTTTAATGTCCACAATTTATTTTCTTCATTAAAATGTATTTTTATGATAAATTTTGGGGTTAAATGCATGCCCTATCAACCACACTTAACACTAAGTCTATGGAAAAACAAAACACCCTCGTGTACTTCGTGACTCAATTACATACATGTCCACATGCGGAACCGGATAAAACTATTTCTCATTTTATTGTGCATATAATATTACACCATAAAAGGGTAACTCTGAGTCGGTTCCGCATGCGGCAAATACCGTAAAAAGACATTTTCCGCAAATTTTATCCTGAAATGTACTATTCAATTCATACTTATCAAAGCACTGAGAGTATTAAAATCACTGGAGAGACGTAAGATTCCCGTCCAAAAATGGAATACAATGTACATATAAGCAAGCTCGTATCAATATTATTTCTTACAAACAGTCTTTGGATATATTGCGTTTGAAAAGCAAATACAACAACATTTCAGTAAATGAGAGTCTTATTTGAGAGAGAGAGAGAGAGAGAGAGAGAGAGAGAGAGACCAGCGGAGAGAGAAGGTGCAAGGAGAGAGTTTGATGTGCCCCCTTCTTTAACTGATACATATATTTCTGAAGACAGTTCTTTGGTACAATATGCTTTTAAAAAGACAGCTCAGCGCCACTTTTGTTTTGGCATGGCCCATTGCTTTGAATTAAGATTTCAAAAATGGCAAATTATGTGATCATTCTTTGGAGCATGAGGAAAAAATAATCAATTATTGGTATTCTCAAATTACAGGGCAGACACTGTTTAATATGGCCATACTAGAGTAGTTAAGAATAGAAAGTATATAACAATATATGGAGTTGTCACCCCACCCACTTAAAAAAATGTGACGCTGGTGATCTTGGGATTAAGGTCAATACTACCGAATTCTAGTCATTCATTAAGGTCTTCCCAATGAATTATTTGTGTCAGTTTGGTCAAAATCTGGTCATTGGTTAGGAAGATAGAGTACAGACAAGCCTTTTTATATATATGTCCCTGGTGACCTTGTAAATAAGGTCGAGGTCACAAAAATCTTATAATTCGTTTTGGCTGTCCCAGATAAGTAGCTGTGCAAGTTTCGATGAAATTCATCTAGCGGTTCATAAGGTAGAGCGAAAAGCTACTTCACAGCACAGATATTGGAATCATTTGATATGATTCCAAAATTTTGATAGAACTGTGTCAAGTTAATGGTAATATTATTAAAGTGAGGTTATTTGAACAAAAAGAGGCTGGTGTGATGTATACAAATGCACACTCTCAACATATGTTGTAACTGACTCTCAAAGCTAACACATATCTATATTTTTTGAAGTTCGTAACTTCTCATGTACATATATGATGTATATAGGTGGCGCAGATATTGTCGCAAATAAACCAATGTAATTCTCAAGTTGATTTAGTTTTGTTCTTTTCAATTCATTGTTATTTATGCAAGAAAGCATGTATAAAAAACAGCAAATGGTCTGAATGCGAACGCCACAAGCATTTTATTCATATTGAATGTAATGCGCTTTTCATGGTTACATGTGCACAATATCTGTGCTAAACTGTTTTTTTCCTCAACGAATATCGCTCTCGTAAAGTGTTTGCTAAGATAATGCAGTATATAAACAACAACCAGTAAATAGTCACTGGTACCAACAAACACATACATTTAATATTCAAGGATCGATATACTCTATTTTAGATGTTCATTCACCTTTATCAAAACACAATGTAGGTTGTTCAAGCGGTTCCGAAATCCCTGCTTTGACTGAAGTTGTCACCCTTGAAATAGATTTCTTCACCACAAATGCTTGAAACATGACTAAGTGTTTAATGCTCTACGTCATTTCTCTACGTTACAGTGAACCATATTTCAGTCATGACGTTTCCTCGGTTGAACATGTATTACGCAATAAAGATTAAGGGTCTTGCACAATGATACAAAACATATGTTTCTTCAGGATTGTGAACTGCGACCCCTTAGTCACACGTAAGATAATAGGTAAGTAATATAGACCACAGCGCTATCACGACTGTTGGGTATCTGAGCTGGGACATGCGTAAAATATGGAGTAGATATGCATTCTGTTTATGTAACCTATGACCGCCTGCTTTGACATGGCCTTAAAGTATTCATTTATTCTGCATGTTCATCCACAAAAGTGCACAGTTTTGTGAATTAATCTTATAATCGAATCAGGCATTTGGAAGATACGTCACAGACACAAAAGTGTGACATATAGATGGACTGACAGATGAACAGACAGATATACAATACTCACATGTATCTATTTAATAATTGTGGCTGTGAGCAAAAAAATTGTTCAAAGCTTCCATTATCATTTCTGTAGCTTTATAACTATCTATATTCATGTTTCATACCAATCCAGCAAAAAAAAAAGGTTGCGCATGTAATGCCGCGTTTAACATGTTACATGCATGCTTGTGTACATGTCGAACTGATTATATTGATATGAATAAGCCGGAATAGGCTCGTTTGAGCTATTGATTAACTGGAAAAGGCGATAAAACACTAAATGTTCAATATATATTACACCTAAAAAACAACATATCATCAAGGTAATCGTAAACACAGTATTTAGCCAAGTTTTAGCATAATTTTAATTAATGATGGTGGTGCTAGCTCAAATTACGTCATAGACTTGACGAGTATAAACACGCGCATGTTTGGTATTATGTTTGAGGTCAGTTTGCTTGTTGCATATTTAAAAATATCCACATTCATGAACAAACCTCTGTTTATACACACTAGTGAGAAACTTTAATTCATGTGACTGCATATGCCGTCGTTAATTCAAAAGTATGCTCATGTGAAAGGGCAAAGATCAAACCACCATATATTTAAATTTCAGCAAAACCCATCGTGGGCCACAAAACGGCCAAACCGTTACACGTCCTTTGTATGACGTAGCGTTCTTATAACTAGAGGAAGATATCAAAAGGGGGAGAAGCAGGGGAAGCCTAAGCATAGGACTGTGATTCGTTTAGTATTTCAATTAGATGCAGTGAACTGGTGATAACAATGTTGGTGCTATCCCCACCACCATCGTCACCCTGTGGCATGTGCCCTAGAACCCACTGGGATCGCTACCCAGGGCAGGTGCAAAGCATGAAGGGACATACATCCGGGTTAGCACAACCTCAGTTCCAACCGTATTACAAGTTGCGTTCTGAATTTTTACGTTTTCGGAAATTTCGACTTGTTATCTTAAGCACCCGGGGTGTGATGTTAAACTCATTTACGCCTTGCCTCCATTTTGTGGGATGTTGGCAAACAGTGCAGATCCAGATCAGACTCCACATAACCAAGGTGGCGTCGGATCAGGTTCTCCGCTAGAAATTTGAATAAAAAAGAAAAACACCAAAAACAAGACCCCAACAGTGGTTATGAGCTCGTCCAAAAGATTAAGATGGGAAACTCCCTTCGACATGTATGGGTAAGCATAAAGTGTGAAAATGAGTAATTTTTTGGGGGCACAGTTTCATGAATTATTACGTACCATTTTAATTATTAATACAATATGATCTATTTTTTTATGTTCAAATGATAATAGTATGTCCCTCTTTGGGATCTGTAATTGAGCATTACACGTACATCAATCAATGAACAGCCGAGACAACCGCCCATAATGCTCACGACTCAGGACAAAATTTCGAGAGCATACGAAATTTGTCGGCAGTATTGTATCCGCTTCTTAGGACTGGTTCTTGATGCTATCATTAAGTGTGAATTGAATTTGTTAAATGGATGTTGACATAAAAATGCTGAATTTTAATTATTATTTTTCATCCAGACATGTTAGAAAAAAAACACTTCAGTTACTAGTTCCTCTCAGTATATTTTGTGGTTTAAGGTAATCTTACTGATTTGTGCCTTACTTGGACATGGTTTCTTATGATTTCGGGAAACCCGTCATCTAAGTGTCAAAGAGTTTGGCTACAGATCAGACGGACGTTCGACACAAGTACAAAATGTATATGCGGAGAATTAAAGGGATTGATTTCTTAATAGGGTTAACTGTCGCCAGCTCATCTTCAATTACAAAAGTTTTTATTTTTTATTTTCGAGATTCAATTTCAGAAGTTAGTTTGATTTTCGATATTAATTACTTTTGATATTCAAAACCAGATATTCGGTAACGCTATTTACAATGCAGGATAAATTACTAAAACACGAAAAAAAAATCCGGATCCGATCATTATTATACCAACATATCTGTATTTAAATGCAACTTAGCTGGCTCCAATCGAGCTCTATCGTATGGATATACACCTTTAAAAAGCTTTAATAGCGATTGTTGCAAAATATCTTATGCACGGATCCAGAAAAAATGTAAGAGGGTGCCCAACTCTGCAACCATGACGACATTTTTTGTTTGTTTGTTTTTAGGGGAGAAATGATCCAAATATCACTAAAAGCTGACCATGAACGGCCCGCCAGCGAAACGACATTTAGTTTATTTTTTATTTTTGCGATTTTTCAGGGGTGGGAGGGTCCGGACCTCCAGCCCCATATATACATATACATACCTAAATACATACCTACATACATACATGTACATACATACATGTATACACATACGTGTACATACATACACATGTACATACATACATACATTCATAGATGTAAATACATATAAGTACATATACTTGTACATACCTACATACATACATACATGTGCATACATACATGCATGTACATATGTACATGTACACGCATACATGTACATACATACATGTACATACATACATATACATACACACATACATACATACATACATACATACATACATACTGGAAATGAGGACATTTTATTAACGTAATATTATGTTAACGTTGCGCCCGCTATAAGCCGAGACTTACGTTAGGCTTAACGGACGTAACGTCATTGTAACGTTGGTTGCTATGTTAACATGTAGAAGCGACGGGCGCAGCAGAATTAGATTGCTGAAACTCATTATAGGAGTTTTGTTTTATTTCGTACATCTTCCATAATCGGGAAGCATCGCAAGAACATAATTTGGTAGCAGAGCGAGGTTCATATTATCGATAACAGTTGAAATAAAATGGCAACATCGCACCATAGAATCGACATCGAGAGTTATCAGGAAAGAAATGTTGACGTCGCCAGATTGGAAATGGAATTTAAAAAGGACAAATGCCGAGGTAAATCAAATTTTACACGTGCAAGGAATAAACTTTTGTCCTTGATCGATAATCATGAAGGGCCCAGCCATCGAGCCATTGAGGAGGCTTGCAGAAAAATGGACAATTGCATGGACATTGTGCTAGAAGTACTATACAATTTCTCTGATTTCTACCTGGAAAATAATGATCTACAGAAAAGTCAAAAAATAGTCTGCGAAATGGAAAAAATTGAAGAAGAATTTTATTCAGCACACGAAGCCAAACGCGATTATCTGGACTCACAAAGGGACGATCGATCAAGTATATTGTCAATTGATCTTCGAGAAAAAATGAACATTTGTGACAGTCGAACAGAAAGGAGGCAAGCAACTTTAATGGAGGTACCACAGACAAATAATGAGGTAACGTCTTCCAATTTAAAAGCATATAAGAGCCCCGTGTTACCACTGACCTTAAAAGAAACACCTATTCGCTGTAACTCTATATTCAGTGAACATGAACGCAATACGCACGAGCATGGACCGCTGACGTCTAACGAGATACCGAATATAAATAATGGGCGTCATCTTTTGTCTGACACTATAATGGGAAGTCAATACGGATATGCTAACTGTGAAAACACTTTCTCTAAACATGATGTCAAGTCATCAGAAGTACATACGACCGCTGCCTCATTTCAACCGCATCACGAAGCTAAACAGGCAGCATCGCCGTCGTTTAACAAGGAAGCGCCGACAATAGGACAGGACCTTTGGAGGCAGCTAAAACGCGTAGAAATACCTGTTTTTACTGGAGATAAGAGAACATATTCGAACTGGAAGGCCGCTTTTCTAGCTTGTATAGATAGTGCCCCCGCCACTCCAGAATACAAATTACTACAACTGAGACAATATCTTGCTGGAGAGGCCCTTAAATCAATAGAAAATTTGGGACATTCTGCAGTAGCGTACGATGCAGCAAAGGAGCGGCTGGAGCGGAAGTTTGGTGGTAAACGTCGCCAAATTGCTATATACCTGGATGAGTTAGAGCGGTTTCAACAAATACGACTCGGAAATGCTAGGGATCTCGAACAGTATGCTGATTTGCTGGATGTAGCAATGATAAATCTTCAAGAAGCAAGCCAATGCCACGAACTCGGAGCAGGATCATTGTACACCAAGCTGCAGAGAAAACTTCCAGAAAGCATGCTGGCGCGCTATCACCGTTGGATATTCGAAAATGGCCAGACAGAATCAGTCCTTTCTTTACGATCCTGGATTATCCAAGAATCAGAATTTCAGACAATAGCTTCTGAGACAGTCCGTGGATTCAATGGTGACAACGAATATACGCAAACGACGCGACCAGTACCAAGATACAGAAACCAGCAAACACTGTTTGGTGAGACAGGTAACAACCGTGGTCAGAGCACGTCTCCCTGTCAGGTATGTGATAAACAACACAAAATTTGGTCTTGTAATGATTTCATACTAAAGAGTGTACCAGAGCGTTGGGACATTGCAAGAAAGCTCCAGCTGTGTTACCGCTGCTTAGGAGATACGCACTACGGAAAAACATGCACAAGAAGCCGCCAGTGTGGGATAGACGCATGCCGCCAATTGCATCATAGACTGCTACACCAAGAGTATCGTAAGTCAGGGGCTACGGAAGTAACAATGTTGTCATCAAGCAAAATCGCATCGAAGGTTGTTGATATGACAGAACTGAACCATTCAGCACAAGGATCAAGTTCTCTCCCCCTGGATTCACTTACATTCCATTTGGAGGGGAAGGAGCAAGAAAATGAAACAACTTTGATGGCAAAAGATGATTATCAACCTGATTTCATTGCCCTTCACACTGTTCCCGTAATGGTGAAGAGTGGTGATAAGTCAATAAAAGTAAATGCTTTGTTAGACGATGGCAGTACCAAAACTTATATTAATTCGGATGTAGCTGCTGAGTTGGGTCTACACGGTAAAACAGAATGTGTGACAGTAAATGTGTTGAATGGGCAGATAAAAACATTTAATACCAGACCAATCGAAGTTCTGTTAGAAAGTTTATGTGGCAATGTGAGAACTAATGTCACAGCATTTACTGCAGATCAGGTTACAGGGGACATGGAAGCTGTAAATTGGAATAAATACAAGAGAAACTGGCCTCATCTGAAAAACATTGATTTTCCATACACAACCATGCGACCACGTGTAGATGTACTCATTGGACTCGATTGTGCGGATCTTCACCATGCTGTGGAGGAGGTAAGAGGTAGACCAGGAGAGCCCATAGCTCGATTAACGCCCCTTGGATGGACCTGTATCGGGACTCCAGGATCAAATAAACAATCAAAATTACAGACACGATTTTCTAGTACATTTTTTGTGCACAATCAAACAGAATTAGAAAAAATGAATATGAATCTCAAAAAGTTTTGGGAGATTGAAGATATGCCATCATCAAAGGAACGACCAATCATTCGAGTGGAAGAAAAGTCAGCATTGAGCAAACTTGCAACGTCACTTTGTTATGATGATAAAATGTACCGCGTTGGAATTCCATGGCGAGAAGACAAAACCAAGTTACCAGATAATTATAAAATGGCACTACAAAGGCTGGAAAACACCGAAAAGAAACTTCAGCGTTCACCTTACTTAGCAACTGCATATCAGCAAGTGATTGAAAGTTACATCCAGAAGGGCTATGTGAGAAAAGTACCAGAACATGAACAGTCAAATTCGAAATGGTTTTTGCCACATTTTCCAGTAATAAGACCAGATAAAGATACTACAAAGATCAGGATTGTTTTTGATGCTTCGGCCAAGTGTCACGGTGCTTCACTCAACGACGCCATACACCAAGGGCCTAAACTGCAACAAGATCTGTTTGATATATTGCTGCGTTTTAGAAGGTTCCCAGTGGCCCTAGTATGTGACATAGCTGAGATGTACTTGAGGATCGGCATATCTCAAGAGGATCAAACCTTCCATAGGTTTTTATGGAGGGGAAGCAATCACAGTCTTAAACCGGATGTCTATGAGTTCGACAGAGTGGTATTTGGCGTAAATTCTTCACCTTTTCAAGCCCAGTATGTGTTAAGGCAGCATGCTAAGAAATTCCAAGGTGACTACCCTCTGGCAGCTGAGACCATCCTTCACTCAACTTACATGGATGATTCTATGGACTCAATACAGAATGAAGAAAGTGCTATAGACCTTTACCAGGAACTCTCTCAATTGTTGTCAACAGCCGGAATGTACGCTCGAAAGTGGCTATCTAATTCATCACGAGTGTTGGAACACGTTCCATTACGAGACCGGAAGTCAGAGGTAGATCTAGATATCGATCCACTGCCATGTGCAAAAACGCTTGGAGTGTGGTGGCAAGCCACTGAGGACGCATTTACATTCAAAGAAAACGCACCAGAAGACGCTATGGTGTATACCAAACGGAATTTTCTTAAAAAAATAGCTACACTCTTTGACCCTATTGGCTTTCTAGCGCCTTTCACAATTAGAGCAAAGATGTTACTACAAGACATGTGGAGAGCGGGTCTAGAGTGGGACGATGAACTAAGCGAAACACTAGAGATATCTGCACGTGCATGGTTCAAAGAACTTAGTGATTTACAACAGCTTCAGATTCCACGATGTCTTCAGGACAAATCAAAAATGCTTCATAGCATGTCATTACAAACCTTTGTGGATGCTTCTGAAAGTGCATACGGATCAGTCGTGTACTCAAGATGTACCTATGAAGATGGTTCAATCTCTAGCAACATAATAGCAGCAAAAACACGCGTAGCACCAACAACAGCAACAAGCATCCCTAGGTTGGAACTGATGGGTGCTGTAATCGGCGTTAGGCTAACATCAAGGATAGCAAAGGTTCTCAATGTACATATGAACGATTGCATTTTCTGGTCTGACAGCTTCAATGTGTTATGGTGGGTTCGGGGTAGAAGTCGCGAATTCAAGCCTTTTATAGCCAATAGGGTAGGCGAGATCCAAACTAGTACACGGCCTGAGCAGTGGCGGTATATTCCTACAGCCCAAAATCCTGCAGATTGTGTTACAAGAGGAATGAGTGCAGCAAATTTGGTTAAAAATGAAACATGGTGGAGAGGACCCGAATTTTTAAGACAAGGTGAGGAAAAATGGCCTGCAAGCAAATCCTTTGAAAAACCAACTGGAGATGTAGAGTTGAAGAGACGTGCGACTACAACATTAAATATGCAGGCATCGCCATTCATGGAGAGGGCATACTTAACTGTTACCTTAGGAGCTGACAACTTGAATTTCCCACTAGATCCAAGCCACTTCTCAAGCTGGTTACGGTTGCGAAGAGTTCTCTCTTGGGTCAATCGATTCATCAACAATTGTCAAAAGTTTCGGACAGACAGGGAATATGGGGAATTACTGTCCAGTGAGCTGAAAAATGCCGAACTTCAGCTTATTAGATATGCACAGCAAACAGAGTTTCCGGATGAATAGGCAGCCCTTTCACGGGGACGACAGTTATCGTCAAACAGCAAGATTATAGCACTACAACCAAAGATAGACGACGATGGACTTTTAAGGTCAGACGGGCGTTTAAAGAATGCAAAGTTCCTGTCTTACGATGTTCGGTATCCAGTCATACTACCACGAAACAGTAGAATAACAAAACTCATTGTGAAGGAATTCCATGAAATAGGTAACCATGCATCAGGGACCAACCAGACCCTAGCAGCACTATCAACTAGATATTGGATTGTTTCTGCACGTGAAGTGATACGCCAATGGGAGAAAGAATGCATGGAATGCAGACGACGAAAGGGAAAACCCTGTGAGCAGATCATGGCGCCACTACCCATATCAAGGCTAAAAACCTCGTTAAGAGCATTTTCAAGGACGGCGGTTGATTTTGGCGGTCCATACATCACAGTACAAGGACGGGGAAAAAGTCGGCAAAAGAGGTACCTATGTCTTTTTACTTGTCTGGCAACCAGAGCAGTACACCTGGAAATAGCTTATGGACTCGACACATCCTCGTTCTTAAACGCGTTTTATCGAATGGTCAATCGCAGAGGACTTCCTGAAGAAATGTACTCTGACAATGCAACAAATTTCAAAGCAGCTGACAAGGAACTTAAAGCGTTGCTCCTGCAATTAGATGAGGACAAAATCAAAGCATCGACATCAAACAAGGGGATAATCTGGCACTTCACTCCACCACTTGCTCCACATTTCGGTGGGGTGCACGAATCTATGATAAAGTCAGCCAAAAGATCACTTAACGCCGTACTAGGAAATGCGGACATAACAGATGAGGAATTAATGACAGCGCTAACTGGTGCAGAGGCACTTGTTAACTCTCGACCGCTTACATACCAATCTGCTAATCCACACGATGACATTCCATTGACACCAAATCATTTTCTGCATGGCCAAATTAGGGGTCATTTCGCTCCATCATCAGTCGACCACACGCAGTACAATCTTCGAAAGAGATGGCGCCGGATCCAAGAGTTTGTTCGGCATTTTTGGCATAGATGGCTTCGTGAATGGATACCTACTCTTAGCGCTCGTAAGAAATGGCACAGAGAACACCGTGACGTTCAAGTAGGGGAGATCGTCATTGTCATTTCACCTGACACTACACGAGGAAACTGGCCACTGGGAAGGATTCTTGAAGTTTACCCTGGGACAGATGGACGGGTGCGTGTTGCCAAGGTTCAAGTTGGAGAAGGTACTTTGGTTAGATCCGTAAATAAACTGTGTCCACTAGAGTGTGATATTTAATTGACGACAATTAACTTATACACGAATTCATGTTTGAGAAAACGAAACAACAACAACAACATTTGCTAAAGTTTTCTACTTCTATGAAATATATCTAGTAATATCAAGAAACATTTAACTTTATCAAAATACAATATTTTGAGGAGGGGAAGAATGGAAATGAGGACATTTTATTAACGTAATATTATGTTAACGTTGCGCCCGCTATAAGCCGAGACTTACGTTAGGCTTAACGGACGTAACGTCATTGTAACGTTGGTTGCTATGTTAACATGTAGAAGCGACGGGCGCAGCAGAATTAGATTGCTGAAACTCATTATAGGAGTTTTGTTTTATTTCGTACATCTTCCATAATCGGGAAGCATCGCAAGAACACATACATACATACATACATACATACATACATACATACATACATACATACATACATACATACATACATACATACATGTACATATATCCAAGAATGCTTATATGCATCCAAGAAAGCATTCACAAGTACATGTACATACATATACATACGTACATGTACATACATACATACATCCATCCATTCATCCATGAATGCTTTCATGCATCCACGCAGTACAAACATGTACATCCAAGCATGCATGCATGTATACATACATACATACTTAATTACATACAGTTTCATACATTCATGTACATACATATATGATCAAATTTATACATACATACAAAAATAGATGTACATACATACATTTACAACCATCCGTGAATGCTTACATGCATCCAAGCATGCATGCATTCATCCAAGTATGCATACGAGCATGCATGCATACAAACATACATACATATACATACATGTACATATATATTAATACGTACATATACATGCATGTTCGTACATACATGCATGGACATACATGTAAACACATACTTGTACATACATACACATGTACACACATACATACATACATACATACATACATACATACATACATACATACATACATACAAGCATAACTGTACATACATACATGTTAATCCATCCATGAATGCTTACATGCATCCAAGCATGCATGCACCCAAGGATGTATGGATATACATATACATACATACGTCCATGTACATACACGCATACATATATACATACAGACATGCAAACATACCTACGTAAATGCACATACATACATACATACATACATACATACATACATACATACATACATACATACATACATACATACATACAAAACATAAATATAAATACATACGTATGTACGTACATGTGCATACACAAATATATATTTGCATACAAACATACCTACGTACATGTATATACATGCATGTACGTACACACATGTACACACATATATAAATATGTTCTTACATACATACATACATACATACATACATACATACATACATACATACATACAAGCATACATGTTTAACATACATGTACATCCATCCATGAAAGCTTACATGCATCCAAGCATGCACGCATTCACCCAAGGATGTATGCATTATACGTACAGATATGTACATACATACATTCATACATAAATTTATACATACAGCTGCTTTCCAAAATTTCTATAGATAGTGATTTTTGTCATAATTATTTACATACCCTATACTTGTTTGCGTGTTTGTTGTAAACATATGCTTTGTTTGATGCAGGATTTTTTTCTGCCAATACACGAACGATATATCTAGTTGTAGTGAGTGACAATCTTAATTGTTCTTGGAGTTGTTTTGTATCAAGTTTTAACTTCTGATAAAGTTGATTATATTTTTAGTTAATCCAAGTTGCATATCAAAACTCTATTTCAAATTAAGGGCTAATAAGAAGAGCAGCAAAGAACACTGTGGTGGTCATCTATAATGTCATGTGTACCAAGCATTGTGAATATACGTTGAGAATTGAAGCTATCGAGTGTATCAACAATGATTCACTTGATTGACTTGGGTGTATGTGCACTTGCGGGTTGTACAAATTTTATAACTTAACAAAATGACTTTTAAAAGATTATCTAAGCGCATTTTTGGATGTTAAAAATTGCTGCTACATAGTAAGTGCCCTTTATTAGGAGAAAGACCAAAAGAAAAGTACTGCCAAACAGTTAGAATAGATCAAGTAGGTTTGAAATTGTATTAAGATTGGGAAATGTCATCTTTTAAGATGAATCCACACTCCAAACCTATTCTCATCGAAAACCCAGAATGTCTGGCATCATCGAACGCTCAATTTTTTTGACTCTCGAATAACGAATATCAAACTCAATGCAACTATCAACTTGAGAGATTGAGAGAAAATAGAATTGATTGAAGAGAGGGTATAAGTCAAATTGTCGAATGTGTAGGTGTGGAAACTCCACATTGTGGAAATGTGGAAATGTGGTGGATCCACATTGCAAAGATGTGGAGATGTGGTGGATCCACATTAATTTCGAATTTATCCAAGAATTAATGTAAATTTCCATTATGCTGACCCACAATATATCTGCATTTATTCACATTTGAAATGTGGAAATCCACATTGCTCCACAATACATCCACATTGCTCCACATTACATCCACCTTCAAAATGTGGAGATGTGGTGGATCCACATTTTTAGTGTGGCGGTCCACATTAATTTCGAATTTATCCAAGAATTAACGTAAATTTCCATTATGCTGACCCACAATATATCTGCATTTATTCACATTTGAAATGTGGAAATCCACATTGCTCCACAATACATCCACATTGCTCCACATTACATCCACCTTCAAAATGTGGAGATGTGGTGGATCCACATTGCATCCACATTTTACGTGTGAAGGTCCACATTGCATCCACATCTCAAACGACATGGACACTTTCATCAACATCTTATCATTAAGCCCCAATACTATTACATGCCAATGATGATTATCTAGCGTATCAACAGAAGCTCTAACTTAATCAAAAGATTGATACTAGCTATCAAATACGACACCATGGAAGAACCTGAAAAATTATAATCCTAAGAAACATTCAAGCAGACTTATCGTTGCTAAGTACACACCTACTCTAGATAAAAAAATGACTCAGTAATTTTCAAAGTCCTAGCTGATTCTACAGAGTAATACATCTAGGAGTTGAGGTCTTGAGATACAACCTCAAGCGACATTCTATACAACTTAACTTTTAGCATATAATTACCCTAATCAACTATTAAAAGTACTAAGTTAAAATCAAGCTAAGAGTCTGACCAAAATGTAAAGCTAAAATAATAATAAAAAGGCCCATCATATCTGAATACCTTTCCTCTTAAAATGACCAAGTTATCTATTGGTTCGAACAGTTATACTTGTTGTCACTTTTAGAAGATACTACTTGCTTTTCAATGACGTCATGTATAATCTATATGACGTAACTTATCATTGAAAGTCGCGAAAAGCGAAAAATTGTGCTAAATGTAATATTTCTTAGCTACAGAAATTAGCCTTGAATATCTAAGTTATTTTTCTAAAGAGACTATAGGGATCATACATGTTTTTTCATGCATTAACATTTGCCGGGTACCAAGGATGCTGTTTGAACACGAGGCCGATAGGCCGAGTGTTCAACATCATCCGAGGGACCCGGCAAGTGTTAATGCAATGAAACAAACATGTGTGATCGTTATTCTTGCATATTTTACCTTATTCCAACCCAATTCGCACTGAAAACGCTGCTAAAACATTAAATTGTCCATTTTCTTACGCTGGATTTCTCTAAACAAAATGGCGTCGGTTGTGTTTTTTCGAACGTCACAACGTCATTACCGTACGCAACGTTTTCGCGAACAAAAACAACGGCGAAATGATCAGTCTGGTCCGCAACGCTTTCCGTATATAACGGCATGCAAATAATGCAGGGCTCATTTTAAGTATTTTCAAGTTCAGACCCATGTTCAAACAGCACGTGAATCTCCTGATTTGAACATGGATTTTCGTTCATTTGACAATGGGTGTAAACAGCTATACGAATAGATATCTATGCAAGAATATAAGATACGCAGAACTTCATGAACCCAAAATACCTTACGTAAAATATAATTCGCTATTGCAACGTACTAGATGTACGATATGCAAATTACAAGGGTAACAACCTACGTCATAGCATTGATGTTGTAAACACGTAGTACGGCGCCATCTTTGATTTACAAGGTCAGTTTTCCCCATCGTAAAATTAAACAAATGAGTGTCTGTACAAACAACGCCGTGCAGGCGGTGCCTAACATCACACTTGAACAGAATATATAACGGTCACGCCCCGATATGCCGTTGCCTTTGTAATCATTCACCCACAAGAATCGAAGCGGGAGACACGAGGATAATTTTAGCAGTCACCCACTTCGATTTTTGTGGGTGAATGTTTACAAAGGCAACGGCATTTCTGGACGTGAGCATTGTATATTCTGTTCAAGTGTGATGTTAGGCACCGCCTGCACTGCTTAGTTTTGACAGACACTAATTTGTACGACATTTACGAAGGGAAAAACTAACCTTGCAAATCAAAGATGGCGTCATACTACGTGTTTACAACACCCACGCTATGACGTAGGTTGTTACCCCTGAAATTAGGAACCTTGTTGTTTGTGATGCAAGTAAAGTTAGTCTTTATAAAAAAGATCATGGCAACTGAAGGTAGCCGACACTCTGTGTTTGTGTGTGTGTGTGTGTGTGTGTGTGTGTGTGTGTTTGCTGATTGCGTAAAGCGAGGACGTAAGTGAAAATACACACTCACACATCTGGGACTTACATCTGTTTTACATTAGAAAAGTGAGAACTCAGCAAATCTAGACTATGTTTTAGAACATGTCCCTGTTCCTTGACTAAAGCGTCAGGTATAACTTACACAAAAGTGTATTTTCCCATAAGAAAAAATATATGGAGTGTATAGTCGTCTGCGCCTTGGTCCGCGTTTTCGCGCGAAAATTCCATAGTCCCCGTTGTGTTCGGAGCATTCGGTGTAACAGCATGGCATCAAGGTTTTCATCTCGGATATGTTGGAGGTAACGTCCGGCGGTTCTAACGTGTACCCACGATCTATGGTTTGAGCAATATTAAGAAAAAATATTTCAATTTTTCATCTAAAAATTATCATTTTTACAGCTGTGAAAAATCACAGTATATAGCGTTTGTAGATTTCCAATATTTCCTACGTCACGAATAATCATAAGAGTGGTAGAGTGCTTGACTCAAGACCGAAGGGCCGCGGGTTTGAGCCTCACCGGCTCCACTGCGTTGTGTCCTTGAGCAAGAACATTAATCCTAGCTTAGTACTGGTTCAACCCAGGAAGACCCGTCCCTTTATAACTGAAAGATTGTTGATGGGACGTAAAGAATCAAAACTAACAAACAAAACGAATAATCATTATCATATTCTAAAAATAGCCGATGAAGTCATTCGGACAAACATTCGGCAGATATGGCAGCTGCCAATGCATTTCAATCCATTGTTTTGCGCAAATCTGATGTTCCTTGGGCGAAAAACATTCAAATATTCAGTTACAAAGATGGCTGGAACGCCAAGGCCTCGCAAAAACAGGCAATCGGAGTAAACTCATTCAAAGGTAAGTTGTTTTGTTTCGACACATTTCATGTAAATAAAAGGTCATGCACTCCGAAAAACACAAGAGCAAAAGTGATCAAAAGTGCGTTTTGGATAAAGCACCGATATAATATTTAGATTATATAAGAATCCGAATATTTAAGATATCATCATGTATTTTCTTCAAGTCTGCAAATAGTTTTTTATGCTTATCTGATCAAATCCCGGGGATCAAATGTGTAATTAGGTATAATTGTGTTGTACCCGTGGACTGTCGCTACGTCGACAAGGCGGCTGGATTACCACTACTAACAACATATGGACAGCAACTGTACCTGTAACCAGTCGCCGATGACAACCACCCGTGCGTGGAGCCACGTGGTGCAACACCAATACCGGACAACCTGTCTTTTCCTTCCCAACTACCAAACTACACGGACGTGTTCCATACACAGCAAGGAAGGTAAGGGCATATTTATATCAATTGTGTAATCAGGTATAATTGCCTCAGCAGTGCATGAACCTGTATTCAGAATGTACCCAGTAATCGTGAATCCAATCCAATCTGTTTAATTGAACGTTGTTTATTTTATCTGCAGCGGTCGTATTTTGAAGGGAGAAACCGTTTAAAAATAAAACAAATGTAAATTGCAAAAACGTGGGTTTCTCGGTGAAATATTCATTTGAAACAGTTTTACTCAAAAATTATCTAAAGTTATATTTTAAAAGTCTTGAATGCGAAATTGCACGAATATTTCACCTGTTTTTTGGCTTTGTTCAACGTTAATTTTCGCGTTTTTCCGTTTCGATCAATTTCAATACATTCCGGTAAATTCTTTTGTCAACAAACAAGTTCTACTTTCGTTTTAGATCAAACGGCAAAACGGTGGACATCAGAAATTTACTTTTTAACAGCTCGGTTTTGGATTTCGCTGCTGCAGAGCATGTATGCCATGTACTGTTTTCATGTATGTATGCTTTATTCATGTCGCTCTTTATTTTCGGTCGTTTCCTCGTCAGTCGCGATTTTTTGTATGATTTTTGCCATGCATTAAATGTTTGTTTGATTATTAAAACATGTACTGTATCTTTGACTTGTTGATTTATTCATTGCCCCGTATTATTTTGCATGTAGTGCATGAATGTTTGACTTATTTCTTTAACTTGTAAACATGTAAATGATAGCCAGGGCTCAGACAAAATTGATTAAACGAACTGCCATTGGTCCCTAATCTTTTATTGCACCTAGCTGTAGCCCTCAGATATAAGTATTGTGTGGTCAATTTGACCCGTTGACAATACAGTACACGCTTTTGCAATTTTTTGTATACCAAATGAGACCCACCCTCCCCTGTAGCGTTATTTTTTTGTTAATATCTGTTAACCCCACTCACCCCCCCCCCCCCCCTATTTTATTTTACTATTGGTCATAGCGCAATGCCATTTTCAAAAGACAAAGACGTGCGGTTTTATACTGGTACAACATAGGTTGAAGTGAACTTTAACGTGCTATGCCAGAGCAGCCAGATTTTCATACAGGTAATTGTTTTACCACCCCATTTCTTTAATATTTTTATCCCCACAATCTGTTCAGACCCTATTGAACAGTAATTCCACAGATTATTTCAGAAACCTTAAAACAGTCTGACCAAAAAGTTAATTTAGTTCTCATTTTTGTTTTGGAAAATTCACATGACAATTTAGTCTCGATGATTTTTTTAAATTTAGGACATTTTTTTTTCGCATGAGAGGGAGAGATGCCTTACTTCTCAGTTGCCCATATCTAATCATATTTTTGCAATGGTTTTGATGTCCTTTTCGGAGATGTGCCATAATAGTTCATTTTACTGATTTGTATGGCATTTGCCAATTTTGAATACTCCATGAAATTGCTCCATCAACATTTTCATTTTCTTGCAATATTTTGGAGTCTGTTTTGGAGATGTGCCATAAGAGTTCATCCCTTCATTCCAGTGGATTGTATGGCACTTACCAATTTTAGGCAGCCATTAAATAGTTCAATTGAAATTTTAGTCATTTACTTGCAATAGTAAAGTGTTCGTTTTGGAAAGGTGTCATAATATCTGAATATCTCCATGCGCTGAGTTGTGTGACGCTTGCCAATTTTAGCACCTTTGAATTTGCCCCCATTTTAAGTTTCAAGATTATTTCATTCATTTAACTGAAATATTTTCTGTCTGTTTTGGAGATTTGTCATAATATCTGGCTTCAGTTGTATGACAGTTGCCAATTTTAGACATTGAAGATATTGCTTTAAATTCTCATATAATTATACAAGATCAGAATTTCTGATTTTGGAAATAAAAACAATAATATGAAATGGAAGGAAATAAAAGTATATCCTTCAAGGGTGACTGCACTGATTTAGATAAATTTTGGCATAGTTTTCTAATATTTGACTTATGTACAGTCACTTGTCAAAATTCATTGTCTGTTTATTATCACCAGAATCTTTGAAACCTTATGAGCTCCAGTTTTAAGATCAGTAGATTCTGTACAACAGACAGTTCATCTTTGAGTATAATAAGGTGAAGTGTACAAAACAATGTTATCAAAATACATTTATTCATATAATTTTGAAAGGAAAACATGAACTCACTAAAATTATCACTAAATTGTTATAATCTGGTTCATAATTTTGATATAGTTTGAAAATAATGGTACTGGAAATAATTATAGTGTTGAGGTAGCTCGCATGAATCTCTGAACCAGATATATATCACCTTATTATATTCATCCAACTTTTGACATCAGTTTTGATGTTGCCTTGGCTAGTGCTTTAAAGCTGCATAGCCATCAATACTGCTATCAAGCTTTCCTAGCGCCTTAGTCATTTGATGTGAGTGTTGTTGATGTTCTATGCTAGCCTTTGTACTTGCTTGAGCATTGTCAATTCTGACATCATAGGAGGTCATTTTCACATAGTCATCAACATTATCATCATCATGCAGCTGTTTCCAGTGATTTACCCATATATCTGCGTATTAACACAGAAATGTTTATGGCCTTCATACAGAGTCTGAGGATTGTTGAATCACTGGGGATATCTGTATTGCTGTATAGGTTGTTGACCACGGTACCTCTGGACAACTGATTAATACTTTGGATTGTCAGTACCCAGGTTTGGTGCTTCTGTTGGCTATTCAGATCATGTTAATTGTGGTTTACTACTTGTTGGTTTAACATTGAAATCCACCATGTGGAAGTACCATTTTACACGGCATGTGTGCTAGATCCTGTCACATCAGGGTACAATATTCATGAGGTACACTTATTCATTTACATGTATTATTGTCCCACTTCTGGTCTGTCATGTCATAATCCCTCATAAATCAGAGAGCCCAGATAAGAGTTGGACACCTGGAAGGTATATATTTAGCTTGCATAATACAGAGCTTCATTAAATCCAGGTTTGTTTTGATTGGGTACTCTTTTCTGTCACCCATTCCAACCAGTCTACATAACTGTTCAGCTGAGTGTAAGCTCATAGTTCTAGCTCTCTATTTTATATATCAAACATAATTACTAAATGAGACCTGGATAACTAGTTGATCATCAATTATGTAACTTAATTTGGATTAAAAATAATGCCTTGGATCTGAAATATAGCAGTGTTCAAAATAAAATTTATTTTCAAAAATAGCTGCTATACTTGTTATATTACTCAAATATTGCTTGATAACTCGATTATCCAGACCTTACTAAAATGTGTATGCTAAAGTAACACCATGTATATGAAAGGAAAAAATGAAAACAAAAATACGGAAAATAGGTGAAAATAAAAGAATTTAAATGCCATATATCTGATTGACTAAGAAACACGCAAAAAAAACCCATAATGTCATCAGTTTAATCTGTAAATTATACTTAAGGTCAAAGTACGGTTTCTGCCATTGCCCGGATTGATTATTTTGACATGTATGTACTGCCATGTATGTATTGCTATGTATTTGATATGTAATTGTTGTCAAGCTGGCATAGTATACAAGAGTGATATTCTTCATGCTGGTATATGGTATGCCAGAGTGATATTTTTCATGCTTGTGCATAAAGTGCACAAGTGTGAGTTCGATTTTAACTGCATCATATGATTGTGCTGGTTAGGAACGATTATTATTTAACTTGTGTTTGATGATTTTGTATTTGATTTATTGATTTTTGTATTATGCATGTATGTTTTAATCGTTCATACTCACCATTATGTATGATGCCATGGCAGAGTCTGTCTTTAACTCTTGGAAATATTACAGGCTTGATTTAGAAATTGTTTTAATAGATAGTCAGATTGAGGTTATTAGTTTTTACAGCTGATGACAAAGTTTTAGTACATTGTTTAGATCTATGACAAACCAAGTAACAGCATTGATTGACTAGGTCTATATTAAATCTACATCTACCAAGAAGACCCAAGTTACTTGTTCTGTCTGAAATATTGTAAAGCATACACAATGCAGTAATATTTGGATATTCGTTTTAGTTGACTTCTTTTACTTAACACCTGTACTTTTGTTTTATTTAGCGCACATATTTAGAGTTGCAGTAATAGTTTTATTTAACACCAAATCCTCAAGTTTCCAGAGCTCAATTTTGCTTATGTTTTGCATCCTGATTTAGCATTATTTTCTGACAGCTGGCATGCCGTGAAGTCAATGTGACCTGTAAATTATCCTGCCACTTCATGCACGTATCTTTGTAGAAAGAGCATTTCCATGGGTCCGGTTTAACATGTTTGCTTTGAATTACAATTCCATTATAAGGACTGGAATCTTCCATTAATAGCCAATATAGAGGTCACTCATTAACTCTCCATTCATCAAACATTTTCATTGTCAGATCTGGAGAGCTCGAGGTCTATATCCAATAATGTTCCCCTTTGCTAAAGCAAACTGTTTTATAGTCAGAATATATCTCCTTAATGAGCGTATAGGGGAGGATCTCATGTGTGGGATCCACCCCTATATGATCACCAAGTCTCAGGTGGCTTGATAAATTTCTAGCTTTGCATGTACGAGATGAGAAAACTCTGTTCCATACAAACTCACCTATTCAATATGTCCAGTTAATTAAATAATATTGTATTTCATTTTCAAAAGTATATATTACATGTTACTTGAGAAAAAAGTTTTGGAATTCTTGCACCTTGTCTAGAGGGATGGCTAGCTCTTTGAAACTGCCGTATCTGGACAAGGGTGTTCTGATCATATCTCTTTGTTTGCTTAGTATTAACCCCTTATTTTTATTGCAGCATCTGAAGTGCACCTGATCGAAATTTTATTTATGTATTCCATTCCTGTAGATTTAGTAATATTTTTGTAGCTGCTTCATTCACCTTAAGTTAATCTTACATTTTAGGAATCACCGTGGAATGGGTATATTACGTTAACAACTTGTAAATTGGCTGTTATGTCAGTATAAATACGCATAAAGTAAATCTGACATGGCTTATTTGTAAAATATACGCATTATAGTGATTTCTAGAATGTGCATTTTCAGTTTCGAAATAATTCCATTTCTATAACCTGCCTTATTTTCCTTTAGTTGTCATAAAGCTCATTCTTTTAGTTGTAGATAGATCTCCTTTCTGAAAAGGTATCGAGCCTCCAGACCTCACTCTGAATTATATTCATTTCATGTGTATATTTTCTTTTTATGTTTAGTTTGGCTTACACCATAGTCAAAACTACATGTAGTGGCTATATTGATTTGTAAATGCATGTGAGATATCAGCTCAGTGGTAGGAGTTATTCCTATTCAGTATGTATGTACTAAGCATTAATTTCTCACTGGTGTCACTTATGTTACTATGTTAGCGTGCTGTACTGTCATTTCTACACCATTATAATTCATACCATATGTTTGCAAGTGTTCCATCTATTGAAATACGAATATGGTTATGTCTACAGGTTATAGTGGATGTATCCATATTTGTATTATTGAAAAAATGATGTTAGGCCAGACAAACTCTATGCATTCGTTATTATTTCATTTAGTGTATTTGCACTTGATGTGGTTAAGGTAAAGTCTGTCTGCCATGCAGACGTTCATATTTCATATAATATATGTCAGATATAGTTTATCTGCTAAAATAATGAAGGCATATATATAAGATAATTTTGTCTCTACAATCAGAATCGGGTAGATTTTGATTTATACATGTTATAGCCTTTTCAATACTGTTATGGAACGAGTAGCACTGTCTGGACTCATACAGGCACTTTATACAACCTTCATATACTAAGTACATTAGATTCAGAAATAACTTTACTGCTCAAAAATTTAAAATGTTTCCCATTAATGTCAATATCTTATGTCTCAACTCTGAACAATTACACTTTACTTTTAAAAATATAATTTCGTCATAATAATTAATATAAGATCTTTTTATGAAAGGGGGAGAGTGTTGTACCCGTGGACTGTCGCTACGTCGACAAGGCGGCTGGATTACCACTAATAACAACATATGGACAGCAACTGTTCCTGTAACCAGTCGCAGATGACAACCACCCGTGCGTGGAGCCACGTGGTGCAACACCAATACCGGACAACCTGTCTTTTCCTTCCCAACTACCAAACTACACGGACGTGTTCCATACACAGCAAGGAAGGTAAGGGCATATTTATATCAATTGTGTAATCAGGTATAATTGCCTCAGCACTGCATGAACCTGTATTCAGAATGTACCCAGTAATCGTGAATCCAACAAAGAATCATGTTAGCTTATTGGTGAAATGCCAAAATGATAATCTTTCACCAGGGCTTTTACAGGGGTAAATTTCCGCCCTTACTTTGATAAAAGAAGTGGTGTAATGATGCCTGGATTCAGAAAACTTTCCAAGGTAGGGGGGGGGGGGGGGTCCACCAGCAAGGGATTTCCTTTTTTAAGGGGGGGGGGGAGGGGGTGGAATTGAGGGGGTCCTGACCCCAATTCCCAAACCCTGGTTTGTGCATGGTAATTATACTGAAGATTTTCAAAATGAAAGAAAAAATGCGTTGGAGAGACACATAGCCAGGTAAAAATGCCCAGACAATCTAGAACCTTCTGGTTACCATGATTATATGCGTTGCATCATGAGAAAAACGTTTTTGCACATGTGACAATGAGGCAGATGCTGATCAGTACCTTACTTTCCACTTTCATCACTGATAACGCTAGTGTAAGTTATACCCCCTTGTACCCCACTTTTATACACTTAACTTCAGCATAGGTTTCGATAAACATTTTTTGAGCGTAAAATTGTAAATAAGTTCTTACCCATCAGTATTAACATATGTTTTGGGTTCTCAAAAGAGCCGTCTCGTTGAGACGGTTCTTTTGAGTACCCACAACATATGTTTTGGTAGAGAAAGAAGAAAATAAATATTTTGGTACGCACTCTTAACTAAAGTCCTGTTCAGGGGTATATAAATTTATTTATTGCTTACTATTTTTGTTCTAAAACATAGTCTAGATTGTGGGTTCTCATTAGAACCACAGCAATGAGGTGATAATAAATTGTACCCACAATCTCTGTTAAAGAGCAAAAAAAACCTGTGGTGAATTACACAGCCCAGTAATGCTTTGTGTCAGATCTGATCTGAAACACTGAAGACATGTTTTCTCGTGAGCCTGTTCATGCAGTATTGATCAGTATTAAAAATATGTTACTAAAACGCGTCCATGCAATATACAGCGATTTTTCATGGTAGAAAAAATGAAAATTTTTAGATAAAGATTTAATTAATTTTCTTATTTTGCTCTAAACATAGATTGTGGGTATACGTTAGAACCGCCTCAATGAGGCGGTTCGAACATGTACCCACAGTCTATGTTTTAGCGCGAAAAGTTGTAAGAAAATTTTGTTTACCCCCAATCCCTATGTTAACCCCAATTTTACTATATAAAAGTGGGATGTTAGGGGGTATAAATCACAGACATGTTATCCTGATGTAGGCATTTTAGGGTTTATGGGTTTACACATTTTTTAAATATATTTTCAGGATAAAAAGCTGCATATCAGCAGGGGAACAAGACAATATACCAATTAGCATAGGCGAAGGAAAGTAGTATACCTTGAAAATAGAGAAAATTAAACAAAATGTACAGACCCAAACCAATACAGGCATTCCACTTTTCCCATATAGTGGATGGGGAAATTTCCCCTCTCATGGACCACAAATGCCCAAGCATTTCAACAAGGGACATATTCACCACCATATTGTTGAATCTGTTCAATTCCTCAATGAAGACACCTTTGATGATGAAGTTGATAGCGATGATGACTGTGATAATGACTGTGATATTGAAGACCTACATACAGCCGAACCATTGAGAAAAGGACTGAAGTACTTCACCAGTGGAAATGTCCAAAAATGCAAGACAGTTCTAAGAGTGGACATTATTTTTTAAAAACTAAAGTATGGGCTTCGTATACTTCAGAGGTTTATGATGTGACTGCTACATTATCACAGCACTCTGGTTTTGTAAGGGATGCATCCTGTACATGCCATGCTTCAGCAATGGGCAGGTGTAGCCATGTCACCGGGTTATTGTATGCTCTTGTAGATTACATTGATACTTGTGATACACTAAAAGTTGACCCACAAAGTTGTAATCTCTTCCTTGTGCTTGGAACCAAGGCAGAAAGTCAAACAAGCTGCCTAAAAAAGTGCAAGAGTCAGTTGACCCAAGTGCAAAGAAGAGAAAAGTACATGATATTATAAATTATGACCCACGGGCTCCAGTCACCTGCTGCACTGATGAAGAGAAACAATCTGGAAAATTGCAAAATCACAAACAGGTTGATTGCATGTGGCTGTCTTTACTGAAGTATACACAGGGAAAATGGACAACTTTAAGTAAAATAAGTTTTAGCTTAAAACTGCTTTATGGCATCCCTTTTTAGTGCTTTTACGCAGGAACTTAAAAGTGCGTTGATTTTAAGCACCTATCAGCCATTGCGTAAAAGCACTAAAAAGGGATGCCATAAAGTTTTTACGCGTGTGCGTAATGGTGCTTAAATATGCTTTGTAGAACTTTTCAGCAATAGTTTTAAGCTATGACATAAAGCTTTTACGAGCGACTTAAAAGTGCTTAATATATATGGATATTGAATTGTTACGCAGATAAATTAAAGGTACTTAAACGTATGTTTTTACGCAGGAGAATTAAAAGTGCTTATGTAGCTATGCTAAAACTAGAAACATTTGAAGATTTTGGCGCGTAGACAGTATATGCAGTGGATTCAGTGCTAATGTAAAAATCAGCTTTTGACAAACATGTGCAGTCTCACACAATATATTTACCAAAGCCATGTTCAGTGAATTTTCTTTTGTGCACCATAAATTTATGCGTCTCCAAATTATTAGTTAAGAAAAGATTTATTTAAATTTCAACATGTTCAATGCTGTTAGATGTTCCATTAATAACATTGCAACCATAAATTTTAATATAGGCCCCTGTCCCATTCAGTCCAATGCTGATGTTGCAAAACAATATACAAAATTTAACATAGTATCACTTGATTAATATTCATTAAACATGCATATTTTTTTAAAAATAAAATTAAAACTTTGGAAGGTGCGTTTTTCACCAAAATATTACTTTCAGTCCCAGGAGCACGCGTTGGTTGTCGTTTTATGGGTCACTTTTAAATAACTGGTGTTCGGGTGAACGTACATGTAAAGTAAGGACTGTGTAAAAATGTGATTACGTTAATCAATATTGTGTATACACGTTTAAGAACACGTATCCACTTATCAGCAATAACTGCAATTATCATGCACATCTTGGGCTGATTAATGGACTGCTGCAACGTCTGCAGTAATAATTAAGATTATAACAGGTGGAGACGAGGACCACATTGTACATAGGCCATTATTATATATAGTAGGGGAGCCAGAGATTCAAAAATTGGAAAAAAGTGGCCGGAAAGTAGCAGAATTTTAGACTATATCCTCAATTAGTATGGTGTTTCACACTTATTTAGACCAGATAGGTCACATTTCCTACTATCTGCATATTGCTTTACAGTAACTTAATTAAAAGCACTTAACTGACAATAAGTTTAAATGACTTCCGCTTATGTAATTGTTATATACGTTACTTACATTCAAATATATTACTATTGTTTACTTGGCCATCGGCTGCCAAAAGACTTGTGGAGGGAGATTTTTGTACATTAAGATTTTCTTAGCTACTTTATATATTATAAAATGTCTGTTAGCTTTTGGTGAACATGTGCATTTACCATGCAATAGCTAAGTCTAATACGCTACCATAAGATAATAAGGAAACTCCAAGTATAGTGTTATTATCATTTGCATCGTTTTCTTACATATCGTTATGATTGATATTTTAATGAGATGCAGCTTAATAGCAGAATAATAATATTAGTTTAGGCACCTGAAAGTTCTGTTATATACGTTACTTTCTTTTAAAACAACATTTTTGTGCAATGTTATGTGTATATGCGTTCAAACAGCTAGTAGGTGAAAATGAAATTGACTACCATCTTAGTGCTCAAAATTAGATTGGAAATATTGTATTTTTGAACATTTAATATGAATGAGATGCAACATCAACCAAATCATATTTGGTTGAAAGGGAAAAACATGAAATAAGGCAAATAAATGTCATTTAGTACATGTTTTAGGAATCATATAAATAGGAAAATTGATACCTGTTTATTATTCATAACTTAATTGTTTCAAAAAGCTTAAATGATTCTTTAAAATCTATGTCACTACAATGTATATGCTTCTTTTTATGCACTAAATGGCTTCAAATGATATATACAAGACATTTTCTTTCACTAACAACAGCTCAATGAATAAATAAAAAGCACGCAGTAACATAGTCAGATCCATCACACATTGTAAAAGCCATTAAATATTTTTGTTTGTTTGATTTGATTGTTTACGTCCCATCAACAGTCTTTCAGTTATAAAGGGACGGGTCTTCCTGGGTTGGACCAGTACTAAGCTAGGATTAATGTTTTTGCTCAAGGACACAACAAAGTGACGTCGGTAAGGCTGAATCCCATGGCCCTTCGGTCTCAAGTCAAGCACTCTACCACTAAGCCACTGCGCCCCCCATCAAATATATGCATATATAAACAGTAATTCGTTACAGCAGCTATATTTAAAACAATAAGGCACAAAATATACCTTAAAACTCTAAAAAATGTACGATGTTCCGAGCAGAAGTCCAAATCAAGACGTGAAACATTAGATACCTTTATCGGTGTCCTATGAAACAAAACTGAAGTTTGTGGAAATTGTGATGATTTCTGTCTCTGATTTAGCACCCGCCTTAGCTATCTTTGGGGCTATAATATTTTAGTAACTACAGCGTGCCCGCTTTGGAAAAAGAGTTTTATTTATGTTGGTAACGTATATAACAAAAATAGGAAGTTCATTACTTTAATCATTGTGTTGCCTGGGTCTACAAGTTTGTGATTGTGAAGCAATGAAACAGGACAGCATTTATTCTTAATGATCATTCGAATACTTTGGTAACAGACACATATCTGTTAATAAGTTGGAAAAGCTCCCCTGCATTGTTAGTATTGTAGACATTTCTAAATGATTAGACTTCGATAATCAGGAGCTTGAGCAAACAACTTTCTAGAATAGGACTTGATTGATCACATAAATACCAGAATGTTTGCAGACACTTGCTTTTTAGCTATATAGCTTATCAGCTTACGTGATAGAATCTGCTTTAATGTTTTTTTTATTCAGCAGGACACTATTTATTTTTACACTCACAATAAGTAATCATAACAACCGTCACTCAGTCCTTAAAGCTAACTAATTAATACCCATAAAACATGTACAAACTTGTTAAACGATGCTATATTTATGGTAAATTGATAGTTCATGTAATAGAAACAAAATCTATACTTATGCTAGTTTCAAAGAATACTTTCAGAAAGTATACTAAACAAATGCTATGCTGTATCATGCTTACATATAGTGCAATTGGCAATACAGACAATGTTATAACTATCTGAGATGTATCATGATACTTTTACAAATCGAAATAAATACAATTTCTTATGCAGACGATTGATAAAAAAGAGCGACATATCAAACATGCATACATACTATTTGTTAAAGGATCATTGATAGTTTGGGCCTTATACGCCTATTTTTCTGATTCCCAGAACGCTGCTTTTAAGCTTCTGGTGTGGTGCAGGTAGTATCAGCGGAATAGGTGAATCTAATGGCAAGAGCCAGCTAGACAAAATATTTTCAAAATTCCCACGCATTCGAGAGTTATTACTTACTTTTATGGCGGGTAGAAAGGGGAGGGGGTCTGAAATTTCATGAAAATAAAAAGTGCTTTAAAAAGTGATTTCTGCACGTTTTATTGATTTATTTGGTAGGCATTGTGATATCTATTGAACATACTATATGTAGAGTAGTAACGAATCACGATAATTGATGAAATTGTTTTAAAAACAAAATACGTTTTGTAAAAAAAATGATTTTGGGGAGATAATTTAGAAGTTACCTGTACATTTTTTACTACATGTACCGTAAATAATGCAAAACTGAAAGCTGAACAAAAGAAATAAATATTTTTGAAGGAATGAAAGTGTACCCTTTAGCATTGGAAAGTAAAACTGATTCTAACTAGATCCTTTGGATATTACTTTTGCTTTGTTTAAAGGGCATAGCATGTTGAATGTATTTAAAGTGTCCGAATATTTATGGTATACATATGCATGTATATCCCTATATGAGACAATACATGTATATTGAACACTAAAGTATTTACGTGTTATAACTCCTTGCATGCCAGTGGATAATTTTGTCGTCTGCCAATAGCCTTTTGCAAACAGTTTAAACCCAGATGAAGACCAACAGAATGTCGGTCTTGATCTGGATCCAAATTGTTTGACACTCTGATGGTGGTCCTGGGTGGTTTTATTTTAATAACTTAATTTTGAAGAAAGTCAGCAGACGAAAATAAAAACATGAACAATTCCCTAGCATGCAAATAGATAAGTACAGGACGTTTGCAAAATAATGTGTCATTTAATAACAGTGAGATTTTTCCTATGAAAAAATGCATTAAACCTTGCTAACTCTACTTTTAATCTTTAAGTACTTTATATTAAACTAGCACAGAATACAAAGCAATTTAGGAGGTTGGTTCTAGAGAATTTCATTACTGTCATTATTTTCTTATTTGGTAGAAAAGGCATTTTATGGGCTTAGGCCCTGGGTTTTTGGGCGGCTGAACATCTTTCCTCCCCTTGTGCTAGCAAGCCACTTCCATACAATGTGTAAAATATGGTAACACACATACATGCAAAAGCTTTTGCTGGCACACGTGGGGGGGATGATATTTTAAAAAATGTTTTCGGATTTCTATATATCTTATTGTAAAACTGATTGTTCTACCTAAAATTTTATATCTTTGAAGCACTTAATATCGAAAACGGATTTCACAGCCATAAAGTACATAGGTCAGGGTAGCTTCAATTTGAAGAAAGGGGCGATTGACACACTTTTATTTTTTACTGAAAACAGTAGGCATTTACTCATAGCAAGTGTCAATGATCCTTTATGCATACTTTCTAAGCATAACATGCAAATCTATTATTTTGTATTATTTATGATAACAAACACTTATGTTTCCTTAAATTTAATGTAACGTAAACATTTTATTTTATATATTCATATAGGAGTGATGCTGTCTAGATTGTCAGCAAACGTCTTCTTTCTATAGGTGAACATGACAAGGAAATGTCACAATTACAGACTCCTGACTGGCCCACTTCACCTTAAGGAAGGGACACCAAACACAGATATCTACAATATGATTTAAGTGAAGCAACCAGCTCTCTTCCTTGTCAAGATGAATGCTGAACTAGAAACAAATTAGAAAACAAAGGCCCGATACAAAACTCCCACAACCAATAGGAACAACAACAAACAAAGTTTCCAACATCCACACATCATTTCTGAAATTCTTAGATATTTCATCATAAATGAATCTGATTTGGTAGAACAGATATGTTAATACTATTTTATATATTGTGATGAGTGTGAACAGGTTCGACACTAATCTTAGGCTGCTTCTGAATAGCTTATTAGATTGTTTTGTTCAATTAAAAGCAAAAATGTGCAAATATCTAAATTTGTGTTAGGTTTTCAGGCTCAGTTGAAAATGGAAAACGGTTGAGACAAATATATAATCATGATATATAATTTGTTTATTTATAGTTATATATGTTACTTTAGCTGATTTGACTGAACAAGCTTAAGGGAATGTATCCTAGTTGAAATGTTGCATCAGACTTATCATTTTATAAGTTTATAAATTGCATAACATAACATAGAAAATTAGCAAACAATGTGTTTTGTTTTTAAGTCAAGAAGCATACCATTTCTTAAAAGAAAAATTACAACCATATACACAGTCTCCTTATGAGTACTGATAGCTTCTTCTTTTAGAACAGATGCTCTTTTTATGCCTATCAAACACCCCCCCTTTAATGAAATAAACTTTCCAGTGATGTATAATTTAAGCTATTAAGCAATATTTGTTTGTCTTCAACTTTGTTTTATACGTTACATATTAAAAATCAAACAACAACATGATATTTTACCTCAGAAATGTTGTTAAGTATTACTCTAAAGTCGGTGATATCAAAACAATTATCATGAGGTGCTTAAAAGCTAACAGAAGAATGCATGCTTATTTTCAAATTTAAGAGGTTCTAAACTTATATAAAGTTTTATTTATGGTCATCTAATTAAACAGCTTATAACTGACGAAGTAATTATGTTAGAACGTATCTGTTTGCAGTTTTGAAATGGTCAGATAACGCTCTTTTAAATACATGTTATCTTGAAGTTAAACACATATTGAAAATTTTGTCAAATGAAACTTTTTAACAAAATATCAATAATTTTGAGGGCATAGTTGAAAATGTAAAGTAAATAACATTATAATGGACCCAAACAACTTTTAAAAACATCAACATGTGTAGAGAATAGCATGTTCTTACAGATTGCATAAATGTGTTGTTCATTTAAACATTTCAACTTCAAGCTAAATAGACTTAATTACATACTTTTGTTTTTAAGAAAATGAGGGGTAACGTATTAAACACAGTGTTACAGGTATGTTTGCAAGACTTTAATTGAGTGCAATATCTGGTTTCATACTGCCTATACGATGTACTAAAGGATAAAACAAGTGAAAATTCTGCTAAAAAGGGGACATACCTAAATGCTTATTTTTGACATTTTTGAACCCTGGCTCCTCTACTAATATCTTATAATCAAAAATCGAAATAAATGCTGTTTAAACCTTGCAAAATTTAGTAACTGATTTAAACCATGTATTAAGCATAGCGTCTTTTTGTGATGTATATGCAGTGCAGATCCAGATCAGATGCCGCATAACGCATCGTCTGACCTGGGTCTCCACAGTGTACTTGCTAATGTTATATTAAAAATACCATCACACAACCTTTAATACGGAAATGGACTGGCCCAGTTTATGATTATCTAAAATTATGCTAAAATTTAAAAAAATAAAAAGATACCACTTCAAAGGCATCGGTAGTCCGTTATTGATTTCGTTTTGTCCCCTTGTCTCAAAATTAAACGATTTTTGTCCCCTTGTCTCAAAAACTTGTCAGTGCCATCGAGTTAACTAAATCAATGACAGCTCGAGTTACTTTCCGGGAAGTGGATACGAAACTGATTCATTTTTGGAAACTTTTAATGTATAAGCAAATATCTGATCCACTGTAAACAAAATTACAATCTTGTACATGTACTTAGTCTCTGTAGCTGAGCATGACTTTCTCGCATACCGCGAAGGTATCGTGTTCTGGTCCATTTATAAGTAAACCTATGCTCAGAGTTAGACTCAAATTAATGACCAAACTAGCCTGCTCAGCTATATGGGATAGCTAGAAAATTAATATTTCGGTTATGACAAGCTTTCTAATAAGCGAATAACAAAGGCGTGGATCAGAATGGGCGACTGCGCAGGCTGGTCCGCGTTTTTGTTGTTTGCAAAAACCGAAGATGGGATTTTTTCTGGCGTTGGGTTTAGGCAAGTGTTTGGTCGCGACTCACCTTCAGTAATGGTCATTTGAAATATAATGAATTTGGCCTACCACGAAACCCAGGATAAGAGTTTGTTGTGACCTTGACCTAAGGAGTTGATGGCCACACACGTTATAATCACGTAAAATTATAATGTATTCCGTCTACCCTTGTAAGAGATATGGCCTAGACACGGAAGCGTGTCGAGCAAACGAAAAGTCCGCCAAACGTATTCTAAAGAACAGTGTTTATTTCTCCCTTAAAACACATTTTATGGCTATAGTTCACATTGATGACATGTGCGAATCAACAGAGAGGGACAGGGGTCCGGATCCCGCCTCCTGGCTATAGGATTCATTACCAATTCTGGTCTGAAACCCCTGAAAAATCACAAAGCATTCAATGTTAGACCATCATCGGCCCGCCAGCATAACGCCATTTAAATGGCGTTTCACTGACGGGCCGATGATGGCCCACTTTAAGTGGTATTTGCGTTCTCTCTTCCCTCGGCAACTAAAAAGTTGCCAGAGTTGGACCCCCTCTGACCACCCCCTTTCTGGATGCGAAGAGGTACCTACCGTCTTTACGTAGACACTGTACATGTAAGGCATATGCAACGTGCGCGTGTCGGGGGGGGGGGGGGGGGGGGTCTGGACCCCCTTGAAAATCGCAAGTTCTATAGCTTGCATATGGACGGTTAATATTGGACCCCCTCCTCCCCCACAGGAACGTTGGAACATTAAAGATTTCCTTGAAATAAACAATTGTGGACCCCTTCTGTAAAATAAGTTGAAAACGACTATAACAAGAAAAGATATGACAGTGAACTGCCATATCAAAGACCCGACCTCATTGAAGTGATGGAAATTGAAATTGATTTGACTACATCAACAAATGTTCATACTAGTTTCTATATAAGTGTAAGGGAATGCCTAGATTGATGAAGAAGTGGCGTAAAAGCTAACACCAATTGTAATTATTGTGTCCCTGTTGTCACAGTGTCACAAGCTTCCTATAATTCGAATTTTCGATAATTTGAAATTAAATCTCCAGTACCTTTGACTTCGAAATTACGAGATTCGACTGTATTTATATTTTATATCTATCAGTCAAGTGTCCTTTTTCAATTTTACCGAACATGGCTGGTTTTCCAGTTATTTTGAATTATTTCAGACATAACGGAGTTTTTGGAACAGGCAAAACTCCAAATTCCCGCGCTCAGCGTCATTGCGATAAATGTTTCACGTCATATAAACGTATAAGTAAACAAATTTAGCGTTATTGGAGAATCTCAAAACGGGCGTGCAAACGGGCATCAGAGTGGAAAACATAGGTCCGACGTTTTGTTAGGGTCTGATCTGGATCTAAACAGTTTGCAAAGCACTAGTAGACACAGCCACTTTTTACTTAGTGCTGGTTCAACCCATCAAACATAACTGAAAAACTGTTGACTAGGTTTAACTCATTACCACACATTTTTCCGCACTGCGAAATTACCAGCATGCAAAGAGTATTCCACTTTGTGTTAGCCTGGCCTAGGCGCTGAGTTCAAGGAAAACTAACGTACGCGGCCCTAAAGTCGTCATCTTGACGCATTTAGGCCATTATCCCGGATAAGAGACACTCACTGACTCACAATAGACTTTAGCAGATGGTAGTTTCACCATTCAGCTAGTGGATAAACCAAAGAAAATGGCTCGAAACTACCCGAAAATAACGTTAAAAGACCGATTTTGTCAAGAGGGGTCTGCCTGACGACTTTAGGACCACCAAGACCTAAAGTCGTCAGTAACTAGGCCCTAAGGTCGTCAAAGATGGGTGGTGTTTATGTGACCCTATAAGTGCAATATAGGGCTGAGTGGTGGCACTTATTTATTTAAATGGGTGTGTGTTTGGCCTCAGAGACGTCCTGGCAGTCTGAGCACCGGCGCTGGTGGTCTTATGGGCGTTCTAGGCATAAGGGGCAGTGTTGGTAGTCATAGGCGTGTACTATATGTCTAAGTGGTGGTGGGGGTCATCTTTGGGACGCACTGGTGGTCTGAGAGTCGGTGTTGAAGGTCCCAGGAACATACTGGAGGTCTCGTTGGTGGTGTTGGTGGTCATATGGGCGTACTCAAGGTATGAGTGGACTGGCAATGTTCGTATTCCTAGACGTGTTGTTTAATTTAGTGACAGTGTAGGTGATTGAAGGGACAAATTGAAGGTATCAGTACCTTATTGGTGGTCTAAGAAACCTATTGAAGGTACGAATGGCGGTATTGATGGGCTTACAGACGTATTAAAGGTCTGAGTGGTGATGCTACTACTGATCTACCAAAAGCTTTGAAGCGTGACTTTATTTACAATATCGATGTGTTGTTCTAGAAAAAAGGGTTTTAGGCATTTATTTACATTTATTATAAAAGCTTTGGCATACACATATGTTCCACCCAGACTGGCTCATTTTACGCATACTGCATCAATCGTTTAAAATAAAGGACCCAAAGGTCATTGGTCAGAGGTCGTGGTACATCTATAGTCGTTGGCGTATTTTGTATCCCTGAGTAGGGAGTTGGTAAATCTCGATATGTATTGAAGCTCCAAATGGCGGTGGTGGTATGGATGTATACTAGGTTGCCATGATCTTGTGAGCACACATGAGCGCACATTTATATATAGATCAAAGTGGTGTGGTCGGCGTATGCTTAAACATAATACCTGAGAGATAGTGTTGGTCGTGTACATGTCTTTATTCAGGTGTTAATAGTCCTGTAGGCGTTCTGAATGTGGTTGGCATACATGAGCCACTTCATGAGTAACTATGTCTTTGGGACTTGTAACCTATACTGATTTAAACTGGCATGCTCAGCTACTCAGACTTGAAATTTAGGAATTGGCAATTATGAGCATTTAATGTATATTACCAGACCGTGTGCAGGCTATTATGGTGGAAAATGAAACCCCAGCACATCTATGGCACTGCCAGCACTCATCAGGTTAACCCCGGCACTTAAGCCTCGCTATGTCTCCGGTATACATGCCCCCCCCCCCCAAGAGGGGGATATACGAAAGATTGGTGCATAAAACGAGTTAAAGTCGTTGTTTCAACACAGACGAAGTGAGTTAACAGGGAGAAAAATCACCCATTTTTATGAAGCCCAAAAGTCGGCAGGTCGGACCTAAAGTCGTCATCTCACTTTTCAACCTATTATTTCTGTTAGGGATTGTCTTATCGGTCATAGGAATGTTATTATTGCTAATTAGATATATTCTGTACATGTAAAAACGCATGTGTTTATGTGAAACAGTTGTACAGTATAGTAATTTCGTTTCGCCGGATCGATATCAATATCACTGCATACAATTGGGTACCCCCATTTCAACGCCTACCACTCGGATGCCTTTTATACATTGGCTGTAGTTTATATATCAATACACAGGGCATATAATTTCCTTTCAAATGATGCCCCCTCTAAGAAGTTTGGATGATGTGGATGGAAGAGAGTGAGGCCAAAAGAAAACTGACGACCTTAGGGCTATGACGACTTTAGGGCCGCGTACGTTACTGCTACTTGACACAAATTTTCTCTGCATAATCTCCCTTCTTTGCTCAAACTCAGAGTCTGTAAAGTCTGCAGAGCTGGTCCCAGGAATTCCTGGGACCTTTAGTTCCGCTGTCATGCTAATGGCCCATATAAAATCGCTAGCTCCATTATCAGAATTTATGACTTAACTTGTGTTCATAGAAACATTTTATCCCCGGAGTGAAATGGATGAAAAAAATGAGTTTGGGAGTTTTTAGATAGCAGACAGCCAAAAATCAGAAATGTTAAAGATCAATTTGCAGGGGAATGATGATCTGTCCTGATCGCCATCCCGAAGTAGTAAAAGTCTGACATGCCTGCGTGTACCATGGCTGTTAAAGTCCTTAAGCTTTGATCAGCCTGCACAAGCAACGGTGATCTATGTTTCTCATTCGGTCGCCTTGACGCAGTTCCAAGAAATAAAAAAAAACAATTCAGTATGGGAGCGCAGTGGCTAAATATTAGAGTGTTTGACCCGAGACCAATTCAAGCGGTTGCGAGTTCGAGCATCACCGGCGTCACTGTTTTGCGTCCTTGAGCAAGACACACAAATCCTTGCTTAGTACTGGTTCAACCCAGGACTACACGTCCGGACATAATTGAAAAAAAATGTTCTTTTGGACATAAAGAATCAAATCAATCAATAAAGGTACGTGTAGTATATTCATGAATTCAGCTCACGGACAAATTGATGTCATATTATATACATCAGCCCAGAATCATTGCTCTAGAAATAATGCTCAGCTGTGATTGAGCCGTTTAGGAAAAGGAATATTGTGGAATTCAATCTGGTCTGCATTGTTTACTAAGATACCTAAACAGAAATATACCTCATTTTATAGAAATTATGACCGGCAGCCCCTTATAAATATGTGATTCTATACTTGTTCAATATGTATGACATAATGCATCAAAAATAGTTAATCTTCTGAGTGTTTGCAATGCGATTGTCAAATTACGCTAGCAGATGAGAAAGCAGACAATATTTGTTGTGGAGTATGTGGAGAGCCATATGCTTCACAAATTAGGCATCCAAAGCTGGCGCTTCACCAGGGTCTGCACCATTTTCTAAGACAAACACAATTTATATTAAAACTTAGAAATTTCAATGTGTGGCCAATATAAAATGGACTTTCCCATACTTTTTCCATTATTAAGCTACTTTGTCACTGCATATATGCGGCAACTTTAATATTCACATCTGGGTGAAATTCGACTATTTCATTGCCCAAGAAGGGAGATCTGTTATATTAAGAGTTAACCTGTTTAATACGTTGTTTGAGCCACGCAGACGTGCATGCATTTTATGAAAATCGTAAACTGAAAACTACAACAATTTTAAAGATCATCTGCTTTTGTCATCTGTTGAAACTGTTTTTGAAGCCTCGTCGACAGAGTAGATCAAGATCAGACTGTTCCTGTGGTCAGACTGCATCTGTGGGAGCAGTCTGATCTGGGCATACACTGTTTACCTCTATACTTATGTTAATCATAAACAATTACATAGTCATTTTGCTGGCATTTTATGGTTTAAATGATAATATTAGCCACGTAATAAGATTTCCAACAATGTGGTATGTCCGACCAGCAAAGGCTCTGATCAGTATGAGCATCTGCCCGGCCTGATAAGATCATTTGCTAGTCGCTTTGATATTCAATGACAGTTATGCTACTGACTGAACAGCATTTGGAGTTTGTAAGCTTAAAAGGAGTCTGAGTCTACCCTTGTGTAGGAAATCACATGTCACGGCTCATACGTTTTGTGTCATGGTGCAAGGTGATACTTTTTGCATGCTTGGTAATTTAGCATGCTTTTTGTCGTCTGCTGATGTTTTTTTTCATTTTTCCCCTCAAAATTATGACCGAAAAAAAAGTTGAATGCAGACATAAAGCAACATGAAAAGTAGTCCACACTCTCACTACATAGTTTTTGTGAAAGAAAAGAAATTTCAGTACCTAAACTCTTTTTATGCTGGGAAACTTTGCTATTGTGTCGTCTGCCGATTTCTTTTCTAAAATTAACTTTTTAAATACTTTCAGAAGCAGCTTTAGTATCAAACAATTTGAATTCACATCAGGCAGGATGTAGTGCGTTTACTATATTGGTCTAAACTAGATGCGATAGCACTAGCATGCAAAGGGTGAATGCTGGCCTGAATTGTGTAGGAATCAAAATTACCCCAGTACTTATCAAAAGATTAACCAAAACGAATTTGACCAGCAGTGGATAATTATCTAATAATTATTTGAGATTTAATGAAACTGATAGCCCTATGTGTGTAAAACGGCCATCATAATTGGGTCGCCGTATCAAATGAATACGCATTATCAGTAACCTTTACCTTGAAAGCTTGTCTGTGTTTTGATAAAATTGGCTGTAATAAAAGAATTTCGCTTTGAATTTTAAAACTCGGACCAATATGATTTCCAAACTATGACGTCGGTGTCCAAATAGACAATTGTCGGTTTTCAGTGTTACATGTAATACATGTGGATATATTAAACGTTTAGCCAGGAACCTTTTCCCAAGGCCAGTTAGACTGACAGTCCGTGTAAATTTAAGAGGAATTATTTTAGTCTGGTTCCATCCCCTAGATCTACTTATCAACAGGGCACCAGATTATAATTATTTGTGTAAGTCTTCTTTACCCGATAGTAATTACAAACAAAAAATAAATAGATCTAAATAATAATAATAAGATATAACTTCTAATAAAAAAACAGATTGTATAATAAAAATGCATTTCGATTCGACCGTCAAAGACACATTTCCCATGAAATGATTCTGTGTATAGCCCTGAAACTGTGTAACTTTCGACTGTAACTACTAGTGTAAGTCTTATTTAGGCGATTACAATAATAGAGACATATGAATGGTTTAGGGACGATTTGATCGGGTCTCAAAAACCCAAAACACTTTTTGTTGGGCACGCTCATAACCCCCAACCGCACCCCACCCCTACTTACTAGTGAAAATCTTGAATCCGCATGTGCATTAACTATTTGTCCGCTGATAAAATTTTCGTCGAGGATGGTACCCCCACTGACTAAAAATTCTTGAATCTGCGTGTGCATTAACTCTTTGCCGCGTATTACCTTTGCGTTTATACATGCCTCCTCTCCACACCTGAGGACAATTCCTAGATTCAGAACTCTTTGTCCGCGGATAACCTTTAAATTTGGCATGGACCCAACCCCCACTGACTGGCGAAAATTCCTGGACACACATGTGCATTAACTCTTTGTCCGCTCTGCATGGATCCCACTCTGATGAAAATTCCTTGATCCGCATGTGCATTAACTTTTTGTACGAGTATAATTTGACATTGGACATGGACCCCACCCCCACTGACGAAAGTATCTGGATCCTCATGTGCATTAACTCTTTGTACGAGGATAATTTTAACATTGGACATGGACCCCACCCCCACTGACGAAAGTATCTGGATCCTCATGTGCATTAAACATGTAACTCTTCGTACGAGGATAATTTTAACATTGGACATGGACCCCACCCCCACTGACCTAAGTATCTGGATCCTCATGTGCATGAACCCTTTGTACGTGGATAATTTTTGCGTTGGGCATGTACCCCACCCCACTGTCGAAAATCCCTGGATCCGCATGTGCATTAACTCTTTGTCCACAGATAATTTTTGCATTAGGCATGGACCCCACCCTCACTGGCGAAACTTTCTGATCCACATGCGCATTATTTTTTTGTCAGCGGATAACCTTTGCGTTGGTCATGGACACCCCCACCCCACTGACAGCGTGGCAATTCAAAGATCTACATGTGCATTAGCTTAACACCTTGTACGCGGATAACCTTTGCAAACAGTTTGTACCCTGATCTTGATTCGAATTGTTTGATACTCTGATGGAACTCCTGTCGAAATCTTTATTGGATACTATTTCTACAGCCATCTTACTGTAGGCTCTAGCAAGTACATGTGCACCAATGTTGACGTAGCCAAGGGTCGAAATATTTGTTTCAGACTTCATCTATATCAACACTTACTGTATGGGAGCAGCGAATGCTCTGCAAGTGTGCACTCATGCTGATGTAGCCAAAGGTCTAAATATTTGTTTAAGGCTTCCTCTACATCAATACTTACTATATGGGAGCAGCGAATGCTCTGATAAGTGTGATGTTGTTGATGATGTTTATGCTGACGTAGTCAAGGGTCTTCATCTTTGTTTGATACTATATCTACAGCCATACCTACTTTATGATATCAGCGAAGGCTCAGCGAGTCTGCGCATGCGCACACTCGCCTGAGCCTTCGCTGCTCGACAAAACGATATAAAATAGTAGAACCTCGTGTGCTGGCTGACCCATGATAAAGGGATAAGCACTTGAAGATCACAAGAAGGGTTAAATACGATATGTAAGTATCGTATTTGCTTTCAGAGTTACTTTATACATGTAACACGTTCCAGCTTCAAGTAAAGCGAAAGCAGTAGTATAGTCCCTTCTGATCATAGTCTTAGTGTTCCGCATGAAGAAACATTGGTCCCTAGCGCTTGGTTTTCCACAAAGCGCCCATTGAAAACTCCTATCAGACTGCGCGGATGTGCAGGCTGATCTGAGTCTTCAATGGCCGCACATTACAACCTCTCTCTTTTGGTCGACACAAGCTAAACTAGTTGACATTGTTGGTGTGGCGTTTCCTGTCAGCGTAAAGTTACAGTTTCAAGTTCAGAACCTTCTTCCTTTCGGTTTCAAACTTCAATAACTACCAAATTTGATATGAGTCTACATGTTCTACATAAGGTTGTGATTCACGACATTTCGTATCTGCACTTGTATATCCCGATGAGATCGTCGCTTTAGAAGCTCATGGCCTTGTGCATAGGGGAAAGGTCTTCCTAGGTTTGAACCAGTACTAAGCTAGGATTATTTTTCTTGCTCAAGGACACAACGCATTGACGCCAGTGAGGCTCGAACCCGCAGCCCCTCGGTCTCGAGTCAAGCACTCTACCACTGAGTCACTGCACTATCCCTTGTGCGTAGTAGGAGTTGCATGGGATAAAGGCGGTAGAAACCGACAACATCCCTTGCGCGGTTCTTAAGTTGTCTATACAACATGGGAATCTGGGGACAAAGTCAGAAATTCCACTCTGTGCAAGATTTAGAATGCACGATTGTACTGATTGTCACTTTGTGCTGACCATACTATCAGTGAAACCTGTCTTAAGCGGCCACTCAAAATTCACACCCAAAATTGGTTTTCAATACCGATTATCGCTGAATGCATGTCAAAAGTATTGCAGATTGCTTTTAGAGGAGTATCCTGCTATGCTTTCGACCTTCATTAAACTACCATTTGTCATTCAGATCTTTGTTTAGTCCATTTTAAGTGGCCTCTTAATACAGGTTCTACTGTATAGACTGAAAACTACTTAAAACTTGTCACATTGACCGCTGCAAGAGAATCGTCGCTACAAAAGTATCTGGCTGGACAGGGGTCCTAGTATTTGCCCCACTGACATTCGATAAAAGTATGACTCCATCCTGATTGTACAAAGCGCCCTCCCAGCCTCGATCCCACTCCTTGGTCACAGGGGTCTACGAACAGCATCACACTGGGTAGGGGCAATCGAAAACGCTTTCAACAATCGATGATTGCGGACCAAAACACTAGAAACAGTATTTTTGATTTGCCATTTGTCGCCCGGTTGGCGACAAATGGCAATCGAAAACTTGTTTCTAGCTATTTTTGATCTACGTTCATCGATAGTATTAACGTTTTTGATTGCCACCTAAATGTACCCGTTGTGAGCATAAGCTCTGGTGAAGCATTGTTCATTGGTTGGTGCATTCTAGCATTAACTCTTCGTTTACTGAAGACTCCTAAAAACAGTGAAGATTCAGGTGAAGTGTTACAATACGCGGCATTTCACCGGGGCCTGCGCCGTCGTAGACCTATTATATGTAATATAGGTTAACAACCTCTAGATAAAAAATACATCGCAATTAAGATAATCCGACCTGTTTTTTACTTGATGTTTTCCTTTAGGTCCCAGTCAACAGTTTTTCAGATAGATCTAGATATATAAAACACATCGCAATTTAGATAATCCCACTGATTTTGTTTGATTCTATTCTTTACGTCCCAGTCAGCAATTTTTCAAAAATGTCGGGACGGGTCTTCCTGTATTAAACCAGTAATAAGCAAGGATCACTGTGTCTTGTTAAAGCACACAATGCAGTGACGCCAGTTAGGCTCGAACCTGCAACCTCATCATTTCAATCTTTGAGGGGTATAGAATTACACTTAAAACATTCATACAAAATATGATACGAAAACGTGACAATCCGAGCTTTAGAAATTCCGAAAATGGTAATCAAACACCTCAGTCTCCCCAATCCCTGTCTGCCATATGTATCAATTTCTAGACGCATCTTCATTTCAAATTTAAAACAACAATAACCAGGCTGGACTATTCAGAAGCTCTTAAAGAAGGTGTCTACCTTGACAAAAGGCAGAATTAAATTGATGAAAGCAGAATTTGGTTGATTAGCAGGTAAGTTTTAATCCTTTATCTACTACTGACTCCTAAATGCGTACTTTGGCAAAGGTGAAGACCCAGTTGAAATGCAGCATTTGCTGCATTTCATCAGGGTCTACAATGTATGCTGAGGCAAAAAAGACCTTCAGAAAAAGAAATACAATTTTATTTGAAAATTATAATATGTGACTCCTCGATATATACAATGGACTATCCTTAAGTTATTAATCAAACCGTAAGGAAGAGTCTAAAAAGAACATAAAGGGGTTAAATTATACAATGTGGATGCAACGCTTCACTTAGAATAACAAGTAAGTTTGTAAAAAAGGAGTGAAAGTTAGTTTCAATAAGGAATCTTCTATAAAGTACTGAAAAATAATTTGAAAAATTTCGAACTTTTTTGCCTGAATGTCGCTGCTTAAGCAAATAGTAGATTTGTTTTAAACATCATTTTATCATTATTTAGTACCAGGCCTTCATGGTAACAAAAACGAAAACAACAGTAAAACTTAATTGATTGAACACCGATAGCTCATTTCCCTTGGTAACTATGAAATCCCTGTTGAGACCCTAGAAAATTATTTCAATCCTTCCTTCCATTTATCCACTTATTGTCTCATGCCTTTATGAATAAAGCGAGGGGACTTAGTACATGTATTTAGCCTCCCGTCCCTTTGTCCCACTAAAGTACAATTTCATTCAGATCATAATACTAAAAATGAAGCAAATGCAACAGTGTAGATCCAGATACTTCATAACAAGACGTCTCTCTGGGCCTGTATTGTTTGTAATACTTGAACATTTGAATAAATTGTAAACCAATTATTGACTTTTAAGTGAGGTCATTTAATTCTTCGGGCGAAGGTTCAACTTGAACGAACAGCAAAGGTTCGGGTGAGATGACACAGCGCGGTCAGGCCTGAACCATTGCTGTTAGTAACAGTTGCATTCCATACCTCTCAGTTAAAAATTCCCAGAATACACAGATTTAAACAAATCTCTTCACACCGAGCTGATCGGGACCAGTAAGAACCAGAACTGACTAAAGGTAAAGCTATTTCAACAGCAAACAGCAATGGGACTGATCAGACTGCGCAGATAATTTATTATGCGCATATGTTGTTCTGAAAAGTCATGCTTAACAGTAGCATCTGGGCAGTGAAGACAAAAAACTGCGATGAGCATGTAATATATGCACAGACTGACCCGCTCTATTAATGTTCGCTGTTCGCGTATGGTTCCATGAAATCATGCAGTCGTTTTATGATGTGGTCGTCTTATTGACACAGCGGGAACTCAGTGGGAGTTCGCTCATCTGTGTTAAAAGTGTGAAAATAGCTGATAAGGATTTGGCCTAAAGCGATTGCTCTCATGAATTTTTGTGCTTTTTTTCTGTCTTCGTTATATAATCCTGTATTATGTTTTTTAACGTGAAGCGAAGACGCTGATCAGACCTTTTAGTCAAAACTCAATGTTTTTTACCTCGGATTTTACAGATGTCAGCTGATTTTATTTTGGAAAAAAAAATGTACAGGGTGGATCCAGATAAGGACCCAGCCCACACCATATCGGGTCCACATTACTGAAAATTCGTTATCTGAGTATTTTTGAAAAATCAAGCTAGAGTAATTATCCGCTTACCCACTCTCAGTTTTTCAACCTAAACATGCAAATGCTGTGGGCACATGTACTCAAAGAATGGTCTCAACGAGACGGTTCTTTTGAGCGCCCAGAGCAAATGCTAAAATGATGGATAAGAAAATATTCACAATATTATTTCTTATCTAGACCTATACCGAGAGAGACCCAAATCAAGCTGCGCATGTACAATACTGATACGGGTAACCATGAAAAAACATCGCATTAAAAAGTCTAGAGGAAACTGAAAAAAAAAATGACCAGACCAAATAAGCACATTTGGCCAAACAAAATGGTCCTGTTAAAACCTTTTTTGGCCTTAAAAGTGGTCATGTCCGGACCGACCATACCGCCTCTGGCGGCCTTGTTTGGTGAAGCTGTGTTATTTCTAAATCACTGCGGATGCGCAGGCTGGTCTGCGCCTTTGTTGTTCGCAAAACCTCGCACGTCGTGGCCCATATTATGTTTTCTGAACTATATTAAGAAATTCAGTTCTCAAGTGCACATGTGCTGTTTTAAGACTCAATTCAGAACACAAGAATAGTGGACAAACATGTTTTACATTTGGAAATGAAAAACCTTTTTCTTGATGCATACTCCAATTTGAACTAGTTATGTAACATAAATGAAAAATCTATCCAACAATTCAGGTAACATATTGAGATGGTATAATTGGGTACCCTCTTAGACGAGGGACGTATATTGAATATACGTCCGTGCTTAGACCTCTTTCGTCAGCACCAATACTATACAGCAATATTATCAATGCCAGACAAATACCATGGATACAATCGATTTCGCCGATATAGTCGCCGCGGTGTAAGGGGGACAATTGACTTATCGATTATCTAGGTGATCAAGAACCACAACCTACCTGTTAAGTCGGGCCATAGTTCTATTTGAACATATTCAAAAAATGGCTTGTTTGAAATATATGTATGTTTGGCAAACGCCACCTTGCCCCCCCTCCCCACCCAGCCCCTAGGATCCGCGCATGCCTCAAACAACCGAGAATGGACCGGATTCTGGAGCCTAATGAGCCAGCACATGTGAGTTATTTATGTATGCGCGTACGAAAATCTCCCACATTGTGGGCTAACAATATTGCAGTTAATCGGTATACGTTAGAACTCTTAGTTTGGATCAACTCGTGTAATCGTCATTTTAATTTGCTGCTTCACTATTTCGACTTCTTAACTGTATTTTCACAATAATTAAGACTATCAAGTTCTTATATGAAAAAACTTAAGCACTCGTCTGCCATCCAATAACGGAGTCACGAAAGCAGCGCATGTTTTTGTGATATTATCGTTCCCAAATTTAGATACAAAAAATAATATAAATTAAATATAATCAAATTTTTACAGCATAATATATAGATATTATCAACGTTTCTGCACCAAGCACTCTTTATCATACCCTTAACTATTTCTTCGCGACGACAGGCGTGGATGGATACATAGGCTAATGTGGGTGTTCATTGATCGCATATGCCCAAAAGCTTGTCACGTCTCATGATGTTTTGTAAATGCATTGCCATAATTTTAACACAAGGTTAGCTTTTAAAAAAGCTTAGAACCATCGCATGGCGTTTTACAGTTATTTAAGAAGAACTTTTATAGGGTTTTATTGTTGCATTTGCTGAATCCACTCTTTTCAGTGTTTCATGGGCTTCAAGCTCTGAGTATTTTTTTTTTGTTTTAGTTAACGATTTGTACATAGGTGATCCATTGGAAGCAAATAAAAGACAGGAAATATGCATATTCCAGTACGATTCTGCTCATGAACACACAGAATAATTGTAGAGTTAACCCCCTCCCCAGCAGTATATATAAGGGCATTCAACCGTATTCCTCAATCGAAGTCAATGCACATAATGCCTAGGGGGCATATTGAAACTGACCCATCTACATCTAGGTTTTTCGTCACATTTAGTCTAGAATATCCCAAGAGCCCATGTTTGATCGGGATTCTCGCTCAGTGGTAAGGTCTCTAATACCTGTAGGCCTTTTCGCTTTTAGAAGCAATCCAGTATCCAAGTATATCAACATCGCTCACGCAATGATGGAATTTTGGAAGTAACTTGGTCGACGGGGAGTCTGAGAAAGAACTGTAACAGAAAGACACTGCTGTTGGGGAGTTTACATCTGATCCATTTCCGCAACTTGCTAATGGAACAGGCCCGAATCGAACACGAGCCCAATTAGTCTGGTTCCCTCCCCTAGATCTACCTATCAAGGGTCAGGTATAGGCTAATCCAGACGGTCAGAATCATGACCGTCAACTAGAATCATAGGATAGGTGTGATCTAGGGGAAGTAACTCTGAACAGTGAAAAAATGGCCCGGATGATCGAGCATGTAATTCATGAGAGTTTCAGATACAATAAAATCAACCAAATTTGAGGCAGGAATGAAGTATCTTAATGTGTATTTGTATTTTCGCAAACCTCGCGTTACTTTTGTGATTAAATTTAACAAAATATCGTAACAATCAAATATTTTGCAACCCACGCTAAACTTGAAACGTAACAGACCACCTCATTGGTCAATCAATAAACTAATCACAGCCAATGATAGAATAGGGGATACTTGTTGTCGAATTGAGACGATAACAGGGCACCAGTTTAGCGCCCAATGGAAGTTTACTAACTTATATCACCAGCGCCGACGCGCTGGTGAATTAAAGAATGCAATCATTTTCAAGTGGGAGGCGAATAACAGTATGACAGACAGACTCGAGCAGGCATATAGTCCTCACTTTCATGCACAGTTTGCTGATCAACTGTGTGCAGCTAACAGCAGATGACGCAGAGCAGACTATGGGCGTCTCAATCTATTTTGGTTTTTAGTCACGTTGGCAATGTACATGTACAGTATTTAATGCTATGTAGCGCTTGCATTACGAGTTCGGTAGATTGTTTTATTTGTAGCTTTATTCATATATATCAAAAACATTATAATTATAGACACATGAACACACAGGATTTTGTTTCTAAACTGTTTTTTTAACCAAATGAGTTCTAAGGCAAGAATACTTTTTTTAAAAACGATTTACGGCATATCATTGAAATAAGAAAGGTCGATGTGACAAAATAAAAATGAATTAAAAAACAACAAGCAGTCGATCAAATTAAGGTAGCACAGGTAACATTTACTAAATACACAGAGTCGTCTGTTGATGCCCAATCAGATCGGTCTCATTCTGCCCAGTTAGATCGGATTTCGCTTTCTGCTAGAATTCAGAACCCATGTTACATAATCACAGACAGCCAACACTTTGATGAGACATTTTTGTTGTTCATGATGGTGGACTTCTTGCTGGGCACAAGCAATTTGCATTTGATTGGTTTTCTTACTAGCAGCTTTTTTACCCTTATCCTGCTAAAATTTGTTTACACATTCAGTCATCTGCTTAATACACCTGCTGAATAATATCATGGAAGCAAGCAGTTATGAACCCTGATCAGCCTATCCCCAAGCAGCTGAACATGTGGTCATAGTGTTTGCCATATAGACCACCAAAAATAAATAGCAAGAAGGCAGGAAAGATTTAAACCATTTTATATTCGCTACTCTGGGACCGATAGGGTGGTTAGGTTCGAGTCGTTTGAGACCGAATATCATAAAAGTAAGTAAGGGTGCAAAGATCATGAATCGAAGTCTGAGTCTGGCTCATGCAGAATACGGGTGAAAAGTACAATAAAAGTGTATACTTGTATGAGACTTGCCCTAGTCTAGGCAGCTGTCAGTCACTGGCATAATTACACTTCCAGCGATTGTGTTCCGGTTACACGACCATAATTGATGACTGGTACTTTAAATATCAAAGCATAACTATTTCCAGCAACGTTTCTATGGCAATTCCTGGATACTAAAGCATAAAACTCCATATGCAAACGCTTGCTAGTAGCAACACAGCTCTGTGTAACTTGTGGGTCTTTTGACAGCATCATTGAAAGGTAGTAATAAAACGCGTCGGTGTTAAAAAGGTGTTCTGGTGATCCAATGGGGGAATTAAGCATTACATTAATTATACACGCAGGTATAAATATATGAAGTAAACAGGGTATACATTGTATGTTTTGTTTCTGTCCTAAACTATAAACTTTGGGCACTTGTTAGAGTGTGCCAAGCGAAGAATCAGATCAGCGTGTGCTTCAACTTAGACTGAAGAGAGCATTCGCTGTACGCTTATTATGCCGTCCAGGATACATATTTAACAATATTTAATTCGAGTCATTTTAATCCATAAAGTTACAACCTCCACTTTTTATAGAAAAAACATTAGGCTATCATGTAGAGGGGTCAATATAATTTTACCCTCGGGCTGCATGCGCGGATCCAGGAATTTTCGTCAGGGGGGGGGGGGGGGTCCAGTACAGTCTGATAAAAAAGCTCTGACAACGTTTTTTTTCTTAGTCCTCAGCTTATTTTACAGAAGTCAAATGGTCAATTTCAAAGAAATCTATCATTTTTCAAGGTTCCAGAGGGGGTCCAATATTTTCCGGGGGGGGGGGGGTCCAACTTTTCCCAGGGGGGGGGGTCCAATTGCTTATATCCTATAGAAACCGATATAACTTGTGATTTTCCAGGGGGGTCCGGAGCCCCTGTCCCCCCCCCCTCTGGATCCGCACTTGGGCTGCTTTTAGATTACATGGCTTTATAAGTGTTTGCATTTCTGATTCACGGCTAAAACGTAGAGCAATAAGTATGAAAATATGCGATGCTGAGAGTTATAAACAGGTTGAAAAAACAAATCAATGGCCACATATAATTATGATTGTCAAGGACGAATCTTGATGTGTCTAGTATTGTTCCGTGGCGTGGCACATACATGTATGCTTCGGTCCTGCAGTATTAGAAATAGTCTATGAATTACATGGCTTTGTTTATTTTGGAAAACGCATGCGCTTTCGGTGTTTCGCAGAGGGCACCAGCCGAGGCTCAGGTGAGCCTGCTTTTTGCGACAAAAAAAACAACGTCGGGTTCTGATTTACATCAAAGTTGTTTGACATTTTGTGAAGAATCTCAAGAAGACAAAATTATTATATTTTTGTTCGTACCACATAGATGAACATCAAAGGCTCTGACGAGCCGCACATATGCCCAGTCTCTCCAGATCTTTCAGAAAATACCTGTATGATCGGATCAAAACAGCATCTGCAGCCCCGCTATTACTAGTTGCGCACCTCGAACATGTCGGCTTTCGTGGTATGGTTCATATTTGTACCATATTCAGCACACGCACGCACGCGCAGGCAACTATCTCGTCTACTTTTGCAGCGAAAGAGTGTTAATACTTAGTATTCTTGGTTTGATGAAACTTCATGTGGATATAATTCATGCATTGTCTTTAAAAATGATGTGGATTTTGCTTGTTTGTGCTGTTGCTTGGCTGGGTTGAACGAGGACTAAGCAGTTACAATTAATGCCTTGACCAAAAACAACATGGAACAGAACATAAAATTTATTTCGACTTAAGCATTACTAGCTCATCGTCACAATACATAATATACAAACATATATTTACGCATGCATTTAGTTTTATTAATTACACATGTGTAGTTCGAGAATGAAACTATTTCAGGCTAATTCATCCATATTCTGCTGTAGACCCATGCCAGTACATCCTAGAGGGTTAATGTATACAGTTCAATCGCAACATAGCCATCTGCATATTTTCCGTATGTCACATAAGAGCACAAAATCAGGCCTTAAACCGACATCGGACCAGGTTCTGCACCCTTCGCATCTCGCCAAAAATGTCTTTTTGAACGCACATTGAAAAGATGTGAACTCCCAGTCCCGCCGGCTCTCTGTATATGTCGACATTCTTGAAATGATTATCCCCACGCTTTTTTTAAAAAGCGTCGGGGATATTGCAATCGCCTCCGTCCGTCCGTCCGTCTGTCCGTCCGTCTGTCCGTCCGTCCGTCACGCTATTTTCTCCTAAACCATTGGACGAAATCCAACCAAATTTGGTGTTTGAGTTGCTCACATGAATAGGGTGTGCAACGGCACATTTCTTTTTGGCCCCGCCCCCTGGGGCCCTGGGGAGGGGCCAAAAGGTCAAATATCATTAAATATCATTAAATTTCAATTTTAAAGTCAATTTCAAAGATTTTTTAACCAAACTTTGTGTGTCTTCTCACACATGAAAGATATAAAACATATCAGACGGGATTTTCATTTGGTCGCCTGGGTCATGCCCCAGGGGTCGGACTTAGGGGTACCGTGGGGGGTTTGGGGGTCAATTTTTTTTTTTTCAAAATTCAACCAAATTTGGTGTGTGAGCTACTTACATGAATGGCACATGCACCGGCGCCATTTTTTGGGTCCCCACCCCCTGGGGCCTTGGGGAGGGGCCAAAAGGTCAAATATCATTAAATCTGAATTACAAAGTCGATTTCAAAGGTTTTTAAACAAAACTTTGTGTATCTTCTCACAAATGAAATATATATAACATATCAGGCGGGATTTTCATTCGGCCGCCTGGGTCAAGCCCAGGGGTGGGACTTGGGGGTACCGTGGGGGGTTGGGGGTAAATTTTTTTTTTCCGAAATTCAACCAGATTTTGGGTGTGAGTTACTCACATGAATGGCACATGCACCGGCACAATTTTTTGGGTCCCCGCCCCCTGGGGCCTTTGGGAGGGGTCAAAAATTAAATTTTCTGAACATGGTCATGTGGCATATCAAATTAAAGGGGATGAGCAGTAGACCATGATACACTAAACAATTTTAACCTACGATAAAACTGGTGACCTTGGGATGGGGTCAAAGGGTCAATTACCATTAGATTTCTTTGAGAGCGTGGGGATTTGCGATGGCGCGCCATCGAATGTGTTCTAGTTTCATTTGTTTAGGGGCATCTGTGAACAGTATAGACTCCAACCAGACACTGCATGGTCACCAAACAAACCTCGTGAACAACAATATAGAATGATCCCACGCTGGGTCGTTCCAGTTTTGTCCGCTGTCAAATGATTTGGGTCCAAATCGGTCGGATGTCTCTCGTGTGTGACCTGGGTCCAAAGTGTTTGCTTGTGTCAAGTCCCCACCAACGAGGGCCAGCATAAATCAAAGTGAAAGAGCATACATGTAGATGCATCATATGCGTCAAGCCTGTCCAATATGGAATTCTAACACAGGGCAAAAAGTGCCTTAAAGGTGCCTTAAATATGCTTTTTAAGCATTTTTCCGCTGCTTAATTGTACACATAAGGCACTATTACGGTATATTTACGCATGCTTTATATTGCTTATAGATGTCTTTTTGCCCTGTGTTAGAATTCCATATTGGAAATGTTCTGAGCGAATGTAAGCAAAATCATCTGGCATTCCGTAATATTGGATGATTTTTTTATCAAGATTAAAAAAATAAATGCTCGTTTCCTTTTAACTCCAGACCGAGCACAGATAAAAGCGTTTTTGACCATCTCTAGATCCAAAACGTTTCTGGAGGAGATTAATCCACATGACGACGAAGCAAACAAAAGAAAAGGCAGAGGCATGCAAACATACACAGATGATACAAATGCTCAAAGCGAAAAGCAAATAATTAGCGCCATGCTTATCAGCTTATTGGTCCATTTTGCCCCCGTTTTAAAATGATTTAATGTAACGAAACGCATTCTTTTTATAAGCGTATTTATGCTTTTATTTCGATGCTTAAAGCTGATCAAAATGCTTAAAACATATTAGTAAAACGCGACTAATACGTTTATTTGCTTATTAGCGTATTAGTGCTTTATCAGATGCTTAAAAATGATAAATATGCTTAAAGTTGAGTGCCAGAAAGCAAATGATAAGCATATTGCTTATTAGCGTAAACGCGCTTTATCAGCAATTTTAAGCGTCTGCTCGTTTCCTTTTAACTCATATTGTCAAGCATTTGACAGAAGGTTTGTCAGCTGTTCTTAAATGCAAATGAATTACTTTAAACTGTATTTTAGGTAAACTAAGTGCACGAACAATGATTTTAAAGGTAACTTTCTCTCCACCTTTAACCTTGTTTTGGTTTTCCTTGTGATTTACAGACCATAAGCTGCACATTTCTCTATTCCATAAAAACTGCATTGGAAAACTTGATTTCCAAACCGTTCAATTTTGAATGAAACTGAGGTACTTAATTGTGGATACCTGCCTCTCAGTCATACAGATAAAGCAAATTGTTTTCCACATTTGGATTGGCTTAAAAGATAAAAATGGCGATGGAGTTTTCCACTTTCAGTTTAGGGGGCTATAAAGCTAGATTAAAGACAAATCAAGTTAATTTGTAAATTAGCATGTGCTACACTGTAAGGTGGGTGTATCATACGAGCCCAGTCTTTTTCATTTGTTTTTTTTGCAAACAAATCTGGCTTGCTGAGCAAAAGGTCATTTATAGTATCAAGTTTGATAAAAACATATCCTATTCCGAGCTGTTTGTTGTACATGTTTCAAAAATGCTTTGTTTTGTCTTTTTAGTACATAAATTACTTGGACGTAACTTATTTGGAGCTTACAGTCTTCTTGACCCACCACAGCTGGCAGTTTGCATTAAAATACTTTACAACAGTACGAAATCTGATTTGTCATCTTACTGGTTTGGAGCTCTTTCTGGTCTGGAGCTCTGGTTACTACAGTCCCTGTTTAGATTTCCGCCACTGCAAAATAATTATACCACCTATAGCAGAGCAAATATCTCATTTGCATTTTTGGTAAGTAATGCATTTAACTGCGGGGCTTTTACAGGGATTCAGTTTAGTATTGGCTGCAAAACCATGCGAGCATCATCTGAAAATGTATCCAAGTGTCAGAGACCATGCAGCCAAGGTCGCACAATTTGTCAAAAAGAGTTCTCTGGTTATTAGCATTTATTCTCAACCATAATGCAAAAAACATTGTTGATCCTGATCATCTGGCTTCGCCAAAGTCCAAAGTGCCCTTTTTCCAGAACTGGCACTTTAAAAAGAATAAATGACAATCTTTATAGTGTGCACAAAATTGAAAGTTAATTATCATCATATTACTATCATTTAGACACGAAGTATATCTTTTAAAATGGTAATTTAACGGATCTAGACTTGCACACAGCTTTCATCAATTGTTCACAATTTTAATGAAGCTGAGGCATAGACCGATGCTTCTTGATTGTCTGGATAAGCACAGAGATGTATTCAAAGGCAAATTTTCTCTATTGCCTCACTTAAAGATAGATTGGAAGAATATAATTTGGGTTTGGATACATTTAGTCAGATTTGGGGCTTCCTTTTTGATTGTAATGGTTTTTCAAGATATGTTTTTAATTTTGAAAAAAAAAAAAAAACACTTAGAATTCATATTCTGTTCTGAGCAAAATGAAATCACAAATAATTGGAATTTCTTAATATTGGATATTTTATCAAGATTAGAAAAGCATGTTGTTCCCTTTTAACATAGAGAAGTAAATATAGCTGTTGAGCATTTGACAGAAGGTTGCGCATTGCTATATTCTCTAGACACTGCATCCACAAACTTGTTTTTCAAGCAGTTCAATATTGACAGAAACTGAGGTACTTCACTATCAGTCATACAGATAAAGCAAATTGTTTTTCCACATTTGGGTTGGCTTAAAAGATGAAAATGGCTATGGAGCTATTCACTTTCAGTTTAGGGGACTAATAGCTGGATAAAAGACACATCGAGTGAATTTCTAAATAAACATGTGCTCACGTTAAGGTGGGTGTATTATACAGGTCCTGCCTTTTTTTCTTTTCTCATTTTTGCACCAAGAACTGGCTGGCTGAGCAAAAGGCCATTTAGAGTATCAAGATGATAGTTACATATCCTCTTCCGAGCTGTATGTTGCACATGTTTCAAAAATGCTTTGTTTTGTCTTTTTAGGACGTAAATTACTTGGATGTAGCTTACTTGGAACTCACAGTCTTCTTGACCCGACACTGCTGGCAGTTTGCATCAAAATATTAATTGAGAGTACGACATATGATTTGTCATATGACTGGTTTGGAGATCTTTCTGGTCTGGAGCTCTAGCTACTACAGTCCCTGTTTAGATATCAATCACTGCTTAAATATACAATACCACTAAGAGCAGAGCAAATCCCTCATTTACATTTTTTGGTAAGTTATGCATTTTGCTGCTGGCCTTTTTACAGGGATTCAGTTTAGTTTTGGCTGTCGGGCCATGTAAATATCATCTAAAAATCTATCCAGGTGTCAGAGACTATGCCACCAAGGTAGCTCAATTTGTTAAAAAGATTTCTCTGGTTATTAGCATTTATTCACAATCATAATGCAAAAAAACACTGTTGATCCTGATCATATGGCTTCTCCAAAGCCAGCTTATCTTGAACTATAATGTTTACAGAACATGATATAACCATATTCAACGTGATAAGGGGTTAAAAAATTACATGTCATTAAATGATCCAATTCCCATGCGGCAGTTCATTTTCCTATCTAGCAACCTTCCAAACCTTGTAATAGAAAAAATTGGACAAAATGTTCGCAGTAACAGATCAATTGAACTGAATCCCTGGTGATAAACTTGTTCCTGTGAAAACAATGTCTTGAAGTAATACTTCAAAAATGTATACAAACATCAGTCTCAGGTTGATCATGGTCTTTATAACTAATTGTTAACTGCTTGTCTGAGCCTTTATGAATGCATGTACGTATGTTTTATGTTTTTATGTTGTTTTGAAAGAAAGGTGCGGATGAGATGTAGCTAATTGTAATCAAGACCCACTTTCCTGTTGGTTACCATTATCTGCATTGTTACTCTAATATAGGGCTCTGACTTCCATGGGTTAGTCTACAGTTTGTGATTGTGGTATTACCTGATCATACTCACTATTTTTGAACTATAATCTAATTGAGAGTTTTATCAGATTTAAACAGATTTAGACTGGCACCCATCTGTCACCAAATGTTTACAATTTTGACTGAAGCGGAGGCCAAAGTTTGTTGAAGGTCAGGGTAAGCACAGAGATGCATTGTTAATCAAATTTTCTCTATTATTAACTTAAATGATGGAATGGAAGAAATAACTTGTGTTTGGATACATTAAGTCATATTTGGGGGTTCCTTAAGGTTGCAGTCCATAGTTTCGCAGGAATGTCCCTGGGAAAATTTTAAATATAATTGGGTAGGGCTGTATGTCAGTCTGTAAAATAATCGTTCAAAATTTAATGAAGAAACGTTGGCTTGTACCTGGCCGATTCTTAGCCAGAAGTGAGAAAAATGCATTTGATCAGTGTCGCTTGACCTTACTATATTTGCTTGAAGGAAAGTACAAAACTCTTGAATTTGACTGATTGTCCATTTCCGCCTTGTTGTTATTGTTGCATAATGGTAGCAGAGGAGTGCTAAAAATCAAAACGGAACACTGATGTTAATTGCTGATAAACTTATTTCCCTGAAGTGTGTCTGCAGTCAAATTGTCTGATTTAATGAATTTTTTCTGCTTTTTGGGAGGGATAAACTTGTAAAAAGATGTCTTTTGGGCTTAAATTAGGCCATTTTCCTAAAATGTGGGGCTTTGTTTACATGAATGAAACAACAAAGTGTGTCCTTATGAATAGCTTTTATTTTCATAAGTGATTGTGATGCATGACTGGAGGAGTGCTTCCAACTTGCTATTGACTATTCAAATACCATTGCATTGAAAATAATGGTGCTTCCTTGTTGGACGGTCAGGTAGAGCTTAAAATGAGCAAGAAACTATGTAATGCAACCTTAATGATTGGAATGTTTTTTCACGATATGTTTAATTCTGAAAATAGCACTTAGAATTTCAAATCAGACATGTTCTGAGCAAATGTAAACAGAAATAATGGGCATTGCATAATATTAGATGTTTTTTTTATAAAGATTAAAAAACAATGTTGTTTACCTTTTAACCAAGGGAAATAACTCTACCTATCGAGCATTTGATAGAAGGTTTGTCAGCTGTTCTAAAGTGCTAATGAACTGCTTTAAACTGTATTTTAGGTAAACTAAGTGCATGAAAAATGATTATAAAGGTAACTTTCTAAATCTTTAACCTAATTTGTTTTTTTTTTGTGATTTACAGACCATAAGCTGCACTTTTCTCTATTCTGTAGAAACTGCATTGGAAAACTAGGTTTTCAAGCTGTACAATTTCGACAGAAACGGATGTATTTGACTGTTGATGCCTGCCTCTCAGTTATACAGAAAAAGCAAATTGCTTTTTCCACATTTGGGTTGACTTAAAAGATATAAATGGCTATGGAGTTATCCACTTTCAGTTTAGATGGCTTTTAAGCTAGATTAAAGAAACATCGAGTTAATTTCTAAATCAGCATGTGCTACACTGTAAGGTGGGTTATTATACAGGCCCTGCCTTTTTCATGTTTTATTTTTGCCCCACAAACTGGCTGAGAAAAAGGTCATTTATAGTATCAAGATTGATAATAACATATCCTCTTCCGAGCTGTTTGCTGTACATGTTTCAGAAATGCTTTGTTTTGTCTTTTTATGACGTAAATTACTTGGACGTAACTTACTTGGAGCTTACAGTCTTCTTTATTGACCACAGCTGGCATTTTGTATCAAAATACTATACAACAGTACGGCTTATGATATGACATCTTTCTGGTTTGGAGCTCTGGCTACTACAGTTCCTGTTTAGATTACCACCACTGCTTATAAATCACTGCCACCAAGAACAGAGCAAATACCTCATATGCATTTTGTAGGTAATGCATTTTGCTGTGAGGCTTTTTACAGGGATTCAGTTTAGTGTTGGCTGTTGAACCAAATAGTATCTGTATTGCTAGTCTTATCTAGGGCTCTGACTTTTGAACTATAATCTAATGAAGAGTTTTATCAAAACTTGTGAATGAAAGAAATTCTGACTCTTGAGAAATTCTTATGCCAAAACAGACATTTGGATTACCTCCCTTAGACATTAATATTAGAACCTCTAAGTTTGTCGTATGATACTGAAAATGTTTTAGTTGCAAAACAGAATGGCAATGATAATATGTTAAATGAAAGTAAACCAACATTTGATGGTTTTTAATATATTATCACTTTTTACAGTCCATCTTTGGTAAAAAAGCCTTTCTTTTGTTAGAAAAGTGCCCTTTTTCCAGAAAACTAGCACTTTAAAAAGAATAAATGACATCCTTTAAAGTGCAAACAAGAAATTGAAAGTTTATTATCATCATATTACTATCATTTAGACATCATGTCGTTTAAATGGTAAGTTAACAGATTTAGACTAGCACCAATCTGTCATGAAATGTTCACAATTTTGACAAAGCCGAGGAGGAGGCTGATGTTTGTTAAATAGAGGATCTAACATGAGTGCTCATGTTTTATTGATTTTATTAAACGAGTTGGGGAAAAGAGATAAATTGCGAGGACTGCCAAGCATTTTGTCTCTTTTTTACAACGAGTTTAATAAAATCAATAATACAGGAGCACGAATGTTAGATTCTATTTATCATATGACAAATACTTTGAAATCTCATTTCTGGCGTAAAAACGTTATACTTTTGTCATTATGTACGAAATGTTGTTATGGACGTCATAAAGTTTCCAGTAAATCTATAAACCACTAGTGATTTATCGATTTTATTGCATGGCATTATTTCACTCCCAGACGCGACGTCATAAGATAAGGTTCGGATAAGCACAGAGATGTATTCAAAAGCAAATTGTCTCTATTGCCTCACTAAAAAGACAGATTGGAAGAACATTACTTGTGTTTGGATACATTTAGTCAGATTTGGGGCTTCCTCAATGATTGGAATGGTTTTTCAAGATATGTTTTTAATTTTGAAAATAGTACTTAGAATTTAAATTGAACATGTTTGGAGCAAAATGTAAACACAAAAAATTGTCATTCCTAAATATTGGATGTTTTTTTTCAATATTAAAAAAGGATGTTGTTTTTCTTTTAACCAAGAGAAGTAACTGTAGCTGTTGAGCATTTGACAGAAGGTTGCGCATTGCTATATTCTCTAGACACTGCATCCACAAACTTGTTTTTCAAGCAGTTCAATATTGACTAAAACTGAGGTACTTAACTATCAGTCATACAGATAAAACAAATTGCTTTTTCCACATTTGGAATGGCTTAAAAGATAAAAATGGCTATTGAGTTAATCACTTTCAATTTAGGGGGCAATAAATCTAGATTAAAGACACATCGAATTAATTTGTAAATCAGCATTTGCTACACTGTAAGGTGGGTGTATCATACAGGCCCAGTCTTTTTCATTTCTTTTTTTGCAAACAAAACTGGCTGCCTGAGCAAAAGGTCATTTAGAGTATCAAGTTTGACAAAAACATATCATTTTCCTAGCTGTTTGTTGTACTTATTTCAAAAATGCTTTGTTTTGTCTTTTAAGGACGTAAATTACTTGGACGTAACTTACTTGGAGCTTACAGTCTTCTTGACCCACCACAGCTGGCAGTTTGTATCAAAATACTATACAACAGTACGAAATCTGATTTGTCATCTTACCAGTTTGGAGCTCTTTCTGGTCTGGAGCTCTGGTTACTACAGTCCCTGTTTAGATTTCCGCCAATGCAAAAAAAAATATACCACCTAGAGCAGAGCAAATATCTCATTTGCATTTTTTGGTAAGTAATGCACTTAACTGCGGGGCTTTTACAGGGATTCAGTCTAGTATTGGCTGCAAAACCATGCAAACATCATCTTAAAATCTATTCAGGTGTCAGAGACCATGCAGCCAAGGTCGCACAATTTGTCAAAAAGAGTTCTCTGGTTATTAGCATTTATTCACAACCATAATGCAAAAGTATTGTTGATCCTGATCATCTGGCTTCTCCAAAGTCAGTTTATCTGGATCTACAAAATCTGACAAAATGTCCGCAATAACTGATCAATCAAACTGAATCCCTGGTAATAAACTTGAAATAATGAATTGAAGTAATAAACTTCCTGTGAAACAATGTCTTGAAATTAAAACGTAAACAAACATTAGTCTCAGCATAATCATGGTCTTTATAACTTATTGTTAATTGCTTGTCTGAGCCTTATATAATACATGTACGTATGTTTTTGTTTTTATGTTGTTTTGAAAGAAAGGTGCGGATAAGAGGTAGATAAGTGTAATCAAGACCCACTTTCCTGTTAGGTACCATTATCTGTATGCTATTCTTATCTAGGGCTCTTACTTTTGATCTATAATCTGATAAAGAGTTTTATCGGATTTTAACAGATTTAGACTGGCACCCCACTGTCAACAAATGTTCACAATTTTGACTGAAGCAGAGGCCGAATTTTGTTGACAGTCAGGATAACCAAGGAGATGCATTCTTAAGCAAATTTGGTGATGTTCCTCGTTCTACATCCTATGGAGTCTATATCTCTCAACTCATTCGTTTTGCTAGAGCATCTAGCTATGTTGCTGACTTCAACACTCGCAATAAATTGTTAACTCAGAAGCTTCTTAAACAAGGCTATTGGTATCATAAACTTCGCAAAACATTTTCAAAATTTTATAGACGATACTATGATTTGATTTCTAAATTCCAAGTTGGACTTAAATCTCTCTTGCGCCAAGGACTTTCGGAACCTGATTTCTATGGTGACTTGGTGTATAAGTTGAAGAAGATTGTTGGCTCTAATAATTTTTCAGCGCAGTTCATTAAAATAATTTCCCATTATAAAAAGATTGGCTATAACATTAATGTATTGCAAGAGACTGCATGCTTGGTAGTCAACCCAATCATGGTTGGCAACTTTGCTTTCCTCTTTAATTGCACGCCGGTGGGTCGGACTTCAGACTCTATGATGGTTCCGACTTAAAGACTTATCTATTGATGAGATGGTAGGGGCCTGATGCTTTGGCTGTTTGTCGGGCCCACCGGGGTTTACCTGTTGGATTTCTTTTGCTCCGGTATTCAGTTTAATTTACTGTTGAGTCCTTATCCTTGCTTTATCTCCTTGTTATATCTTGATTTATATGTTTTAGGAGATGATGCATTGATAAGTTAGGGGTCTTTCATGCAAACCAAATATCTATGTGTCTTGATCCACATCTGAATTAAGGGTGAGGTTGGCGCCGTTAAACCGGTTTAAGCCCTCCAGTAAAATATTTTACTGACCGTTCCAAGGCGGTACTTCTTTTGTGGATCTTTTATGTTTTTGTTCTGTCTTGTGTTTGCTATGTTTTGTGCACGTCTGTTTATATGTGCTTTGTGGTCACCTGCTGGGAAAGGGCTGACCTCTTGGCTCTCGTTTGTGGTGTCTTCTGTGAGTTTGTCACTTTCCCATTGGTATCCTGGGTCAGGTGTGGTACTTGATTGTATCGATTCCTGATCTTTGCACCATTACTTACTTTCTCTAAAGCCCCGCTTAACAGATGGATTGGAAGAAAATAACTTGCGTTTGGATACATTTAGTCATATTTAGGGGTTCCTTAAGGTTGCAGTCTACATTTTCGCAGGGATGGCCCTAGTAAAATTTTAAATATAATGGGGTAGGGCTGTTAAATATTTGTTCTAAATTGAATGAAGAAATGATGGCCTGCAGCTGGCAGATTCTTAGCCAGAAGTGACAAAATGCATTTTGTCATTGCACTTGACCTTACTATATTTGCACGAAGGAAAGTACAAAACACTTGGATTTGACTGGTTGTCCATTTTCACCTTGTTGATATTGGTGCATTAAGGTAGCAGAGGAGTGCTGAATTAAACGGATGATTAATGAGTAATTGCTGATAAACTTATTTCTCTGATGTTTGTGTGCAGGCAAATTGTTTTATTTCATGATTTTTTCCGTTTTTGGGAGTGATAAACTTGTAAAAAGATGTCTTTTGGGCTTTAAATAGGCCATTTTTCTAAGGAGTGGGACTTTGTATATATGCTAAAAAGATCAAAATGTGTCCTTATAAATAGCTTTTATTTTCGTAAGTGACTGTGATGCATGTCTGGAGGAGTGTTTGCAACTTGCTACTGACTATCCAAATACCATTGCATTGAAAATAATGGTACTTCCTTATCCGAGGGCCAGGTAGAGCCTTAAATGAGCTAAAAACTGTGTAATGCAGCCTTAATGATTGGAATGTTTTTCACAATATGTTTAATTTTGCAAATAGCACTTAGAATTTCATATTGGACATGTTCTGAGCGAATGTAAGCAAAATCAATTGGCATTCCGTAATATTGGATGATTTTTTTATCAAGATTAAAAAAATTAATGCTCGTTTCCTTTTAACTCATATTGTCAAGCTTTTGACAGAAGGTTTGTCAGCTGTTCATAAATGCAAATGTATTACTTTAAACTGTATTTTAGGTAAACTAAGTAAACGAACAATGATTGTAAAGGTAACTCTCTCCATCTTTAACCTTATTTTGGTTTTCCTTGTGATTTACAGACCATAAGCTGCACATTTCTCTATTCCATAGAAACTGCATTGGAAAACTTGGTTTTCAAGCCGTTCAGTTTTGAATGAAACTGAGGTACTTAATTGTGGATACCTGCCTCTCAGTCATACAGATAAAGCAAATTGTTTTCCACATTTGGATTGGCTTAAAAGATAAAAATGGCAATGGAGTTTTCAACTTTCAGTTTAGGGGGCTATAAAGCGAGATTAAAGACAAATCAAGTTAATTTGTAAATCAGGATGTGCTACACTGTAAGGAGGGTGTATCATACGGGCCCAGTCTTTTTCATTTCTTTCTTGATTGCAAACAAATCTGGCTGGCTTAGCAAAAGGGCATTTGGAGTATCAAGTTTGATAAAAAAACATATCCTATTCCGAGCTGTTTGTTAGATATGTTTCAAAAATGCTTTGTTTTGTCTTTCAGTACGTAAATTACTTGGACGTAACTTATTTGGAGCTTACAGTCTTTTGGACCCACCACACACAGCTGGCAGTTTGCATTCAAATACTATACAACAGTATGAAATCTGATTTGTCATCTTACTGGTTTAGAGCTTTTTCTGGTCTGGAGCTCTGTTAACTACAGTCCCTGTTTAGATTTCCGCCACTGCAAAATAATTATACCACCTATAGCAGAGCAAATATCTCATTTGCATTTTTGGTAAGTAATGCATTTAACTGCGGGGCTTTTACAGGGATTCAGTTTAGTATTGGCTGCAAAACCATGCAAACATCATCTGAAAATCTATCCAGGTGTCAGAGACCATGCAGCCAAGGTCGCACAATTTGTCAAAAAGAGTTCTCTGGTTATTAACATTTATTCTCAACCATAATGCAAAAAAATGTTGATCCTGATCATCTGGCTTCTCCAAAGTCAGTTTATCTGGATCTACAATGTTTACAAAACATGAAATAACCATATATAACATGGTAAGGGGAAAAATAACATGTGATTAAATTTTTCAATTTCCAATACGGCAGTCCATTTCTACTATCTAGCAAACTACCAAATGTCGTGATAGGATTTGGAAAAATCTGACAAAATGTCCGCAATAACTGATCAATCAAACTTAATCCCTGGTAATAAACTTGAAATAATATATTGTAGTAATAAACTTCATGTGAAACAATGTCTTGAAGTTATACTTCAAAAACGTAAACAAACATTAGTCTCAGCATAATCATGGTCTTTATAACTTATTGTTAATTGCTTGTCTGAGCCTTATATAATACATGTACGTATGTTTTGCTTTTGTGTTGTTTTGAAAGAAAGGTAACAGATAAGTTGTAGAAAAGTGTGATTGAGACCCATTTTCCTGTTTGGTACCATTATCTGCATTGTTAGTCTTATCTAGGACTCTGAATTTTGAACTATAATCTAATGAAGAGTTTTATCAAAACTTATGAATGAGAAACATTCTGACTCTGGAGAAATCATTGTGCTCAAATAGACATTTGGATTGCCTCCCTTAGACATTAATATAAGAGCCTCTTAAATTGACGTATGATACTGAAAATGTCTTAGTTGCATCACAGAATGGCGATTATAATATTTTAATGAAATAACCAACAAATGATGGTTTTTAATATATCATCACCCTTTTATAGTCAATCTCTGGTTAAAAGCCTTTCTTTCGTGTGGAAAATGCCCTTTTTCCAGAACTGGCACTTTAAAAAGAATAAATGACAATCTTTATAGTGTGCACAAGAAATTGAAAGTTAATAATTATCATATTACTATAATTTAGACACGAACAATGTCTTTTAAAATGGTAATTTAACAGATTTAGACTTGCATCCAGCTTTCATCAATTGTTCACAAATTTGACTGAAGCTGAGGCCTAGACCGATGCTTTTTGATTGTCTGGATAAGCACAGAGATGTATTCAAAAGCAAATTTTCTCTATTGCCTCGCTAAAAGATAGATTGGAAGAACATAACTTGTGTTTGGATACATTTAGTCAGATTTGGGGCTTCCTTTATGATTGTAATGTATTTTCAAGATATATTTTTAATTTTGAAAATAACACTTAAAATTCAAATTGGACATGTTCTGAGCAAAATGAAATCAGAAATAATTGGCATTCCTTCATATTGGATTTTTTTTATCAAGATAAGAAAACCATGTTGTTTTCCTTTTAACCAAGAGAAGTAACTGTAGCTGTTGAGCATTTGACAGTAGGTTGCGCATTGCAATTGGACATGTTCTGAGAAAAATGTAAACACAAAAAAGGCATTCCTTAATACAGGATGTTTTTTATCAAGATGAAAAAAATGGATGTTGTTTTTCTTTTAACCAAGAGATATATCTGTAGCAATTGAGCATTTGACAGAAGGTGGCACATTGCTTTATTCTGTAGACACTGCATCTGCAAATTTGGTTTTCAAGCAGTTCAATATTGACCGAAACTGAGGTACTTGACTATCAGTCTTACAGATAAAGCAAATTGTTTTCCACATTTGGGTTGGCTTAAAAGATGATAATGGCTATGAAGTAATCCACTTTCAGTTTAGGGGGCTATATAGCGGGATAAAGACACACTGAGTGAATTTCTAAACCAACATGTGCTCACCCTAAGGTGGGTGTATTATACAGGTCCTACCTTTTTTCATTTCTTATTTTTGCAGCAAAACTGGCTGGCTGAACTAGTGGTTATCTAGAGTATCAAGATGATTACCAGTTATCCAGTTTCAGTTTAGGGGGCTATAAAGCTAGATTAAAGACACATCGAGTGAATTTGAAAATCAGCCTGTGCTACACTGTAAGGTGGGTGTATCAAGCAGGCTCTGTCTTTTTCTTTTCTAATTTATGCAATAAAAATTGGCTGGCTGAGCAAAAGGTTATTTAAAGTATCAAGTTTGATGATAACATATCCTTTTCTGAGCTGTTTGTTGTACATGTTATAAAATTGCTTTTTCTGTCTTTTAGTACGTAAATAACTTGGACGTAACTAACTTAAAGCTTACAGTCTTCTTGACCCACCACAGCTGGCAGTTTGCAACAAAATACTATATAACAGTACGCCTTCTATTTCAAATTGGACTGAAACTGAGGTACTTGACTATCAGTCATACAGATAAAGCAAATTGTTTTTCCACATTTGGGTTGGCTTAAAAGATGAAATTGGCTATGGAGTAATCCACTTTCAGTTTAGGGTACTAAAAGCTGGATAAAAGACACATCGAGTGAATTTCTAAACCAACATGTGCTCACCCTAAGGTGGGTGTATTATACAGGTCCTGCCTTTTTTCATTTCTCATTTTTGCACCAAAAACTGGCTGGCTGAGCAAAAGGTCATAGAGAGTATCAAGATGATTACATATCCTCTTCCAAGCTGTGTGTTGCAAATGTTTCAAAATTGCTTTGTTTTGTCTTTTTAGGACGTAAATTACTGGGATGTAGCTTACTTGGAGCTTACAGTCTTCTTGACCCACCACTGCTGGCAGTTTGCATCAAAATATCAATCGAGAGTACGACATATAATTTGTCAATTGACTGGTTTGGAGCTCTTTATGGTCTGGAGCTCTAGCTACTACAGTCCCTGTTTAGATATCAATCACTGCTTAAATATACAATACCACTAAGAGCAGAGCAAATCCCTCATTTGCATTTTTTGGTAAGTAATGCATTTTGCTGCGGGCCTTTTTACAGGGATTCAGTTTAGTTTTGGATGTCGGGCCATGCAAATATTATCTAAAAATCTATCCAGGTGTCACAATTATGCCACCAAGGTCGCACAATTTGTCAAAAAGATTACTCTGGTTATAAGCATTTATTCACAATCATAATGCAAAAACATTGTTGATCCTGATCATATGGCTTCTCCAAAGCTGGCTTATCTGGAACTATAATGCTCACAGACTATGATATAACCAATTCCAATGCGGCAGTCCATTTCTCCTATCTAGCAACCTTCCAAACCTCGTGGTAGGACAAATTGGACAAATGTTCGCATTAACAGATCAATTGAACTGAATCCCTTGTGATAAACTTGTTACTGTGAAAACAATGTCTTGAAGTTATACTTCAAAATTGTAAACAAACATCAGTCTCAGGCTAATCATGGTCTTTATAACTTATTGTTAATTGCTTGTCTGAGCCTTATATAATACATGTACGTATGTTTTTGTTTTTATGTTGTTTTGAAAGAAAGGTGCAGATAAGAGGTAGATAAGTGTTATCAAGACCCACTTTCCTGTTCGTTACCATTATCTGCATTGTTACTCAAATCTAGGGCTCTTACTTCCATGGGTTAGTCTGCAGCTTGTGATTGTGGTATTTTCTGATCATACTCACTACTTTTGAACTATAATCTAATGAAGAGTTCTATCAGATTTTAACAGATTTAGACTGGCACCCACCTGTCATCAAATGTTCACAATTTTGACTGAAGCTGAGGCCAGTCAAGCCATGCAAATATCATCTGAAAATCTATCCAGGTGTCAGAACTATGCCACCAAGGTCGCACAATTTGTCAGAAAGATTACTATGGTTATTAGCATTATTCACAGTCATAATGCAAAAAACATTGTTAATCCTAATCATCTGGTTTCTCCAAAGCCAGTTTATCTGGATCAACAATGTTTACAAAACATGAAATAATCATATTCAACATGGTAAGGGGTTTATGTTCCTGTAAAAAATAATGTTTTGAAGTCATACTTCAAAAATGTAAACAAACATCAGTCTCAGGCTGATCATGGTCTTTATAACTAATTGTTAATTGCTTGTCTGAGCCTTATGATACATGTACGTATGTTTTGCTTTTATGTTGTTTTGAAAATAAGGTGCGGATAATACGTGAATAAGTGTGATCAAGACCCATTTTCCTGTTTGGTACCATTTTCTGCATTGCTAGTCTTATCTAGGGCTCTGAATTTTAAACTATCATCTAATGAAGAGTTTTATCAAAACTTATTAATGAAAGTAATTCTGACTTTGGAGAAATTCCTATGCCAAAACAGACATTTGGATTACCTCCCTTAGACATTAATATTAGAACCTCTAAGTTTGTCTTATGATATTGAAAATGTTTTAGTTGCATAACAGAATGACAATTGTTATATGTTAAATGAAAATAAACCAACATATGATGTTTTTTTAATATATTGTCACTTTTTACAGTCGATCTTTGGTAAAAAAGCATTTCTTTTGTGTGAAAAGTGCACTTTTTCCAGAAATAGCACTTTAAAAAGAATAAATGACATCCTTTAGATTGCAAACAAGAAATTGAAAGTTTATTATCATCATATTACTATCATTTGAGACATCAAGTATGTCGTTTAAAATGGTAGTTTAACAGATTTAGACTAGCACCCATCTGTCATGAAATGTTCACAATTTTTACTGAAGCCAATGTGGAGGCCCATGTTTGTAGATGGTCTGGCTAAGCACAGAGATGTATTCAAAAGCAAATTTTCTCTCTGCCTCACTAAAAAGATGGATTGGAAAATTAACTCATGTTTGGATACATTGAGTCAGATTTGGGGCTTTCTTAATGATTTGAATGGTTTTTCAAGATATGTTTACCTCCCTTAGACATTAATATTAGAACCTCTAAGTTTGTCTTATGATACTGAAAATGTTTTAGTTGCATAACAGAATGGCAATTATAATATTTTAAATGAAATTTAACCAACATTTCATAGTTTTTAATATATTATCACTTTTTACAGTCCATCTTTGGTAAAAAAGCCTTTTTGTGTGAAAATTGCCCTTTTTCCAGAACTTGCACTTTTAAAAGAATAAATGACATCCTTTAAAGTGCACACAAGAAATTGAAATTTTATTATCATCATATAACTATCATTTAGACATCAAATTAAAATGGTAATTTAACAGATTTAGACTAGCACCCATCTGTCATGAAATGTTTACAATTTTGACTGAAGCCGAGGTGGAGGCCGGTGTTTGTTAAGGTCTGGTCTGGATCAGGTCTGGATATATTCAAAAGCAAATTTTCTCTATTGCCTCACTAAAAAGATGGATGGGAAGAAAATAACTTGTGTTTGGATACATTTAGTCAGATTTTGGGCTTCCTTAATGATTGGAATGGTTTTTCAAGATATGTTTTAAGTTTTAAAATAGCACTTAGAACTCAAATTGAACATGTTCTGATCAAAATGTAAGCTCAGAAAATTGGCATTTTTTATAGTTTAATGTTTTGTATCAAGATTAAAAAAGGATGTTGTTTTTCTTTTGACCAAGAGAAATAGTTGTAGCTGTTGAGCAGTTGACAGAAGGTTTGTCAGATGTTCCACCGAGCTATTGAACTGCTTTACGCTGTATTGTAGGTAAACTAAATACATGAAAAATAGTTTTATAGGTACCTTACTCAATTTTCAACCTGATTTGGGTTTTTTTTGTGATTTACAGACCATATAAGCTGCACATTGCTTTATTCTGTAGACACTGCATCCGCAAACTTGGTTTTCAAGCAGTTCAATAATGACCAAAACTGAGGTACTTGACTATCAGTCATACAGATAAAGCAAATTGTTTTCCCACATTTGGGTTGGCTTAAAAGATAAAAATGGCTATGTAGTTAATCACTTTCAGCTTAGGGGGGAGGGCTATATAGCTGGATAAAAGACACATCAAGTGAAATTCTAAATCAACATGTGTACACTGTACGGTAGTTGTATTATACAGGCCCTGCCTTTTTTCATTTCTCTTTTTTACAATCGAAACTGGCTGGCTGAACAAGTGGTTATCTAGAGTATTAAGATTTGTAATTACATATCATCCTCCGAGCTGTTTGTTGTACATGTTTTAAAATTGCTTTGTTTTATCTTTTTAGGGCGTAAATTACTTAAACGTTACTTACTTGGAGCTTACAGTCTTCTTGTCCCACCACTGTTGGTAGTTTGCATCAAAATACTTTTCAACAACACGACTTATGATTTATCTTCTTTCTGGCCTGGAGCTCTTTCTGGTCTGGAACTCTGGCTTCTAAAGTCCCTGTTTAGATATCCATCACTTCTTTTGAAAATATTCAATACCACTAAGAGCAGAGCAAATCCCTAATTTGCATTTTAAGTAGGTAATGCATTTTACTGCGGGGCTTTTACAGGGATTCAGTTTAGCGTTGGCTGTCAAACTATGCAAACATCATCTGAAAATCTATCCAGGCGTCAGAGACCATTCCACCAAGGTGGCATGATTTGTCAAAAAGTGTTCTCATGTTATATGCATTTATTCACAATCATAATGCAAAAACATTGTTGATCCTGACCATATGGCTTCTCCAAAGCGAGGTAATCTGGATTTACAATGTTAACAAAACATGATATAACCATATTCAACACAATAAGGGGTTAAAAATAACATGTCATTAAATTATCCAATTCCAATGCGGCGGTCCATTTCTCCTATCTAGCAACCTTCCAAATGTCGTGGTAGGATTTGGACAAATCGGACAAAATGTCCAAAGGAACAGATCAATTGAACTGAATCCCTGGTAATAAACTTGTTCCTGTGAAAACACTGTCTTGAAGTTACACTTTAAAAATGTAAGCAAACATCTGTCTTAGGCTGATCATGGTCTTTATAACTAAGTGTTAATTGCTTGTCTGAGCCTTATAAATACATGTACATATGTCTTTGTTTTTATGTTGTTTTAAAAGAAAGGTGCGGATAAGATATAGATAAGTGTATTCGAGACCCACTTTCCATTCGGCACCATTATCTGCATTGTTATTCTTATCTAGGGCTCTGACTTTTGTACTATAATCTAATGAAGAGTTTTATCAAAACTGATGAATGAAAGAAATTCTGACTCTGGAGAAATTCAGTTTGGTATTGGTTGTCTAGCTTTGCAAATATCATATGAAAATATATCCAGGTGTCAGAGACTATGCCACCGAGGTCGCACAATATGTCAAAAAGATAACTCAGGTTATTAGCATTTATTCACAATAATAATGCAAAAAACATTGTTGATCCTGATCATATGGGTTTTTAAAAGCCAGCTTATCTGGAACTATAATGTTTACAGAACATAATATAACCATATTCAACATGGTAAGGGGTTAGAGAATCTCATGTCATTAAATTATCCAATTCCAATGTGGCAGTCCATTTCTACTATCTAGCAACCTTCCAAACCTTGTGACAGGACAAATTGGACAAAATGTTCGCAGTAACAGATAGATTGAACTGAATCCCTGGAAATAAACTTGTGCCTGTGAAAACAATTGTCTTGAAGTTATACTTCAAAAATGTAAACAAACATCAGTCTCAGGCTGACCATGGTCTTTTTAACTAATTGTTAATTGCTTGTCTGAGCCTTATTTAATACATGTACGTATGTTTTTGTTTTTATGTTGTTTTGAAAGAAAGGTGCGGATAAGAGGTAGATAAGTGTAATCAAGACCCACTTTCCTGTTAGGTACCATTATCTGTATGTTATTCTTATCTATGGCTCTTACTTTTGAACTATAATCTGATAAAGAGTTTTATCGGATTTTAACATATTTAGACTGGCACCCATCTGTCAACAAATGTGCACAATTTTGACTGAAGCAGAGGCCTAAGTTTGTTGACAGTCAGGATAAGCAAAGAGATGCATTCTTGAGCAAATTTTCTCTTGAGCCCCGCTTAACAGATGAATTGGAAGAAAATAACTTGCGTCATATTTAGGGGTTCCTTAAGGTTGCAGTCTACATTTTCGCAGGAATGGCCCTAGTAAAATTTTAAATATAATGGGGTAGGGTTGTACATCAGTCTGTTAAATATTTGTTCTAAATTTAATGAAGAAATGATGGCCTGCAGCTGGCAGATTCTTAGCCAGAAGTGACAAAATGCATTTTGTCAGTGTCACTTGACCTTACTATATTTGCTTGAAGGAAAGTACAAAACATTTGGATTTGACTGGTTGTCCGTTTTCACCTTGTTGATATTGGTGCATTAAGGTAGCAGAGGAGTGCCGAAAAATTTAAACGGATGATTGATGAGTAATTGCTGATAAACTTATTTCTCTGATGTGTGTGTGCAGGCAAATTGTTTTATTTCATGATTTTTTCCGTTTTTGGGAGTGATAAACTTGTGAAGAGATGTCTTTTGGGCTTTAAATAGGCAATTTTTCTAAGAGTGGGACTTTGTATATATGCTAAAAAGATCAAAATGTGTCCTTATTAATAGCTTTTATTTTCATAAGTGATTGTGATGCATGTCTGGAGGAGTGTTTTCAACTTGCTACTGACTATCCAAATACCATTGCATTGAAAATAATGGTACTTCCTTATCCGACGGCCAGGTAGAGCCTTAAATGAGCTAAAAACTATGTAATGCAGCCTTAATGATTGGAATGTTTTTCACAATATGTTTAATTTTGCAAATAGCACTTAGAATTTCATATTGGACATGTTCTGCGTGAATGTAAGCAAAATCAATTGGCATTCCGTAATATTGGATGATTTTTTTATAAAGATTAAAAAAATTAATGCTCGTTTCCTTTTAACTCATATTAACAAGCATTTGACAGAAGGTTCGTCAGCTGTTCTTAAATGCAAATGAATGACTTTAAACTGTATTTTAGGTAAACTAAGTGCACGTGCAATGATTTTAAAGGTAACTTTCTCTCCATCTTAAACCTTGTTTTGGTTTTCCTTGTGATTTACAGACCATAAGCTGTCCATTTCTCTATTCCATAGAAACTGCATTGGAAAACTTGGTTTTCAAGCCGTTCAGTTTTGAATGAAACTGAGGTACTTAATTGTGAATACCTGCCTCTCAGTCATACAGATAAAGCAAATTGTTTTCCACATTTGGATTGGCTTAAAAGATAAAAATGGCGATGGAGTTTTCCACTTTCAGTTTAGGGGGCTATAAAGCTAGATTAAAGACAAATCAAGTTAATTTGTAAATCAGCATGTGCTACACTGTAAGGTGGGTGTATCATACGGGCCCAGTCTTTTTTGCAAACAAATCTGGCTCGCTGAGCAAAAAGTCATTTAGAGTATCAAGTTTGATAAAAACATATCCTATTCCGAGCTGTTTGTTGTACATGTTTCAAAAATGCTTTGTTTTGTCTTTTTAGTACGTAAATTACTTGGACGTAACTTATTTGGAGCTTACAGTCTTCTTGACCCACCACAGCTGGCAGTTTGCATTAAAATACTATACAACAGTACGAAATCTGATTTGTCATCTTACTGGTTTGGAGCTTTTTCTGGTCTGGAGCTCTGGTTACTACAGTCCCTGTTTAGATTTCCGCCAATGCAAAATAATTATACCACATATAGCAGAGCAAATATCTCATTTGCATTTTTGGTAAGTAATGCACTTAACTGCGGGGCTTTTACAGGGATTCAGTTTAGTATTGGCTGCAAAACCATGCAAACATCATCTGAATATCTATCCAAGTGTCAGAGACCATGCAGCCAAGGTCGCACAATTTGTCAAAAAGAGTTCTCTGGTTATTAGCATTTATTCTCAACCATAATGCAAAAAACATTGTTGATCCTGATCATCTGGCTTCTCCAAAGTCAGTTTATCTGGATCTACAATGTTTACAAAACATGAAATAACCATATATAACATGGTAAGGGGAAAATCACATGTCATTAAATTTTTCAATTTCCAATACGGCAGTCCATTTCTACTATCTAGCAAACTACCAAATGTCGTGATAGACATTGGAAAAATCTGACAAAATGTCCGCAATAACTGATCAATCAAACTGAATCCCTGGTAATAAACTTGAAATAATAAATTGTAGTAATAAACTTCATGTGAAACAATGTCTTGAAGTTATACTTCAAAAACGTAAACAAACATTTGTCTCAGCATAATCATGGTCTTTATAACTTATTGTTACCATTCAAATTGGACATGTTCTGAGCAAAATGAAATCACAAATAATTGGAATTTCTTAATATTGGATTTTTTATCAAGATTAGAAAAGCATGTTGTTTTCCTTTTAACCAGGAAAAGTAACTGTAGCTGTTGAGCATTTCACAGTAGGTTGCGCATTGCTATATTCTCTAGACACTGCATCCACAAACTTAATTTTCAAGCAGTTCAATATTGACCAAAACTGAGGTACTTGACTATCAGTCATACAGATAAAGCAAATTGTTTTTCCACATTTGGAATGGCTAAAAAGATAAAAATGGCTATATTGTTATCCACTTTCAGTTTAGGGGGCAATAAAGCTAGATTAAAGACACATCGAGTTAATTTGTAAATAAGCATGTGCTACACTGTAAGGTGGGTGTATCATACAGGCCCAGTCTTTTTCATTTCTTTTGTTTGCAAACAAAACTGGCTGGCTGAGCAAAAGATCATTTAGAGTATCAAGTTTGATAAAAAAACATATCATTTTCCTAGCTGTTTGCTGTACATATTTCAAAAATGCTTTGTTTTGTCTTTTTAGGACGTAAATTACTTGGACGTAACTTACTTGGAGCTTACAGTCTTCTTGACCAATCACAGCTGGTCGTTTGTATCAAAATACTATACAACAGTACGAAATCTGATTTGTAATCTTACCGGTTTGGAGCTCTTTCTGGTCTGGAGCTCTGGTTACTACAGTCCCTGTTTAGATTTCCGCCAATGCAAAATAATTATACCACCTATAGCAGAGCAAATATCTCATTTGCATTTTTTGGTAAGTAATGCACTTAACTGCGGGGCTTATACAGGGATTCAGTTTAGTATTGGCTGCAAAACCATGCAAGCATCATCTGAAAATCTATTCAGGTGTCAGAGACCATGCAGCCAAGGTTGCACAATTTGTCAAAAAGAGTTCTCTGGTTATTAGCATTTATTCACAACCATAATGCAAAAACATTGTTTATCCTGATCATCTGGCTTCTCCAAAGTCAGTTTATCTGGATCTACAAAATCTGACAAAATGTCCGCAATAACTGATCAATCAAACTAAATCTCTGGTTATAAACTTGAAATAATGAATTGAAGTAATAAACTTCCTGTGAAACAATGTCTTGAAATTAAAACGTAAACAAACATTAGTCTCAGCATAATCATGGTCTTTATAACTTATTGTTAATTGCTTGTCTGAGCCTTATATAATACATGTACGTATGTTTTGCTTTTATGTTGTTTTGAAAGAAAGGTAACAGATAAGATGTAGAAAAGTGTGATTGAGACCCATTTTCCTGTTTGGTACCATTATCTGCATTCATTTTTGTAAGTCTTATCTAGGACTCTGAATTTTGAACTATAATCTAATGAAAAGTTTTATCAAAACTTATGAATGAAAAAATTTCTGACTCTGGAGAAATCATTGTGCTCAAATAGACATTTGGATTACCTCCCTTAGATATTAATATAAGAGCCTCTTAAATTGACGTATGATACTGAAAATGTCTTAGTTGCATCACAGAATTGCGATTATAATATTTTAAATGAAACATAACCAACAAATGATGGTTTTTAATATATTATCACCTTTTTATAGTCAATATCTGGTTAAAAGCCTTTCTTTTGTGTGGAAAGTGCCTTTTTTCATAACTGGCAGTTTAAAAAGAATAACTGACAATCTTTATAGTGTGCACAAGAAATTGAAATTTAATTATCATCATATTACTATCATTTAGACACGAAGTATGTCTTTTAAAATGGTAATTTAACAGATTTAGACTTGCACCCAGCTTTCATCAATTGTTCACAATTTTGACTGAAGCTGAGGCCTAGACCGATGCTTCTTGATTGTCTGGATAAGCACAGAGATGTATTCAAAAGCAAATTTTCTCTATTGCCTCACTAAAAGATAGATTGGAAGAACATAACTTGTGTTTGGATACATTTAGTCCAGATTTGGGGCTTCCTTTATGATTGTAATGGTTTTTCAAGATATGTTCTTAATTTTGAAAATAACACTTAGAATTCAAATTGGACATGTTCTGAGCAAAATGAAATCACAAATAATTGGAATTTCTTAATATTGGATTTTTTTTTCAAGATTAGAAAAGCATATTTTTTTCCTTTTAACCAAGAGAAGTAACTGTAGCTGTTGAGCATTTGACAGTAGGTTGCGCATTGCTATATTCTCTAGACACTGCATCCACAAATTTGGTTTTCAAGCAGTTCAATATTGACCGAAACTGAGGTACTTGACTATCAGTCATACAGATAAAGCAAATTGTTTTTCCACATTTGGGTTGGCTTAAAAGATGAAAATGGCTATGGAGCTATTCACTTTCAGTTTAGGGGACTAAAAGCTGGATAAAAGACACATCGAGTGAATTTCTAAATAAACATGTGCTCACGTTAAGGTGGGTGTATTATACAGGTCCTGCCTTTTTTTCTTTTCTCATTTTTGCACCAAGAACTGGCTGGCTGAGCAAAAGGCCATTTAGAGTATCAAGATGATAGTTACATATCCTCTTCCGAGCTGTGTGTTGCACATGTTTCAAAAATGCTTTGTTTTGTCTTTTTAGGACGTAAATTACTTGGATGTAGCTTACTTGGAACTCACAGTCTTGTTGACCCACCACTGCTGGCAGTTTGCATCAAAATATTAATCGAGAGTATGACATATGATTTGTTTATATGACTGGTTTGGAGCTCTTTATGGTCTGGAGCTCTAGCTACTACAGTCCCAGTTTAGATATCAATCACTGCTTAAATATACAATACCACTAAGAGCAGAGCAAATCCCTCATTTGCATTTTTTGGTAAGTAATGCATTTTGCTGCGGGCCTTTTTACAGGGATTCAGTTTAGTTTTGGCTGTCGGGCCTTGCAAATATCATCTAAAAATCTATCCAGGTGTCAGAGACTATGCCACCAAGGTCGCACAATTTGTTAAAAAGATTACTCTGGTTATTAGCATTTATTCACAATCATAATGCAAAAAACATTGTTGATCCTGATCATATGGCTTCTCCAAAGCCAGCTTATCTGGAACTATAATGTTTACAGAACATGATATAACCATATTCAACGTGATAAGGGGTTAAATAATCACATGTCATTAAATTATCCAATCCCATGCGGCAGTTCATTTTCCTATCTAGCAACCTTCCACACCTTGTGATAGAACAAATTGGACAAAATGTTCGCAGTAACATATCAATTGAACTGAATCCCTGGTGATAAACTTGTTCCTGTGAAAAAAATGTCTTGAAGTAATACTTCAAAAATGTAAACAAACATCAGTCTCAGGTTGATCATGGTCTTTATAACTAATTGTTAACTGCTTGTCTGAGCCTTTATGAATGCATGTACGTATGTTTTATGTTTTTATGTTGTTTTGAAAGAAAGGTGCGGATGAGATGTAGATAAGTGTAATCAAGACCCACTTTCCTGTTGGTTACCATTATCTGCATTGTTACTCAAATATAGGGCTCTGACTTCCATGGGCTAGTCTACAGTTTGTGATTGTGGTATTTCCTGATCATACTCACTATTTTTGAACTATAATCTAATAAAGAGTTTTATCAGATTTAAACAGATTTAGACTGGCATCCATCTGTCACCAAAAGTTCACAATTTTGACTGAAGCGGAGGCCAAAGTTTGTTGATGGTCAGGGTAAGCACAGAGATGCATTGTTATTCAAAATTTCTCTATTTTAAATGATGGAATGGAAGAAATAACTTGTGTTTTGATACATTTAGTCATATTTGGGGGTTCCTTAAGGTTGCAGTCCATAGTTTCGCAGGAATGTCCCTGGGAAAATTTTAAATACAATTGGGTAGGGCTGTATGTCAGTCTGTAAAATAATCGTTCAAAATTTAATGAAGAAACGTTGGCTTGTACCTGGCCGATTCTTAGCCAGAAGTGAGAAAAATGCATTTTATCAGTGTCGCTTGACCTTACTATATTTGCTTGAAGGAAAGTACAAAACTCTTGAATTTGACTGATTGTCCATTTTCGCCTTGTTGATATTGGTGCATAATGGTAGCAGAGGAATGCTAAAAAATCAAAACGGAACACTGATGTTAATTGCTGATAAACTTATTTTCCTGAAGTGTGTCTGCAGGCAAATTGTCTGATTTAGTGATTTTTATCTGCTTTTTGGGAGGGATAAACTTGTAAAAAGATGTCTTTTGGGCTTGAATTAGGCCATTTTCCTAAAATGTGGGGCTTTGTTTACATGAATGAAATAACAAAGTGTGTCCTTATGAATAGCTTTTATTTTCATAAGTGAATGTGATGCATATCTGGAGGAGTGCTTCCAACTTGCTATTGACTATCCAAATACCATTGCATTGAAAATAATGGTGCTTCCTTGTTGGACGGTCAGGTAGAGCCTAAAATGAGCAAGAAACTGTGTAATGCAACCTTAATGATTTGAATGTTTTTCCACGATATGTTTAATTCTAAAAATAGCACTTAGAATTTCAAACCAGACATGTTCTGAGCAAATGTAAACAGAAATAATGGGCATTTCATAATATTGGATGTTTTTTTTATCAAGATTAAAAAAACAATGTTGTTTCCCTTTTAACCAAGGGAAATAACTTAACCTATCGAGCATTTGATAGAAGGTTTGTCAGCTGTTCTAAAGTGCTAATGAACTGCTTTAAACAGTATTTTAGGTAAACTAAGTGCATGAAATATGATTATAAAGGTAACTTTCGAAATCTTTAACCTAATTTGGGTTTTTCTTGTGATTTACAGACCATAAGCTGCACTTTTCTCTATTCTGTAGAAACTGCATTGGAAAACTAGGTTTTCAAGCTGTACAATTTCGACAGAAATGGATGTATTTGACTGTTGATGCCTGCCTCTCAGTTATACAGACAAAGCAAATTGCTTTTTCCACATTTGGGTTGACTTGAAAGATTAAATTGGCTATGGAGTTATCCACTTTCAGTGGCTTTTAAGCTAGATTAAAGAAACATCGAGTGAATTTCTAAATCAACATGTGCTACACTGTAAGGTGGGTTATTATACAGGCCCTGCATTTTTCATGTTTTATTTTTGCACCACAAACTGGCTGAGAAAAAGGTCATTTAGAGTATCAAGATTGATAATAACAATTCCTCTTCCGAGCTGTTTGCTGTACATGTTTCAGAAATGCTTTGTTTTGTCTTTTTAGGACGTAAATTACTTGGATGTAACTCACTTGGAGCTTACAGTCTTCTTGATCGACCACTGCTGGCGGTTTGTATCAAAATACTATACAACAGTACGACTTATGATTTAACATCTTTCTGGTTTCCAGCTGTGGCTACTGCAGTCCCTGTTTAGATTACCACCACTGCTTATAAATCTCTGCCACCAAGAACAGAGCAAATACCTCATTTGCATTTTCTGTAGGTAATGCATTTTGCTGTGGGGCTTTTTACAGGGATTCAGTTTAGTGTTGGCTGTCTAACCAAATAGTATCTGTATTGCTGGTCTTATCTAGGGCTCTGACTTTTGAACTTTAATCTAATGAAGAGTTTTATCAAAACTTATGAATGAAAGAAATTCTGACTCTGGAGAAATTCTTATGCCAAAACAGACATTTGGATTACCTCCCTTAGACATTAATATTAGAACCTCTAAGTTTGTCGTATGATACTGAAAATGTTTTAGTTGCATAACAGAATGGCAATGATAATATGTTAAATGAAAGTAAACCAACATTTGATGGTTTTTAATATATTATCACATTTTACAGTCCATCTTTGGTAAAAAAGCCTTTCTTTTGGTAGAAAAATGCCCTTTTTCCAGAAAACTAGTACTTTAAAAAGAATAAATGACATCCTTTAAAGTGCAAACAAGAAATTGAACGTTTATTATTATCATTACTATCATTTAGACATCATGTCGTTTAAAATGGTAAGTTAACAGATTTAGACTAGCACCCATCTGTCATGAAATGTTCAGAATTTTGACAAAAGCCGAGGAGGAGGCTGATGTTTGTTAAATAGAGGATCTAACATGAGTGCTCATGTTTTATTGAATTTATTAAACGAGTTGGGGAAAAGAGATAAATTGCGAGGCTTGCCAAGCATTTTATCTCTTTTTCGCAACAACTTTAATAAATTCAATAATACAGGAGCATGAATGTTAGATTCTATTTATCATATGACAAATACTTTGAAATCTCATTTCTGGCGTAAAAACGTTAAACTTTTGTCATTATGTACGCAATGTTGTTATGGACGTCATAAAGTTTCCCGTAAATCTACAAACCACTAGTGATTTATCGATTTTATTGCATGGCGTTATTTCACTCCTAGACGCGACGTCATATGATAAGGTTGGGATAAGCACAGAGATGTATTCAAAAGCAAATTTTCTCTATTGCCTCACTAAAAAGATGGATTGGAAGAACATAATTTGTGTTTTGATACATTTAGTCAGATTTGGGGCTTCCTCAATGATTGGAATGGTTTTTCAAGATATGTTTTTAATTTTGAATATAGTACTTAGAATTCAAATTGAACATGTTATGAGCAAAATGTAAACACAAAAATTTGTCATTCCTCAATATTGGATGTTTTTTTATCAAGATTAAAAAAGGATGTTGTTTTTCTTTTGACCAAGATAAATAGCTGTAGCTGTTGTGCATTTGACAGAAGGTTTGTCAGATGTTCCAAAGTGCTATTGGACTGCTTTAAGCTGTATTTTAGGTAAACTAGGTAAACTAAATTTAAATGACCAATAATTTTAAAGATACCTTACTCAATCTTTACCCTAACTTTGGGTTTTCCTTGTGATTTACAGACCATATAAGCTGCACATTGCCTAATTCTGTAGACACTGCATCCGCAAACTTGGTTTTAACCTGTGTCAGGTGTGGTACTTGATTGTATCGATTCCTGATCTTTGCACTCTAACATACTTTCAAGCAGTTCAATATTGACGGAAACTGAGGTACTTGACTATCAGTCATACAGATAAAGCCAATTATTTTTCCAAATTTTGGTTGGCTTAAAAGATAAAAATGGCTATTGAGTAATCCACTTTTAGTTTAGAGGGGGGGCTATATAGCTAGATTAAATATACATCGAGTGAATTTTTAAGTCAACATATGTACACTGTACGGTGGTTGTATTATACAGGCCCTGCCTTTTTTCACTTCTCATTTTTTTGTGAATAAAACTGGCTGGCTTAGCAAAAGGTCATTTAGAGTATCAATATTAATACTTACACATCCTCTTCCTAGCTGTTTGTTGTACATGTTTCAAAATTGCTTTGTTTTGTCTTTGTAGGACGTAAATTACTTGGACCTAACTGACTTGGACTTAACAGTCTTCTAGACCCACCACTGCTGGCAGTTTGCATCAAAATACTTTTCAACAGTACGACTAATGATTTGTCATCTTTTTGGTCTGGCGCTCTTTCAGTCTGAAGCTCTGGCTACTACAGTCCATGTTTAGATATCCATCACTGCTTAAATCTACAATACCACTAAGAGCAGAGCAAATCCCTCATTTGCGGTTTAAAAGGTAATGCATTTTGCTGCAGGCCATTTTACAGGGATTCAGTTCAGTGTTGGCTGCGGTGGAACCATGCAAACATCATTTGAAAATCTATTCAGGCGTCAAAGACCATGCCACACAGGTCGCACAATTTGTCAAAAAGAGTTCTCTGGTCATTAGCATTTATTCACAATCATAATGCAAAAACATTGTTGATCCTGATCTTATGGCTTCTAAACAGCCAGCTTATCTGAATCTACAGTGTTAACAAAACATAATTTAACCATATTCAAAGTGATAAGGGGTTTAAAATCACATGTCATTAAATTATCCAATTCCAATGCAGCGGTCCATTTCTCCTATCTAGCAACCTTCCAAATGTCTTGATAGGATTTGGACAAATCAGACAAAATGTCTGCAGTAACAGATCAATCGAACTGAATCCCTGGTGATAAACTTGTTCCTGTGAAAAGAATGTCTTGAAGTTATACTTCAAAAATGTAAACAAACATTAGTCTCAGGCTGATCATGGTCTTTATAACTAATTGTTAATTGCTTATCTGAGCCTTATATAATACATGTACGTATGTTTTTGTTTTCATGTTGTTTTGAAAGAAAGGTGCAGATAAGATGTAGATAAGTGTATTCGACACCCACTTTCCTGTTCGGAACCGTAATCTGCATTGTAATTCTTATCTAGGGCTCTGACTTTTGAACTTTAACCTAATGAAGAGTTGTATGATAAAAACAATAAAACAATCATGCAGATAAAGCAAAATGTTTTTTCCACATTTGGAATGTCTTAAAAGATAAAAATGGCTATGGAGTTATCCACGTTTAGTTTAGGAGGCTTTAAAGCTATATTAAAGACACATCGAGTAAATTTCTAAATCAGCATGTGCTACACTGTAAGGTGGGTGTATCATACAGGCTCTGTCTATTTCATCTCTGATTTTTGCAAACAAACTGGCTGGCTGCGCAAAAGGTCATTTAGAGTATCAAGATTGATAATAACATATCCTTTTCCAAGCTTTTTGTTGTACATGTTTCAAAAATGCTTTGTTTTGTCTTTCTAGTACGTAAATTACTTGGACGTAACTTATTTGGAGCTTACAGTCTCCTGACCCACCACTGCTGGCAGTTTGCATCAAAATACTATACAACAGTACGACATCTGATTTGTCATCTTATTGGTTTGGAGCTCTTTCTGGTCTGGAGCTCTGGTTACTACAGTCCCTGTTTAGATTTTCACCACTGCAAAATAATCAATACCGGCTTGAGCAGAGCAAATACATCATTTGCTTATGGTAAGTAATGCATTTTGCTACGGGGCTTTTAACAGGGATTCAGTTTAGTATTTGCTGCCCAACCATGCAAACATCATCTGAAAATCTATCCAGGTGTTAGAGACCATGCCGCCAAGGTCGCACAATTTGTCAAAAAGAGTTCTCTGGTTATAACATTTATTCACAATCATAATGCAAAAAACATTGTTGATCCTGATCATCTGGCTTCTCTAAAGTCAGTTTATTTGGATCTAAAATGTTTACAAAACATGAATAACCATATTCAACAAGGTAAGGATTGAAAAAAACAAATGTCATTAAATTTTCCATTTCCAATACGGCAGTCTTTGTCTCCTATTTAGCAAACTACCAAATGTCGTGATAGGATTTGGACAAATTAGCCAAAATGTCCACAGTAACAGATCAATTGAATGGAATCCTTGGTGATATACTTGTTCCTGTGAAAACAATGTCTTGAAGTTATACTTCGAAATTGTAAACATACATCTGTCTTAGGCTGATCATGGTCTTTATAACTAATTGTTAACTGCTTGTCTGAGCCTTATATAATACATGATGTCAGTCTTTTTAGAGTTATTTCCTGGTTTGATACCGTTTTCAATATTGTGAGCGAGTGACCATTCGTTTACATAAAGAAAACTCTAAACTTTGCTACTTATCAAAAGTATAAGCTGTGGACAGAGGTTTGTTTAAAAAAATCTCCACTATGCTATATTACATCCATTATAGCCTAAATGATCATCAGTATTTGGTAAAATGTTTGTAGCAACGAGACAGTGCTTACAGTATTTATATACGGGACTACAAGCTGTTGGTTTCATGGTTTCAGAGGAGAAGATTTTTAAGTGTTTCCTCATGAATGGAAGCTAATGACTCCTGTGGCATAGCTAGTTTAGAAACCAGTAGCATGATGTAGGAATGACCGTTTTCCCAACATTAGTTTAATGGAGCTATATGCCAGAGTTCAAATCCAATTAGCCCCAGAACCACATGGAACCTTTCCATTTCCTTACCTGACGATGCGTTATATTTTATTTTATTAAAAATGGTCAGCTGATGTACGGTTTTTTTTAAACTTGAACGGAAGATGAGATGAGGAACGTTGGATCATTGGTATACTAATAACTTACACGAGTTTTCGGCTCAGGTGAGCTAACGATACTGCAACTCAACTGGGTGCCCATTTAGATTATACCCAGTTGATAGAAGGAGCGGAATGTAGTGAGATCATTCCTAAATGCTACCATTTACCAATTGTTTGATTGTCAGATCTACAAAATGGCCTAGAGAGGACGACAACTGCCCTTCTTTGAATAAGAAGGAATGGGAATGACTGTAGAAAATATTTCATGACCAATTTCAACATTTTTGAATGGTGCTAGACTGGAAGAGTGAACCCGTGACAGTCTGGTCGCCAGTCAGCCCCGCATCTCACAGAGTTGCCACACATACACACGCGCACGCGTGTGCATGCACGCACGACTAATATGCAATACTCACATCGCTGATACATATGTACGATAGTGTCAAAATGTCGTTTGCTAGGTCAAATTAATTTTGTTTAAAAAAGAGTCTTATCGCATACGCAATGTTGCCCAGGTAAGGCTTTTGATCACATATGAAACTTTGATAACCCAAATAAGAGTGCGCATCCGTGTATGTCAGCGCAAAATGAATACTCCAAGGTCATGGAAAGAGCACCACGGCAAATATTTGCGGTGATTTTAAAAAGGAAAAATGTGGTGAGGGAAAAGAAAGGGCATCAATTTTACCGCCCGATTTTAAAATTATATCCTTTAAAAAATTCATATTAAGGGGGATTGTTGTGAGAAAACCTGATTTTGCTGCATGCACACGCGCGATATGCACCAACTTGCATTGCTGATACAATAAGTATCAAAATTATGTGTGCTTGATTAAATCAATTTTGTTTAAAAAGCGTATTATCGCATGCGATGTTGCCCAATGAAAGCTCTCGATATCATATGAAACTTTGATGACCCATATCAGAATGCGCATTCGTGTATGACAGCGTAACATGAATGCCCAGCAAGACTGCAAATATGTCATGGAAAGAGTAGCAAGGCAACGTTTGCGGCGATTTAAAAGAAAAATGTGATTTTGAAGCGAACAACAATAGGCGCAGGTCTGACTGCGCAGTCAAAACAGAGCATTTGTCTGTTGAAATTATAACAGATAAACCTACCTTAGGCGAAATTTCTATACTACAGCCAGTCTTTTTAGCTGAGCAGGCTGGATTGACCCTTACATGGTTGCAAATCCAGACTTAAGGTCAACATTTATGTAAATCAACTCTGCATACCAATTGATATTTCGCCGTGTTTGTAACCTGCAGATTTTTATATTAATTTCTTTTAATGACATCATTCAGGTAAGCGTCAAAATTTCAAGCATTTTGAAACCTTTTCAAAATTTATCTATCAGGTCACTCGTATCGTGTCAGTGGCCATGACGCGCAAAAACACACAGGACATATGAAAGATTAACAAAGCCCAACAGTTATGACCGCTAAGCCTATTCTTCCTTTTCATCTGTTTGCAGGAATATCATTTTAAATTGAACGCATAACTTAATAAAATCCATTCGCCAGTCTTCAATACTTTTTTTCAAAACAGTCTTGCACTGTAACAGTCTTTAGAAGTTCCCTCTTTTGCATTGACATGCAGATTAGGCAACCCAAATTTAGAGTTAACTGGTTGCCTAGTGACGCAGTCTGTCAGCACTGATTGGGAGATCATGTTATTGGTATGGCGGTAAAGGTTGTGTTTTTATCGCGCTCAGAAAAAATGAAGAAAAATAAATAAAATAAAGATGTTATTGTGTATGGACAAGTAAGAAACACTGCAATAAGCAATCTACAACTTAAGTCCACGTGCACAAACTCGACCAAAGTAAGATAGGGTGCAAAGATCAGGAGTCGATACAATCAAGTACCACACCCGACCCAGGATACCAATGGGAAAGTTACAAACTCACAGTTAGACACCACAAACGAGAGCCACGAGGTCAGCCCTTTCCCAGCAGGTGACCACAAAGCACAAATAAACAGACGCGCACAAAGACATAGCAAACATAAGACAGAACAAACAGCCAAAGCATGAGGCCCCAACCATCTCATCAATAGATAAGTCTTTAAGTCGGAACCATAATGGAGTCTGAAGTCCGACCCACCGGCGTGCACTTAAAGAGGAAAGCAAAGTTGCCAACTGTGATTGGGTTGACCACCAAGCATGCAGTCTGTTGCAATACATTAATGTTATAGCCAATCTTTTTATAATGGGAAATTATTTTAATGAACTGCGCTGAAAAATTATTTGAGCCAACAATCTTCTTCAATTTATACACCAAGTCACCATAGAAATCAGGTTCTGAAAGTCCTTGGCGCTAGTCAAACTGGTTAAGCTTGAAACATTACAGGTAATAGTTAAAAGTCATTGACAGCACACTTCTTTAGATGAAACAATGAAATCTTCTCAATCCGAATTTTATGCAAACGCATAACTTACGTCTCAAGTTTTATGCCACAACCATAATATTTACACGTATTTAGGTGAATACTCGACGAAACTTTGACTTCCTGTGAAATAAAATTTAACACAAAAAATACCCCTACCTCCTAAACCCTTGGCATAATTATGTAATATTTTTAAAAAAACTATTTTGCTATGTGCACTAAATGTAAGGGTTTGATTAAAGCACAAAAATATAGTTGTCAGTTATGCAATATCCTGGCCACAGGCTGTCAGAATTTGGACAGATTGAATAGGAAACTGTCTGAGATCTTTATTCATTCACAATCTTGACAAATGCGTCAAACTAAAACCACATGAACTTTTTAAGTAACTTAAAACATTGCTTCTTGACATAAATTCCGCGATTTGTTTACCCTTTAGCTACCGCGTGACTGAAGACTGAAACACACATACTCTTCATATATGTATTTTTGTAAGTTCTCCTTGAGGGATCCCATCTGTATACTATAGATGTTCAACATTAACCAGTCTTAAAACTAATAAAGAAAAAACAAAGAAGAAAAACTGGGACGATTTTTGTTCCAAAAGTGTCATTTCTGGGTTCAGGGCCGTAACAAATACATACAGACTAGGTTTAGGTTATTGGCTGTATTGTGACCTAAAACCAGACTGACACTCTGGACTCAAGATAATGTCGATTCTATTTGCAAACTTTTAAAGCTGCATACTCTGTAACTATGAACATTTTTCGAAAAAAAATATTTTCTTTTTAAATCATTTGTAAAAGTAGAATTAAGCTATGTTTTTACTATAAAAATGTTCTGTACAGCTGAAAACTGCATGGAAAAGTAAATTATCTGATCAAATAGGTGTTTTTTCCTCTTGTTGGTAATTATTTGCATCCCTCCAATAATTCTAGATCATTGAATTTTAACATAAATGCAGTTGTTTTGATAGTGATAACTTGTTAAGATTTACGAAAATGGTAAAATGTTTACCTGAATTTGAGTATTTTTACTGTGTTCTTGACAAATTAAAACATTATTTTTAAAATTAGAAGATCAAAAGTTACAGACTATGCAGCTTTAAGTAGAATAAAAATAAGAGCAAAGAGCTATATAGTAGAAGTAAAATTAGTATAGGAATATAATGTATTCATGTTAATTCATGTTATTACATTGACAATATCAAATCAAAAAGTAAGTAAGTATGATCAGGAAAGACCACAATCACACACTGCAGATCAACCCACGGCACCGTTAGGAAGAGCCACAGAATATTTATAGTATTAATGCATCTGTAAGACAATAATAGCAAGGCAATTAGCGTTCTCTACCGGTGTGCAATTAAAGAGGAAAGCAAAGTTGCCAATTGTGATTGGGTTGACCACCAAGCATGCAGTCTGTTGCAATACATTAATGTTATATCCAATCTTTTTATAATGGGAAATTATTTTAATGAACTGCGCTGAAAAATGATTAGAGCCAACAATCTTCTTCAATTTATACACCAAGTCACCATTGAAATCAGGTTCCGAAAGTCCTTGGCGCAAAAGAGATTTAAGTCCAACTTAGAATTTAGAAATCAAATCATAGTATCGTCTATCGAATTTTCAGCCTACTCTAAGATTTCTTCAAAAATTGAACAATATGAATACATGGATCTTACACTAAACTGATATAATTGACTCTCTATTGTTCGTTTGTCTGCAGAAAGTAATTCAAGACTAGATAGATAAGGACATTAAACTTAAAAGCTGGTTTGCAATTTCACAGAGATACTTTAAACACTTGCACCTTATTGGCATGCATTTCGTCTTACATAAACGGCTAATTATCTGTATGCAAACAACTTGGATAGCTAGCAGGCACTTCTGAACAACTTCAAGTCAATCTGTACCTTCTTACCACATATCAATTGGTTCAGTTGATTGATTTTCTAGATCCATTATAAAAGTACATGGTCTGCTTAAAGCCATTTTAAGCTGGATAGTTTGCCCTTGTGATATGTATCTCTAATGCGCTTTGGGTTGAAGGCAACACATCTAGGTCACGTTTCCCTTTCAAAAGGACCATTTCTGGCATCATCAATACCTCTGACATTCTTTTTTCCAATCCCATACAGCGAACATACAAACGGCCAAGCATCATTGACGTTATCATCCCTAACTACTCCAGTAAGAAGATGAGCATACTTAATAAACATTTTCCAGCATGTATAATTGCTTTTGCTATGATAAGGGTAGCACGGTATCGCATCCTTTTTAGCGCAAGAAAGCATAATATAATGGACAATACAAAATGGGTAGCTGTTCAGCAGCAAAATGGGCAGGAACGCAGATCATTACCCACGCTGTTCCTGAGAGCATCCAAACTTATCAATACTGCAGGTACTGAAACAAACACATCTGATACTCTGGTCTGTGTCAAGATATTTGCCCAAAAAATTAATACCCCACTGCTGTTGCATATCATCAATGTAATGTCATCCTAGTGTCCAGGTCATCATGATTGGATGACAAGTGGACGCTTCATGTATATTACGTGTAGCTCTAAGGGCATATTTAGTTCCCCATGAAGTACCCATTTCTTAGTCTCAGGTAATTGAGAGTTTTAGTTTTAGTGTATCTGCAGCCAAATCAGACTTATTCTCGCCCAGTACTATGGAATTTGGCTAAACTTGTGACAAAGTCACAAACTTCCAACATATGAATTGTCCCACTTGGCATTATATTATGAGGATGCGAATACTAGGATGGAGTTACAGATCACAATGGCAAACTATCATGCTAAGATGAGCAGATGGACGAACAGTAGTTTGGTAACAATTGTATGTGTATGCAGCTAATTAGCAAGACGAAATGTGTACAAGTCTAATGAAAATATTCTGAAGTATCTGAGTAATGCACACCAGCAACTGCTAGTGGATGTGATGTCAATGACAGCGCAGGACCTACATATTTTACTTAAACTAGATCTGCTATAGTGAGAAATAATTCGCTGTTTAAATAAATTGATAAACTTGGAATTATAACTCAACAAAAAGTAGATCACTTTCCAATGTTTTATAAAGAAATGACCAATATGAAGCTGTAGAAAACTCATTGACATCAAAATAGCTTCTAAATGTATTTGAACGCGGATCTGAGAAAAGGTCCTTAAGGCATTTCAGCAATTATTGCATAATATACATGAGGGTCTTGATGGGGGGTGGGGGTCTGGTATTCACTATTCATTAAAAATTCAACCCATTATCCATCTCATTAAAAATTTGCATTATTCATTAAAATAAGACCAATTATGCATGAAAAGTAGGATAGGTGGCAAAGGAATCTGATTATTCACTCATCATTAATTTTTTCTTAATTCATAAAAAAAGATTATTATTTATTATTTTCATGCTCTAATTATTTACTATTTATTATTTTTTGGCTCATTGTTCACTATTCAGTATAAAAAGGCCATTATTCACTAATCATTATACCCCATCCAGACCCACATAAATTTTAAGAAACGCCAAAAAATGACAAAATTTCACATGCTTTTATAGTACCACAACAATTTTTCTATAGCTTGCTGTCATCAAAGTAGCAAATGTTTCTGATTATATTCAATGTTTTGTATGCTGCATGTTGCCATGGCAACATTAAGGCCATAATACTTTCAAGGGCTCATAAAGAAGAGTGTGTCATTTTAAATGCCTATAATACCAATTAGAAAGTATAAAATCATACAATTTCATCTGCATTTACATAATAACATAGCTAACGAACGTGAATACATTGTATTTGTTCGATGTTTATACCGAGTCAAAAATAATCAACAAGCAACTTGAGACCAGCATTCTGACGTCATATTAAGTTTAACATTCTTCTTGACGTCACGTTCCAAATCGGATTACATATCGTCGGTCGGGAGCAAAAAAAATTCGAATCTTTGAATTTCACGTTTGTCAGGAGAGACACAAATTGAATTACTTTTGGTAGGAGTGTCCTATATTGCTGAAAGTCAGACAGGATTATATTTAGTAACATCATAATTCACTGTTATTGGTGTTTTGAACTTGTTTTAAAGATTTCACGGTTATTATGAAAAGTTGCACTAGAGGTACGTTATTTTGAGCATATTTTCATGGCAAAACATCGTATCTCGGTAAAATGAGCTCCAAAATAATGGTATCTTTCATAGATACGATATTTTGATGCATGATTTATGTTTAAATTGGCTTTTTATTGGGCTAGAGCTACAAGAATTTGACATAATGTGCGTCATGCATTTGGTATTGTCGCGTTAACAAAAACGTCATTTCGTTAAAAATAAGAGTTACGAGGTTTTGACTCCCGACCGACGATATGCTGCTTCAAACCTCCAAATATTTGTCAATATTAAAGATAACTGCTTCATATTTTCGGAGAATGCTTTTCAGAGATAGTACTTTGCAGAGGCAACATGAGCTAGATTTTGACAAAAAAACATGCGGTACCTTTTGTCATATCCTGGCCCATTTATTATGCTTACTTGATCCATATTGAGACCCGTAAAATGAACGTGTGTTTTTGCTGTTAACGACCAGGTATCACTCAGCCCGGCCTGCTCCACAACAGAGCCTAGCTGGAGTCAGGATGAACACAACCTTTTAATCATTAAACAACAATGTGCTAGTCAGACAGAGTATGTTGTTCTCTATGCTTTAAGCAGATTTTCCCTTAATTTGACCCAATAAGAATGTCATGTTGAATGGAGAATTGCCCTTGCTAATACAACCCATTCCATATATACTGTCCCTTAAATGTGTCCCATACAAATGACTTTTTCTCTCATATAATGACCCTAGGTGGGAGCAGTTGTGTCACAATGACACATTTCGAGTTTACTGCTAGTTAACAATTATATATCCTATATTTCCTTTATTTAGGCCGTTTGTTGCGCTCAATTAGTCCTAATCACCTAACTTGATGTTTAATAGGTATGTAAGTTACGCTGATTCCCAAGTATAAGCTATTTTCCATGTATTTTACACAAATTGTGCACTTAGATTACCTTTATACCTGGTCTGGCATGTAATGACAACATTAATGCCACTATGCATTGCTTCTAAACCATTCACATACAGTCTTATGATAATTTTGAAGTGTTGGGTGTGCATGATACTGACAAAAGAATGCTGCGCCTAACATAGCATATTTTGATTATGAAATTTGCACTTAAATGACCTTTAACCTTGCACAGGCGTACGCTCAGTTTTTGTCTACAGAGACCCACTTTAGTTACGCACCACTTATAAAATGTAAAATTACTCAGAAAAGAAATATGGTATTTTTATTCAGAGACTACAGCGTAGAGCGCATCTATATTTACAATAGCCATTGAAATTTCATTGTGATCAAATCAGATAGATCATGAAGGGCACAACCCTCAAAACACTATTTCACCTTGCATTATTTCGAAAGAAACTCAGATCACATTGTACTTTTTTAAGGGTTAAATTTCTGCTATGCCAGAGATAAGAGCCGATTTATTCTTGGCAATATCTAAGACTGGAATGTGTTTGTTAACTTTATCATTTTTTTAAAAAGTTTTACTATTTTGAATCCCAGCTGGCAAGGGTTTGAAAAAAGTAGGTTTTAGTATATTTTAAAGTTAGTGCGCAAATTTCGTATCATTCTGACTAAACTTTACTAGCCAAAAGTTCTTACTGGCCACCTGCATGAATACTCATTTTGCGTCTCGAAATTGACAGACGTGTCATATACCCATGGCAGTGAAGATATTGACAAACTGTTCAACAGAACATGCAGGATGCCAACTTGAATAGTGGTACCTCCAATTTTAAAATTCGCATTTTGGCACAATTTGTGAGTCATGAATTTTTGAAATAACCACATTTCACACGCAAACGTTTACATTTCAAAAACTAAACACATAGTGAACACTAAAGTGCTAAAATGAACACTCCATCTGTGTGAAACTCGTTCCTACTGACTAAATATTCAAAAGCTACCCCACCATCCAATGCAAATCATTGTGAATTTTGAAATTGAGGAAAAGTGTATTCGGCAAAAACTCCCCAATGCAACTTCAGGAGTTTTGTTTAGCCGTTTTATGTTATAGATGACTGATGGACTGGCATATTCCGGAATGCAAATGAAATTGATATAGTTCTTACAGTTTTCTGAAAATTGGTAAAAACACACATGGCCTGTTAGAACTTTAGACAAGTATAGTTATCAAAACACTTCTTTTATAATTTCATTTCATACAACCATGTATCCACCGTTTATTTTCATACAAAAATTACGGATTTATTGGCGTCATGGTGCTGGCGTTAGTGATGACATCACTACTACCAAGGCTATAAGACGTGTCAATGATAAGATATTTCGTGTTTTGATACTTCTATGCCAACAAGGGACTCAAAACAAAACAATCTGCGAAAAAAACTTGTTTGATTATTTTAACTGACGTCAATATGATTTCAATCGAGCATTTCTTCCAAAAGTAACGGTGTTACTAAATTCAACGACCGAAAAAAGGGTTTTACTGGATTAAAATAATTGTTTTTGGTGTTTACTGTCACAATAATTACCATGGATAATGCATAATGCCTTGCGCAAAACGCCAATAGAACATACAGACGTTCAGGTTGCATGTGAGTTTGTCAAAATTGCCTCTTTTTTTACTTTGATGAAGCCGAATGATTCGAATGAGTGATTCCGATATTTTTCGGTTTCATCAAACAGATAAATTGCCAATAAGTAAAATATCATAGAGAATAGTCGATTCCAGCATTTCTCGTCCACAAATGTGAGCCCTGAAAAAGTGGTGCGTAACTAAAGTGGCTCACTGTAGGTTATATAAGAAGTATCTCCAGTACACTCTGTATGATTTCAATGGATGCTTTATAGGCAGAAGATGACATAGAAAGGAGTTTCACCTTCATCACAGATTAAATCAGGCGAAAAAAGCTGGAGATGGCCAAGTTCAAGTATTTTATTCAGGCAAAAACAAACATATGTCCATTGCCTTTATTGATGCATGCTTGGCGGTCAACCCAATCACGGTTGGCAACTTTGCTTTCCTCTTAAATTGCACGCCGGGGGGTCAGACTTCAGACTCTAAGACGATTCCTACTTATAGACTTATCTATTGATGAGATGGTAGGGCCCGATGCTCTGGTTGTTTGTCGGGCCCACTAGGGTTTAACTTTTGGATATCTTTTGCTCTGGTGTTCAGTTTTATTTACTGTTTTGTCATTATCCAGGGTTCCCACAAACTTTGGAACGTTAAATTTTCCCTGACTTTTCCCTGACCAATTTTCAAAATTCCCTGACCAAAAACGTCGCTATTTGCCAAGCATAACTGGCCAGCTATGATCATGATTAACAGATATTGGCTCCATTATCCTTTCCATCAGCTAACCCTAATCAAAGTATGCTTTACATTTATGGTTGCCTTATGGTTATTAAACTTTTATTTTCTTATTTTTTTAAATGAATATATAAATGAATGCTCAAAAAATGGCACATATCAACTGTAAGAGTTGACAGTTTGATTTGTCAATTTCTAATGATATTGTTTCTACCAAAATTTATGATAAATGTGACGACTTTGATTTTGAAATTGTCAATTTCCTATTTTTAGATGGTGATGTTCCTCGCTCTACATCCTATGGAGTCTATATCTCTAAACTTATTCGTTTTGCTAGAGCATCTAGCTATGTTGCTGACTTCAACACTCGCAATACTATGTTAAGTCAGACACTTCTTAAACAAGGCTATCAGTATCATAAACTTCGCAAAACCTTTTCTAAATTTTATAGACGATACTATGATTTGATTTCTAAATTCCGAGTTGGACTTTCCCATTGGTATCCTGGGTCGGGTGTGGTACTTGATTGTATCGACTCCTGATCTTTGCTCCCTTACTTACTTTAAATCTCTCTTGCGCCAATGACTTTCAGAACCTGATTTCTATGGTGTCTTGGTGTATAAATTGAAGAAGATTGCAGCGCAGTTCATTAAGATAATTTCCTATTATAAAAAGATTGGCTATAACATTAATGTATTGCAACAGACTGCATGCTTGGTGGTCAAACCAATCACGGTTGGCAACTTTGCTTTCCTCTTTAATTGCACGCCTGTGGGTCGGACTTCAGACTCTATGACGTTTCTGACTTAAAGACTTATCTATTGAGGAGATGGTAAAGGCCTGATGCTTTGGCTGTTTGTCAGGCTCACCAGGGCTCACTTGTTGGATTTCTTTTGCTCCGGTATTCAGTTTTAATCAATTTTGAGTCCTTATCTTTGCTTTATATCCTTGTTATATCTTGTTTTATATGTTTTAGGAGATGATGCATTGATAAGTTAGGGGTCTTATATGCAAACCAAATATCTATTTGTCTTGATCCACATCTGAATTAAGGGTGAGGTTGGCGCCGTTAAACCGGTTTAAGCCCTCCAGTAAAATATCTTACTGACCGTACCAAGGCGGTACTTCTTTTGTGGATCTTTTATGTTTTTTCTGTCTTATGTTTGCTATGCCTTTGTGAGCGTCTGTTTATATGTGCCTTGTGGTCACCTGCTTGGAAAGGGCTGACCTCTTAGCTCTCGTTTGTGTTGTGTAACTGTGAGTTTCTCACTTTCCCATTAGTATCTTGGGTCAGGTGTTGTACCTGATTCTATCGATTCCTGATCTTTTCCTGACCTTACTAACTTTGTAGTACAATACTAACATATAGCATACATACAAAAAAAAATGAATTATGTATTGATCATACTTTTAGCAAATGTGAATGTGTAGTGAAAAGAAAAAACAACAACTTAGGCCTAATATTCAGAGAATATCATAAGAAAACAAATAAACACATACTGAAGCTAGCTCAGCAGACACGAAGCATTGGACCATGATGAAAATGATACAATAACAAAAATGCTGCATTCATTTTCAGAATACTTTGTGCAATTATGCACTTCTCAAAGGTGTATGTTGAGTAGGAGAAACTCCTTATTTCTGCCCATTCCTGAAAGAATAACGAATTCTAAGCCTCTTCTGTGACTCATGTACAGTTTTTCAGGACTGGACAGATACTCGTAGTTTCTCCTATACAGAATTGATGATAGTTTATATTTTGATCAATTATTAAAAAGTAAGCGAGCATGACCAGGAAATGCCACAATCACAGACTACATACCAACCAGTGGCATCACAAGGAAGAGTCAAAGAATGAAGACAGCGACATGACATTCAGAAGACAGCAAAAGTAAAGTCACTTTTTATGATCATGTTTAACATAAACTAATGCATGCCAGTCTAGGAGAATGTTCAGCATATACCATGTCAGTTGCACAACCGCGTTGTTTTATTCAATCTCGGCATAATACTACCAAGGTATTTTCAGCCTGGTTTTCTGTCATGAAAAAAGCCTTGGCGTTTCAGACTCAAAGACTTATCTATTGATGGGATGGTAGGGGCCAGATAGTTTGACTGTTGTCAGGCCCACCAGGGTTTACCTGATGGATTTCTTGTCCACCAATATTCAATTTTATGTACTGTTGAGTCTTAATCTTTGCATGATCTCTTTTTATATCTTGATTTATATCTTCTAAGAAAGTTAGGAGCCTTTTATGATAAAAATTAAAAATCTATGTGCCTTGATCAATATCTGAACTAAGGGTGAGTCTGGCACCCTGTAACCGACTGAAGCTCTCCAGTAAAATATTTTTACTGACCGTTCCAACAAGGCGGTACTTCTTTTCTTGGATCATTTATCGTTTTTATTTCTTGTGTTTGCCATGCTTTCGCGTCTGTTCATTGATGCCTTGTTGTCGCCTCTTGGCTCTCGTTTGTAATGTATAATTGAGTTTTTGTCACTTTCCCATGTGGGATCCTGGGTCAGGTGTAGTACTTGATTGTATCGATTTCTGATCTTTGCCATCTTTATTACTTTGACAATATATTATCCATTTTTCTTACGAACATTTCTCGTGCAAAATGTGAATACCGCACATTCTCCAATCTTATATTGATTTAAGTTTGTAGACACCTTTTCTCAGCACTTTGCTAATACGTATGAGTTATCAAATCAGATTTCTTCCAAAGCCAAGCGCGAAAGGCTCCCGCGACTCTACACCCAGAGCAAGTGCTTTTTACATCAGAATAAAGACTTACTTAGGGAAGAAACTGTTTACGTCTAGCGTTGATAGATTGGTCAGCATGGACGTTTGTTGGAAGTTTTTGCGCACATGTCATGAGTAACAAATCGTGTTCACAGACTGCGCATACGCACATGTCGGTCTTAGCTTTTGCTGGTTGCACATACCATATTGTTCATATGCAGTTGGGTACTTTGAGCACCACAACTGTATGCTCATCCTAGTAGGTAGATTATTACTCACAATTTAACGAGTTTAAAATATATATTTTCAGATCAAACATGGCTTCCCTAGAAGATCGTCTGGCGGACAAAGAATATAAGTATTGGGTCAAAGCTGGTATTTGCCTTTCATACGTCAAAAGCGGTCTGGAAGTATTTGCCGAAGAAAGGAGTAAAAAAACGCATGACTATGTCAACGCGAATTGTATTGGTCCTAATCAACCTGGCAATATATGTAATCACGCCAGAATTGAATACAACAGAAATGCGGGTAAATGGATATCAAATTGCTGTAATGACTGTCAAAAATATGTGGATGAGATAGTGAAACTGCAAGTTCCTCCATTTACCTTCAACAAATATAACTGGCAAAACTCAAACATTCACCAATGGCCAACGGATGCATGGGAAATGATGAAAGTATTCATGAACCCTGGGCAGAAAGTATACCAGAAAAGCCCCAAGGAAACAGATCTAAGTGGCCTGATCAATTTTATTGATCATTGTTCAGTACCAAATGTTGACATACAGAATAAAATAAACATATCGCAGGTAAGGACCTCTAACATCTCAGCAAACGTACGTGTATATTCTTGCATAAAATGGAATTGTGCTGAGGCATATGGTATTAAGCGAGCTCATTTGCATTTTTACAAAAGAATTTTGTATGAAAAACAGTTAAATCAAAATTGCTTTGAATATAGGGAATTCGGTAGGTGTACTCTACAGCTTACTTGATATCGCGACATTGTTAAATACTGACTAAACCTTTTGCACTGTTTCAGCAATGACAAACGTTTGAATCGATTACAACATGTTATTCATTGTTTGCATACTGTTCCCAGGGAATGCGTCTTCGAAATACTTGGTAATATCGATTCTAACGATAATTAGTCTACCAGCTTTTAAAAAAATAATTCGGAAAAGTAAGGAAGACGGCAAAGATTAGGAATCAATACAATCAAATACCACACCTGACCTAGGACACCATATGGGAAAGTGACGTTGTACTATAAATTGGTCAGCAGACGAGATGATGGTTCTTTACATCGGCGTGTGGCAAATGCTCTGACGAGCCTGCATGTACTCATGACCTCGCCAGGGCTTTCGCTTCTCGTATTAACAAAGTATGCAAGTTGAAGAAGACTCAAAACAACTTTAAGACATCTAGTCCCTCTGGACACAGCAGAATGAGCGATTATAAGAGGCTTTTGCGGATATGCGATAATTCCAAATCGCATGTTTGTATGCCCTTTTCTCATAATCCAGATACTTAACCCTTGTCCCGCTGAATTCTAATTGGTGATGTATTATTACTGTATCGGGCTTAAAAATCAAACCAGTTTTGCCATACAGACATAATTTGAGGAAAGTGCTAACCTACTCTCCCTCAAACTTTTCACAACATATCTATCCCGGAAAATGAAATGCAGCAGGTCCCCAGGAGCATACTAAAGATAAACGTTTGCCAGGCATGCTAACGTATAAATTTGTCTGCGCTTCAGTTGGTTGCACGAGTAAAGGGTACATAGGCTATTACACCCGATTTACTGTAGACAAGTCTTATTTGACAGTGTCTGACAGCGCTCTGTCTGACATCCCCTGTCTCTGTTAGCTGGTCGCACCATATATTACATGTATACAGCAACGCCGATGTAAAGAACCATCATCTCTGTGATACTTGATTGTATCGATTCCTGAACTTTGCACCCTTCCTTACTCTTATTGTTATTTTTGGAAAGAGCTATTGACAGATGTCTGTCAATAGCGAATAATTGACAGATCGTTGGCAAAAGACATCTGCCAAGAGTGAAAGCTCGGTATATATCGATGATGATAAAGTTTATATCTTTTTTCGGACCCTATCCATATTAGATAAAGTATCAATAAAGCAATACTATGGACAAGCCGATGGAATATGGTACTTATCACATGTATTTCATAGATTGTAGTAGGTGACCTTTTCTGTTTGAATGCCCGTTGTTTCCTGGTGTTCTGTATTTGGTCATTGCTTTGTTATGCAGTATGTAATGCAATTTCTAGTTTTTCAATCATCTTACAGTGGAAGAGAGAGCTGGTTGTTTTCATTGTCTTTCTGCTTTTGGTGTTTTGTGGCTCATTCTCACAGTGCCGTGGGTTTGGTCAGTAGTATGTGATTGTGGTATTTCCTGATCATAATCACATACTTTTTTGTATAAAATACAACTAATAAGTGCAAGCCATGAATACTATGGAGAGACTGAGCTAATCCGCGTGCTAGTCTGGCCCTGTTGTATCAGGATCGTATATGCTAGAGCATTTTTATGGTTGCTGAGTGATGGATTTAACCATGCAAAGTATCTTTGAAATTCGTATCAGCACGCTGACCATTGTGCAACTGTTAAATGGAAAATTATTTACACAAGATTCTGTCATAGGTATATCAAAGGTTTATCAAAGGTATATCAAATAAAGAACATATGTTTGGTTGAAATCTTGTTTGAATGTGATATTATAATAGTACAACTACATTGATGCAAGTGCTCTATTAAATGGGCCTCAACGCTAGAAAACCTCTCTTAGGTGTTTGCCAACAACAAATGTACAGACCAGCCTGCGAATTCGCGTAAACTGATCAGCGCCTTTTTATTCGCGATTTGGACTATATCGTATCTAAACTTGCTGCAAGCGAAAATTTAGTTTTCTTGCTAGTCTCTTTAGCTGAGTTATACTGGTTTGAGTCTCGCTTTGTCGGAAACCCTGAAGACAGGTTTGCCCCGTCCAGGCCCATTACTGATGACGCTTAGCATATGCGATAAGTACAACATCCCATTGGAATGGCCCATATTATTGGCATACCTGGTGTAATTGTAATTGTAATGTAATTATAACGAATTACATTTTCAAAGTTAGGAAAAGAAATTTGTAATGGCTCATTTGTTCTCATTATGTAATTGTAATGTAATGCATTACATTCGAAAAATGGCCTGTAATGGCTATTACAATTGAATTGCATTTTTATCACACCGGGTCACTTGCTTATATGTCTTAAGGTTGAAAGTAGTATGAGGTTTAAGCCCTCCAGTAAAATATTTTACTGACCGTTCCAAGGCGGTTCTTCTTTTGTGGATCTTTTATGTCTTTGTTCTGTCTTGTGTTAGCTATGTCTTTGTGCGCGTCTGTTTATATGCGCTTTGTGGTCACCTGCTGGGAAAGGGCTGACCTCTTGGCTCTCGTTTGTGGTGTCTACTGTGAGTTTGTCACTTTCCCATTGGTATCCTGGGTCAGGTGTGGTACTTGATTGTATCGATTCCTGATCTTTGCACCCTTACTTACTTTAACTATCTACCTCAAGAAAGATGTGTTTTTAAAATGTATTGAAGATAGGTGTTGGTAAATGCAGTCACAAGCATCACTGATGTTGACATACATGCACTGGTCAGTCTTTAATACTTCCTTTTCATATATAAAATCTTTTTGGCAAAAAAGAACAGCTTTATTTTAGAAAATAATGTATTCTGGTTCATTCAAATATTTATAATATGGTAATTTAGTCATTTTTTAATATTTTATAAAATGTCATTCACTTCTTTTCCAAAAATCAATAAAATGATTTGTCACATTCAAAATCTTTAATATTGCACATAATAAGGAACATGTAATAATGCAACGCCATTGATAAGGTGACTAAACATAGCTTTATTTTGGTGAATAGAAACATTTTAAAGGGAGAGGATAAAAGTGCATTGTTTCAACTGTTTTATGGTACAAACATAACTTTTTGACTGATTTCTTTTAGATTGATTGCCAATATGCTGACAGGAAATCAGTTCTTTACGCATTCAAATATTTTAAATATCAGGTGCTGAAACCATATGAAAACAAATGTAAAATATTGTTTAATGTATCAATTTATCTTTTTTTGACAAAACTGCAGATATTCATTATTCAACAGAACAGGTACTCAAAACAAACCAAATTGGTGAATGATTAACAATGATTTTTAAAATGACAATTAATGATTTGCTCAAGGGAAAAATCTTTAATTTAGTCTGAATGTTTGAGTTTTCGATATAACAGTTAACAATTACTAGACTAGTTGTGCTAAAGCTAGTACCATGGTTAGGACTATGCTGATTATATTTATCTTTTAAACAGTTTGTGATTGTTTTTATCACTTTTCCAGTTGGTATCCTGGGTCAGGTTTCTACTTGATTGTATCGATTCCTGATCTTTGCTACCTTTCTTACTTTTAAACATTATAGCTTCTTATAGTTGTATCAATGTTAGTGTTTAAGATTGTAGTATGTTATATCGTCGCCTAAGTGCTATAGTGTTTTAACAGACATATTGGTCAAAAGAGTCATGCAATCCACTGGAAAGGAAATCAAATGTTCTATCTACTGGTGATCGTTTCAATTATTACCCAACCATCTATATCGGAGTGATCGTCTTTTTTTTTGCTATGTCATGAGTCACTGAACTATTCCACCGGTCAATAAATATGACTATAGACTGGCACTATACCATGGGCCTGGTATCCGCTTCCCTGTTAAAAACACACAGGCGCTTATTATCATGCGCGACGACGATGCGCGTACGGTTCGTTTATGAAAGGAGACGTTATGCAACAATAGTAAAAATGAGGCATGGTTTGACAACTTTAAACTCCAATAACTCCGTAGTTTATGGTCAGAAACATAAAGTGTGGGCACTCGTTTTCTTAGCTAGAACGAGCGGAACATTTTGAGACCAAAATTTGATCAGATTTGGTGAAATGTTCCGTTTTGCAACAAAACCGCATCGTCTACAGCAACTCCATTCAAGGAACGCTGCTAAGTATTTCATCTAATGGGTTGGGTAATAAAACAATTATTTCATGCCTGTTTGTAGTATAGTCAAACCATTACCCCTCGGTACCGTGGACGACCTGATGCACTATTGCACTTGGCCTTGGGCCTCGTGCAATAGTGCATCAGGTCGTCCGCGGCACCTCGGGGTAATAGTTTTGACTATACTACAAATGGGCATGAAATAACTGTATATTACCTATCTCCTCACAGCAAGCTTAAAATCGCAATACTTTTCTGTTCTATCTACAAAGAGACAATTTCGTTCAGAGCTATAGTGTTCTGAGTGATTTACATCTAATGGCCAATGATGATTTATGTCACGTGACTTGGTGAATTCTTTGTCATACTGTTCTATCTACCAAAAGTCACTTCCCTTGTATAAATCGGTAAAAATAGCAGTTACCTCCCTTACATAATCAAAATTTCCTAAATTGAATCGGTTTGCTGGTGTAATGACGAATTAATGGCAATATCTGCTACTTTTAGTTCCAAATAATCCGCTGAGTCAAAAATATTATACACATTGAATCCATGGACAGAATAATTAGCTATAGAAACAGATTACCTCTCTTACTCATAAACAAGCTGTTTGAATTGAAGCAGTTTGTTGGTGTAATGACACACCAATGGCTAAATATGTTACTTTTTAGACCCAAATAATCACAATATCATACAAATTCACAACCTGAAAAAAAATAAACTGTGAAACAGATCATCTCCCTTACATTATTTTAACAGCCTAAGCCATGCGGTTTGTTGCTGTAATGCCAAACACATGACCAAATCTGCTACTTTTAGGTACAAAACCATCATTTCTGTACAGAAAAGTAAACCAATTGACTCCATAAACAAAATAATAAGCTGTAGGAACCGATAGAACAATATAACACTGAACGTAGAAGGCGATTATTAGGGCAGAATGTTCTATCTGCAAACTGAGAAATGACCGTAGATTCCATATTACTATGAAATGTTCTTTAAATAAAGGTCATTTACACTGTATGGATATATTTTAACCCTCTGATATGATTCAAAGGTTTGTGATTAATCAGGCATCAAAAATCTGGATACTAAAAATTTCAAACTCTTTTTTGTACTTCTGCTTTTGCTAACTTAAAAGGCAGATGATATTAAGCGAGCTCGTTTGCAGTTTTGAATAAAGATGTTTGTCAAGCATTGAACTCAGAATAACTTTGTATTTGATGAACTTGGTAGATGTATTTTTTTAACTTAATCACTATTGTGAAACTATCAAATACTGACCTTAACTTTTGCACTGTTCAGTATTGACAAATGATCGAGTTGGTCACAACTTGCATAAACTTCTCCAATAAGATAAATTTGCATAGGTAACACTACTTCGCAATTTGCTGTGAAATCTCGGTTCCATGGATATTTGGTTGCAACAAAGTGTTAGAGGTAGAGCTGTACTTCTTAAATTGGTTTAGCAGTTTTTAACAGATCACTCAGCACTTAAAGTAATTTAATCACACAGAGGCTTCAGCAGGTGTCCGTTTTAAGGTGGTGGATCTGTTGTTGTTTATTCATTGTTTATGGTTGCTTTCATTGTTGTGTGTGTGTGTGTGTGTGTGTGTTTTGTGCTAGTAATTTATTATGCAGTACTTTATGTCTTTTCTGGTCTTGCAATTATCTCGAGGGAGACTAGAGACATGGTTATCTTTGTTTTATTGTCTGTTTGATGTCACGCGGCTATTATTGTTATTTACCACTTCAGTACAGTGCCGTGGGGTCTGTAGTTTGATAATGTGGTATTTTCTGAGCATTCACACTGTTAGACTTTTTTCTCATCGTCTTGAAGTTGGAACCGGAAAATTGCCTAGACAAAAGGCAATTTTCTTTTAAGAAATACATGGTTATCGTACTGCATGTCATTAAGTAGAAGACGAGTTCCTTTTGTTTTAGAATGTACTAAATACAACGATTTCAAGACCATGCATATCTTAGTTACTATAGAAGAGGACCAAACATGATTTAGTTAGATTAACTGTGTACAACCAAAAATAAAAATGAATCAGGGAAAGTTATCTTTATACGTTATCAAGGCTTTTGAAGTGAGAGAATAAGTTGACTTTGGGTGATGCACATCTTGGTTTTATTCTATTAAAATAATTATCAACCATTATTATTATCATTATTATTATTATTATTATTATTATTATTATTATTATTATTATTATTATTATATGCTACTGTGGTCCCGTCTCCATTCTTACTATTTAGCATAGTCCATTGTATAAACATCAGTAGGGACTAATATACTGGGTATACACTAAAGGTAGTTTGCTTATAAGTGTGAATCTGAAAATTAGTTTAAATGAAAAAAATCATGATCAGTCTACAACTTTCCAGGCTGTTTTGGTATTTGATGTTCAAGAGACTCAATGTCTTATTTAAGTTAGCCTGCTTACCTAAATAACGTGTATTAAGATGTTATATCCTTGTCCTGATATAAATAACGAGTCCTGTACTAAGACAGTATTACACTGGACCAGATTTCAACTCATCAGCTTAAAACATTTTGATACGGCTTTGAATCTTCAAATAAGTTATTATCAGTACAGGACCTGCTAATTAATGAGGGTGTGTTTTGCGACCAACTCATAACTATTAAATATTGTTATGGCAACAGTCCGCTAAAATGTTTTATTATACATGTTTTGTTTGGTCATTTCAGATGATAGGCCTGTTTTTAACCTTGACCTTTCTGAAATACTTACTTTATTTTTCAGTGTTTAAGTGTTTTTTTAGCGGCTGAGTCGAGCATGACATTTTAATAACATTGGGGCTAAATATGTTTGTGTGGAATGCCATATAGTATTTCTCTATTGCTTAGCTTTCAGGTTTGATTTAAACAAATATGTGATATTGACCATGGAAAGCCACAACTATAGATCACAGACTATCCCAAGACATCACAAGGAAGAAAGTCATAGGACTAAATCTTTTTTCGTTGTGTCATGCAGTCTTTCAGTGTTGTTTAGCTGGCAGGTTTGATTCAAATAAATGTGTGAGTATAACCAGGAAGTGCCATATCTATTGATGACAGACCATCCCAAGACATTTCAAGGAAGAGAAACATAGAGCAGACTCTTCTAACGAAACCTGGCAATTATGTCTGATATTTAAAGTTTATTCATACATTGTTGTTCCCTCTACTACTAGGTACGTGATGGAAGAAACAGCATCATGCACTCGGCGGCAATGAAAATAACTGAATTGGAGTTTATGACATACACACATTATATGATAGGACTTCTCGAGGATCCATTGTTCATGTGCTTCATTCCAGAAGCACAGCTTGCTTCCAGCACAATTAAAGAGGTATGTGAATTATCCTATGTAAGGCTTTGATTTACTTTGATTTACAGGACTGCTGCAAACTACATAATATTCCAATGAACTAGACTGATTGGCATTTAAAGTAACACATATAACTGTAACATAATAGTGGTATATTGTTTAAACGCATTCTGGTTGTTTCCTTCTTTTAAAAATGTTTTAAGGCAATCAAAATGTGGATGAATAAGAATTAGGTATAACTTGGTGTTTGCAAAATACACTGCATAAAATATTTAAAGGAACACTTGATAATTTTCCATATGTGATAATGTTAACCCCTGTCCTATAGACTAGCCATACATTTCACTAGACAATAAGGTAGAAATCCAGTTTCTTTTGATATATTTGTGAAGAAAGTCAAAGTAATGGATCAAAAAATGATTTTGACCAAACAATCGCTGCTCAAGGTCATGGCTCAAATTTTGTAATTTTTAATTTTCTTAAAAAATACGAATTTTTTCTGAAACTGTGTAAAATCTTTGGATTTTTTAATATCGTAACCTAATGATTTCTGCAACATTAAAGGACTATTGAATTTACAGAAATGATGGTGTTGTGGTGTTTGATTGAACAAGTTGTCATTTGTTGTGTCTAACTGTGAGTTTGTCACTTTCCCATTGGTATTCTGGGTCAGTTGTGGTACTTGATTGTATCGATTCCTGATCTTTGCACCCTTACTTACTTTTAAGTTTGGTTTTAAAAAAGGGGTATTTTTAACAAAATTCCATTTACACTTAAAATGCTGCATGGAGATTTCTGGAAAGGGATTACTCCATTTTCATCAAGCAAGATAATCCTTAATCGGTAACCAAACTAATCACAGGACAAACATGTTTTTGTCTTATTAATCCAACGCTTGCTATGAGTCGGACAATGAGTCCATTTGTATTGTGGTCAATGACAAAACACGCAGTGTTCCTTTAAATATTTTTAGCAGTGTAGGATTTGAAACTATAACAGGGTAACGTAGTAACATGACTGGTGTTGGTCAAAAGGTCTAGCGTTTGTCATTTTGCATCTTATATAATGTAGTTTCAGAAAATTATAGTGAACAATAGTTTCCCTGCTCAGTGGTGTGGAAAGTCTAACCTTTAACGATCTAGTGCCATTGGGCTTTTACTGTAATATACTTTTCATTTTGGTACTGACGTCAATTTGTCTTGTACAGACATCATTTTGAAGGAAATGCAACCTCTTCAAAGTTTTGAGTTAGAGTCTATACTCCAAAATTAACATGTCGCCAGTAATATTACCACAACTGATCAAACAGTATATGTTTGTGCCAGCTGGAAATCATATCACTCCACTTTCAAAGTAAGAAAGAGGGCAAAGATCAGGAATCGATACAATCAAGCACCACACCTGACCCAGGATACCAATTGGAAAGTGACAACGTCACAATTAGACACCACAAACGAGTGCAAAAAATAAACCTTAAATAAGCTAAAAATGGGTATGCCACTTTGTGACATTAAAACATCAAGAAAAAATTCAAAACCTATTTTTTCTAAAACAGGATGCATTTTTCTAGAAGAAAATGTATGCCATTGTTTGACATTTTTACCAAAACATGCACACATAATTACACAGCGGCCTACACTTATATATCTAATATTCTTTGAGGTAGGAATTCCAAATTTAGTGTGTAAATGCATCTTGGGATGGCGGAGTGTCACGTTTTATTATTAGGTCATCGTGAATGAGCCCTTGACCTCTGACCTAGTTTAAAGAATTGTTGTGTCTGGAGCATATCTCTTAAATTCTTTGAGAGAAGAATCCCAAATTTGGTGTGTGGATGCATCTTAGGAAGGCGGAGTGTCGTGTACCATTTACGTGTCACTGTGTCCTTGACTTCTGACTTAGTTTTAGAATAGTTGTGTCTCAAGAATATATTTTATATTATTTGAGGTAGGAATACCAAATTTGATGTGTGGCTGCATCTTGGGATGGCCGAGTATCACATACCATTTTCGGGTCACTGTGAACTTGAACACTGACCTAGTTTTTAAAATAATCGTGTTTTGAGCACTTCGCCTATATCATTTGAGATAGGACACCCAATTTTGGTGTGTGGTTGCAACTTAGGATGGCGGAATGTCATGTATAGGTTTCTAACCCAATCATGGTTTATAGCTATGGTTTCCTCTTTAATTGCACGACGGTGGGTCAGGCCTCAGACTCTATGAGGATTCTAACGAAAAGCTTTGATAGGTGTGTTGGTGCCTGATGCTTATCTGTATCTGGACCCACTGTGGTTCAACTTGAGGTCTGCTTTAACTCTGACTATCTGTGAGTCGTGAGCTTTTTTCTTTGTTTAATCATAGTGTGTTGATTTGATTAGAGTGTTTCTCCTAGATGATACATTGCAATAGTTAGAAGGCTTCCATGCGAGCTGAACAATTCTTGTACTTCAACAAGGGCAGAATCTAGGGCGAAGATTTTGTACCAGTAAAATGCCTTCTTAGCCCCCGGTGGCTTAGGCTGCTGTCCGTTCTAAGGCGGTGGTTCTGTTGTTGTTGACTTCTTGCTTATTGTTACTCCCATTGTGGGAGGCTGTAATTGTTCTATGTTTTGGTGTACGTTACTTTATGTCCCTTCTAGTTTTGCAATCATCTCGATGGGGAAGAGAGAGCTGGTTGCTTTGCTTAGTTTGTCTTCCTGGTGTCTCGGGATGGTTGAGTGGCTCTTCCTTGCGGTGCCTTTGGGTGTCTGCAGTCTGTGATTGTGGTATTTCCTGATCATACTCACTTACTATTTTTGATGTCACGACTCTTGTGTTTGTGCTGCGTGGTTACTGTTAAAGTTTCCCTGTACTTGCATTAAATGTCATTTATTATTACTATAGTCAGAATTTACACTGACAATCACTCATTGCATTAATTTCCCCATTGGTATCACTTAAATACCTCATTTAAGGAGCAGTGTAGACCAGCATTCATACCTCGTTAATAACTATTGCTTTCTCTGTGTTTCTTTGTACTTGTTTTTGACTTAGTTATATGTTGGGAGCTTTAGCTATTTCTCAAATGCAGTAGCTGGATATTGCTATAAATAACCAATATGAATGCTGCTTTTCAATGTATGGTATCAACTTAAAACTCAATAATGAATAGCCGAAAAACAGTCAAAATTTTACTTTTCACCTCTTAAATTACATTCTTCTTCTTCCATACAGATTCCCCAGTCCACCAATAGATATAATTCTATGTTACAATCTGTTTATGGTTCACCTCTGAAACTTCATTTGGCCACTAAAATTAATTTACATGGAATTTCTGACTCTGCCCTTTTTAGAAACCACTTAAAAGTTCGTCTTTCTCCTCTTTAGTCACCTGTACATAGAAACTCTAGGAGTAAGTATAGAAGAAGTGTAGTGTATCCCTCTATTTCTAAGTACAATGCCAAGAGGTGTAGCTGTTGCGAACATTTATGTTGTAAATCGACTTTTTAATCTAACGTTAATGGTAGACATTTTTCTGTAATTACTAATTCTGATCTTGATCGAAGATTTATGTTTTATTTTGAGCAGAGAAAGATTGTGGCATGCAATATGTTGGCCAGACTTGTAGATTTCTAAACACTAGATTTTCTGAGCACTATCGTTGAATAAAAAAGCATTGAAAATTGATAATTCTCTTTATAGGCATTTCAATCAAAAAGCAGTATTTGTATTCAGTCTGTTGAAAAAATTACATATGATGATAATTCCACTATAAGATATAGAAATATTCTTAGGCATGAATTAGAATTAAAGTGGATAAAATTATTACAAACAACACATCCACTTGGTTTTAATGATAATAGACATTTTTACCCACAAGCTGACTTGAAAAGCGGACAGCTGACTGCGTAGTTTATGGTATATATTTATGGGGGCTGTCTCAACAACTAACATGAACTTAATACATGGCTGTTAGCCTGTTACAGAACCTTACATGCTGGAAAGATGCGACAAGAAAACCCTCAGATTAAACCTTCAGAATAGCATGTATGTTCGCACAGTTTTGTCATATAGTTATCATTAGTTATGAAAGTGTGTGTGGCCACCGCAAAGTTTATGGTAGAAAAAAAATTAAACAGTTCACATGAAAAGAGCATATATATATATATATTATGCGCCAGTCATTTGTATGCCCGGCGTCTTTGGGGCCGGAGATACCAGGGACATTACGGGGCTTAAGTGCCAGAATTTGACCTTCGATGTGTCCCTGCAGTGCCGTGGATGCGCGGCGGGGGGGGGGGGGGGGGTAATTTTCCGCCTAAATAGGCCACTACTGAAAGAATTTGTCTGAAAGGTAGCCTCAACATCTACCTATATATATGCCAATATAAACCAAAAGAGTGCAACTTGGCGGTTTTGTTGGTCAATTCGCATGTTTTCGGGCAGGGGCGGATCCAGAAAGTATCATTTCAGGTGTGGGGAGGAAGTGGGGGAGTTACAAGCCTGACTGACGTTTCAGTTGTCCGCTACTTACTTTTTACAGAGTGTTCCAATTGACCATTCCAAGGAAACTTAAATTTCTAAGAAGGGAGGGGAAGTCCATGTTTTTAGGCGCTGTGAGGGTCAGGGTAGGGAGGTGTAGAGCTCCTTATACTTATTCTTAACGAAACCTATAATACTTGTAATTTTCTGGAGGGGGGGGGGTAGGGGGTCCGGATCTCCTAACCCCAACCTCTCTATGGATTCATAACTCAGAAATTAAGAGAATCAGTAGAAACGATAGAGACTCCCCAAATATACGGGGATAAACAGATCAGGGCTGCATAGTACAAGTTGATATCTCTAATAGTGTTAATGTTATGCTCTGGACAAAATTCAATTATAACAAAGGGCATTAACATCTAAATTATATAAAAGAGAGTTATGGTTCTTGTATCTCTCCTCATCGAGATCTACATGTATCTACCATTAAAGTTTCAAAGTTGTTTCCTCTTGTTGTTGTTGTGTTATGCCCCATTTTTTTTTAAGTGTGACAAATAACAAAGGGCAACAACTCCTAAATTATACAAAAGAGAGGTATGGTTCTTGTAGATTGCACTTCTCCGCATCAAGATCTATCTACCAGGGAAGGTTTAAGCTGAAACAGTTTCTGTGTTATGCTCTGGACAGAATATTCGTAAATCCCCAGTGAAACAATTGGACCAACTGAAGCCAAATTTCATGTGGCATCGCCATGGTAAAGGGGTAAAGATGGAAAGCTTATTCAAATGATATAGGTCATTTGTTGTTATTCATAATTGTCATTTTCCAGGGGCGGGGGCAATTAGCAAGGATTTTAGCACAAATTTGGCCCCACAGTGAAGGGCTTTTAGCAGGGCTCCTTTGCTTCCAAAGGATAACCTTTTTAAGAACCTATTTGTAAAATTGAAAAGTTAAAAGCCCCGCTATTCCGCGGCCCCGATGGGCGGGGATTGCAAATGACTGATGCATAAAATGTTGTATCGTATCGTTTATTTATTAATTGCTTTAGCGACCATGTTCCGAATACAGCAGAGCGCTGGAAAAGTATGGACACAGTTTCATCACAATCTCTGCATGTTAATAGTATCATGCACATGGCGATATTAAACCTCGGCAATCAGTTGAAATTTCGATAGGGACACACCTATTGCCTGACCCGTTCTTGATCCAAACTGTTTGACAATACAATATAATATTGTAAAATCGAAGTATTAGGTACTAGATATTTTGTTTCGACGTGTCTAAAGTTCGAATTATAGGTAGGTAGACATAAGAATATATATCACCAGCCCCCCAAAATATTATCATCAGTTTTTTCTCTACATATGTTTTTTTTTGTAAAAGACACGTCTTCGGGAGACTGTTTAAGAGTGAATAGCCTGTGCAGCATCAGTGGCTAGTTAAAATGTTGATATTTGCCAAGGAAAAGATTTATATATCATACTTACATATACGCGTTGATCAGACTGCGCGTACGAGGGTTGTCCCAGAAAGTCGTAGACTTTTCAAATAGCAAGAAAAATTGACGCGTGAGCATGTTTATATTTTGTAGAAATATTGAACTATCTGTTTTTAACATTTTGAGCGTATTAATGACAACCAAAATTAAAAGAAATCATTTTTATGATCATTCTATCTCGGTAAGGTACGCATCACCGGCGCACGCAAAAAGTGAAAGAAAAAAAATAGTATATTTTATTTTTGATAAGTGGTTGTATTAAAGTAAGTAAGGTTGCAAAGATCAGGAATCGATACAATCAAGTACCACACCTGACCCAGGATACCAATGGGAAAGTGACAAACTCACAGAAGACACCACAAACGAGAGCCAAGAGGTCAGCCCTTTCCCAGCAGGTGACCACGAAGCACATATAAACAGACGCGCACAAAACATAGCAAACACAAGACAGAACAAAAACATAAAAGATCCACAAAAGAAGTACCGCCTTGGAACGGTCAGTAAAATATTTTACTGGAGGGCTTAAACCGGTTTAATGGCGCCAACCTCACCCTTAATTCAGATGTGGATCAAGACACATAGATATTTGGTTTGCATGAAAGACCCCTAACTTATCAATGCATCATCTCCTAAAACATATAAATCAAGATATAACAAGGAGATAAAGCAAGGATAAGGACTCAACAGTAAATTAAACTGAATAACGGAGTATTAAAACTCGAAGTGATACCCGTTAAATATTGGAGGAAACATTATTGATTTGTGCATATTTTCACAAAATTTCAAAGCGATTGCATAATTTACGAACTGACAGTATACTATCAAAACAAGAAGGGGTGAGCTCGAGCGGTGAAAGAATGGCGACGTCTTACGTAAGGGCGGAGCAGAGGAAAGTAATACAGTTTTGTTTTGACTGCAGAATGATACAACTCAATACTTAAAACTAAGTAAAACCAGACGAATACCACCTGAATGTATCACATGCTTTAGTAACAAATTATTTTCGAGATTTCGCGAAGGGAAACCTGCAAACGAGCGTATGGGAAGACCGCCACTTAGAAATACCGGCGATGGTACGGAAGTCGAATCAGTCGTCAGCAAAGACAGAAGACAAAAGGTGCGCAACCTAGCTGAAAGGACAGGTTGAGGGAACCCTACGATGATATTAAAATCAGACTTGAAAATGGCACAGATATCTGCTATAGGCATTCTACTTTTATTATTGGAAGATGATTGCGCACACAACCATGCTAGTTATAATTGTAAACTTTTCGACGTCCTTAGTAATTCAAGTGACGTGCTCCGGTGGTTCAGACCTATAGCTGGAAAAATGAGTGCACACACTTCATTATTAAATATTTTTCCTTTTAGTTTTGCATGATAATGTAGATATAATGGAAGAGTTCACAAGTAAAATTTGATTGCAATATACAAAATAGTTTTCTTGTAAATTAAAAAGTCTACGACTTTCTGGGACAACCCTCGTATATACAGGGTGGTCTGCGCCTATGTTATTTGCATACACCAAAGTCAGGGTTTCCCACGTAAGGCATACATTATAGTGATCAATTCAACAAGATTATCAAACGTTATACAAACTTTGGGTATAACCAGGTTTAAAACCCAAACACGGTTTATAGCTATGGTTTCCTCTGTAATCGCACGACGGTGGGTCAGACCTCCCACTCAATGACGACTCTGGGGTAAAGCTTTAACTTGTGGGTTGATGCCTGAAGCTCATCTGTAGCTGGGTCCGCTGCGGCTCAACTTGGGATTTTCTTTAGCTCTGACTATCTGTGAGTTGTGAGCCCTTTTATTTGTTTCATCATAAAGTGTTGGTTTGATTTGATTGTTTCTCCACGGTGATGCATTGCAGTAGTTGGGAAGCCTCCATGCGAGCTTAACATATTTTGTGTTTCAACAACAGCAGAATCTAGGGCTAAGATTTTATGCCAGTGGAATGTATTTGGGTCCCCCGGTGGCTTCGGTTGTTGTCCGTTCTTAGGCGGAGGTTCTGTTGTGTGTGTTTTTTTTATCTATTGTTTAATGTATTTGCATTGTGTGTGGGGATTCTGTGTTTGTCTTTGTTTTGTTATACATTACTTTGTATCTATTCTACTATTGCAATCGTCTTGAAGAGGAAGAGAACGATTGTTGCTTTGCTTTTGTTGTCTTACCAATGTCTTGTTAAAGTAAATGTTCTGTGGCTCTTCCTAGCGGTGCCGGGGGATGGCCTGGTCTGCAATGTGTGATTGTGGTATTTACTGATCATACTTACTTCATGTCAATGTTGATCTGTCGTAGCTCAAATAAAGTTCAGTTCTGACGGCTCCGACTAGCCTGGCCGGTTGACCAGTCTCGCAATAGCTGCTTGAACACAAATCTAAAGTACGTAGAGTGTTTGCTTTCTTGTTTCATTGGAAATTTCATCATTTTAGAACCGGGAACTTCAGCAAACAGCGAAGTCTCAAAAGTCGGCATTTCATCAGGGCCTACATTGTTTCTTAAGACAAATTCGATCTTCAGAGAAAGAGATATACCTTATTCGATAATCATAACCATTAACCGCTTTAAATATACATTTGACCATTCTGACATTACTGTTTCAAAATTTAGGGAAATTCAATTGGTCTTCAAAGGGTTAAATACATATATCATTGGCGCTGGTGTATTATTGCGAATTCTCGAGCCATAGAATAGCAACAACGAGAAAAGAAAGTATATAAATGTATACTAGTGTGGTGCTTGATTCTATCGATTCCTGATCTTAGCCGCATTTCTTACTTCAAAGTATACGGAGTAACGACAACTTGAGCATAAAAACTAGAATCACAAGACGTTGCACCTTGGAGTATTAAACGTCATGTCACCGTTGCATAAATACAGGGATCACACATGTTTTTCATGCATTAACATTTGCCAGGTCCAGAGGAAGCTGTTTGAATACGAACCATCAGGCTGAGTAATCAAACATTTCTTGAGGCAATTAAACAAACGTGTGTGATCATTATGCCAGCATATTTTACCGGATTTAAACCAAAAGCAAACCGAAAACACAGCTTAAAACTTGATATGCCTTTTTTTCTTATACTAGTTTTCTCCAAACAAACTGGGACCAGCGTTAAACTTTCCATCGAATTAACGTAACCCGTACAACGCTGTCGCGAACAAAAACGTCGACGTAATGCTCAGTCCGGACAGCAGTACTTTCCATGTAATGTCAAACAAACAAATCAGGGCTCATTTTAAGTATTGTCAAAATAAAACCCATGTTCAAAAAGCACGTGAACCTCATGATTTGAACATGGCTTCAGACAGCTTTACGTAACAAATTTCTATGCTTGAAAAAAAATTCGTTACGCGAAGCTGTTTGAAACTGCAAAAATCCATGTTCAAATCATGAGATTCGCGTGCTGTTTTGAACATAGCATAAACTTGTCAAAGCCTAAACTGGGTCCTGATTTGTTTGGTATTACGTTACAAGAGAATGCGTTGCAGCCTTGACTGGTCATTTTGCCAATGTTTTTGTTCGTTGCGCGCGTCTTTGACGTTGTGGCGACGTAATGACGTTCGAAAATTTGACACTGATGTCATTTTGTTTAGAGAGTCCAGTGCAAGAAAATTGATTATTTAATGCTTAAGCGACGTTTTGGTGCGGTTTTGGTTGGAATCAGTTAAAATATACAAGAATAACGACCACACTGACGGACTCATGTTTAAACAACTTCCTCGGGAACCAGCAAAAGTTAATGCATGGAAAAACGTGTGATCACTATATTTGAATAGCTTCAAATAAACGAAATTGGAATCTGAAGATTCACGTTTGTATGTCGTAAAGCAATGGAGGCCAAACTGATCATTATGCGATGCTTTTGTTGGCAAAAAACATTGCGTACGGCTATGACGTTGTGACGACGTTATGACGTTCGGAAGCTTACACTTGACGCCTTTTTGTCTAGAGAAATCTAGTGAAGCTCAAATTAGAACCTACAACCCCTCGATCCCGAGTCAACACAAATAATAATGCAAGTTTGTTTCATGCATTAAGACTAACCGGGTCCCTTGGTAGATGTTTGAACATTTAGTCTATCGGCTTTATGTTGAAATATACATAGCTTCCCTCGATCCTGGCAAATTATAAAAACATGCACAATATCCCTATAGTCTTTAAACTATTTAGCAATGCGATGACAAACTCTTACAGTTAGATTAAAAAGTAATTATAAGCCATGTGGTAAATAAAATCAAAATTTTGTACTCCTGTTTTATTCCATTTATTAAAGCGACAAAATACTTGACAATCCTTGAATTTTATCGCTTTCCTTAACTCGTTTTATAAATTCATAAAACAGGAATATTCATGTAAGATATATTCAACGAAATTATATCACACAAATAATAAAGTCTAACTTACTCGAACTTCACCAGCTCGAAGTCTCTTCTACATTTTTGTTATTAATGTATGAATGGGCGGGAAGCAACTGTCTCCATACAGTCTTGTCAGAGCACTCATTACTAGATGATGGTGAGAAAAGAAAGGAACAAATTTTCAACCACTGATCCAATCATTTTCTATAGTACTTGAAAAAATCAGAATGTATAGTTGCTGATAAATCAGGTCACTGACGTTATGTCAATGTACCTATCTTGGACCTACAGAATTAGTGAAATAATCTAGAGGACTACTTGGTGATAAAATTGATAGTTATGTCTCCCTCCTTCAGGGTCGGGAGACATATTGTTTTTCCCCGGCGTCCGTCCGTCTGTCTGTCACAAATCGTGTCCACTCTATAACTTGAAAACCTCTTAAGCTCTATTCACTAAAACTTCATACAAATATAAATCAGATTACGTGCAGATTGCAAGAATGGTAACTCTGACTTGTATACGTTTTTAGTTATTACCTTTGAAATTTGTACATCACAAAATTCGTGTCCGCTCCACTTAAGCTATATTCACGAAACTTTATACAAATGTCAATCAGCATGAGGTGACGTGCAGAATGCAAGAATCGTAACTCTGCCTTATATACTTTTTGAGTTATTTTCCTTGGAACTTTGTGCATCACAAAACTCGTGTCCGCTCTATAACTTGAAAACCGCTTTAGCTATATTCACGAAACTTTACACAAATATCAATCAGCATCAGATGACGTGCATAGTGAAAGAATTGTAACTCTGCCCTATATACTTTTTTAGTTATTTCCCTTGGAACTTTGTCATCACAAAAATCGTGTCCGCTCTGTAACTTGAAAACCGCTTAAGCTATATTCACGAACAAGCATCAACCAGCATGAGTCGACGTGCAGAGAGCAAGAATGGTAACTCTGTCATTTATACTCTTTGATTTATTTCCCTTGGAACTTTGTCCATCACAAAAAAAAATTATCTACGACTATTTTATACCAGGTTATGATTGTGCAATAGTTAACTACATTGACAGATATCTTTACTAGATACGAGCTGATTGTCTGCATAAAATGACTAGAATTTCCGTTAGAAATTGTATTTAATGTTTCTGTTTGAAATTGTATTTACTGACTAATGCTTTTGACAACAAAAGGGGGGAGACATCTGTTTTTCGTAGACAAACCATTCTAGTTTTATACAGCGTTTCTATCTATGCAGGTAAAGTAGATATGGACCTGCATGCTATTTTAGTATGGATCGCATATGTGCAAAACGTTTGTACTGAATTAATATGGCGAGGACCGGGCTATAAGTCTAATATATGGCCTGTGGATCTTTCTCTACGTTCACACTATGTGTAGGTGAGAAGCGACGGCTCTCGCCAGACTGTGCGTATGCAAAGATTCATATGAGTCTTTGCTGTGCACAAAAATCTTGTGGGCTGGCCTATATAATGTCGAAACATGCGAGCGTGCTGCAAACAAACTAACTACATTAACCAATATCATAAAGAAACATATCCTATAGAAGTGTGGCAGGGTGCAGTTTGATATGTTTACGGGGAATGAACTTACTGTCAAATGTTTTCAAACTTGGTAACAATCACAATGCCTTCCGTCTTGTTTGTTACATAACTCAATAGCCGGCTTTTCAAGACACATGAAGAGTGAAATAGGTGCGACCTATTGTAAAGGGTGCAGAAATTGTGACCACAAGGTGAACCTCGTTTGTTCATGTCGTTTATTTTAATCAGTTTAATAACAATTTCTTTGCCATTTAAACGATTACATTAAAAACACAAAACATGATTTTCATACCATATTTGAGCTGCAACATGAGATTTCCAACAATATGGTATGTGCTACCAGCAAAGCCTCAGATCAGCCTGCGCCTACGTGCAGTCTGATTAGAGCCTTCGATAGTCGCTTGAATATTCTATGACTATTTAGCTACTGACTGAACACCATTTGCAGCTCTAACCGTAAAAGGAGGCTGCACCGGCTCGTCTGAGTCTACACTTGTCAAAATGCTACATTGTTGGAAATCACATGTCACAGCTTATTTATCCTCACTCCAAGGGTGAAGAATGATCACTACCATCACAGAATCAAGACTGTAGTATATCAATGTTTTGTAAGTAAGTAAAAGGGTAACTCATTTGTGATCATAGTGACCAGACACAGACTGTCAGATAACCTACAGTGTATTAATAAATGTGAAACAAGTGTGACTCTGTGGAGGAATCCGTCCTTTATCCGACAGAGTCCCGTCATAGGGACTATTCCAGCTTTACAACATGTCAGAACATGTAGACGGGCATATTGTAATCACTGGACTTGACCTTATGTTCAAGAGTGAATAATACGAGAAAATGGAGAAAAAACTTTTTCAGCTAGCAAAAGCAGATGTTTGAAAGACAAATTAACAGACAACGTTAATTAAATGCCGTGCTTGCCACTACTTAGACGTTTTACCGTCAATAGCGTTGTATTTGATAGCAGATATCTCCACTTATTTGAGAAAGTCCCTCAACTACATATCTAATGTCAGTGTCACGTGTCAGCGTAAGGTGTCAGTCTGTGGGTAAGAATGTCTAATATTTACCAAGAGGGTAACATTTCTAGATTACCTGAGTTTGATGTTTTTTTCTCTTTTAGATATCCGTAAACGCAATAACTGATCTCATGGTAAACACAAAAATAGAAATTTAAAGCCCAAAAATAAACATGTTTTAACTCTTTCAGAACTAAGTACCATCTTAAAACATTAAGGCTGACATATGGCCCTTTCACGTTTAGTAACTCTTTCTATAGCTTCACTTCGTAATTTGGATATTGAGGCTAATAAATTCTATGATAGAGCTCATCGACTTTATGATGCAGCACTTCTTACTCGGTGTAACACTCAACATACTCTGCGGCCATATATAGACTGAAATTAATCATATTATGCATTTTATCAAAATTCAATTTGTCAACAAGGATAGAATTCAAGTTGTCAACAAGAATAGAATTCATTAACTTACCTAGTATATTTAAAGATAAATCTGTTATCTCTTCTATTCCTACTTATTTTAAAAATAAGGAATCCCCTATCATTTGTTATAAGTATAATAAACCTACCCGTAGTACTGTTTTCAACTATAACAAATTAGTAACAGAACTTGATATTGAAAATTTTATTCCTGACTCTTGAGATTGTATAGCCTTCAAGTATTGCTATCAACCCGCTGGTCATATAGTCACAGGGGATTTAAAAATCATAACTTATTCAAGAATTTGGTCTATTATTTGTAAGGGACCTAAATTTAGGTTTCCTTTGCCAATAGACTTCAAATCATGTCGTGAGGAAATTGCAGGAGCCTTACAAGAATTTTGTAATCACTGGTGCAAACGGGAACATGTTGAGTCTAATGCCTTAAATAGTTGGAAACCAAATTTTTTTTTAGATTATTGATGGTAGAATTTCATTTTATTGCAAATATTTAGATCTTCTACCACCTAAACCTAAATTCACTTTAAGACATTTGAAGAAAGGGATCCAGGAATTCCATGGGAGGTTTGTTTTAGCCCCGCAGATAAGGCTGCTAACAAATGTTGTGGTTGTTAGAAAAAAAGTAATATATTAACACCCTAAAGCAAGAACTTAGCACTGCAAAAACATATGAGCATAACAGACTCGATGAGACGTCTATCGTTGAAAGGCATCGATGCCATATGGCAGCTTAGTTTGGGTTGTTTGTTGATGAGGACCATAGCAAACTTCCTACATTAAACTGGTTACCTAAACTTCATAAATGGCCCTATAAGTCACGTTTTATTGCTAATTCTAGTGCATGTACAATTTCTGATTGGTCTATTTTTTGGATTTCTTGCCTTACTGCGATAAAAAACATGTCATTAAATATTGCACGGCAGTGTATGAAAGAAATGGTAGAAATTTATTTTGGTTTATTAAAAATTCAGGTGAAATTCTTTATAAATTGAAGTCAAGAGGTTTTCTAGCATCGTGTTTGTCTACATCTGATTTCTCTACCCTCTATACTACATTGCCTCATAATCCAATTAAAGAAAAACTAACAGAATTAATTGAACAAACATTTAACAGAGAGGGCTCACTTTGTTTGGTTTGTAATAATAAAAATGACTTTTTTACTTCTTAACAACCTAAACGGTACAAATTGTGGTCATGTCAGAAAATGTGTGATGCTCTCCATTATCTTTTGGACAATATAAATTTTTGCTCGAAATTATATAGACAAATTGTAGGTATTTCAATGGGTACTAATTGTGCTCCTCTTCCTGCTAAATTGGTTTTTGTTTTGTTATGAGAGAGACTTTATGTTGTCTCTGTCAGACAATAATCAAACTGATATTATTGAAGCTTTTAACTCCACCTCCAGTTATTTAGATGACTTACTTAGTGTTGATAATCCTTATTTTGAACAAATGGTAGGCCAGATATATCCTACTGGACTTCAGTTAAATAAGGCGTATTCTTCTGATACTGAAGCTCTGTTTTTGGACTTGAACTTGTCTATAGCAAATGGCATAGTTTCTTCTAAAATTTATGACAAACGAGATGATTTTAATTTTGAAATAGTATTTTTTCCATTTCTTGATGGAGATGTTCCTCGCTCCCCTTCCTATTTCTCAGCTAACCCGTTTTGCTAGAGTGTGTTCTAATGCTGATGACTTCAACAAAAGAAACTTATTTTTAACTGCTAAGCTTTTAAAACAAGGTTATAGATATCATAAAATTCGAAAAGCATTTTCTAAATTCTACCACAGACACTCAGAGTTAATTGTTAAATACAGCATTGGGTTAAAAATTATTCTGCAACAAGGTATATCAGAACCTATATTTATGGTGATTTAGTTTATAAATACCAACGAATTGTTGGAAAACCTTATTTAAGTGATCAATTCAAAAAGATTGTAAAACGTTATATAATGGTTGGATATAACTTGGATGTCATGCGACAGTGTGCATGCCTTGTTTTAAACCCAATCAGGGTTTATAGCTATGGCTTCTCCTTTAATTGCACCACTGTGGGTCAGGCCTCAGACTCTATGACGGCTCTGACGTAAAGCTTTAATCGATGGGTTGGTGCCTGATGCTTATCTGTAGCTGGACCCACCGTGGCTCAACTTGAGGTTTACTTTAGCTCTGACTATCTGTAAGTCATTAGCCTTTTTCTATGTTTCATCATGGTGTGTTTATTTGATTCGAGTGTTTCTCCATGATGATACATTGCATTAGTTAGAAGGCTTCCATGCGAGCTGAACATTTATCAACAACAGCAGAATCTAGGATGAAGATTTGGTACCAGTAAAATGCATTTAAGCCCCTCGTAGGCTTAGGCTGCTGTCCGTTCTAAGGTAGTGGTTCTGTTTTTGTCGACTTTTTGTTTATATTTACCCCCATTTTGGGAGTCTGTAATTGTTCTATGTTTTTTGTACGTTACTTATGTCCATTCTTGTACTGCAATCATCTTGATGGGGAAGAGAGAGCTGGTTGCTTTGCTTAATGTGTCTCCCTGGTGTCTCGTGATGGCTGAGTGGCTCTTCCTTTCGGTTCCTTGGGGTTGTCTGCAGTTTGTGATTGTGATATTTCCTGATCATACTCACTATTTTTCATGTATTTTTTATCAAAATGCAAATGGGATTTTATTACAAATTAAATTATAACATGTAACAATGATGATTTGGGAATTACAAGAGATTACGTATCTATATAATGTTTTCTCCTTATTTTTAACGTTTGTTATTTATACTCATAAATAAATATGGCAATAAGAAAATTTGTATATTTGATCACGAAAAAATCGAAATGTAAGACCTGTATCTCAGCTTTAAATTTGTATCAATTTTAGTAGTCTATGGTAAGAAGCAACTGAGATATAACTGATTTGTAGGTACGCCCCCATTTTTGAATCACATTTTAATGTTTATGAAAATATTCATGGATATGCAAAGTAGATAAATTGCATTTTCAGACCTTTAGCTATGCTTTAATATGGTACCAGGTTTAGCAGTCTGTGATAAGTAGCATTTGATATATAAGTAATTATTGTAGGCAAACCATCATTCTTGATTCCCATATGGGTTGCAATGGTAACCGTCTACATTCACATAACCAAGACAGGTTTATTTTTTTAAAAAATACTTGTTTTGCGTTAAGTGGAATTTAATGAATAATTTGGCACCAATGTAATATCATCCTTGGGGCAGTGCATGGTTAGCAAAATTGACCCAAAGGATATAACATGTATAGTATTTATCTCTTTATTGTTTTAATGCCAACAGAATGGTTAGTTCTTAAACATTTATGAGCTGGATCTACTCAGTAAGCTCAGCATGCAAAAAGTTCTATATTCTAAAAGTTTTAAAATGCATCTTTTAACAGATACAAGCATCGACATTTCAAATTTCTAAATCTGCTGAATTTGAAGTTATCAAAGAAAAGACTGCTGAGTTAAAAGGGCTGCATGAACAACTACGAGGTGAAGTGGATGATTTAAATGTAAAGTATAGTAATATGCAAGCTTCTGTCGAAAAAGAGACCAAGGACATCCGTTCCTGCTTGACAGAAGAAGTCACAGAGAGAAAGGAAGAAATTGGCAAAATAACCGAGGAAATTAAAGATAAAGAGGAAGAGCTAAAAAAGGTAAAATATTGATGCTTGATTTTGGATAAGGCCAGCGTGAATTAATCTGAGTTTTTCTTTAGCTCTGGCAATATGTGAGTAAGCCACAAGTTCTTTTCTAGGTTTTATCATAGTATGTTGATTTATTTTGCTTGTTTATCTTCGATGTTGCGCCGCATAAGTTAGGAAGCCTCTATTCATCTGAACTAGTTTTTGTGCTTAAATATCAGCAGAATCTAGCGCGAAGATTTGATCAGTAAAATCCATTTATAATGCTTGTCAATATACCATGTCGTTCCTAAACATTCATACACGGGCTATTTTGTCAACCAACAAAGATTAGACACAATCAGCACACTTTTATGAAAAGTTCATTTGTTGTTTTTATATTGTAACAGTTTACAGTAATGTCACATGAAAGGGAAGTTCATATTGTCAGTAACTGCATAAATGGTTAATTCTGTTCTTCTGGTGACTAGCTTATACATCAAAAATGTACTTTATGAATGGCCTCCAACTTTAGAACTGCTTTATTTTCATTTGTTTTCTTATTCAAGATAATGAATTTATTGATTCATTCAGACAGAATATCCCTTGTAACTTGATCAGCAAAAGTCGATTTGCTAGAACATCCAAAAATACACTTCTATTTTAAAACATATCAATCAAATCTGACAATCAAAGGACTTTAATCTCCACCAATAAGTAAGGCGATATACAAATGTATTATTATCCCCACACTTTTTTAAAAAAGTGAAGGGAATATTGTAATCTACTCCCTCTGTCCGTTGGTCTGTTTATCTCTCCGTTATGCTATATCCTCCTAAACCATTGGACAAAATTCAACCAAATTGTGTGTGTGAGTTACTTACATGAGGCATGCAACGGCAAAAAAATTGGCCCGCCCCATGAGGCATGCAACGGCAAAAAAATTGGCCCGCCCCCTGGACTCTGGGAAGGGATCAAAAGGTCAAATATCATTTAAATTCAATTACAAAGTAAATTTAAAGATTGTTATACCAAACTTTTTGTGTTCCCACAAATGATAGATACAAACATACCAGGCGGGGTTTTCATTTGGTCGCCTGGGTCATGCCCTAGGGTGTGACTTGGGGTGCTTAGGGGTCAAATATTAAATTCTGTCTGTCCATCTTTGTGTTTTATGCTATCTCCTCCAAAACCATTGGACCAAATTTAACCAAATTTAGTGTTTGAGTTACTCACATGCATGGGGCGTGCAAAGGCAAAAAAAGTTGGCCCCGCCCCCTTGGGGCCCTAGGAAGAGGTCTTAAGGCCAAATATCATTAAATTGCAAATTACAAACTTAATTTCAAAGATTTTTATACCAAACTTTGTGTGTGTTCTCACAAATAAAAGATACAAAACATATCAGACGGGATTTTTATTCTGTCTCCTGAGTTATGTCCTAAGGGTGGGACTTGGGGGTACTTAGGTGTCAAAAATTTAATACCCCCAGTCTGACTGCTTTGGTGTCACCTCCATAACAATTGGACAAAATTCAACTCACGTGCATAGGGCGGAAAACTTTAACATTATGTTTTTTGCCCCACCCCGGGGATCCTATGGAGGGGTTAAAAGTTCAAATATCATTTAATTTCAATTCTATTTAAAAGATGTTTTACCAATCTTTGTGTGTTTTTTCACAAATGAAAGATACAAAACATGTCAGACTGGATTTTTATTCTATCTCCTGGGTCATGCCCTAGGGGTGGGACTTGGGGGTGTTTCGGGTCAACAATTGAATTCTGTCTGTCAGGCCGCTATGCTATCTCCTCCTTAACCACTGGGCTAAATTCAACCAAATTTGGTGTGTGAGTTAAACTCATATAAATAGGGTGTGCAACAGCAAAAATAAAATTGGCCCGCCCCCTAGGGCACTGGGGAGGTCCCAAAAAGGTCAAATATCATAAAATTTCAAAAACAAAGTCAATTTCAAAGGTTATTCTACCAAACTTTTTTTGTGTAGACCATTAGCTGCTAATAGATCCCCTCCCCCAGGAGGAATTTTGTACGCTATAATTTCTAAAACTACATTATATAAGAAGCAAAATGACACATATTGGCCATCTGACAATTGGAGCTTTGCGATGTAACAGCCATGTTAACTACGTTACCTTAAACATATCCAAATCTTATTGTTCAAATACAAAGCTATACATATATTATTTACTTATCCAAATGCAGATTGTATTTAAAGCACGAAATTAAATGCAGAAAATAACCAGTATCCGTTTAAACAATATATGCATACTAATTTGCAGTTATAAACGTTACTTTATTTCAAATAATCTACTATTTAGCTCGGTGCAATCACTAGACCATCTGCTGCCATAATATCTCCTAGGAGGAGTTTTGTACACTATGATTTTCTAACCCCACATTATATGAGCCACAAAATAATGCATGTTAGCTCTTTATGGGCTGGGACATTACCCTGCAATTGCAGAGTTTACTATGTTACCATATAATAATAGGAACTCCTTTACGGCTCAGCCACAATCACAAGCAAATTTTTGTTTCATCAGAGGTCAAAAATAAAGTTCTTTCAATCCACTTTTTGCATGCATTTTCACTTTTTATATACTTTCGATTGTCTAAAACCAGTTGATGTTATAGAGTTAAGAAAGTAATAACTCGCACATTTATGGTTGAAAGAGGATGTTGTGAGGAAAAAAAACAAGTCACTATACTATCATAATATGAGAATTTTTTATTCTTGAAGATAACTCCATACTTTAATGTTCTTATGTTTTAAAAGGCACAATATATAGAAAATTAGGGCACCAAAATAAATGTTGTTACGTTCATTTTCATGGGGTTTTTGGCTGGTGAAATTACCAAATTCTATACACACTCAAAGAAATGACTCCTAACAGTTGCTATAACTCTTTTTTAAAAGTAATGTTCGATTCACATGATATACAATGAAAAACTAGACCATTTAACAAATCCAGAATGCTTTTGGTTGTTATTCTGTGTCGTCTGGTTGTAAAGTTATAGAGTTTCATAAATGGTCTCTGAAAATTAGCCAAAATGTCTACAGACAGGACATTAGTCACTTGTTTCAAATACAACTTTGTAAGCTTATATGATAACTTCCTTTTTATGTCTCAAATTGATAAACAAAATAAGTAACATAACCAGAGGATAGAATATACATGACTTGTAAGTTTTTATTTTGTTTTTGGAGTGATACTAAATCAAAAATATAAGCAGTATGCAGTCTTTCTTACAATAAGCTTGTTGTATGCTTCTGTGTTGCAGTCAAACGTGTGTAAATACTTCAACTTTGTTTAAGAGGAATGCTAAGGGACTTTATCAAGAGGGCGTATAGCACTTATTTAATTGACAAATTATGCTTTTATTTCAAATGAGCACATAAAGGGAGCACAGAGGCTCAGTGGTGGAGTGCTCGACCCAAGACAGAGGGGTTGTGGGTTCGAGCCTAACCAGCGCCTTTGTGTTGTGTCCCTGAGCAAAGCATAAATCCTAGCCAAGTGCGGGTTCAACCCAGGAAGACCCTTCCCGACATAGCTGAAAAATTATTGACTGAGGTGTAAAGAATCAAATCAAACTAGATTTGGCACATAAAATAGTCAAAAAATGCTTGAAAAATGCTGTTAAACTGTTTCATTTGAAAAGTACTGTTTGCAACAAATAATCACATAACCATCTCTCAAAATGATCAGAATATGATTTAAATTTCTATACAAATTGACTGTCTACTTTCGTTTGCTGGTTAAATTATCAAGCTATTTCAACCAGAATCTAAATGGCGTAAAAATAACCAAATGTCTACTTCCTTATATATTTCCCTAATTCAGGGAGTGCTTTATAGCTCAGCACTTTTAACCAAGGCAGATACGTTATAAATTACAAGTAATTTAGTGCCTTGTGAAGTAAAATAAACCAGTTATGAGTTTGTATAACATTAAGTATGTCAGGAAACAAATACATTTGCCATATTTCTTGCAGTTCCTTTTGTGTTAAATGGTGACACAGTCCAGTCCGCAAACATTCTTGTATAAATTGAATGCTTTGAAAGTGTAAGGTGATATTTATGTTTCGAGATACAATCGGGTGCGAGGATTAAGTTCAAATATGAAGTAAAAGGATTGTTCACAACAGAAAGGTTTAAACAGTTTTTTAATATATAAACGTCTTGGCGGTAGACCTATCTCGACCGTAGACACACATGCTTTATGAATATTTAGAAGAGAAACTACCAAAACATTGATTCAATCTACATCAGATTGGTTTATTCTCTGTTATTAGGTGAATTACCATAGATTTTGTAAAGAAAACATAATTTTGAATTATTTCTCACTAGTTAGAGAGAAACTATACAGTTTTCTTTCAAAAATCTAAGTACAATTCAAAGTAATTATTATAGGAAAACTAGAGCAGCTGTCAACGGTACACTTTCGCAAATACCCGCTTTTGTACCTTTGATCTTTACCTTGGGATCAATGTTACACAAAGTGTTGCCCAGTACCATCTACACCATGTCACCTAGACACCTGCAAAGTTTGAAGTTGCTATTTCCAACGGTTAAGGAGGAGATGCGATATTGCCAAGTGCCCTCCAAATCATATGACCTATGCACCTGCAAAGTTTAAAGAAGCTCCGTCCAATAGTTTAGGAGAAGATGCATTTACAAGAAAGGCATGTTTTGACATTTGACCTTGAGCTTAGGTTTAAGGTCATTTTAAGTGTTGCCCAGTACCCTCAACATCATGTGACCTATACACTTGCAACGTATGAAGGTGCTATGTCGAAGGGTTAAGGAGATGTATTCACAAGAAAACACATTCTTTGACCCTGATCGTACGGTTAAGGTCACAGGAAATATTCCCTCTACATCATGTGACCTATGCACATGTAATGTTTGAAGTAAATACATCTAATGGTTTAGGAGGTAATGCATTTACAAGAACACACATTATTTGACCTATAACCTTAACCCCAAGGTCAAGGTCACACAAAATTTTGCTCATTGCCTCTACATTATGTGATCTATGCACCTGCAAAAAATTGCAGTTGCATCAATCAATGGTGTGGGAGGAGATGCATTTACAAGAAAAGTGATGGACAGCTAGATGCACAGACGGACGATGGACCGGCTTATTAAAAATAAATATACTATTTTTTTTTTAAAGAAAAAAGCGGACAGGACATTTTTGCATTCAGAGACTCCTTAATCCTTTCTGTTGCAATCAATCTTTCTATCTCATATGTTATCTTAGTCCTGACACCCACTTGTATTACACACATAATCATGAACTTAATCTTTCAAAGTTTTCAATAAAAACAAGGGCGTCTACGGACTGGACATTTTTTGGACCATTGTACACTATACCAGCCGTATGAAAACTGTAAATTTATTTGTTTCCTGAGAAACTTAATGTAATACAAACTCATTAGCTGGTTTGTTAAACTTCACAGTTCACTAAATCAATTGTATTTTAATTGTATTTGCTACGATTAAGCGTGCTGTGCGATCTGTCACTTCCTAAATAGGAAAAATATATAACGAAGTAGGCATTTGGTCTTTTAGATGCCATTTAGGTACTAGTTGACACACCTTGATAATTTAACCAACAAAAAAAGTGGACAGTCTATATTATTTAAAAATTGATATCATTTTGTGTACTTTTAAAGTAATGGATATAGATTTTTTGTTAAAAACAGTTATTTTTCAAATGAAACTGTATTTTTCAAGCATGTATTTACCATTGTATGCTCTTGTGTAAAAAACCTGTTCTGTCAATGATGTTCAATTCTATTTGTCCTCTTAAAACAGTCCCTTAGCACTTCTCTGAAACAAAAATAAAGTATTTTTACACTATTTTCTGTATCACAGGAGCATATAACAAACTGTTGGTACAAAAAGTGCATCTGATTGTGGCTGAGCCATTAAGTGTAAATATCAAATTATTCCTTTTTCTTACAAATCAATATTATCTTGTAATTGAGAGTAAATGACTAGCAGTATAATTTTAACTCATTTAGGTACCTTAATGCTGTTACATACGTTTCTTTTTTTAATAAACTATTTAATGCAATAATAGCCTTATATGAGTTTAAACTCCTAATAGGCATAAATTGCTGCCAATTTAGGGTAAAATAATGAGAACAATAGTGTCTTTTATCAAATAGAATATAAGGTAAATTAAACCTTGACAAAAGCACAGGTGATTAAAAGGAAGAAACTTTAACTCAAAGCACATACAATAATATTTTTATTAAGAGTTTTCTTTTTAAATATGTGAATATCACTAATAGAAACTACCTATTTTAATTATAAAAGTAAGTAATGGTGCAAAGATCAGGAATCGATACAATCAAGTACCACACCTGACCCAGGATACCAATGGGAAAGTGACAAACTCACAGAAGACACCACAAACGAGAGCCAAGAGGTCAGCCCTTTCCCAGCAGGTGACCACAAAGCACATATAAACAGACGCGCACAAAACATAGCAAACACAAGACAGAACAAAAACATAAAAGATCCACAAAAGAAGTACCGCCTTGGAACGGTCAGTAAAATATTTTACTGGAGGGCTTAAACCGGTTTAACAGCGCCAACCTCACCCTTAATTCAGATGTGGATCAAGACACATAGATATTTGGTTTGCATGAAAGACCCCTAACTTCTTAAATGCTAGAATAATATCATTTATCTCTGACACTTGTATGTGTAAGCTTAATTTAATACATGTAATGATATATACAAGACATTATTTCATACTGTCTACAGTTCAGTTTGGATGAAACAGGTTTTTAAACATGTAGCAGCTTATAAGCTTTTGATTATTGTTTGATTTGATTCTTTACATCCCATCAACAATATTTCGGTTATGTAGGGACAGGTCTACCTGTGTTGAACCAATGCTAAGCTTGGAGTAATGTGTCTTAATGAAGGACACAACACAGTGTCACCAGTTTGGCTCAAACCTGTGGCCCCTAGGTCTCAAGTCAAGCAATATACCACTGAGCCACTGCAATCCCTCAGCTATTGATTACAACAACTATAAAAACGACTAAGGACGAAAGCTAGCGAACAATCTGTAAATTTTAAGTCATTTCAGGCATGTTTAACATTGAGAAATGAAAAAAAAATATATAGGTGTTATCCCTGGTCCTTTCAATGAAAGTTGAAGTTCTTTTTAAACCTTACAATTTCTATCCCAAATATGGTATCCGACATGCCTGTCCCTATTGTTATAATACTTATGGAAGTAATCAGCATGTCTAGTTTGGCGAAGGAAGATGATAAATAATCTTGGTAACATGCATAACAAGACTATTTAAGGAGATTGTTGCATGTATCATCTGTTTTGCCTGTTTCTACAAATTTGTGAAGCATTGAAACAGCTAGCTAGGACAGGATTTGTCCAAAATGTTTAATTTAGCCATATTTTTAAAAGAGATAAATACATGCTTAGAAAAGATCCCTTGCATTGTTAGTATTATATTATAGACATGACTAATTGACAAGGCTTCAACAGTTCATTTGGATTTTTATTTGAATTATTTCTGTCAATAGAATAACAGCTTAATAGTGTAATTTTGTTTTATATTAAATTTGGTACTAGGCATGCCGCATGGGAACATGGTCATTTTTATAAAGTTGCATCCTATTAATCTTTTGGATATTTCAAATCAAGCACAATAGATTATAACTAGTAACAAAGAATAACTCAAATGAGCTAGCACAATTGATTTGGTACAAGTACTCATTGCAGTGTCAAGAAATGAGGCTCAGGCAAGCCTTGTAAATATACAGACTCACCAACGCCTTTGCTGTCTGCATCCACAAAGTATGGATATATAGATGCACACTCAGACTAGCATTAGTATAACTAGCTCGACTGCATCAGCAAGAGCAATCAATGGATCTGAGATATTTGCTATTATGTGAAAAGTACCAAAATCTCACATGCTGGTCGAATCTTCATTTGACCGCTTAATGAACTACAATAAATGAGATCAATAATTATTTTTTGATCTAAAGGCAATACCGACAAAAACAAATCTGATACAAGCAGGGCTCGAAAATATCACTCGTTCGCTCGTATTTACGAGTGCCTCAGGCTGCAGGGCAAGTGAAAATTTTGATATTTCTAGTGAAAACTGATTTTTCCCCATATATGCCAATAATTTTTGTGATGCAGGGCACGTGCCTATTCTAAGATATTTCGAGCCCTGACAAGGGGTTTACCTATTAGATTTCGTTTGCTCCGGTATTAAGTTTTATTTACTGTTGAGTCCTCATCTTTGCTTTATCTCCTTGTTATATCTTGATTTATATGTTCTAGGAGATGATGCATTGATAAGTTAGAGGTCTTACATGCAAACCAAATATCTATGTGTCTTGATCCACATCTGAATTAAGGAAGAGGTTGGCGCTGTTTAACCGGTTTAAGCCCTCCAGTAAAATATTTTACTGTTCGTTCCCAGGCGGTACTTCTTTTGTGGATCTTTTATGTTTTTGTTCTGTTTTGTGTTTGCTATGTCTTTGTGCGCGTCTGTTTATATGTGCTTTGTGGTCACCTGCTGGGATAGGACTGACCTCTTGGCTCTCGTTTGTGGTGTCTAACTGTGAGTTTGTCACTTTCCCATTGGTATCCTGGGTTAGGTATGGTACTTGATTGTATCGATTCCTGATATTTGCACCCTTAATTACTTTCAATAGTTGGTATATTATATCATACACATGTGTAACATGAATGACATTAGAGTCTGTTAAGTACCGCTCCTATCAATATCTGTACTTTATGGTATCCTTTTCAATGTGAAAGAAATATGATTTGCTTTGGAGCTGATTAAATTAAAAGACTCATGATGGTAATTAGAAATGCATAGTTATTTACCACCAAAATTATGTACATGAATTCTTCGTTAACATTGCACTTACGTCTACCATTGATAACAATGTTAATATGGAGTTGAGTGTTATCTCAATACTTTTTCGTCAGAAGAGTTGACTTTTTGCATATGTCGTGAATCCATACCCTAGTGTATTTAAATCATTTGTATTGTTAATATCCATATAATGCTTTGCCATAATTTGTTTACGTTACACTCTGTATAGTGGAATTTAGCATCAGCTATTATAGCAGTAACTGCTAAAACTACCTATTAAATAAGTAATATTTCATGACTGCACTTTTCACTATAAATATTTTGTTTTTCCATCCAACATTATAAAAGGACATTATGATTTTTTTTTACATCAACTTGAATGTCAAATTCGGTAGGCCTTATTCTGGCAAATAAAGTCCTATAAATGTAAGTTGGTATCGTAAGTAACAATTGATTTGATTTCTTGACTATGCTCATATCATGTAAACTCCACCATTATCACTTATTTTCCCATTTCACAGAAATATTTGTTCTAAATAAACCATATACTTATAAAATTTACATTGCTTAAGCAAATGATCAGAAGAACTATGTTGATTTAATTATCAGTTTCATCCATTAAACATTGAATTTCAAAGCTATGCTGAAGATAAACTAAATATATTTAAAACCAAAAGTAAAGTAATGCGTCAACATATGTATAGACAATACAGCAATGTCAGTATAAAATTTGATTTGGAAACAGTCTCTTCAAACAGTATACGATTACATACACTTATAATGCATGGTAGCTTTATAACATATATCAATTTATGCTCTGCCAACTTACAAAAATTAATACTTGATTCTATCTGGGTTGTAATAACACAAATGTTAGTATGCTACAACCTACCATACAACATTCAGTAAAAAAAGTTTTTTTTATTGTAGAAGAACCAAAATAAACAAGGAATACCAGAGTGTATTGTGTTACTGACTATGTTTGTATAATTTGAACAACAGTTAACTGGGTACACAAAACTAATTTGGTTGCAGCTAAATAAGTGACTAGATTAAATTTAGTTTTCTTCAGATAAGTATTGCAAAAATCTAAATCCACTATACATAAACATTTCAGACTCAATTTAATACAGTGTCTTTCACAGCATTTTAGACTTACATAGTACCTCATGATATGTTTTATATTGTAATATATATTACTTTAGCAATTTTGACAGAACATTGGATCTTATCCTTATTTAGAGCAAAATTGCCTTTGTTAATAAGGTTTAATACCTATGGACTGGACTTGGGGGTGCTGGGGTCAAAAACTTTAGCGTGGGGATATGCGATGGTGTCCAATCGACTGCGCGTTCTAGTTTTAACTCTGAAGTAAATTGTATTTGATGACCTAACTTTCTTGTCTTATTATTTTGGAAAGTACGACTTGTGGCAGAGATTATGAATCTATACAGTCAAGTACCACACCTGACCCAGGATACCACATGGGAAAGTGACAAAAACACAATATAACATCACAGACGAGAGTCATGAGGTCAGACTTTTCCCCGCAGGTGACCACAAGGCAGCAATGGACAGACGCAAAAGCATGACAAACACAAAACATAAATAATGCAAATGATCCACAAAAGAAGTACCGCTTTGGAACAGTCAGTAAAAATATTTTTCTGGAGGGCTTAAACCGGTGTCACTGCGTCAACCTCACCCTTAGTTATTATGTGAATCAAGACACATAGATTTTCGATTTGCATAAAAGCATCATGCTTTACGTGTAATGGTTGTAAGCATCCCAGTGGCTTCATCAGCTGTCAATATTAAGGCAATGGTTCTGCCGTTGCTGATTCATCATTGTTTACTGTTGTCCAATTGTTTTTTTTTGTTTGTGTTTGATTCTCGTGTTGCTATGTAGTACTTATATTAATTAGTGTACTTTTAGATTTGCAATCACCTCGCTGAGATAGAAAGAGCTGGTTGCTTTACTCTAAGTACACTTATAGTTACATTATAAAGCCGTATACACACTCAGAACGTACTGTGCAGAATCTATTTTATCGATGATCATTTACTGGCACATGAGCAGTCTTTGGATCTAGTACACGTGTTCCAAAATTGACGTGTTTGATTTGACCCAACCAGTTTATTATACAGGAAGGAATAAGGCTTGTTTTCTTCAAACAAATCATCCAGCGTTCTAGTATACACTAAACCGAAGTTATAAGTAGCCACCATACAATTTTTGCTCCCTTTCAGAAAGTAAAGATCGCTCTCACAAAATTTTAATTCTACAAAAAGGTCAAAGGCTTTGTTGAAACTTTGCAAATTATGTCATTTCAAAATTGTTGGCAGACCTTGTACAGACTAGGTCCAAGTAAAGGTACCATCATTTCAAAAAGTCACACCTTTTAGTGTGACATAAATTATTCATCAGATACGTTATCCATTTATATTTTAATTAGTTTGAAGATGTTTATAACAGATGAGATATAAGATGAAAAGAATCAAAAGTTTTTTTGATAATTGAACACTCCATTTCTCTTCTACGTTAACATGAAGGCAGCCACGGTCAACAACTTAATCAAAGGATTTAAGCTTAACCATTCAGTTTGCACACACGCTTTGCATTACTCTGTACGCTTTATTATCTGTGGCACAGCAGTGCAATTTTCAGGGGTTCTTTATTATGAATTGGTGTCACTGTTCTGCTGAAAAATTAAAAGAAATCATTAAGAAATGCCATTTAATTGACCTTTAAATTTTCACGTTAAAATCGGAAGTGGATACAAAATTAGTAAAAAATATCGTTAGAAAATGGGTTCATCAAGTTGCATGGTGCTTTGTCAAACATATTACCATAAAATAAAACACATAAAATGATTTTAGTATGTGCAGCTGATGATTTCGGAAAATTTCGGAAAATTCGAAAAATTATCATTTTTTAAAAATTCATAAAAAAATGCCAAAACCAAAATGCTAAGTGTTTGGTGTTTTTCAAGTCGACCAGGTAGGTTTGCAATCACCTGTACTTGAATTCGATAAAACAATCTAAACGCTTATTTCCTTGAAAAAGTTGATTTTTGCATTTTTGAACCCAAAAATCGTGAAGTTAAAGACAACTCTTCCAAAACACCGCTTAACTTTAGTCCATTGCAATGCACATACTTGGGCAAAAAAAATTCATTTCAATATCACTAGGGCTTAGTCAGAAAAAACGAAATTTAAAAGTGGCTACTTAGAACTTCGGTTCAGTGTATGAATATTGGCGGTGCAATGCAACAATGATACAAATGTTCAAAGAATACATCTTTGCACAACGTTGAATTCGGCATCTTCTATGCCGGTACATTTTGGAGAAGCTAGCATTAACTCTAATAAACAAAATTCATCGCGAACAAACACACGTTTATCCTAGCAAATTAATGTATAAAACCTAGATAAGAAAGTTTTGTTTCACACAAAAGAATGCGGAAACATAAGGAGTATTTTCGAAAAAATCTTGTAATGATACGTTATCTCAGAAAAACTTATAAAAATTAAATTAGCGATAATCTAGTTATTTTAACATATTCCAATTTTACTAGCACATACCGTTTCAATCTGAGAATCCACTTTAATTAAACCGTTTCCATACTTTGGATACGCTAAATCAGAAATTTGTAAACTTTAAAATAAAGCGCACTCCTGGACGCATTAACTCATTCAGAAAGGTGTTGTTTTGATGCTGTTTTTTAAATTTGGAATGAGAAAAAATACAAGGGACTAGTTTGGGCTGTGTAGAGAGTGTGGTAGTATACTTATCATTTTCTGACTTTAAACAATGGACTATCTATTTTTGTTTATCTGGAATATTATATTATAACAAACGGACATGTGGAAACCTGATTTAGGACGTAGTTTTTCTCATTATTTTGCATTGTTGTCAGTAACACATTTTTATAAAAGCTCTCTAGAGAACGGCTATTTTCATGGTTGATCCATCATCCATCATTCCTCAATAACAGTTCGTATACTGCTTTTGCTGTCAATGTTCGTTTAACAATACTGTGCATTTTTACGAATATCGTAATGAAAATGGAAACGTGTCTTTTATCTAATTTTGAACTAATTAGCTTTCTTTTTCTGATTATTTTCTTAATGTTGAGAATCTTATTTAGAATGAAGTGAACATATGCTAAACCCAAGAGGCTGACAGTGGTTTAACCTGATGTTTTACAACTGAATCTAGATCAAATAATTGATACTAGTAAAATGAATCTAGGCCCCATGTGAATTATGCTTGCTGTCGTTCTAAGGCGATGGTTATGTTGTTGTTGATTCTTTGTTTATTTTTGCACCCATTGTGTTTACTCCATGTTGTATTATAGGTATTCCATTGGGTACTAATGGTACTCCTTGTGTTACAGATTGGTTTTTGTTTCGAGTTGAGAGAGAGTTCATGTTGTCTCTTTCTGACAATAATAAAGCTGATGAATTGAAGCTTTTAACTTTACATCAAAATATCTTGATGACTAACGGAATATTGATAGTCCTTACTTCGGACAAATGGTAGGTCAGATATATCCCACTGAACTGTAGTTAAAAAGACGAATTCATTTGATACTGTTGGCCTCTTTTTTTAATTGGACTTACGAATGATATATTTTAATCTAGATTTTATGATAAACGGGATTGTTTTAATTTTGACATAGTTAATTTCCACTTTTAGATGGAAATGTTCCACGATTCCCTTCCTATGGTGTATATATTTTGCGCCTCTTTCATTTTGCGAGAGTATGTAATTATATACACTGACGCCCACGTATTTGTACTGCGAATTTGTATTTTCGTGCACATTTTCAATGCGTTGTACGCACCTACGATTTAAAGTGCGTTGAAAACGCGAATCAACTCGTGTCAACGCAAGGCAAGATCATGAATATTCATATGAGATGGTAAGCGTTAGTGCGGTAACCAATCAAATTGCCTATTAAGAAAAAACGATATTAAAATGTGTTGACTCTGTTATAGGTGTATCTAATCTAAAATTTGAAATTTGCCATATCATCTTGCGTAAAACAATATCATTTCTTACCTCAATATTTTATTTTGCTATTAAATCCGTTTAAACGTCGTTTATCCTTCCTTTAATGAATGACTATGCAGCAATGCATTACAATGCGGATCTGCATTGCTAAACGTTGATTCGTGTTGATAAATCAGCTGGATTGATTGGTGGACAGGTAAATGCGTTTCACTGCGGTTCAACGCATTTCCAATGACGAGCGGGGATTGGCTATTTGGAATTCGCGTTGAAAATACAGTGCGTATATCCTGCGTTTTCAACTCGAATTCGACAAGTACAAAAACGTGGGCGGTAGGGTATGTTGGGCAGAGATTATTTTATTTGTTCAACAACAGAAACAAATAATTGGCTGCTAAGTTTTATAATACAAGTTTATAGATATAAAATTTGTAAAGCATTTTCTTAATTCAACCACAGCTACTCAGAGTTTATTTTTAAATACAATTAAAATTTCATCAGGTTAAACACTCTTCTGCAGAAGGGCATATTTGAGCCAGTATTTCATAGTGATTTAACTTATAAATTCAAAAGAACCTTTGAAAAACCCAATTTTAGTGATCAATTCAAAAAAATTATCAAATGTTATAAAAAAGTTGGATACAACATAATATCATGCGAAACAGTCTGCATGTCTGGTTGTAAACCCAATCACGGTTAAAAGCTATGGTTTCCTCTTTAGTTGCACGACCGTGGGTCAGGCCTCAGACTCAATGACGGCCCTGACGCTTCAGATTCACGTCCCTGACGTTAAGCTTTAATTGGTTGGCTGGTGCCTGATGTTGTCTTTGGTTGGACCCACCCTGGTTTAACGAGCTTTTCTTTAGTTGGGACGATCTGTGAGTCACGAGCTGTTTTTTTTGTATCATCACAGTGTGTTTATTTAGATAGATTGATTTTGTTCTGTGTTTGGTCCTTTTTTGTTATTCAGTGCTTTGTGTCCTTCAAGTTTTTGCAATCATATTGGTTGGGAAGAGAGAGACAATTGCTTTTTTTAACTGTCTTTCTAATGTCTTGAGACAGACATTGTTCGTTGGCTCTTCCACACGGTGTCATGGGCTGGTCTGCGGAATGTGACTGTGGTATTTCCTGACCATACTCGCATGTTTTTGTAGTCCAGTGTTTTGTGTCATTTCAAGTTTTGCAATCATCTTGATGATGAAGTAAAAGCTGTTTTTTTCCTGGTGCCTTCTGACTGTAATTAATATGTGGCTATTTCTCATGGCACCATGGGTTGGTCTGCAGTGTGTGAATATGGTACGCACTTACTTTTCTTCTTTAGCTCTGAATATCTGTGAATCATGAGTCATTTCTTTGTTTATCATGGTGCGTTAATTGTAATATGTTGCTTCTCTGTGGTGATGCATTGCATAAGATAGGAACAAGCAAGTTAATATGATCAGGAAATACAACAATCGCACACTGCAGGCAAACTCAAAGGAAGCGCTGCCACAAAACACTGACTGTCATAAGACATCAGGAAGACAGTAAAAGAAAAGCAACCAGCACTTTTGTAAGACTAAACAGTATATCATCCAACGTTCTCTTCTTAAGCGGGAATGTTGCAGAACTAGAAAGTTCTAGAGGACCAAACACAGAACCCCACAAACAATGAGAGCAACAATAAACATTAAAGCCACAACAACAACAAGACTTTACTGGCCACATCTTCGCCCAAGAATTTCATCACATGAAAACAATCAAATCATTTAACATAGTAAGGCGAAACAAAGAAAAGAGCTACCAACTCACAAAGAGTCAGTGCTAAAGAAAACACTTAGTTGAGTCACAGTGCGCCTAGCAAAAGGCAAGAACCAGGCATTCGCCCCTGAAGATAATTTTAGGTAAGGATCATCACTGAGTCTGAGGCCTGACCCACCGCCATGCAATTGCAGAAGAAACCATAGATATAAACCATGTTTGCGTTTTCACCCAGGCATTCAGTAGTAAACTATTGCCAACAGAGTTTCGAAAATATTTAAATATTTATTTCAACTATTTATATCGTCTTAAGTATTTGTTTTGAGTTCATGTTTCTGATTTGTTTTAATCTAAGTTTGTTAAATTGGCGTCCGTATGTATAGATATTTCAAATACAATCAAATCTGCATGATACATGTAATTTTCAATCAGACTTAAAACTAATGTTTATAAAAAAAAGTCAGTTGGTATGGCCAGGACATGCCACACTCACAGCTTTGCAGACAAACCCATGACATCAAGAGGAGGAAACATATTACACAGGTAACCACAAAACAATGAAAAGCAGTCAAATTATCATTAACGCTATTTACACAATTAAAGATACAACTCTTCAAACCTAAATAAATTTTCGTGATATCCCCTATTAAAACATGCATCCTTTGAAAACTTCAGCTTACTTTAGTATATGACTTTATATGTTCTAGGAGATAATTCATGGATAAGTTAGGGATCTTTCACGCAAACTAAATATCTATGTGTCTTCATCCACATCTGAACTAAGGCTGAGGTTGACACTGTGAAACTAGTTTAAGCCCTCCAGTGAAGTTATTGTACTGACCATTTCTAGGCAATGCTTTTTTTGTAGATCATCTTTGTTATTTATGTTTCGTGTTTGTCAGGCTTTCTTGTCTGTACATTGCAGCCTTGTGGTCACCTGCCAGCAAAATCTTAAAGTAAGCCTCTGCAGATAGGTGATGAGTTTTACAATTTTACGTAATGGCGTACATCCAGTGTCACTGGGTAGCTATGTACAGCTTAATTGTGAGATGACAATATTTTGTGTCAGTTACATTAAAACATTCATTTATACTTATTTTTATTTTTGTAGCTATCCACTGAGCTAATATTGATTAAAAAGTTGATACGCCAAGATAGAGATTTGTGTAGGAAATTGGAATTACGAGTTGGCAGTTTAGAAGAAAATTTGCAGGAAACACGTAATGAATTGCAAGAAATGAAGCCACAATTAACCCATCTTATAGCACAAGTAGAGGATCTCTTTAGAATAGTTAAATCAAATAGCTCTGATCAGAATCCATACAAACCGCTGAAAGAAGAAGTATCTCTTAGAAAACGTAATAATGAATTAGAAAAGCAGTCAGAAGATTTAACCAACCAATTAGCTGAAGCTTTAACTGACAGAACAAATTTAAGTGAAGAGAAAAGGAAACTTGAATGTGAGCTCAGGTATTTGAAGGAATCTCATGGTCATGCAGTTGACAGAGATAAACAGTTTCAGGACGAAATGCGTGTCAAGGACTTGATAACTGACAAAGATAAACTACTACGTGAAAATAAACAACTACAAGAATCACTTGATAGAGCCAAGTCTGAAAGTTGTATAAATGAAATAAAACGTGAACTTAAACAATGTCAAGAACGGAATGAAGCACTAGAATATGAAATAGAATGTACAAACACTAAAGATTTCAAAAGCTTAAAGAAAGAGCTGGCTGTCTCCGAGCAAATGAAATCTTACTTAGAGCTTGAATTTGAGACAGCACGCACTCAAGTAGAAGACTTGAAGCATCATAATGAACTAAACAGACAGGCAAAGTCGGAGCTTGAGAACACTCTAGAACGTACTAATTATCAGAATGATGTGTTGAAGGCGCATGTAAGTCAGTTATCTGAGAAAACAGAGAAACAACAAAGACAAATAGATTCTCTTTTGGAAAAAAGGGACTTGCTTTCAACACAATTAAAACAATCGAATCAAAACAATGAAGAAAAGGTAAGCATTTGTATTCTATTTGATGGAGGAATTTAATTTATTTGGTAATATGAATGTCTAGTGTCCAATATCATTCACATGAACTAAAAGTGCCAGCACTAGTGCAAAAACCATGTCCCCTGAGATATGGGTATTTTTTCTACAGCCATCTACAGCTGGACTTTTCAATGTATTTTAGTTAATATTATCAGCTTCTGTATAGCCCCTTTTCTAGCGACTAATTATGTGCCATGACGAAGTGAATGAATATTTGGCACACTTTTCTGCACCAATATTGGAATACTTGCTGATAATTAGTTTATGCCACACTATGTGTTATACAAATATTTAAGTTGCTTGCAAAATTTATGAGAAGCGGTTAACTTTTTATGTTAAACTTAGCGGCCAAAAATGTCCAGAGTATAAAAAAGTGACATTAGAAAAAACACATTAATATTCTTCTGACCATCAAACAGTAGAAATAACATTAGAAAACACTTCAGCAGTTCAAGCTGTAAGCCTGGTAAGCGCAGATTAACATGGTCATTAGTCGTTTCTCGCTATTTTTCGAAAGCTACATTGCATACGCATTCAAAATTCCAAGTCCTTTTTTTATTTTAGGGATCCAAAACCATGTCGATAGAAAAGTTTTTCAACTAAACTGTTTGACTGTGTCTTCTAAATAAGATACAATATACCTTACCAATCTATGTTACATATTGAACTGGTCTATTGTCAGTTATACGTTAACATTTTTATTATTTTTTGAGAAGTGATTATTTTGGTTTTCTAAGGTATCATTATGCTGATGGCAAGAATCATTTTTTTTTTCAGTTAAATTGTTTTTACTCCTGACACCCGTTTTTAAAGTATTATTTTCACATGACGTCGCGTCTGGTAGTGATATAACGCCATGCGATAAATCGATAAAGCACTATTTGTTTGCAGATTTTGTGACCTTACGCAATGACGTAAAACCGTGCCAACACAATAACAAGTGTGGTTGCAGCATAAGAAACGGTTATAAATGAAGTTTATGTTTTTCAATAAAATATCGCTATATCGATAAATTATTGAAAAATACATACACTTCATTTATTCTGCTAACTTAACTTCTCGGGTAATCAGATAAATGGAATCTTATAGGGCTAAATCCACATGCTACAGAACAAATTTTCCTTACGCCATTTCCGGCTAAAAAATGGAGCTTTTTCGAATATAGTAATATGCGCAATGTGCCTTACGTACACCCTAACTTATTTGATCAAAGGCGTCGGGTTTGTCACAAAAAAAATGACAAGTTATTTTTTATTTTCTAGGGCCAAGCATGTATGATTGATAAGTTCAATTAAGTGATGAACTGTAGAGTGACCTTTAGAAAGCTAGACAGATATTGATAAATCAAATGTTATAGACATGTTTAAAAATGATTCTTTCAAAAGTTTTTTCACACAACTAATGAGTGAATCGATATGTAATTAGATACATGCAGATACATGCAATTTGTCACTTTTTTAAGAACTTTTGCATAAATAAAAAATATGGTATTAAGGGAAATCTCTTGACGTGGTTTGTAAATGACAGAAATCAAAAGGTTCTCATTCATGGAAATGTCTCGTCTCACAAGCTAACTACAGCAGGTGTTCCACTTGGGTCTGTACTTAGCCTCTGCTTTTGTACACTGTAAATCTAAATAAAAGATATGTTGGATGACCTGACTGGTTAAGCCTGATTTGTTGCCGATGACACATCATTCGTCACATATATTCGTCAGTAAACAAACACCAAATTGAAATAGTCTTAAACGAAGACTTGAAGAAATTAGTGGAAAAAAAGTAGCTTTTTATATTCAATCCCCAAACACTAATGTAATGTTAATCTCTAATGTCTTTAATGATGACAAGTTTGACCTCATAATTGATGGCACTATTCTGAAGATTTTCGAAACTCATAAGCATCTTGACGTAAACCTGTCGTTAAATAACAAATGGTCTAAACATATCAACTCAATAACAGAGTCAGCATCGAAACAAATATCTATTTTGAGGAAAATTAAATATGAGTGATCAAAGCAAACTCGCAATACTCTCTACTTCACTCATATACGACCACTTCTTAAATATACTAGTGAAGTATGGGACAGAAGAACTCAAGCAGACACAAATAGATTAGAGCAAGTTCAGTTGAATGCAGCCCAAATTGTTACAGGACTGTCAGTTTTAACCTCTTTAAATTCGTTATACAATTAAACAGGATGGGTAACACTTTCACAGAGAAGAACAAAAAAAACTAACCCTAATGTTTAAAGTTGTAAATAATGAGGTCTCTGGTTATTTTAAAAATCTCTTGGCCAACAGAGTTGGAGATCAAACGCACTACCAGCTGAGAAATAATTAAAACTATGAAGTTCGTATTCTTGGCTATTATAGTATGTTTATATGAAAATCCATATTTTCCTTCAACTTTAAGACTATCGAATGATCTAGATACACGAAATCGGTCCTCCTTACTCTAGTTCAAAAATAGAATCAAACAGGTTGTCTATAAAATGAAAAACTACATGACACCTAGAGAAAGGGCTACTAAAATTTATTAAACCTGAAAGCAACATAATTGTAGTAGTCCAAATGCGGACTTAAACAGATCAAATATTATTATAATTGCTTTTTGTAGCTATGGAACAGCAAATGAAAGAGCCTTACATTATGTATTTGATTGTATTCCATTTATTGTTCCTTAAAAACGATTACTAGCATCGTTACTGACAGCTCTGATTACTCTCAATACATTCCTGTATAGTCATGATACTTTAACTTATGAAACCAATAAGGGCTCTTTTAGATAGTTTTAATATTTATAAAGGAAACGAGAATTTGTTATAATTTCCAAATTTATAAAAAGTAGACCATCCTAGTCAATCCATTGTACTATTATACTATTTGCACATGTTTTTCCGAGAGGATTTACAAATGTTGTTATAGCTTGTATTAAGTACCTTCACTGAAATCCCAACTTCGATACTGTAACATTAGTTAGATGGCCTCCATGCGAGCTGAACATTTCTTGTACTTCAACAACAGCAGAATCTAGGGCGAAGATTTGGTACCAGTAAAATGCATTTAAGCCTCCCCCCTCCCCCCCCCCAGTGGCTTAGGCTGCTGTCCATTCTAAGGCGGTGGTTCTGTTGTTGTTGACTTTTTGTTTATTGTTACTCCCATTGTGGGAGTGTGTAATTGTTCTATGTTTTGTTGTACGTTACGTTATGTCCATTCTAGTATTGCAATCATCTTGATGGGGAAGAGAGAGCTGATTGCTTTGCTTCCTGGTGTCTTGTGATGGTTGAGCGGCTCTTCCTCGCGGTGCCACAGGGTTGTCTGCAGTTTGTGATTGTGGTATTTCCTGATCATACTCACTTACTATTTTTGTAAACTTGCAATCTTAAGCGAATGCTTAGTAAATATTTCTTTTACTGGTTGATTAGTATTTTACTAGGTTATTAGTAAAAGGAAATAAGCTATAAATAAATACAAAAATCAATATATTTAAAGCATTTTTATAATAATTTAATGCAAATGTATATGCTTATTTGATCATACTTATACTTTACATATAAATATAATATAAATAGACATTACTTTTGCGACATTTCAAACTATTTACAATTTTAGTCAAACGAAATGTTATCAAACTTTTTAACATTTTTGAATATGTATAATATCATCATATAGTGAAACAATTTAACTAACTTTCAAGCACTTCAATATTTTTGGGTAAGAGGTTATCAACAGTAAAAAGGTGGTGTGACTGAGCAAGAGCGTAGTGACTAAGTTTATGATACGACATAAGGTATTATCAAACATAAATAATAGAAAGAATAAAATAAAATAAATGATTTTGCATTTTCTAAGACTACTAGTCTGGTTAGTCATAGTTACTAATTAAATTAGTATAGCATCTACTTGCCAACTGGTACAATCAACGAAGTGGTTAGTTTATTTAACTAGTTGCTTGTATTATATATTATATATATTAGAACTCAGTACTCAGGAGGACACTAAGTAAAATAGTTAACCTTACTAATTTGGATTTTCAGGGTTTGTATAAACAATAATATATGTCTAGTCTAAATCTGATAAACTGCTAGGAAATACTTTACCCTTACACATATTTTCGACCTCTGGGGTGGGGGTCAAAATGTATTTTGTTCCTTTTCTCAAATTAACAGAACACCATTCTACCCTTTTACATACCCTTGGCGTCTGAAAATGGGATCAAAGGTCAAAACATTCTTTTGAAAGTGGTCATGTTTCATATAATACTAAGTGGGAAAGAAGTATAGAGCAACCGCCAAACAACATTGGTTACTTTTTACCTTATGGAACCCTGACCTCTTGGGTTGGGTAAAATGTCATACATTAAAATTGTGCAGATAAGCATATTTTGATTGAACTTAGCAGATTAAAACTTACCTATTGGCTGTACTACATAATTGATAGGCTTAAAATATGGTATGAGGGATACCAAAGATTGACTTAGGTGTTGCAGAAATGGGATACATATTTTGTTATCAACTTTTACTCTTCATGAGCCTTGACTCAAAAATAGTAAGTGAGTATGATCAGGAAATACCACAATCACAAACTGCAGACAACCCCTTGGCACCGTGAGGAAGAGCCGCTCAACCACCACAAGACACCAGGAAGACAAATTAAGCAAAGCAACCAGCTCTCTCTTCCCCATCAAGATGATTGCAATACTAGATTGGACATAAAGTAACATACAACAAAACATAGAACAATTACAGATTCCCACAATGGGAATGACTGCTGTTGTTGAAGTACAAGAAATGTTCAGCTCGCATGAGGGCTATCTAACTAATGCAATGTATCATCATGGAGAAACACTCTAATCAAGTTAACACACCATGATGAAATAAAGTAAGCCATTCAGAGCGCTAGGAGCCTCTTGCTTGATGAAAGAGCATAGGAAAGTTTGCACAATATACTCATAAGTAAGTGATGTGATCAGGAAATACCACAATCACATATTGTAGACCAACCCTCAGCACCTTGAGGAAGAACCACAGAATATTAACAGAAACAAGGCAGCAGAAAGACCATAATAGCAAAGCAATTAGCTCCCTGTCCCTCATCAAGATGAGTGCAAAATTAGAACGAACACAAAGCTATGCATACCAAATCTAAAATTATAAATATGTTGTTCTGTTCCCACCTACAATCATTTGCAAACTTCATCTTGTCAAGCTCTACGTTTTAAATGTGTAGAAAAATGATCTCGCAAATCATCTTCAGGGGTCAATGAAGGGAAATGCATTTTTTAACTGGAAAAATCATCATATAATAATATTAATAAGCAAAACAGTTTAAAAACAGATGGATTTCATCTATTTTTTTTTTAAAGATAATAGGATTTATTTTGCAATTGTAAGGTCAATAAATTTGTCCAGTAAAATTGCCAAAAACAAGTTAGTGAGAATGATCATGAAATACTACAATCAAACACCGAGACACTATGATGAAAAGCCACAGATCACTAACAGTCACAAGACATCCAGAAGACACTTTAAGTAAAGCAACCATTTTGACAAAGTTTAAAGTCAAGGCATATCTCTTGTATCTTCTGACAGCAGTATAGATACGCGATTCATAAATGTTAAAATATACACATAGTATTCAATTTAAAGTATGTAACATTTGTAAACATGCTCGAACGATAGACAGTGGAAGTTGGGTTTTCACAATAAGGAAGTATGTGTGTGTGTATTAGTAGCTTGGCATGGCTGTGAATTGATGACTCATAATTGACCTAATTATTGGGTATTGACAAGGCCTCGCTTTTTAAAATTATTGCTTATAGTGCATACTTTGTGAAATCAACTCATCTTCGAGCTGCCATGGTATACACTTTATACTTTGCAGTTATGTTACCGATAAATTGAGGATGTTTTTGTGGAGTTTGACGATGAACACATATTTTGATAAATTTTCAGCATTTTCAATTTAGCCAATTTTCGATTACAATAGATATTTAATAATGGCTGTTAATGCATAATTTCTGAAATCAACTGCTCCAACAGCATTCAGTGCATCCTCTTTGTTACTTTGAAATGAATGTTACATATATATTAAATATGTGCATGAAGAAGTTTACTTGTTAACTCAGAAATTTCTTAAACAAGGCAAAATATATCATAAGTTTCGCAAAACCTTTTCTAAATTTCAGTCGATACTATGATTTGATATCTAAATTCCAAAAAAAATGGACATAAATCTCTCTTGCGACAAGGACTATCGGAACCTGAATTCTATTGTGACTTGGTGTATAAATTGAAAAAGATTGTTGGCTCTAATAATTGTTCAGTTCAGTTCATTAAAAGAATTTCCCATTATAAAAATATTGGCTATAACATTAATATATTGCAAGAGACTGCTTGCTTGGTGGTCAACCTGATCATGGTTGGCAACTTTGCTTTCCTCTTTAATTGCACGCTGGTGGGTCGGACTTCAGACTCTATGACGAATCTGACTTAAAAGACTTATCTATTGATGAGATGGTAGGGGTCTGATGCTTTGGCTGTTTGTCGGGCCCACTGGGGTTTACCTGTTGGATTCCTTTTGCTCCAGTATTCAGTTTTATTTACTGTTGAGTCCTTACCTTTGCTTTATCTCCTTGTTATATCTTGATTTATATGTTTTAGGAGATGATGCATCGATAAGTTAGGGGTCTTTCATGCAAACCAAATATCTATGTGTCTTGATCTGCATCTGAATTAAGGGTGAGGTTTGCGCCGTTAAACCGGGTTAAGCCCTCCATTAAAATATTTTACTGACTGTTCCAAGGCGGTACTTCTTTTGTGGATCTTTTTTTATGTTTTTTCTGTCTTGTGGTTGCTATGTCCTTGTGAGCGTCTGTTTATATGTACTTTGTGGTCCCTGCTGGGGAAGGTCTGACTTCTTGGCTCTCGTTTGTGGTGTCTAACTGTGAGTTTGTCACTTTCCTTTTGGTATCCTGGGTCAGGTGTGGTACTTGACTGTATTGATTCATGTTATTTGCACCCTTACTTACTTTTATGATGCTGCTGCATTTCCGGTCTGTTCTCTACCTATTTTTATGTTTTGCCTTATAATTTAGATTTGTAGAATATCCCTCTACCATGTCGATATATGTATGTCTAGGCAAAATCAAATTGAGGAGTAGTACATGGGAGTAGTATGCGATGAAAACTTGATAAACAGGTTTGTCTAATATATTAGTACAGCTCAGCAAGAAAAATGCATTCCTCTTTGTAGGTTCGATCCTGGTACCACAAGACAGCAATGAACAGACGCAAAAGCATGACAAACACAAGACATAAATAACACAAATGATTCACAAAAGAAGTACCGCCATGGAATGGTCAGTAAAAAGAAATTACTGGAGGGCTTAAACCGGTTTCATGGTGCCAACTTCACCCTTAGTTCAGATGTGGACTAAGACACATTCTTTATTATTAGATGTTTGGTTTGCATAAAGTACCCCTAACATATCCATGCATCATCTCCTAGAACATATAAATCAAGATATAAAAAAGAGATAAAGCAAAGATAATGATTCAACAAGACATAAAACTGAATACTGCAGCAAAAGAAATCCAACAGGTAAACGCCAGTCGGCCTGACAGCAGCCAAAGCATCTTGCAACTACCATCTCGTCAATAGATAAATCTTCAAGTCCGGAATCATCATAGAGTCTGAAGTCCAACCAACCAGCATGCAATTAAAGAGGAACAATAGTTGCCAACCGTAATTGGGCTGACCATCAAGCATGTAGTCTGCTGCAATACATTAATGTCATAGTCAAAGTGTTTATAATTATAAATTATTTTAATAAACTGCGCTGAACAATTATCAGAACCTGCATCTTCTTCAATTTTACACCAATTCACCATAGAATTCAGGTTCTGAAAGTCCTTGGTGCAAAAGAAATAAAAGTCTTATTTGGAATTATGTTACCAAATCATAGTATCCTCGAGAAAAAAAACAAAAAAGGTTTTGGGAAGTTAATAATGCTGATAGCCTTGTTTAAGAAGTTTCTGTTAACAATTTATTATGAGTGTTGAAGTCAGCAACCTCGCTAAATGCTCTAGCAAAACGAACCTCAATAACGAATGATATCCATTAACAACAAGTATTTCTCTCATACTGCGTATCACTGAACATTTAATTTTGTATTGTGGATAGCCTCATATTCCTTTTAGATGTTGGCGGTTATACTTGCGTTGTCTGCCGTCAAACACGTGACATACGAATAGGTACCAATGACGTTCTATGGAAATATGATCATTTTTTAATTTGGCTTGCGTTCTCACCTAATCTTAGACCCATAGAAGATCTTTTGGACCAGGTAGGACGTCGCGTGGTTGACGACAGACAGCGCATCCGTAAACGTCTACAGCTGATTCAGGCACTTATCAGGGAATGGGAGGCTATCCTCCAATACAACATTCAACGTTTGATCATCAACGTTATAACCAATGTGTTTATAATTAGAAAATATTTTAATAAACTGCGCTGAACAATTATTAGAACCTGCATCTTCTTCAATTTTACACCAAGTCACCATAGAACTCAGGTTGCGAAAGTCCTTGGTGCAAAAGAAATAAAAGTCTAACTTGAAATTATGTTAGTATCATAGTATCGTCGAGACGCAGATATCAAGCAACACTGGTATTAATGGAGTACACACTCGTTATTGAGGCTTGTGACTTTACATTTAAGGGTACGTAACTTTGAAGCTCAATTTAGGAGTTCAGGTGTGGTACTTGATTGAATCGATTTCTGGTATTTGCCTTCTCACTTACTTTGAGAACGATATGATGTGATAATGCTATATGTGAAAACAGTAAAGCGAGAACAATGAAATCACTTAGAAATGAAGTTAATAGATTTTTTCAATGCAGTTTGTATTACAAAGCTGTATTGGGGTCTAGCTATTTGGGTTGAATCAATAACAACCTTGATATAAGTATGCAATCAATATATCTTCAATATGTTTGAGCTAGGTTAGCCAAAGAACGTTATTTTATTGATGTGTTTTCTCCAAAACTAAACATGTTTTGATGACGTTACAATTTATACGTTGTGTACACATGTGTACGCATATTTCAGTAGTGACATTGCTAAGAAGCAACACATATTTTGACGCCACTATTGCCCTGAAGATAGGAAACCGGTTGGCAATAATAAAAAAAGTAAAAAAAATCATCCATGTGCTTATGTTGTTTAATTTTATATATAAATATATATCAATATACGTTGCAATATGGGAACGTAGCGTTGCATTATGGGAAAGTAACGTTACTAACGTCGTTTCTATGCAACGTCATATTAAACTCCTGATGATCTGTATAACAGTGAAACCGGTAGAGGAATAGAAAATTATGTTTAAAAAAATTGTGTAATCGGACTTAATCTTGTTTTATATATGTATACATATATATGTATATATCTGGTGTATTCTTTATTCGGACAGCCAAGACTGATGACTAGGCCAGCCTGTATTGTCGTGGGTGCACAGGTCATTTTATTCAATATATATATATATATATATCATTCAGTCGTGCATATATATTTTCATAAATCAAGCCTGAATTTTGTCTACTCATTATATTCAGATATCAACACTGAAGGTAGAGCTTGAGACAGCCAAAGAGAGTTTAGAAGCCAATAAACAATCTTCGAAATCAAACAATTCTGAACTACAGAGAAGTAACCAAGGTATACTGTTCAGTGTTATGATAACATGTGGCCCAAAAATGTTTCCCCTCAGTGTAAAACAGGTTTTTCTTGTATATGAAGACATGGGAAAGTCTAGCATATGTGCCCAGGGAAGACTAATAGCAGCCTAGACATCAACATACTCAGGTCACAATCTTATCACGATTCTGCTTGCCGATACCCAATAATTGGGCAGCACACAATATATAAGTACTTATAACATTAACAAGCAACAGAGACTCATACAAGCTTGCGCCTACTTACCACCTTGTCAGAATCTTTGCTAACCGTAAACACAAAGTATCAATGTAGACTTGACCAAAATCTGAAAAAAAATCCAGCCCAACTAAATGTGTCAGATTGGTGTTTTGCGTATCTGTAATAATCACCAATTCTTGTATGCAGGCTCATATATGCCCTGGCACACTTATATCTTAGCTTAGGAAGCAGGTCAATTTGTAGCTTCTTCATGCAATGTCTCAAACAACAATGAAACAGGGAGCAACAAAACTAATTGACATGTGCATCCAGTTAAGAGTCAGGTCAATCCAGATTTTAACATAATAAAATCACAGTATTTGCTGTGCAGCTCGTAGCTAAGGGCTGGTGTATTCTTTATTCAGACAGCCAAGACTGATCAGATTTAGACAATGACTAGGCCAGCCTGTATTGTCGTGGGTGCACAGGTCATTTTATTTAATAGTCATAAACTGGGTCAGCATTGGTTATTAGACATGTTTTTTGTCAATGCCATAACAACACCAAAACCATTTGGGTTTTGTTTGAAAGCGAAAACACGACAAGAACTTGGTAAAGTGTGTACAGAGTTTAAACTTCAATACGAGAATAGATGGCCGCCAAGGACATAACTTTGTAAGAATAATAAACAGCGCAATACATGTCAGATGCACTTGCTTTAGTTTTTTGGGCGTTTGTTCATAGGTAAAATCCATAGTTAAGTCATATGAACATGAATTAATCATGGTAACTATCAAAATGCATTTTTCCTGGCTATATATTTTAAAATCACAACAATTGTTGGCATTTTAAAATCTATGACCAACACTTTTTTATGTTCCTTTGAGAATTGAAACGTTTGACGTTCAAGTCCTGCTCTTTTTATTCGAAATAAACAATAACCTTGACATTTTCTATATTCTTCACAACTTCACACAAATATGCCACTAGTAAGCCACTAGCAAGCCACAATATTCTTATAATGTGTTTAATAACTAGTATACCATATACATTTGGTATCGCTTCATGGAAGCAACAGCAAACTTTGGAGTATTGGTTACAAAAACGAAACAGAGGACATCTTTGCCTCAGATACTTTTTTTCTTTCTTTACTTCCCTTTGAAACTTTCTAAATTATACATTTTATAACCACAGTGCTACAAAAAATGAAAATAAACTAACTAAGATGAAACAAAGAAAATAGCTCTAAATTAACAGCCAAAGCTAAAGAGAACTACTTGTTGAGCCATGGAGGGTCCAGCCAAAGACATGGATTGGGCACCAACAGAAATGTTTGTAATATTCATCAGTGTACAAAAGGTATATCATGTCTCCAGATATGTGTGTAATTATTTTTTTTTTCTTATTCCTCAACGAAACCATATGTTAAACTTAGGGATGAAAGAAAGAAAATCATCACCGTTTTAGACCCAAAACCTTTCCTCATCTTGACATATGGTCAGTGTTTGTTGTTTGTTTATTCAGAGAGAGATGACATGGTGCTGAGAAATGCAGAGTTATCTCAAGAACTGCTTACGGTTAAGAAAACCATGCAAGATGAGAGGTTGGCCTTAGAGAAGGACATCAAGGGGAGAATAGAGGCAGAAAATATTCAGCGACAAAAATGTGATCAGTTACAAGAGAGCTGTGATAAACTGAGAGAAGAGGTATATTTCATCCAACTTTATCATCAATCAAAATATAGATTGCCTTTCTATGCACCCTCGACCCCTGAACATGATCAAAAGTTCAAAATGTGCGCTATTAATGTGCAGTCAGAACAGAATGTGTTGATGAGGTAAAAGAGACTTTTTTATCCTTTAATAACTTGACCCCCTTTAGATTATGGCCTGTAAAAGACAGTCCTCCCCGTCATAGCTCACATCAGAGGTGACTCTTATCAAAGTAATAATGAGGTGCAAAAAGATATTAAAAGTCTCTGTGCATGGGGCCTGAAAAGGGGAAAATGGATTTAAACAGGTTAATTTAAAATGTATAACTTTAAAAGTACTTTGTGCAAGAGAGATTGTTATCCAACTTGGAATTATGTTACCAAATCATAGTATTGTCGATAAAAAACAGAAAAGGTTTTGTGAAGTTAATGATACTGATAGCCTTGTTTAAGGAGTTTCTAGGTTAACAATCTATTGTGAGTGTTGAAGTCAGCAACGTGGCTAAATTCTCTAGCAACACGAACCTCAATATAACGAATGTGTACTCCATTAACAAGTTTTCTCTTATACTGCGTGTCACTGAAAATTAAATTCTGTACTGTGATAACCTATATTCCCTTTAGATGTTGGCCCTTATACATGCGTTGTCTGCCGTCAAACATGAGACATCCGAACAGGTACCAATGACGTTCTATGGAACTATGACCTTTCTTTTTAATTTGGCTGGCATTCTCTTCTAATTTTCGACCCATAGAAGATCTTTGGGACCAGGTAGGACGTCACGTGGTTGTCAACCGACATTGCATTTGTAAACGTCAACAGCTGATTCAGTCACTTATCAGGGAATGGGAGGCTATCTTCCAATACATAATTTATCGTTTGATCAGCAGTTTGAGACGCAGATATCAAGCAACACTTGGTGATAATGGAGTTCACACTTGTCATTGAGGCTTGTGACTTTAAATTTAACGGTACATACTTTTATAGCTCAATTTCAAACTTCAGGTGTGGTACTTGATTGAATCAATTTCTGATTTCTTGACTTCTTACTTACTTTGAGAACGATTGGATGTGATAATGCTTAATGTTTAAACTGTAATGCAAAACAATGAAATCACTTTGCAATGAATTTTATTGATATTTTCAATGCAGTTTGTATTAAAAAGTTTCATTGAGGTCTAACTATTTTGGGGTTGAATCAAGACCAACCTTGATATGGGTCTGCAATCATCATAGTATTCAGTCATACACATTTCCATAAATCAAGCCTTAATTTTGTTTACTCATTAAATTCAGATATCAACACTGAAGGTAGAGCTTGAGACAGCCAAAGAGAGTTTAGAAGCCAATATACAATCTTCCAAATCAAAGAATTCTGAACTACAGAGAAGTAACCAAGGTATACTGTTCATGAAAATATGTTTTTCTTAGTGTAAAACAGATGTTTCTGGTATATGTAGTCCAAGAAAAGTCTAGCATATATGCCCAGGGAAGACTAATATCAGCATAGACATCGACATACTCAGGTCACAGTTTTATCATGGGTTCTGCTTGTGAATACCCAAATATAGGAAAACACAAAATATGTAAGTACTCATATCATTGGCAAGCAACAAAGATTCAGACAAGCTCGTGCCTGTTTACTGTCTTGCCAGAATCTTTGCTAACCGTAAACACAAAGTACCAATGAAGACCTAGACCAAAACTTAAAAAACAATCCAGCCAAACTGGATGTGACAGATTGGTGTTATGCGTATCTGCAATAAGCACCAAATATTGTATGTTGGCTCATATATGCCCAGACATATCTATGTAATAGCTCAGGGCACATGTCAATTTGTTGCGTCGTCATGCACTGTCTCAAACAACAATGAAACAGGAAGCAACAAAAATGAATGACATGTGTACCCAGTGAAGATTCAGATCAGTCCAGATTTGAACATAATCAAATCACAATATTTGCTGTGCATCTTGTAGCTAAGGGCTGATGAGTTATTTATTCGGACAGCCAAGACTGATAAAACTGTGACAATGAAAAGGCCAGCATGTATCGTCGTGGGCGCACAGGTCATTTTGTTCAATAGTCATAAACTGGATCAGCATTAGTTATTAGGTTTTTGTCAATGCAAAAACAACGCCAAAAACTATTTGGGTTTGGTTTGAAAGAGAAAAAACGACAAAAAATGGTAAAGTGTGTACAAAGTTTTAACTTCAATAGCTCATAGGAGAATAGATGGCTGCCAAGGACCCACTTTGTAAGAATAATAGATCGCAGATGCACTTGCTTTGGTAATTTGGGCCTTTGTTCATAGGTTAAATCCATATTCAAGTTAAATGAACATGAATTAATCAAAGTAAATATTAAAATGCATTTGTCCTGGTTATATATTTTAAAATAACAACAATTGTTGGCATTTACAAATCTATGCCTAACACTGTTTTTATGTTCCTGTGAGAAAGTATTAAAATGTTTGATGTTCGAGGCCTGCTACATTTGAAAATGGTAGATTTTAATACGGAATCTACAATAACCTAGACATTTTCTATATTCTTCACATCTTCACACAAATATGACACTAGTAAGCCACTAGCAAGCCACAATTTTCATATAATGTGTTTAATAACGAGTATACCATATATATTATGTATCGCTTCATGGAAGCAACAGCAATCATTGAAGAGTTGATAAAAAACACAACAGAAGTAAGAAAGGGTGCAAAAATCAGGGATCGATACAATCAAGTAGCACACCTGACACAGGATACCAATGGGAAAGTGACAAACTCACAGAAGACACCACAAACGAGAGCCAAGAGGTAAGCCCTTTCCCAGCAGGTGACCACAAAGCACATATAAACAGAAGCGCACAAAGACATAGCAAACACAAGACAGAACAAAAACATAAAAGATCCACAAAAGAGGTACCGCCTTGGAATGGTAAGGAAGGGAGCCAAAACCACTGGGGGCTTAAATATATGCTTCACGTTAAATCTTTGTCTCAGATACTGTGTATTTTATTCTTTAATTCCTTTTAAACTTTCTAAATTGTACATTTTATCACCACAGTGTTACAAACAAATGAAATAAACTAACTAAGATGAAACAAAGAAAAAAGCTCTTAATTAACAGCCAAAGCTTACGAGAACTACTAGTTGAACCATGGAGGGTTCAACCAAAGACATGGATTTGGCACCAGCAGAAATATTCATCAGTGTACAAAGGGTAAACCATGTCTCCAGATGTATGTATAATTAAAAAGTTTGTCTTCTTATTCCTCAACGAAACCTTATGTTAAACTCAGGGATGAAAGAAAGAAAATCATCACCGTTTAAGACCCAAAACCTTTCCTCATCTTGACATATGGTCAGTGTTTGTTGTTTGTTTATTCAGAGAGAGATGACATGGTGCTGAGAAATGCAGAGTTATCTCAAGAACTGCTTACGGTTAAGAAAACCATGCAAGATGAGAGGTTGGCCTTAGAGAAGGACATCAAGGGGAGAATAGAGGCAGAAAATATTCAGCGACAAAAATGTGATCAGTTACAAGAGGACTGTGATAAACTGAGAGAAGAGGTATATTTCATTCAACTTTATCATCAATCAAAATATAGTTTGCCTTTCTATGCACCCTCGACCCCTGAACATGATCAAAAGTTCAAAATGTGCGCTATTAATGTGCAGTCAGAACGGAATGTGTTGATGAGGTAAAATAGACTTTTTTTTATCTTTTAATAACTTGACCCCCTTTAGATTATGGCCTGTAATAGACAGTCCTCCCCGACATAGCTCACATCAGAGGTGACTCTTATCAAAGTAAAAATGAGGCGCAAAAAGATATTAAAAGTCTCTGTGCATGGGGCCTGAATAGGGGAAAATGGATTTAAACAGGCTAATTTAAAATGTATAACTTTAAAAGTACTTTGTGCAAGAGAGATTGTTATCCAACTTGGAATTATGTTACCAAATCATAGTATTGTAGATAAAAAACAGAAAAGGTTTTGTGAAGTTAATGATACTGATAGCCTTGTTTAAGAAGTTTCTAGGTTAACAATCTATTGTGAGTGTTGAAGTCAGCAACGTGGCTAAATTCTCTAGCAACACGAACCTCAATATAACGAATGTGTACTCCATTAACAAGTTTTCTCTTATACTGCGTGTCACTGAAAATTAAATTCTGTACTGTAGATAACCTATATTCCTTTTAGATGTTGGCCCTTATGCATGCGTTGTCTGCCATCAAACACGAGACATCCGAACAGGTACCAATGACGTTCTATGGAACTATGACCTTTCTTTTTAATTTGGCTGGCATTCTCTCCTAATTTTAGACCCATAGAAGATCTTTGGGACCAGGTAGGACGTCACGTGGTTGACGACCAACATCGCATTTGTAAACGTCAACAGCTGATTCAGTCACTTATCAGGGAATGGGAGGCTATCTTCCAATACATAATTTATCGTTTGATCCGCAGTTTGAGACGCAGATATCAAGCAACACTTGGTGTTAATAGCTCACACTCGTCATTGAGGCTTGTGACTTTACATTTAACGGTACAGTCTTTTGAAGCTCAATTTCAGACTTCAGGTGTGGTACTTGATTGAATCAATTTCTGATTTCTTGACTTCTTACTTACTTTGAGAACGATTGGATGTGATAATGCTTAATGTTTAAACTGTAAAGCAAAACAATGAAATCACTTTGCAATGAATTTTATTGATATTTTCAATGCAGTTTATATTAAAAAGTTGCATTGAGGTCTAACTATTTTGGGGTTGAATCAAGACCAACCTTGATATGGGTCTGCAATCATCATAGAATTCAGTCATACACATTTCCATAAATCAAGCCTTAATTTTGTTTACTCATTAAATTCAGATATCAACACTGAAGGTAGAGCTTGAGACAGCCAAAGAGAGTTTAGAAGCCAATATACAATCTTCCAAATCAAAGAATTCTGAACTACAGAGAAGTAACCAAGGTATACTGTTCATGAAAATATGTTTTTCTTAGTGTAAAACAGATGTTTCTGGTATATGTAGTCCAAGAAAAGTCTAGCATATATGCCCAGGGAAGACTAATATCAGCATAGACATCGACATACTCAGGTCACAGTCTTATCATGGGTTCTGCTTGTGAATACCCAAATATAGGACAACACAAAATATGTAAGTACTTGTAGCATTGGCAAGCAACAAAGACTCAGACAAGCTTGTGCCTGCTTACTGTCTTGCCAGAATCTTTGCTAACCGTAAACACAAAGTACCAATGAAGACCTAGACCAAAACTTAAAAAACAATCCAGCCAAACTGGATGTGACAGATTGGTGTTATGCGTATCTGCAATAAGCACCAAATATTGTATGTTGGCTCATATATGCCCTGACATATCTATGTAATAGCTCAGGGCACATGTCAATTTGTTGCGTCGTCATGCACTGTCTCAAACAACAATGAAACAGGAAGCAACAAAAATGAATGACATGTGTACCCAGTGAAGATTCAGATCAGTCCAGATTTGAACATAATCAAATCACAGTATTTGCTGTGCATCTTGTAGCTAAGGGCTGATGAGTTATTTATTCGGACAGCCAAGACTGATAAGACTGTGACAATGAAAAGGCCAGCATGTATCGTCGTGGGTGCACAGGTCATTTTGTTCAATAGTCATAAACTGGATCAGCATTAGTTATAACGACAAAAAATGGTAAAGTGTGTACAAAGTTTTAACTTCAATAGCTCATAGGAGAATAGATGGCTGCCAAGGACCCACTTTGTAAGAATAATAGATCGCAGATGCACTTGCTTTGGTAATTTGGGCCTTTGTTCATAGGTTAAATCCATATTCAAGTCAAATGAACATGAATTAATCAAAGTAAATATTAAAATGCATTTGTCCTGGTTATATATTTTAAAATAACAACAATTGTTGGCATTTACAAATCTATGCCTAACACTGTTTTTATGTTCCTGTGAGAAAGTATTAAAATGTTTGATGTTCGAGGCCTGCTACATTTGAAAATGGTAGATTTTAATACGGAATCTACAATAACCTAGACATTTTCTATATTCTTCACATCTTCACACAAATATGACACTAGTAAGCCACTAGCAAGCCACAATTTTCATATAATGTGTTTAATAACGAGTATACCATATATATTATGTATCGCTTCATGGAAGCAACAGCAATCATTGAAGAGTTGATAAAAAACACAACAGAAGTAAGAAAGGGTGCAAAAATCAGGGATCGATACAATCAAGTAGCACACCTGACACAGGATACCAATGGGAAAGTGACAAACTCACAGAAGACACCACAAACGAGAGCCAAGAGGTAAGCCCTTTCCCAGCAGGTGACCACAAAGCACATATAAACAGAAGCGCACAAAGACATAGCAAACACTAGACAGAACAAAAGCATAAAAGATTCACAAAAGAAGTACCGCCTTAGAACGGTAAGGAAGGGAGCCAAAACCACTGGGGGCTTAAATATATGCTACACGTTAAATCTTTGTCTCAGATACTGTGTATTTTATTCTTTAATTCCTTTTAAAACTTTCTAAATTATACATTTTATCACCACAGTGTATCAAACAAATGAAATAAACTAACTAAGATGAAACAAAGAAAAAAGCTCTTAATTAACAGCCAAATCTTACGAGAACTACTAGTTGAACCATGGAGGGTCCAACCAAAGACATGGATTGGGCACCAGCAGAAATATTCATCAGTGTACAAAGGGTAAACCATGTCTCCAGATGTGTGTATAATTAAAAAGTTTGTCTTCTTATTCCTCGACGAAACCATATGTTAAACTCAGGGATGAAAGAAAGAAAATCATCACCGTTTTAGACCCAAAACCTTTTCTCATCTTGACATATGGTCAGTGTTTGTTGTTTGTTTATTCAGAGAGAGATGACATGGTGCTGAGAAATGCAGAGTTATCTCAAGAACTGCTTACGGTTGAGAAAACCATGCAAGATGAGAGGTTGGCCTTAGAGAAGGACATCAAGGGGAGAATAGAGGCAGAAAATATTCAGCGACAAAAATGTGATCAGTTACAAGAGAGCTGTGATAAACTGAGAGAAGAGGTATATTTCATCCAACTTTATCATCAATCAAAATATAGTTTGCCTTTCTATGCACCCTCGACCCCTGAACATGATCAAAAGTTCAAAATGTGCGCTATTAATGTGCAGTCAGAACGGAATGTGTTGATGAGGTAAAATAGACTTTTTTTATCCTTTAATAACTTGACCCCCTTTAGATTATGGCCTGTAATAGACAGTCCTCCCCGACATAGCTCACATCAGAGGTGACTCTTATCAAAGTAAAAATGAGGTGCAAAAAGATATTAAAAGTCTCTGTGCATGGGGCCTGAAAAGGGGAAAATGGATTTAAACAGGCTAATTTAAAATGTATAACTTCAAACAGTACTTTGTGCAAGAGCGATTGTTATCCAACTGGAATTATGTTACCAAATCATAGTATTGTAGATAAAAAACAGAAAAGGTTTTGTGAAGTTAATGATACTGATAGCCTTGTTTAAGAAGTTTCTAGGTTAACAATTTATTGTGAGTGTTGAAGTCAGCAACGTGGCTAAATTCTCTAGCAGCACAAACCTCAATATAACGAATGTGTACTCCATTTACAAGTTTTTCTCTTATACTGCGTGTCACTGAAAATTAAATTCTGTACTGTAGATAACCTATATTCCCTTTAGATGTTGGCCCTTATGCATGCGTTGTCTGCCGTCAAACACGAGACATCCGAACAGGTACCAATGACGTTCTATGGAACTATGACCTTTCTTTTTTAATTTGGCTGGCATTCTCTCCTTATTTTAGACCCATAGAAGATCTTTGGGACCAGGTAGGACGTCACGCGGTTGACGACCGACATCGCATTTGTAAACGTCAACAGCTGATTCAGTCACTTATCAGGGAATGGGAGGCTATCTTCCAATACATAATTTATCGTTTGATTCGCAGTTTGAGACGCAGATATCAAGCAACACTTGGTGTTAATTGAGTTCACACTCGTCATTGAGGCTTGTGACTTTACATTTAACGGTACATACTTTTGAAGCTCAATTTCAGGCTTCAGGTGTGGTACTTGATTGAATCAATTTCTGATTTCTTGACTTCTTACTTACTTTGAGAACGATTGGATGTGATAATGCTTAATGTTTAAACTGTAAAGCAAAACAATGAAATCACTTTGCAATGAATTTTATTGATATTTTCAATGCAGTTTGTATTAAAAAGTTGTATTGAGGTCTAACTATTTTGGGGTTGAATCAAGACCAACCTTGATATGGGTCTGCAATCATCATAGTATTCAGTCATACACATTTCCATTAATCAAGCCTTAATTTTGTTTACTCATTAAATTCAGATATCAACACTGAAGGTAGAGCTTGAGACAGCCAAAGAGAGTTTAGAAGCAAATATACAATCTTCCAAATCAAAGAATTCTGAACTACAGAGAAGTAACCAAGGTATACTGTTCATGAAAATATGTTTTCCTTAGTGTAAAACAGGTGTTTCTGGTATATGTAGTCCAAGAAAAGTCTAGCATATATGCCCAGGGAAGACTAATATCAGCATAGACATCGACATACTCAGGTCACAGTCCTATCATGGGTTCTGCTTGTGAATACCAATATATAGGACAACACAAAATATGTAAGTACTTATAGCATTGGCAAGCAACAAAGACTCAGACAAGCTTGTGCCTGCTTACTGTCTTGCCAGAATCTTTGCTAACCGTAAACACAAAGTACCAATGGAGACCTAGACCAAAACTTAAAAAACAATCCAGCCAAACTGGATGTGACAGATTGGTGTTATGCGTATCTGCAATAAGCACCAAATATTGTATGTTGGCTCATATATGCCCTGACATATCTATGTAATAGCTCAGGGCACATGTCAATTTGTTGCGTTGTCAAGCACTGTCTCAAACAACAATAAAACAGGGAGCAACAAAAATAAATGACATGTGTACCCAGTGAAGATTCAGATCAGTCCAGATTTGAACATAATCAAATCACAGTATTTGCTGTGCAGCTTGTAGCTAAGGGCTGATGAGTTATTTATTCCAACAGCCAAGACTGATAAGACTGTGACAATGAAAAGGCCAGCATGTATCGTCGTGGGTGCACAGCATAGGTCATTTTGTTCAATAGTCATAAACTGGATCAGCATTGGTTATTAGACATTTTTCAATGCAAAAACAACACCAAAAACTATTTGGGTTTGGTTTGAAAGAGAAAAAACGACAAAAAATTGGTAAAGTGTGTACAAAGTTTTAACTTCAATAGCTCATAGGCGAATAGATGGCTGCCAAGGACCCACTTTGTAAGAATAATAGATCGCAGATGCACTTGCTTTAGTAATTTGGGCCTTTGTTCATAGGTTAAATCCATATTCAAGTCAAATGAACATGAATCAATCAAAGTAAATATCAAAATGCATTTGTCCTGGTTATATATTTTAAAATGACAACAATTGTTGGCATTTACAAATCTCTGCCTAACACTGTTTTTATGTTCCTGTGAGAAAAGTATTTAAATGTTTGATGTTCGAGGCCTGCTCCATTTGAAAATGGTAGATTTTAATACGGAATCTACAATAACCTAGACATTTTTTCACCTATATATCTACATAAGGTAGATTTCGCATAGCTTCTAGTATATAATCAATCTCTGACAACTGCGTCAGGGAGTCGACTCTTTGGCTCAGTGGTTAGAGCATTGGTCTTTTACCGGGGTGACCCGGGTTCGATTCCCAGCAATGGCATGGGAAATTTTTCAGCTATGCTTCACTTTGTTAAGGCTAGCATGTCGTAAGATGGGGGCTCACGTCCGGGATTGGACCTTTGTTTCGTTTATAATGGCTTTCCGTCATCATAAATGATGACTCCTTTGAAGAGGGGGAGTGTTACGGGCCTGGCACTTTCACCTATATATCTACATAAGGTAGATTTCGCATAGCTTCTAGTATATAATCAATCTCTGACAACTGCATCAGGGAGTCGACTCTTTGGCTCAGTGGTTAGAGCATTGGTCTTTTACCGGGGCGACCCTGGTTCGTTTCCCAGCGATGGCATGGGAAATTTTTCAGCTATGCTTTACTTTGCTACGGCTATCATGTCGTAAGATGGGGGCTCACGTCCGGGATGACAAAGAATTTAAGTTGGCTGTAGATGCCAGTGATGTTGGTGCAGGCAGTGTATTGTTACAAGAAGATGACAATGGTGTTGATCATCCTGCTTGTTACTATTCTAAAAAATTTAACAAACATCAGAGAAATTACTCTACCATAGAGAAAGAATGCTTATCTCTCATCCTTGCTCTTCAGCACTTCGAAGTTTACCTAGCTTCTTCAGTTGCACCTATTGTCATTTTCACTGATCACAATCCACTGACTTTCATTCATAAAATGAAAAACAAGAACCAGCGTTTACTCAGATGGAGTCTCATGTTGCAAGAGCACAATCTAGATATCAGGCATATTAAAGGAAAATATAATATCATCCCAGATGCACTCTTTAGGGCTTAGATGCCTCAGCATTTTTGATATTGAGTTTGTGCTATTGCTCCTTATTGATCTGATGTGATTTCACATTATTGTTTTTTTTATATAATTGTTCATTATTGCAAAAGAATGCTTTACTTCATAAAACTTTCTTTTCTTTGAGGAGGGGAAGTGTAACATGTATGGTGTTTATCTGTTTCATATTTTGTTTACTCAGTTTCTGATTGACCCAGATATTGGAGAAATTGATGGTAAATAAACTGTTGTAAACAAGGTATTTATTTGGTTATAAGATTTTTCTAGAAGGATGACTAATCATCTGGATGGTTCTTGAACCTTGGAGAAAAGTCCAGATCTTTCTAGAATTTTCTTTTCCATGCCAATAGAAACTTTGAGTAGGTTCTGGAATTCAGTAGAAGTTTGTGGAATTTTCCAGAATAAATAAATATAGCATATGATATAATAGTCTTTCTTGACTGTTCTAGAACTTTCTTAAAGGGTATATATAAGAGTAAATATTCATAAGGGCATCTTTGAAATAATTTCACCTTTTAAAAGTCTAAACCTTTTGTGCTGGAATTCTATATTGGAATACTGTGTTTAATTTATTCATTCTGGATTACTTTGGATTATTCAGTTTTGGATTCAGACTTAGTTTTCATTTGGATTTAACTTCAAAATCTGGGGATCTGAAACTGCTGAAAGACTTGAGTTGATAAATATTCTGAGGGACAGTTTGGACATAAAAGGTATTGTAAATTAGATTCTCTTTGATTGTATAACTATTTTCCATAGCTTATTGTAAATGAAAATTTCTTTTTTAATAAAGGGGTACTTTCATCTGTGCCCACGCATGGATTTTCTTCAAACTTTGCATATTAATAACTCATTATATACGAACTATGAAAATGTATTTATCGAATTAGATAGTTAAGAATAAGGCTTAGGAAGCAACTCTGACATACTCCACATTTCAGGTGGTACCTGTCTCTAAATTTCCATGTCCTAAATCTATAGTTTTGTTTATTTCTATGATTTGTCATCTAGATTGAATCCAAAACACCATAGACATTATTTTAATACCACGTAACCATTTGGATAAAGTATGGTTTACGTTTTCAGAAGAAGTGATTGTAAAATTTCAATATTTTTTTTTCAAAAATTTACAAAACAGTCAACATTCAATTCAAAAGATGGGTATGTTCTAGTCTTTGTCAAGATATCATATTATCACAAAAACATGCCATATATATACTGCTGATCTGAGCCAAATATCATGAAAATCCAAAACCGGTAACTTTGTCATTTACTACCTCTTATGGCTATAGGTCAGTTTTAGCAAAATTTATTATTTAGTTCAAATGAAGCAATAACTCGACATAAGGAGGTTGTTTTTAAATCTACTTCCACTTTTCTTAAAGAAAGACATGTTTAGACAATTTTAAATGATTCAATGGTCAGAAATGCTGAAGGTCATGGCCCTGTGTCATGGCACTATGGGGCCAAGACAATGTGTATCACTTCCTCAAGTCTTGCATGATATTGTTTAAGAAACATAATATCCTAACAATAAACATGTGAAAACAAGAAGACTAAATATATCCTTTACATCCCAACTGAACTAGAGGAACCACGTTTTGGTGCCATGACCAGGATAGCGTGTTACAGAGTCTTATCAAAGGTATCATAATACTGTGTTCTACATGAATAAGTGAGGTCCAGAAACGAAACTGTATGCCTAGAATATACAGCCAGCTACAGTATAAATGTTGCTATTTGATGGAAATCAGCATCAGTTTCACAAAACAGAATGAACTGAGAAGAATTAAGCATTAAATTAGCAATATATTTGACGCCTAGAGCTATCTGTGACCGAAATGGTAAATTTTAACCAATAAGTTTGACAGGGGGTTATTTTTGTGAAGCAGGTTTATTAATGAGTATTACAATTATAAAATCATAGATATAAGGTTCTTCTCCTGTATGAACTGACTTGTCATAAGATTTCTCTTCTGTATGAATTAAAATTCTTAATATTGTTACATATTAAGTGTAACATTGGTTAGATGTAGTTTTAATGTTAGAAACTAGAAGTGGTAAGTACAGGTGTCAACATATTGTATCATTTTGGCTAATATTATTGTGTAAGCACTTCATTAAATAAGAATTGTGGCACTTAATATCAAAGAATATTGTTTTTTTTTCTTTTTCCAATTCATAAAAGGGGAAAACACTGAACATATCAACTTCTACCAATAAACGTACTAGCATGATGATTCAAACTAAGCAAGTATTCAAGCATGTTTACACTGAAACATAATTATTGTATTTTTTACATTTCGATGAATTAAGGCCATGTGTTTACATCAAGTTGAAAAAATATGTTACCGGTCCTTGAATTTCATGAAATTTGGTCTACATATTCTTAACATATATGGATAGTTTATATGTTAAAATGGTATCTTGACAAAGATTGCAACCTGTAAAAATGTAAATTCCAAATTTGACTGAATACAAAATATACAGTCGAAAATTTGGGTACCATGCTATAAAAATTAATGACCACCGAATATCCTAATACATACAAAGCCATTTTAAGTAACAACGAACTTATCAATGATATAGTTATTTAATAAAACATTTCTCTGCCCCTTACATGATATGTCAATTACTTTAGAAATGATTATAACTGGGTACCCTAAGGCATTATAGTGATATCATTCATGGCGTCATAAATAAGCAATGGAATTGCATAAAAACTCAAACGCACCATACATATTAAAGCTATACCCCAGACAATTAAATAACACAATATTATCAAAATCCAAGCGTGGGCAGACTCCCATGTTAATTTCCCATACCATGCAAGAGCCCCTTTTGTTAAATTTTAAAAGTGCTTTTTGCTGACTTTCCAAATAGCAAATTTTGGTTTCCTGAATTTGTTTCTAGTTACACCTGGCACGTAACACTATATTCTTCACATCTTCACACAAATATGACACTAGTAAGCCACTAGCAAGCCACAATTTTCATATAATGTGTTTAATAACGAGTATACCATATATATTATGTATCGCTTCATGGAAGCAACAGCAAGCATTGAAGTGTTGATAAAAAACACAACAGAAGTAAGAAAGGGTGCAAAAATCAGGGATCGATACAATCAAGTAGCACACCTGACACAGGATACCAATGGGAAAGTGACAAACTCACAGAAGACACCACAAACGAGAGCCAAGAGGTAAGCCCTTTCCCAGCAGGTGACCACAAAGCACATATAAACAGAAGCGCACAAAGACATAGCAAACACAAGACAGAACAAAAACATAAAAGATTCACAAAAGAAGTACCGCCTTGGAACGGTAAGGAAGGGAGCCAAAACCACTGGGGGCTTAAATATATGCTACACGTTAAATCTTTGTCTTAGATACTGTGTATTTTATTCTTTAATTCCTTTTAAAACTTTCTAAATTATACATTTTATCACCACAGTGTTACAAACAAATGAAATAAACTAACTAAGATGAAACAAAGAATAAAGCTCTTAATTAACAGCCAAATCTTACGAGAACTACTAGTTGAACCATGGAGGGTCCAACCAAAGACATGGATTGGGCACCAGCAGAAATATTCATCAGTGTACAAAGGGTAAACCATGTCTCCAGATGTGTGTATAATTTAAAAGTTTGTCTTCTTATTCCTCGACGAAACCATATGTTAAACTCAGGGATGAAAGAAAGAAAATCATCACCGTGTTAGACCCAAAACCTTTCCTCATCTTGACATATGGTCAGTGTTTGTTGTTTGTTTATTCAGAGAGAGATGACATGGTGCTGAGAAATGCAGAGTTATCTCAAGAACTGCTTACGGTTAAGAAAACCATGCAAGATGAGAGGTTGGCCTTAGAGAAGGACATCAAGGGGAGAATAGAGGCAGAAAATATTCAGCGACAAAAATGTGATCAGTTACAAGAGAGCTGTGATAAACTGAGAGAAGAGGTATATTTCATCCAACTTTATCATCAATCAAAATATAGTTTGCCTTTCTATGCACCCTCGACCCCTGAACATGATCAAAAGTTCAAAATGTGCGCTATTAATGTGCAGTCAGAACGGAATGTGTTGATGAGGTAAAAGAGACTTTTTTTATCCTTTAATAACTTGACCCCCTTTAGATTATGGCCTGTAATAGACAGTCCTCCCCGACATAGCTCACATCAGAGGTGACTCTTATCAAAGTAAAAATGAGGTGCAAAAAGATATTAAAAGTCTCTGTGCATGGGGCCTGAAAAGGGGAAAATGGATTTAAACAGGCTAATTTAAAATGTATAACTTCAAACAGTACTTTGTGCAAGAGAGATTGTTATCGAACTTGGAATTATGTTACCAAATCATAGTATTGTAGATAAAAAACAGAAAAGGTTTTGTGAAGTTAATGATACTGATAGCCTTGTTTAAGAAGTTTCTAGGTTAACAATCTATTGTGAGTGTTGAAGTCAGCAACGTGGCTAAATTCTCTAGCAACACGAACCTCAATATAACGAATGTGTACTCCATTTACAAGTTTTTCTCTTATACTGCGTGTCACTGAAAATTAAATTCTATACTGTAGATAACCTATATTCCCTTTAGATGTTGGCCCTTATGCATGCGTTGTCTGCCGTCAAACACGAGACATCCGAACAGGTACCAATGACGTTCTATGGAACTATGACCTTTCTTTTTTAATTTGACTGGCATTCTCTCCTAATTTTAGACCCATAGAAGATCTTTGGGACCAGGTAGGACGTCACGCGGTTGACGACCGACATCGCATTTGTAAACGTCAACAGCTGATTCAGTCACTTATCAGGGAATGGGAGGCTATCTTCCAATACATAATTTATCGTTTGATCCGCAGTTTGAGACGCAGATATCAAGCAACACTTGGTGTTAATGGAGTTCACACTCGTCATTGAGGCTTGTGACTTTACATTTAACGGTACATACTTTTGAAGCTCAATTTCAGACTTCAGGTGTGGTACTTGATTGAATCAATTTCTGATTTCTTGACTTCTTACTTACTTTGAGAACGATTGGATGTGATAATGCTTAATGTTTAAACTGTAAAGCAAAACAATGAAATCACTTTGCAATGAATTTTATTGATATTTTCAATGCAGTTTGTATTAAAAAGTTGTATTGAGGTCTAACTATTTTGGGGTTGAATCAAGACCAACCTTGATATGGGTCTGCAATCATCATAGTATTCAGTCATACACATTTCCATAAATCAAGCCTTAATTTTGTTTACTCATTAAATTCAGATATCAACACTGAAGGTAGAGCTTGAGACAGCCAAAGAGAGTTTAGAAGCAAATATACAATCTTCCAAATCAAAGAATTCTGAACTACAGAGAAGTAACCAAGGTATACTGTTCATGAAAATATGTTTTCCTTAGTGTAAAACAGGTGTTTCTGGTATATCTAGTCCAAGAAAAGTCTAGCATATATGCCCAGGGAAGACTAATATCAGCATAGACATCGACATACTCAGGTCACAGTCTTATCATGGGTTCTGCTTGTGAATACCCAAATATAGGACAACACAAAATATGTAAGTACTTATAGCATTGGCAAGCAACAAAGACTCAGACAAGCTTGTGCCTGCTTACTGTCTTGCCAGAATCTTTGCTAACCGTAAACACAAAGTACCAATGGAGACCTAGACCAAAACTTAAAAAACAATCCAGCCAAACTGGATGTGACAGATTGGTGTTATGCGTATCTGCAATAAGCACCAAATATTGTATGTTGGCTCATATATGCCCTGACATATCTATGTAATAGCTCAGGGCACATGTCAATTTGTTGCGTTGTCAAGCACTGTCTCAAACAACAATGAAACAGGGAGCAACAAAAATAAATGACATGTGTACCCAGTGAAGATTCAGATCAGTCCAGATTTGAACATAATCAAATCACAGTATTTGCTGTGCAGCTTGTAGCTAAGGGCTGATGAGTTATTTATTCCGACAACCAAGACTGATAAGACTGTGACAATGAAAAGGCCAGCATGTATCGTCGTGGGTGCACAGCATAGGTCATTTTGTTCAATAGTCATAAACTGGATCAGCATTGGTTATTAGACATTTTTCAATGCAAAAACAACACCAAAAACTATTTGAGTTTGGTTTGAAAGAGAAAAAACGACAAAAAATTGGTAAAGTGTGTACAAAGCTTTAACTTCAATAGCTCATAGGAGAATAGATGGCTGCCAAGGACCCACTTTGTAAGAATAATAGATCGCAGATGCACTTGCTTTAGTAATTTGGGCCTTTGTTCATAGGTTAAATCCATATTCAAGTCAAATGAACATGAATCAATCAAAGTAAATATCAAAATGCATTTGTCCTGGTTATATATTTTAAAATGACAACAATTGTTGGCATTTACAAATCTCTGCCTAACACTGTTTTTATGTTCCTGTGAGAAAAGTATTAAAATGTTTGATGTTCGAGGCCTGCTCCATTTGAAAATGGTAGATTTTAATACGGAATCTACAATAACCTAGACATTTTTTCACCTATATATCTACATAAGGTAGATTTCGCATAGCTTCTAGTATATAATCAATCTCTGACAACTGCGTCAGGGAGTCGACTCTTTGGCTCAGTGGTTAGAGCATTGGTCTTTTACCGGGGCGACCCGGGTTCGATTCCCAGCAATGGCATGGGAAATTTTTCAGCTATGCTTCACTTTGTTACGGCTAGCATGTCGTAAGATGGGGGCTCACGTCCGGGATTGGACCTTTGTTTTGTTTATAATGGCTTTCCGTCATCATAAATGATGACTCCCTTGAAGAGGGGGAGTGTTACGGGCCTGGCACTTTCACCTATATATCTACATAAGGTAGATTTCGCATAGCTTCTAGTATATAATCAATCTCTGACAACTGCATCAGGGAGTCGACTCTTTGGCTCAGTGGTTAGAGCATTGGTCTTTTACCGGGGCGACCGGGGTTCGATTCCCAGCGATGGCATGGGAAATTTTTCAGCTATGCTTTACTTTGCTACGGCTATCATGTCGTAAGATGGGGGCTCACGTGCGGGATTGGACCTTGACAAAGAATTTAAGTTGGCTGTAGATGCCAGTGATGTTGGTGCAGGCAGTGTATTGTTACAAGAAGATGACAATGGTGTTGATCATCCTGCTTGTTACTATTCTAAAAAAATTAACAAACATCAGAGAAATTACTCTACCATAGAGAAAGAATGCTTATCTCTCATCCTTGCTCTTCAGCACTTCGAAGTTTACCTAGCTTCTTCAGTTGCACCTATTGTCATTTTCACTGATCACAATCCACTGACTTTCATTCATAAAATGAAAAACAAGAACCAGCGTTTACTCAGATGGAGTCTCATGTTGCAAGAGCACAATCTAGATATCAGGCATATTAAAGGAAAATATAATATCATCCCAGATGCACTCTTTAGGGCTTAGATGCCTCAGCATTTTTGATATTGAGTTTGTGCTATTGCTCCTTATTGATCTGATGTGATTTCACATTATTGTTTTTTTTATATAATTGTTCATTATTGCAAAAGAAAGCTTTACTTCATAAAACTTTCTTTTCTTTGAGGAGGGGAAGTGTAACATGTATGGTGTTTATCTGTTTCATATTTTGTTTACTCAGTTTCTGATTGACCCAGATATTGGAGAAATTGATGGTAAATAAACTGTTGTAAACAAGGTATTAATTTGGTTATAAGATTTTTCTAGAAGGATGACTAATCATCTGGATGGTTCTTGAACCTTGGAGAAAAGTCCAGATCTTTCTAGAATTTTCTTTTCCATGCCAATAGAAACTTTGAGTAGGTTCTGGAATTCAGTAGAAGTTTGTGGAATTTTCCAGAATAAATAAATATAGCATATGATATAATAGTCTTTCTTGACTGTTCTAGAACTTTCTTAAAGGGTATATATAAGAGTAAATATTCATAAGGGCATCTTTGAAATAATTTCACCTTTTAAAAGTCTAAACCTTTTGTGCTGGAATTCTATATTGGAATACTGTGTTTAATTTATTCATTCTGGATTACTTTGGATTATTCAGTTTTGGATTCAGACTTAGTTTTCATTTGGATTTAACTTCAAAATCTGGGGATCTGAAACTGCTGAAAGACTTGAGTTGATAAATATTCTGAGGGACAGTTTGGACATAAAAGGTATTGTAAATTAGATTCTCTTTGATTGTATAACTATTTTCCATAGCTTATTGTAAATGAAAATTTCTTTTTTAATAAAGGGGTACTTTTATCTGTGCCCACGCATGGATTTTCTTCAAACTTTGCATATTAATAACTCATTATATACGAACTATGAAAATGTATTTATCGAATTAGATAGTTAAGAATAAGGCTTAGGAAGCACCTCTGACATACTCCACATTTCAGGTGGTACCTGTCTCTAAATTTCCATGTCCTAAATCTATAGTTTTGTTTATTTCTATGATTTGTCATCTAGATTGAATCCAAAACACCATAGACATTATTTTAATACCACGTAACCATCTGGATAAAGTATGGTTTACGTTTTCAGAAGAAGTGATTGTAAAATTTCAATATTTTTTTTCAAAAATTAACAAAACAGTCAACATTCAATTCAAAAGATGGGTATGTTCTAGTCTTTGTCAAGATATCATATTATCACAAAAACATGCCATATATATACTGCTGATCTGAGCCAAATATCATGAAAATCCAAAACCGGTAACTTTGTCATTTACTACCTCTTATGGCTATAGGTCAGTTTTAGCAAAATTTATTATTTAGTTCAAATGAAGCAATAACTCGACATAAGGAGGTTGTTTTTAAATCTACTTCCACTTTTCTTAAAGAAAGACATGTTTAGACAATTTTAAATGATTCAATGGTCAGAAATGCTGATGGTCATGGCCCTGTGTCATGGCACTATGGGGCCAAGACAATGTGTATCACTTCCTCAAGTCCTGCATGATATAGTTTAAGAAACATAATATCCTAACAATAAACATGTGAAAACAAGAAGACTAAATATTTCTTTTACATCCCAACTGAACTAGAGGAACCACGTTTTGGTGCCGTGACCAGGATAGCGTGTTACAGAGTCTTATCAAAGGTATCAAAATACTGTGTTCTACATGAATAAGTGAGGTCCAGAAACGAAACTGTATGCCTAGAATATACAGCCAGCTACAGTAAAAATGTTGCTATTTGATGGAAATCAGCATCAGTTTTACAAAACAGAATAAACTGAGAAGAATTAAGCATTAAATAAGCAATATATTTGACGCCTAGAGCTATCTGTGACCGAAATGGTAAATTTTAACCAATAAGTTTGACAGGGGGTTATTTTTGTGAAGCAGGTTTATTAATGTATTACAATTATAAAATCATAGATATAAGGTTCTTCTCCTGTATGAACTGACTTGTCATAAGATTTCTCTTCTGTATGAATTAAAATTCTTAATATTGTTACATATTAAGTGTAACATTGGTTAGATGTAGTTTTAATGTTAGAAACTAGAAGTGGTAAGTACAGGTGTCAACATATTGTATCATTTTGGCTAATATTATTGTGTAAGCACTTCATTAAATAAGAATCGTGGCACTTAATATCAAAGAATATTGTTTTTTTTCTTTTTCCAATCCATAATAGGGGAAAACACTGAACATATCAACTTCTACCAATAAACGTACTAGCATGATGATTCAAACTAAGCAAGTATTCAAGCATGTTTACACTGAAACATAATTATTTTATTTTTTACATTTCGATGAATTAAGGCCATGTGTTTACATCAAGTTGAAAATATATGTTACCGGTCCTTGAATTTCATGAATTTTTGTCTACATATTCTTAACATATATGGATAGTTTATATGTTAAAATGGTATCTTGACAAAGATTGCAACCTGTAAAAATGTAAATTCCAAATTTGACTGAATACAAAATATACAGTCGAAAATTTGGGTACCATGCTATAAAAATTAATGACCACCGAATATCCTAATACATACAAAGCCATTTTAAGTAACAACGAACTTATCAATGATATAGTTATTTAATAAAACATTTCTCTGCCCCTTACATGATATGTCAATTACTTTAGAAATGATTATAACTGGGTACCCTAAGGCATTATAGTGATATCATTCATGACGTCATAAATTAGCAATGGAATTGCATAAAAACTCAAACGCACCATACATATTAAAGCTATACCCCAGACAATTAAATAACATAATATTATCAAAATCCAAGCGTGGGCAGACTCCCATGTTAATTTCCCATACCATGCAAGAGCCCCTTTTGTTAAATTTTAAAAGTGCTTTTTGCTGACTTTCCAAATAGCAAATTTTGGTTTCCTGAATTTGTTTCTAGTTACGCCTGGCACGTAACACTATATTCTTCACATCTTCACACAAATATGACACTAGTAAGCCACTAGCAAGCCAAAATTTTCATATAATGTGTTTAATAACGAGTATACCATATATATTATGTATCACTTCATGGAAGCAACAGCAAGCATTGAAGAGTTGATAAAAAACACAACAGAAGTGAGAAAGGGTGTAAAAATCAGGGATCGATACAATCAAGTAGCACACCTGACACAGGATACCGATGGGAAAGTGACAAACTCACAGAAGACACCACAAACGAGAGCCAAGAGGTCAGCCCTTTCCCAGCAGGTGACCACAAAGCACATATATACAGAAGCGCTCAAAGACATAGCAAACACAAGACAGAACAAAAACATAAAAGATCCACAAAAGAAGTACCACCTTGGAACGGTAAGGAAGGGAGCCAAAACCACTGGGGGCTTAAATATATGCTACACGTTAAATCTTTGTCTCAGATACTGTGTATTTTATTCTTTAATTCCTTTTAAAACTTTCTAAATTATACATTTTATCACCACAGTGTTACAAACAAATGAAATAAACTAACTAAGATGAAACAAAGAAAAAAGCTCTTAATTAACAGCCAAAGCTTACGAGAACTACTAGTTGAACCTTGGAGGGTCCAACCAAAGACATGGATTGGGCACCAGCAGAAATATTCATCAGTGTACAAAGGGTAAACCATGTCTCCAGATGTGTGTATAATTAAAAAGTTTGTCTTCTAATTCCTCAATGAAACCATAAGTTAAACTCAGGGATGAAAGAAAGAAAATCATCACCGTTTTAGACCCAAAACCTTTCCTCATCTTGTTTGTTGTTTGTTTATTCAGAGAGAGATGACATGGTGCTGAGAAAAGCAGAGCTATCTCAAGAACTGCTTACGGTTAAGAAAACCATGCAAGATGAGAGGTTGGCCTTAGAGAAGGACATCAAGGGGAGAATAGCGGCAGAAAATATTCAGCGACAAAAATGTGATCAGTTACAAGAGAGCTGTGATAAACTGAGAGAAGAGGTATATTTCATCCAACTTTATCATCAATCAAAATATAGTTTGCCTTTCTATGCACCCTCGACCCCTGAACAAGATCAAAAGTTCAAAATGTGCGCTATTAATGTGCAGTCAGAACGGAATGTGTTGATGAGGTAAAAGAGACTTTTTTATCCTTTAACAGCTTGACCCCCTTTAGATTATGGCCTGTAATAGACAGTCCTCCCCGACATAGCTCACATCAAAGGTGACTCTTATCAAAGTAAAAATGAGGTACAAAAAGATATTAAAAGTCTCTGTGAATGGGGCCTGAAAAGGGGAAAATGGATTTAAACAGGTTAATTTAAAATTTATAACTTTAAAAATACTCTATATATACACTGAACCGAAGTTCTAAGTGGCCAATTATCAATTTCGTTTTTTTCTGACCAAGCGCCAATGATATTGAAATAATTTTTTGCCAAAATATGTGCTAAATGGATTGAAGTTAAGCGGTGCTTTAGAAGAGTTTTATACCACTTCACAGTTTTGGGATTAAAAATGCCAAAATCAATTTTTGGAGGAAATTAAGCGGTTTGAGAGCAGTTTTTATTGAACTGAAGTTCAGGTGATTACAAAGTAAGTAAGGGTGCAAAGTAATCGATACAATGAAGCACCACACCTGACCCAGGATATCAATGGGAAAGTGACAAACTCACAGTTAGACACCACAAACGAGAGCCAAGAGGTCTGCCCTTTAACAGCAGGTGACCACAAAGCACATATAAACAGACGTGCGCAAAGACATAGCAAACACAAGACAAAACAAAAACATAAAAGATCCACAAAAGAAGTACCGCCTTGGAATGATCAGTAATTTATTTAACGGGAGGGCTCAAACCAGTTTCACAGCACGCCAACCTCAACCTTAATTCAGATGTGGATCAAGACACATAGATATTTGGTTTGCATGAAAGACCCCTAACTTATCAATGCATCATCTCCTAAAACATATAAATCAAGAAATAACAAGGAGATAAAGCAAAGATAAGGATTCAACAGTAAATAAAACTGAATACCGGAGCAAAGGAAATCCAACAGGTTAACTACGGTGGGCCCCACAAACAGCCAAAGCATCAGGCCCCTGCCATCTTATCAATAGATAAGTCTTTAAGTCGGAACCATCATAGAGTCTAAAGTCCGAACCACCAGTGTGCAATTAAAGAGTAAAGCAAAGTTGCCAACCGTGATTGGGCTGACCACCAAGCATGCAGTCTGTTGCAATACATTAATGTTATAGCCAATCTTTTTATAATGGGAAACTATTTTAATAGACTGCGCTAAAAAATTATTAGAGCCAGCAATCTGCTTCAATTTATACACCAAGTCACCATAGAAATCAGGTTCCGAAAGTCCTTGGCGCAATAGAGATTTAAGTCAAACTTGGAATTTGGAAATCAAATCATAGTATCGTCTATGAAATTTTGAAAATGTTTTTCGAAGTCTACGATACCGATAGCCTTGTTTAAGAAGTTTCTGAGTTAAGAGCAATTCTCTGTAACCACTTAACAAGTTATGCCACGCATAGTCATCGATTTTGCTTAAACTTTCCTATCTTGGTCATGGTGACCCAAAACCAAGCATTCAACATTCCTTTTATGCATATGCATGCCCATTGCCATGGAAACAGCATATGAACATTTTGGCTAAAATAATGACCAAAAATCACTTAAAATTGATGAATTTCCAAATGATATCATCACTTTAGAATAAACCAAATGCCACAAATGATCAATATGTATAAATATATAACACATTCTGGTTGGAAATAAATGATCAAAATTACATTTGGAAAACCTCTGTTTTATCCATGCTCTACAAAGTGGGTGGGGTTTCAGAAATTTGACAAAGGTGATTTTTGAGCATTTTCAAAGAACATTTTTATATTGAGTGCGGTAAGTTACAAATATGCCGGCATATTCCAGAAATAGAACAAGGTTTCCTAGATCGATATATGAAGAGACATGTTTGGGAAAGTATGGTTCCTGAACCGTTACCATAGCAACAATCAGTGTACTGTCACAAAAAGCAAATTTATCTGTGACTGTATTTCTGATCTCATAAATTCTGCTGAAGGGACATATTTGATTTTAAATGGGGAAATATGTTCCTTATTAAGATAATGTACCGAAAATAGCATATACTGTTGTAAGTGACCTGCTAAAGGTCAAGGTCAAGGTCACAGAAGCAAGAAATTGACATAAAATGAGCAATTTTTGCACATATTTAAGTCTATTTCTCCATTATTTGATGAGGTTTGGTTTGTTAATTTTGTCTTCTTATATAAAGCTACACTGCCTGTTAAAATGAATTAATTTTATCATCCATATTACTTCAAGGTCAAAGTCAAGGACAATGAAATCTTAATATTTTTGGTTTTAATTTGCAAATATTGACAACATTCTTTAACTAATTTCTTTAATTCAGTTATACTTAGCTTCTTCCTTTATAAATATGCTGCACAGTATAACATTGTTAATATAACGTGACAATATGCCTTAATTATCAGTTTGAAGGTCAAGGTCAAGGTCAAAGAAGCCAGAAATTACCTTAAAATGAGCGAATTTCGCACATACTTATGTCTATTTCTCCATTATTTGTTGTGGTTTGGTTTTTATATGTAATCTTTACTTAAGCAACTACAATGCCTTTTAAACTGAAAAAATTTTGTCCTCCATATTACTTCAAACTCAAGGTCAAGGTCACTCAAACTTTAATATTTTGGGCTGTAAACTGGAAATATCGACTATATTTGCAAAACCTATTTTTTTTTCCGCCGGGCCGCGTAGCTCAGTCAATAACGTGTCTGGCTACAGATGCGTGTCTGATTGCAGATCCAGGGGTCGCAAGTTCGATCCAAATCCGGTCTCATACTTTCGTGGAGATTGATCATGAAATGATTTCTACGGTCATTTTCCTCCCTTCCGCTGATTCATTCAAGAAGGGTTGTTGTCAGTTACAGGCGAAAGTATGTGCACAAATTACTGGTTAACCGCTTGTTCAAGCCTGTCCAGAAAAAGTGTGGTTAGGTGAACTGACCGTCCCGCAATGACCATAGCTGTTGACTTGGGACGTAAAGCAACAACACAAACTAACAAAAGCAAACTGATTTCTTTTTTTCAGGTATGTTGAACCACTTGCTTTAGAAATATGCTGCACGGTATAACATTGTTTAAATAACATGACAATGTGCCTAAATATCAATTTTAATGTCAAGGTCAAGGTCAAAGAGTCAAGAAAATGGCATACAATGGGGGATTTTTAGACATAGTAATTTTGGTCATAAATTGGAGAAATTGACAATATTTGTAAACCAATTTCTTTATTGAGTTTTGTTAAGCTTCTTCATTAAGAAATATGCTGCGCAGTATAGCATTTGTTAAGATATTATGACAATAGGCCTTAAATAGGAATTTCACGGTAAAGGTTAAGGTCACATAATAAATAAATTGACATAAAATGAGCGATTTTCTCACATATTTTAGGCCATCTCTCCATAATTTGGTTTGCAATCACGGTTGGCAACATTGCTTTCCTCTTTAATTGCATGCCGGTGGGTTGGACTTCAGACTCTATGATGGTTCCGACTTAAAGACTTATCTATTGATGAGATGGTAGGGGCCTGATGCTTTTGCTGTTTGTTGGGCCCACCGGGGTTTACCTGTTGGATTTCTTTTGCTCCGGTATTCAGTTTAATTTACTGTTGAGTCCTTATCCTTGCTTTATCTCCTTGTTATATCTTGATTTATATGTTTTAGGAGATGATGCATTGATAAGTTAGGGGTCTTTCATGCAAACCAAATATCTATGTGTCTTGACCCACATCTGAATTAAGGGTGAGGTTGGCGCCATTAAACCGGTTTAAGCCCTCCAGTAAAATATTTTACTGACCGTTCCAAGGCGGTACTTCTTTTGTGGATCTTTTATGTTTTTGTTCTGTCTTGTGTTTGCTATGTTTTGTGTGCGTCTGTTTATATGTGCTTTGTGGTCACCTGTTGGGAAAGGGCTGACCTCTTGGCTCTCGTTTGTGGTGTCTTCTGTGAGTTTGTCACTTTCCCATTGGTATCCTGGGTCAGGTGTGGTACTTGATTGTATCGATTCCTGATCTTTGCACCATTACTTACTTGATTTGATTTGTATCTTTAATTTTTATCTACACAATTAGTCTTTTGTTTTGAAGACTTTATGATGTTTCTTCCTGATGATAAGCAGGCTGATATTATTGATGCTTTTAACACTACATCTAGATATTTAAACGATATTCTAAACATGGATAATGATTATTTTGACACTATGATAAGTCAAATATACCCTTCAGATATCCAACTTAATAAAGCTAATACCTCTGGTACCAAAGCCGCGTTTTTAGACTAGCATTTTTACCTGCGTCGCTTTAGTAAAAGGAGGTCTAGTAGTGGGTCCACTCCGTCCGTCCGTCCGTCTGTCCGTCCATCCATCTGTCCGTCCGTCCGAAACACTTTAGGGTGCCAAGTTTACGTAATCTGTAACTCCAAAAAGTTTCATTCTTTTTTATTCAAACTTTGCCTAATGATGGTTCACATATTGAAAATGTGCACCTTCTATTTTGTGCACGTTTCATAGTTTTTTTCTTATTTTTGAGGGGTGTTGAACCTAGACATTTTTTCCATCCTCAATGCTTAGGGGGTGCCTAGTTTGTGTAAGCTGTAACTCCAAAAGTTTTCATTCTTTTTTATTCAAACTTTGCCTAATTTTTTTTGACATATTGAAAATGTGCACCTTCCATTTTGTGCACTTTTCATAATTTTTTCTAATTTTTCAGGGGTGTTGAACTTAGACATTTTTTCCATCCAAATTGCTTAGGGGTGCCTAGTTTGTGTAATCTGTAACTCCAAAAGTTTTCATTCTTTTTATTCAAACTATGCCTAATGATTATTCACATATTGAAGATGTGCACTTTCTATTTTGTGAACGTTTCATAATTTTTTTCTCATTTTTGAGGGGTGTTGAACTTAAACATTTTTTCCATCCACAATGCTTAGGGGGTGCCTAGTTTGTGTAATCTGTAACTCCAACAGTATTCATTCCATTATATTCAAACATTGCACAATGATTGTTCACATATTGAAGATGTGTACCTCCTATTAGGTGCACGTTTCATATTTTTTTCTTATTTTTGACGGGTGTTGAACTTAGACATTTTTTCCATCTGAAATGCTTACTGTAGATTACATTGCAAAATTTGGGTGTAATCTGATTATATTCCCGTTTATTTGAACTTCGCATATCGACTGTTTACACATTGACGATTTGCTCCCACGACGCAGGTCCAGAGCAGAGTTTGGTCTTGGTTAATTTCTAATGAACTTGTTTCTACCAAAATCTATGATAAACGTGACGACTTTGATCATGAATTAGTCATTTTCCAATTTTTAGATTGTGATGGTCCTCTCTCTACATCCTATGGAGTCTATATCTCTCAACTCAATTCATTTTGCTAGAGCATCTAGCCATCTTGCTGATTTCAACACTCACAATAAATAGTTAACTCAGAAACTTCTTAAACAAGGCTATTGGTATCATAACCTTTTCTAAATTTTATAGACGATACTTTGATTTGTTATCTAAATTTGAAATTGGACTTAAATCTCTCTTGCGCCAAGGACTTTGGGAACCTGAATTCTATGGTGACTTGGTGTATAAATTGAAGAAGATTGTTGGCTCTAATATTTTTCAGCGCAGTTCATTTAAATAATTTCCCATTATAAAAGGATTGGCTATAACATTAATGTTTTGCAGCAGACTACATGCTTGGTGGTCAACCCAATCACGATTTGCAACTTTGCTTTCCTCTTTAATTACACGCCGGTGAGTCGGACTTCAGACTCTGTGACTGTACCGACTGAAAGATTTATCTATTGATAAGATGGTAGGGGCCTGATGCTTTGGTTGTTGTCTGGCCCACTGGGGTTTACCTGTTGGATTTCGTTTGCTTTGGTATTCAGTTTCATTTACTTTTATTTAGCAAAACCTTTTCTAAATTTTATAGACGATACTTTGATTTGATATCTAAATTCAAAATTGGACTTAAATCTCTCTTGCGCCAAGGACTTTCGGAACCTGAATTCTATGGTGACTTGGTGTATAAATTGAAGAAGATTGTTGGCTCTAATATTTTTTCATTAAGAAATATGCTGCGCAGTATAGCATTTGTTAAGATATCATGACAATAGGCCTTAAATAGGAATTTCACGGTAAAGGTTAAGGTCACATAATAAATAAATTGACATAAAATGAGTGACTTTCTCCCATATTTTAGGCCACCTCTCCATAATTTGGTTTGATTTGATTTGTATCTTTAATTTTTATCTACACAATTAGTCTTTTGTTTTGAAGACTTTATGATGTTTCTTCCTGATGATAAGCAGGCTGATATTATTGATGCTTTTAACACTACATCTAGATATTTAGACGATATTCTAAACATTGATAATGTTTATTTTGACACTATGATAAGTCAAATATACCCTTCAGAGATCCAACTTAATAAAGCTAATACCTCTTGTACCAAAGCCGCGTTTTTAGACTTGCATTTTTACCTGCGTCGCTTTAGTGAAAGCAGGTCTAGTAGTGGGTCCACTCCATCCGTCCGTCCGTCCGAAACACTTTAGGGTGCCAAGTGTATGTAATCTGTAACTCCAAAAGTTTTCATTCTTTTTTATTCAAACTTTGCCTAATGATCGTTCACATATTGAAGATGTGCACCTTTTATTTTGTGCACGTTTCATAGTTTTTTTTCTCATTTTTGAGGGGTGTTGAACCTAGACATTTTTTACCATCCTCAATGCTTAGGGGGTGTCTAGTTTGTGTAATCTGTAGCTCCAAAAGTTTTCATTCTTTTTTATTCAAACTTTGCCTAATATTTGTACACATATTGAAAATGTGCACCTCCTATTTTATGCACTTTTCATATTTTTTTCTAATGTTTCAGGGGTGTTGAACTTAGACATTTTTTCCATCCGAATTGCTTAGGGGGTGCCTAGTTTGTGTAATTGGTAACTCCAAAAGTTTTCATTCTTTTTATTCAAACTATGCCTAATGATTGTTCTCATATTGAAGATGTGCACCTTCTATTTTTTGAAAGTTTCATAATTTTTTTCTCATATTTGAGGGGTGTTGAACTTAAACATTTTTTCCATCCACAATGCTTAGGGGGTGCCTAGTTTGTGTAATCTGTAACTCCAACAGTATTCATTCCTTTATATTCAAACATTGCACAATGATTGTTCTCATATTGAAGATGTGCACCTCCTATTTGGTGCACGTTTCATATTTTTTTCTTATTTTTGACGGGTGTTGAACTTAGACATTTTTTCCATCTGAAATGCTTACTGTATATTACATTGCAAAATTTGGGTGTAGTCTGATTATATTCCTGTTTATTTGAACTTTGCATATCGACTGTTTACACATTGACGATTTGCTCCACCGACGCAGGTCCAGAGCAGAGTTTGGCCTTGGTTAATTTCTAATGATATTGTTTATACCAAAATCTATGATAAACGTGACGACTTTGATCATGAATTAGTCATTTTCCAATTTTTAGATTGTGATGTTCCTCTCTCTACATCCTATGGAGTCTATATCTCTCAACTCAATTCATTTTGCTAGAGCATCTAGCCATCTTGTTGATTTCAACACTCACAATAAATAGTTGACTCAGAAACTTCTTAAACAAGGCTATTGGTATCATAACCTTTTCTAAATTTTATAGACGATACTTTGATTTGTTATCTAAATTTAAAATTGGACTAAAATCTCTCTTGCGCCAAGGACTTTTGGAACCTGAATTCTATGGTGACTTGGTGTATAAATTGAAGAAGATTGTTGGCTCTAATATTTTTTCAGCGCAGTTCATTTAAATAATTTCCCATTATAAAAGGATTGGCTATAACATTAATGTTTTGCAGCAGACTACATGCTTGGTGGTCAACCCAATCACGATTTGCAACTTTGCTTTCCTCTTTAATTACACGCCGGTGAGTTGGACTTCAGACTCTGTGACTGTACCGACTGAAAGACTTATTTATTGATAAGATGGGAGGGGCCTGATGCTTTGGTTGTTGTCTGGCCCACTGGGGTTTACCTGTTGGATTTCGTTTGCTTTGGTATTCAGTTTTATTTACTGTTGAGTCTGTATCTTTGCTTTATCTCCTTTTTATACCTTGATTTATATGTTCTAGGAGAACATACATTGATAAGTTAGGGGTCTTTCATGCAAACCAAACATCTTTGTGTCTTGATCCACATCTGAACTAAGGGTGAGGTTGGTGCACCGTTAAACTGGTTTAAGCCTTCCAGTAAAATATTTTACAGACCGTTCCAAGGCAGTGCTTCTTTTGTGGACCATTTATGTTATTTCTGTCTTGTTTTGTTATGCTTTCATGCACGTCTGTTCGTTGATGCCTTGTGGTCACCTGCTGGGAAAGAGCTGACCTCTTGAGTCTCGTTTGTGATGACTAATTGTGTCGTTGTCACTTTCCCATTTGTATCTTGGGTCAGGTGTGGTGCTTGATTGTATCGGTGCCTGATCTTTGCCCTCTTTCTTACTTTTTTTAAATGGAAATGATTTTTTCCTTCACATAACTTCAAGGTCAAATTCACTGAAATTTTAATATATTTAGTCATAAAAAGGAAAAATTGACAGCATCCTTATTCCAGTTTTGTCTAGTTTTTGCCTTTAGAAATACCAAGCATGGTACAATACTGGTAAAACATGACTATGTGCCTGAAATAGGTCATAAGCTAGAATATAACATAAATTCAGCCATTTCCCCAATAGTTAAGTTCTTTTATCCGTAATTTAGTGTGATATTGTTTTGATATTCACTCTTGGTATACATAGCAAAACTGCTTCTCAAACTAGACAATTTTATTTGTTCCAGATTTTTGCAATCTATCACACACAATCTGTCAGGAGTGATATAGCGCTACGCAATAAAATTGATTAACCACTAGTGGTTTACAGATTAATTAGCACAATGTAATGACGGTTTCACCTCAAAAATATGATTTTTGGTAATTTCATAGTCATGTGATAAACCGAATCTAACATTGAAGCTTCTATACTAATGAATTTCTTGAACTTTAGTGAAAAGCTATAGAACGTTTAACGAATCTCACAGTTGATCCCTTTTTCCTATTTTTTTTTAATAAATTGATTTAAAAATGAGCAGTCATGTAGGATCCTTTGATGCTGTTATGGACGTCTATCATATTAAATTGACATTGACCAAATGTGTAAACCACTAGTGGTAAATCAAATTTAATACATGGTGATACATTTGTATTTCACTCCCAGTCTCGACATCATATAATAAAATATTGAAAATTTCCTCAGTATGTTTTTTCAGGTTTACATTCTTTGTAGGTTTATGACTAGTATCCCAGTTAGGGGGTTTGTCAATTAAAAATATGTAAACTTTTTCAAACTCTTTTAGGAGCTTGAAACTTTGTCGGCTGATTATGAGATAATTAACTGCAGTCTATAATTTCATTTGGGGAGTTATATCATCAGATACATGGTAAGTTTTCAGCGTAGTCGTAAAAGATGATTTCTGAACGTACTGACAATTGAAAAATGGTTATCTCAATTCCTTTTCTAATGGTTATCCGATTCTTGTTTACCTGTTCTACTTAAACACACCAAGAAGAAGGTATAAGTTACAAAATTTAGCTGCTATGTTGACCAATCACAAGTGATGTGGCTTATGGCGTCATGTTTCCCTTGTAATATGAAAAAATATACTGTCAGAGGAAGAATTTTAGAAAAAAATCTAAACATAACTGAAACAAAGAAATGGGTTAACAAATATTGTCAATATTTCCAATTTAAAATCAAAAATATAAAATTTCATTGACCTTGACCTTGATCTTAAAGTAATGTGGAGGAGTTAATTATTTCAGCTTTAACGCCGTTGTAGTTGTGTACATAAAATTATATATATAACCAAATCACATCAAATAATATAGAAATAAACTTAAATATAAGCTAAAAGAGCGCATTTTACGGTAATTTCTGGCTTCTGTGACCTTGACCTTGACATTCAACTTGATAATGATAGCAAATTGTCATGTTATTTAAACAATGTTATACTGTGCGTCATATTTCTACAGAAATAATCTGAACATAACTGAAATAAAGAAATTGGATAACAAAAATTGTCAATACGTCCATATTACAACCAAACTATAGCAATTTCAGTGACCTTGACCTTGAAATAATATGGAAGATAAAATTATTTCAGATTCAAAGGCATTGTAGTTGCTGTTGTTAAGATTAAATATATAAACCAAATCACATCAAATACTCCAAAAATAGACTTAATTGTGGGCGAAAATCGCTTATTTTATGGTAATTTCTGGCTTCTTTGACCTTGACCTTCAAATTGATAATTTAAATATATAGTCACGTTATTTTGACAATCTTATACTGTGCAGCATATTTCTAAAGGAAGAAGCTAAACATAACTGAATTAAAGAAATTGGTTAACATATATTGTCAAATTTCCATTTTTAAGCCCAAAATATTAAAATTTCATTGACCTTAACCCTGAAGTAATATGGAGGATAAAATTATTTCATTTCGGAGGCAGTGTAGCTGCTTATAAAAAAATAAATATAAAAACCAAGTCACGTCAAATAATGGAAAAATAGTTTTAAATTTGTGCGAAAATTGCTCATTTTATGTAAATTTCTTGCTTCTCTGACCTTGACCTTTAGCAGGTCACTTACAACATAACATGTTATCAGTACATTATCTTAATCTTAAGGAACATTTCATCATTTGCATCCATATTATATTCTACTTTTTTAAAGCTGCATACTCTGTGACTATGAAATTTTTCGAAAAAAACTATTTTCTTTTTAAATCATTTGTAAAAGTAGAATAAAGTTATGTTGTCACAATAAAACTAATTTCTACAGCTGAAACTGCATGGAAAAGGGAATTATCTTATAAAAACAGGTGTATTTTCTCTTGTTTGTAATTATTTGCGTCCCTCCAATAATTCTAGACGGTTAATTATTAACATAAATGCTGTTATTTTGGCACTAATAATTTGTTAATTATTACGAAAAAGTAAAATGTATACCTGAATTTTAGTAGTTTTAATGTGTTCTTGAAAAAAAAAACATTATTTTTAAAATGAAAATATCAAAAGTTACAGATTATGCAGCTTTAACTATTTTTTTTAAGTTTGTAGAGACTACAGAGTGTAACCTGGTAAGATACGTGTCCCATGCAAAGAAGCGGTGACTGTTGTAGTTGTTGAGTTATGATCTGTGTTGTCTATAGCTGCTGTTGTGAAAATATGTTTCTTAAAATAGAAAGACAATGCATAAAAAAGAAAAAGAAAGATATTTCTGAAGAAAGAAGCTAAAAATAATTGAAATAAAGAAGTCGGTTATCAAATGTTGTAATGTTTTTCCAATTTATGTACAAAAATGTTAAAGTTTCAGTTACATTGACCTTGACCTTGAAGATATCAGATCTGGAGGTTCAAATTGTTTCAGTTAAAAATGCATTGTAGTTGTGTAGATAAGGATTAAATATACAAACCAAATCACACCAAATTATGGAGAGATAGCCTAAAATATGGGCGAAAATCGCTCATTTTATGTCAATTTATTTTTTCTGTGACCTTGGCCTTGACCCTCAAATTCCTATTTAAGGCCTATTGTCATGATATCTTAACAAATGCCATACTGCGCAGCATATTTCTTAAGGAAGAAGCTTAACATAACTGAAATAAAGAAATTGGTTAACAAGTATTGTCAAATTCTCCAATTTATGACCAAAACTATTGTGTAAAAATCCCCCAAATTATGCCAATTTCTTGACTCGTTGACCTTGACCTAGACATTTAAAATGATAATTTAGGCTATTGTCATGTTATTTTAACAATGTTAAACGGTGCAGCATATTTCTAAAGCAAGAAGTTCAATGTACACAAAATAAAGAAATTGGTTTACAAATAGTGTCAATATCTAATTTATAGCCAAAAATATTAAAGTTTGAGAGACCTTTACCTTGACCTTGAAGTAATATGGAGGATAAAATTATTTCAGTTTAAAAGGCATTGTAGTTGCATAAGTAAAGATTACATATAAAAACCAAACAACATCAAATAATGGAGAAATAGACATAAATATGTGTGAATTCGCTCATTTTAGGGTAATTTCTGGCTTCTGTGACCTTGACCTTGACCTTCAATCTGATATTTAAGGCATATTGTCACGTTATTTTAACAATGTTATACTGTGTAGCATATTTATAAAGGAAGAAGCTAAATATAACTGAACTAAAGAAATTGGTTAGAGAATGTTCTCAATATTTCCAATTTAAAACAAAAAATATTCAAATTTCATTGACCTTGACCTTGAAGTTATATGGAAGATAAAATTATTTCATTTTAAAAGGCAGTGTAGCTGTTTATAAGAAGACTAAATTAACAAACCAAGTAACATCAAATAATGGAGAAATAGACTTAAATATGTGCAAAAATTGCTCATTTTAAGTCAATTTCTTGCTTCTGTGACCTTGGCCTTTAGCAGGTCAGTATATGTTTCAGCAAAATCGGTGACTATGCGTGCCATGACCCTATGTAAAAATTTAAGTGGTTACAGAGAATTGCTCTTAACAATTTATTGCGAGTGTTAAAGTCAGCAAAATAGCTAGATGCTCTAACAAAACGAATGAGTTGAGAGATATAGACTCCATAGGATGTAGAACAAGGAACATCACCATCTAAAAATGGAAAATTGATAATTTCAAAATCAAAGTCGTCACGTTTATCACAAACTCATCTAGCCGACTTGAAAAAACACGAAACACTTGTTTTTCCCATATCGCAGATTTTTTATGATTTTTTTGTAGTCTTAATTTCTGCATTTTCCACTATTTTCGAAAATCATCAGCTGCTCAAACTAAAATCAGTGTATGTGTTTGATTTAATGTGACCTTGTGTAGACCTAACACAATACAGCTTGATCAGCTTATTTTCAAACGATATTTTTTCTCAAGACTATTATCCACTTTCGGTTTTAACATGATATTTTAAAGGTCGTTTAAATGGCATATTTAAAAGAGTTTTTAATGATTTAGTAGAACAGTGACGAATATTCATAATGAATAATTGATGAAAGTTTCAATCTTGTGCCGGAGATAATAAAGCAGACAGAGTAATGCATAGTTTGTATGCAAATTGCCTGGTTAAAGCTGAAACTTTTGACTAAGCTGTGATAGTGGCTCTTTTCATGTTCCTGTACAAGATAAATGGAGCGTTCAATTGTCACCAAACTTTTGATTCTTTTTCATCTGATATCACAGCTGTTATTAACAGTTTCAAACTAATTGATATATAAATGGATAATGTATCTAAGCCATATATAATATCACACTAAAAAGTGTGACTTTTTGAAATGATGGTACTTTTTCTCAGACTTTGTCTGCGTAAAATTTACATGCCATTTTGAAATGAGATTATTTTCAGAGTCTTGACAAAGGCTTGGATTTTTTCATAGCATTAAACTTTTGTGAGAGCGATTTTTATTTTCGGAACAGGCGCAAAAAGTGTAAGCTGGCCACTTATAAAATATAGTAAGTGAGTATGATCAGGAAATACCACAATCACAAACCGCAGAAAACCCTGTGGCACCGAATCATTTCAGTGATTATTGGATTATATTTTGTTTATTAATCATCTTTTTGTTGTTTAATTCTGAGTAAATGCAAATATAGGGAGTGTGTATTATTGACTCTGGCGATATTAAACACCTTTTTTCTCTTTTATTTTATAATAAAGTAAACCAATATTTTCATAGTCCTCAAAGATTTATCATCATTTCGATCATAAAATGTTTTATTATTTCTTTACATGCTTACAGCCCGGATATGTTTTTTTTTAAAAGAGTGTGAATCCACGTCAGAATCTACACTTTTTTACGCTCCATTTGTAAATAGAATCCTGTAACTTATCTGAATAAACTTAAAATATCCACCATGATATCCACCATGATAGGGGTTAAAACTTCACATCGTGAGTTAGTAGAAATATTCATTAAAACACAGTTTTCCTGTTTTGTGATATTGACTTTAGCTTATTCTTCTTATGTTGATCAAAATTGTCTCAATGATACAATTCTAATGAGTGTAAAGGTTTCCAGACAAGTGTGGTAGAAATAAATTTTTTTGCTCCTAACCCAAACCATATGATGTGGGTACTCAAAAGAACCTTCTCGATGAGATGATCTTTTTAAGCAGCAAAACACATATTTATACAAATGGATAAGAAGGTGTACGCAATTTTACGCTATTTTGTGTTTATCTGTACTTAAGTTCCATAAAGGTGCTCAATTATGTCTAGAACCTTACCCTACTGCACACAGAAAGGCAAAATATCTTATATAAAACAGCGTAATTAATTATGGAGACAATTTATGGGTAGAACTTTTCTATGGCTAAGCACAAATATGGGAGAAATGATTAAACACGGTATTTTACGTTTTCTTGTAAGACAATTCAGAATTGTAATCCATTTTACAGATCTTTATTATAATAATCTGGCCATAATAAATAACATAATGACCATTTCTGACCATGATTAGCTAATTTTGATCCCAAAAGATAAAAAAAAATCAATAATTGCTAACTTGATGCCTTTAACACTACATCCAGACATTTGGACGATATTTTAAGCATTAATGTTTATTTGACAATATGGTAAGTCAAATATACCCTTCAGAGCTCCAACTTAATAAAGCCAATACCTTTGTTAACGAAGCAGCATTTTTAGACGACTTTGATTTTGAGATTGTCTATTTCCCATGTTTAGATGGTGATATTCCTCGCTCTACATCCTATGGAGACTATAATTCTCAACTCATACGTTTTGCTAGAGCGTCTAGCCATGTTACTGACTTCAACACTCGCAATTAATTGTTAACTCAGAAACTTCTTAATCAATGCTAGCAGTATAACAAACTTCGTAAAACCTTTTTCTAAACTTTATAGACAATACTTTGATTGATATCTAAATTCCAAGTTGGACTTAAATCTCTCTTGCGCCAAGGACATTCAGAACCTGAAATCTATGATGATTTGGTATATAAAATGAAGAAGATTGTTGGCTCTAATTATTTTTCAGCGCAGTTCATTAAAATAATTTCTCTTTATAAAAAGATTGGCTATAACATTTATGTATTGCAACAGACACGGTTGGCAACTTTGCTTTCCTCTTTTATTGCACACCGGTGATCAGACATCAGACTCTAGGACGGTTCCAAATTAAATTGATTAGCTGGTAGAGGGCTGATGCTTTTGCTGTTTGTCAGGCCAACAGGGGTTTACCTGTTGGATTTCTTTTACTCCAGTATTCAGTTTTATTAACTGTTGAGTCCTTATCTTTGCTTTGTCTCCTTTTTATATTTTCATTTATATGTTCTAAGAGATGATGCATTTATAAGTCAGGGGTCTTTCATACAAACCAAATATCTATTTGTCTTGATCAACATCTGAATTAAGGGTGAGGGTGGCGCCATGAAACAAGTTTAAGCCCCCCAGTAAAATATTTGTACTGACCGTTCCAAGGAGGTACTTCTTTTGTGGATCTTTTATATTTTTCTGTCTTGTGTTTGTTATGCCTTTGTGGGCGTCTGTTTATTTGTGCCTTGTGGTCACCGTCTGGGAAAGAGCTGACCCATTGGCCCTCGTTTGTGGTGTCTAACTGTGAGTTTGTCACTTTCCCATTGTTATCCTGGGTCGGGTGTAGTACTTAATGTATCGATTCCTGATCTTTGCACCCTTTCTTACTTTTTCCAATCACCAAAAAGTGTCAATTGTAATACTAAATTTACAGCAATTTGTTTGTTTTTATACGCCCGTTTTGAAGAAAAAAACAGCGGGATATATCATGACATGGCGCTATCCATCTGTCCATTCATAAACAATCTCCAAGACATCTTCATAAAATTTGATGGAAATGCATATTAGGTCAATTCTAAGTGTCCCACACAGGAATGATTGCTCTCCTTTTTTAGTATCTGAGTTATGACCATTTGAAAATCGTAAAAAAATCATGTACCTGCCATAACTCAGTAACCACTATAAATATCTTTATGATTCTTTATAGGAATGCGTATCAGGGCAAGATGACGCGTTGCATATAATTGTGGTTACTCCCCGTTTCAGAGTTATGGCCTTTTGGTTGTTTAATTTCTTATTTTGTTCTTGCTTGTACACCCTATAACTCTGTATCTGTTTGGTATATTTTCATGACATTGTATGAGAATGTGAATTAATTCAAGACAATGTGTCGCGTACAAAAATGATTGCTCCCTCTTTATCCGTTTCTGAGTAATGTCCCTTTAATTATTTTTTTAACATTTATTCCAAAAGTATTGTACGCCCCATTTACTAAGTTACCCTTCAGGATATCTTTATGAAACTTTATAGGAATGTTTATCAGGGCATGACAATGTGTCACGTACAATGACAGTTGCTTTTGTTTTCTTCATTTCAGAGTAGTGGCCCTTTGATTGTGTTTTATGCTTATTTGTGTAATTAACATTCTTGTATACTCCGTAACCCACTAACTGTTTTTTTATAGGAATGCATATTAGATAAAGACAATGTGCCGCACGCAAAAATGGTTGTTTCTCCTCTCTTAGCTTCTGAGTTATGTCCCTTTGGTTATTTATTTTCCAAATGTTCTTTTATATCCATATATATAAGTAACCACTTGGGATATCTTTATGCAACTTATTAGGTATAAGTATCGGGTCCAGACAATGTGTCGCATACAAGAATGGGCATTCCACCTTTCTAAAATTCTTAGCATGTTCCTTTGGTTATTGTAAAAAGTCGTGTACGCACCATAACTCAGTAACCGTTACATAAATCTTCATGACACTTTATAGGAACGTGTAAGCGGTCAATACAATGTGTCGCGTACAACCCATTCTTAATTTCTGAGTAGTGTAAGTAAGGGTGCAAAGATCAGGAGTCGATACAATCAAGTACCACACCTGACCCAGGATACCAATGGGAAAGTTACAAACACAGTTAGACACCACAAACGAGAGCCAAGCAGGTGACCACAAAGCATATATAAACAGACACGCACAAAGACATAGCAAACATAAGACAGAACAAAAACATAAAAGATCCACAAACGAAGTACCGCCTTGGAACAGTCAGTAAAATATTTTACTGGAATGGCTTTAACTGGTTAACGGCGTGCCAACCTCACCCTTAATTCAGATGTGGATCAAGACACATAGAGTTTTGGTTTGCATGAAAAACCCCTAACTTATCAATGCATCATCTCTTAAAACATATAAATTAAAATATAACAAGGAGATAAAGCAAAAATAAGTACTCAGCAGTAAATAAAACTGAATACAAGAGCAAAAGAAATCCAACAGGTAAACCCCGGTAGGCCTGACAAACAGCCAAAGCATCAGGCCCCTACCATCTCACCAATAGATAAGTCCTTAAGTCGGAACCATCATAGAGTCTGAAGTCCGACCCACCGGCCTGCAATTAAAGAGGAAAGCAAAGTTTCCAACCATGATTGGGTTGACCACGAAGCATGTAGTCTGTTGCAATACATTAATGTTATAGCCATTTTTTTTTATAATGGGAAATTATTTCAATAAACTGCGCTGAAAAATTATTAGAGCCAACAATCTTCTTCAATTTATACACCAAGTCACCATAGAAATCAGGTTCGGAAAGTCCTTGGCGCAATAGAGATTTAAGTCCAACTTGGTATTTTGAAATCAAATCATAGTATCGTCTATAAGATTTTGAAAATGTTTTGCGAAGTTTATGATACTGATAGCCTTGTTTTAGAAGTTTCTGAGTTAACAATTTATTGCGAGTGTTGAAGTCAGCAACAATGCTAGATGCTCTAGCAAAACGAATGAGTTGAGAAATATAGACTCCATAGGATGTAGAACGAGGAACATCACCATCTAAAAATGGGAAATTGACAATTTCAAAATCAAAGTCGTCACGTTTATCATAAATTTTGGTAGAAACAATATCATTAGAAATTGACAAATGCAAATCTAAAATGCGGCTTCGGTATCAGAGGTATTAGCTTTATTCAGTTTGAGCTCTGAAGGGTATATTTCACTAACCATATTGTCAAAATAAACATTATTTATATTTAAAATGTCGTCAAATATCTGGAAGTAGTGTTAAACGCATCATTAACATCAGCCTGCTTATCATCAGAAAGAGACATCATAAAGTCCCTCTCATAACAAAACAGGAATAAATCTGCAACCAGGGGAGCACAGTTAGTGCCCATAGGAATCCCAACTACTTGTTTATACAGCTTGGTGCCAAATCGAATAAAAATGTTGTCCAACAAAAAGTTCAGCACATCACATACATTTTGACACGACCATGCATGGTATTTTTGTTTTTTTCTGAAGTAAAAAATGCATTTCGGTCATTACATGCAAGGTAAGGAGAGCCTTCTCTCTGGAAGGTTCTTTCAATAAGATCAATAAGTTTATATTTAATTAAATTATGAGGTAAAGAAGTGTAAAGAGTGGAAAAATCATAAGTAGACAAACGGGTTGCATTGAAATCTCTAGCTTTAAGTTTATCTAAAATTTCACCTGAATTTTTAATAGACCAAAATAGGTTTTTACCGGATCTCTCATATACCTTTTCACAATACTTGATAACATGTTTTTTAACAACTGTAAGACACAAGGTTAACAATTTAGAAAGTTCTGTTGTCGTACAAGAACTTGAATTAGCAATAAATCTTGCTTTATAGGGGTTTTTATGGAGTTTAGGTAACCAGTACAACGTAGGAACTTTGTCTTGATTTTCTTTAGCTTTGACACCAAAATGTAGGGCTGTATGACAACCATGCCCATCAACAATCACCCTCTCAATCAAAGAAGGCTGCAGTTTATAGGCATTAGTGTCAACAAGCTCACGCTTAAGAGTATTAATATAATACAATCGTCAAACAACTACAACATTGTTAGCAGCTGTATCTGTTGGAACCAAAACATAGTTCATATGAAAATCCTGGATACCTCGTTTATGATGACGAAATGAAGATTTAGGTTTAAGGCCACTTTGATTATAGTAGAACAAATCGTGTACTCATCATAACTCAGTGACCGGTTCTGCTTATTTTGTGTAATTTTCATTCATTTACACCCCATTATCAAACTCGGTAATTGATTTAGATATCTCCATGAAATTTCATAGGAATGTGTATTATCTTTATTCCACACAGGCACCGAATCACACAAATCGCCAAGAATTGTCGAATATTTGGATTGGTAGCTGAAATGTACTTAGTTTGTGGGGATCTTAACTGAGTCACACAGTCCGTAGTCAGTTTTTTTTCAATTCGTAGGTCTACCGGCTCAAAAGGATTTGAACTGTTCAAAACTTTGGTCACGAATTCCCCGATTTGAAAAATTGTGCTGATTGGTAACAAATTCTTAATGCATTCTTGGTCATTGTAACCGAGTTGTAATCGATTCGCAGGCGTTTTTAGGCATTCATAGCCACTCTTGGATCATGTGTGGGGAATCTTGTACGCACTATAACTCAGTGACCCTTTTCGCTTATTTTGTGTTAAGAAAGCAATAAAACCAAGGAAGATATACGTAAAGGGGTTTTCCCTTAAAGTTACTAACCTTTCACATGCATATGAGCCAGTCCTAGAAGTGGAAACAGATTTGGCAGAGTCTAGAGCACAATTAGGATCAGTCAATAACTCCTAGCTTGTAATTTTGCAAATGGCGAACTACCATATTTTTCAGAGTCAAAGAGTCAGGGCCAGGGCCTCTCGACTTTAATGTATTTGTTTTCTTCTATCTATATAAGTAGCTGTTTTCAACACTCAAGTTACAGGGTCAATTCCACAGCTGCTACACGAGGAACATTCATTTTGGAACTGATGCCCCTGAAGTATGGATGTGCATTTTTATAACAATTGTGAGAGAAAATCTTGTGAATCATCGCGGATGTCTGTTAATCCGTGCCCGATTCGTGCTGCATTCGGTGTATTCTTAACTAATTTGTGATTGATTCTTTAACCTATTATAGTATGTCCAAATATGATATTGCACATCGTAAGAAATTTGTCACACTATCATGGCGATTCTGGCATATTTCAGCCAAATCCCGGGGATATTCGTAGCTGTTTCTTCCCTGTTTCTACTGATTCGTAGAACATTTTGGAATTGTTTGAAAAATTTACGATTCTCGACGAATCCAGCCTAACATTTATTGATTCTTGATGACTCGGGGGATTCGTGGTCTGTGTGGAATTGCGTCTCAACAGCAGATATATTTGAATCAGTTTCAACTGATTTACAGCACATCTGTAGTTGTGGGGCTGAACCAGGTATATATGTTACACTTGCTTTAGACCCAAAGTAACGTCCCTATGCTCGTACCCAACCAACCGGCTGGTAAGCACAATTGCACCAGACCATCAGGCATGTATGTTACAATTTCACCTAACCAGCAGCCTTGTCTTTATAAGTTGCATACTATCAGCATACGTGTCTGTTACAGGTTCATCTTATCATCATCCATGTATATTAGATTTGCACCTGACCATCAGCCATGTCTGTAAAAATTGCATCCAACATTTTGCCATGTCTGTTACAGCTGCAACTAAACAGCAGTCAATATCCAACCATATGTGCTGTCTGTTGCACCTACACTAGACCAGTATAGAAGTAATGGTTGTTACAATTGCACCGGGCCAGCGGGCCTGTATTGTACAGTTACACCCAAAAAGCAGTCAAGATGGTTAAGTGATTATGGCCAGGAATCCCTACTATCACACACCACAGATCAACCCACAGCACCGTGATCAAGAGCCAAAGAACGATAAAAGCAACATGGCATTCAGAACACAACAACAGCACATCGACCAGCGCTCTCTTCAACAGCAAAACTAGACACAATGTACTGCAAAAAAAGACCTTACATTTAACTCCCAAAAACAACAGGAGAAACAACAAGCTTTGTTTATCAGGCAGAGGCCTGATCCACCCTCGTGTTATTTAAGAGCAACCAATGGCTATAATCATGATTGGGATTGTGGGTCTTTTTTGTAATTTGTGTTTTTGTGTTTGGCTTATATACATGCTTTATCCAACTCTTTTATAATGTTTGACGATCGTTTTAAATTAATCATGAAACGAATCTCGATTTGTATTTACTAGGAGATCAAACATCTATAAGTTAGGAATCTTCATGAAATACTAAATATATATTTGTCTCGATCCACATCAGAAATAAGGGTAAGGTTGGCGCCGTCAAATATGTTTAGCCCTCGAGTACTTTTTTACTGACGGTTCCAATGCGGTGCTTCTTTCCTGGATTCTTTTATATTTGTGTTTCATGTCTGTCATACTGCCTTGTCTGTTTCTTGCAGTTTGTGGTCACCTGTGGGGAAAGGGCTTACCTCTTGGCTCTTTAGTATGCGATGTTTTTCTTATGCTTTTTTCACTTTTCTATATGGTGTCCTGGGTCAGGTGTGGTATCTGATTTTAACGATTTAACAATCTTAGCCTTCTGCCTTACTTATTAACCAATTCCCAATAATAAACTGTCTCAAAAATGCCTTGTCGCAAAAAAATTAAGTCAACATTGTATTTAACGATTAACTTTTCAGTATCTGTAGCTGGACCCACCGTGGCTCAACTTGAGGTTTTCTTTAGCTCTGACTATTTGTGAGTCTTTTCTTTGTGTCATCATAGTGTGTTAATTTGATTAAAGTGTTTCTCCATGATGATACATTGCAATAGTTAGAAAGCTTCCATGGGAGCTGAACATTTATTGTACTTCAACAACAGCAGAATCTAGGGCGAAAATTTGGTACCAGTAAAGCCCCCCAGTTGCTTAGGCTGCTGTCCATTCTAAGGCGGTAGTTCTGTTGTCGTTGACTTGTTGTTTATTGTAACTCCAATTGTGGGAGTCTGTAAATGTTCTATGTTTTGTTGTACGTTATTTTATGTCCCTTCTAGTTTTGCGAACATCTTGATGGAGAAGAGATCTGGTTGCTTTACTTAGTTTGTCTCTCTTGTGTCTCATGATTGTTTTGTGGCTCTTCCTCTTGGTACCATGGGTTTGTCTGCAGTTTGTGATTGTGGTATTTCCTGATCATACTCACTATCTTAGGTAGAATCAAATTTGTTATTACGTTTGATCTCAAATATTAGGTTTTAAACATTTCCCTTTAAAATTATAAACTAAATCAACATAAAATACAGGTTCTGATCTGCTCTGTCACAGAGGTGTTTTAGACCAATGTTGTATTAAATAATCAACTAAAATTGTCTGGAGTAACATTTCTAAAATGCTTAATGAATTTTATTATATTTTATATATCACTTTTAAAATTACCCGCAAGCAACTAAGGCGTAGATCAACATTCTTATTTGCATAGGCTGATCCCCACTTTTGTTGATCCTTTCTGGAAAGTATGATAACTTTGGTACATGCAACATTCACATAGTTTAGCGCCATGGCTCAGTGGAAAACTTGGAATCCAGGTATGAGTGGTGGTGCCTAACTGGAGGCACTATGTGTATATTTCAGCTAAACACGGTTTTTGGTGCCTGATGCTTATCTGTAGCTGGACCCACCGTGGCTCAACTTGAGGTTTTCTTTAGCTCTGACTATCTGTGAGTCAAGAGCCCTTTTCTTTGTTTCATCATGGTGTAGTAATTTGATTAGAATGTTTTTCCATGATGATACATTGCATTAGTTAGATGGCCTCCATGCGAGCTGAACATTTTTGTACTTCAACAACAGCACAATCTAGGGCGAAGATTTGGTACCAGTAAAATGCATTTAAGCCCCCCGGTGGCTTAGGCTGCTGTCCGTTCTAAGGCGGTGGTTCTGTTGTTGTTGACTTTCTGTTTATTGTAACTCCCATTGTGGGAGTCTGTAATTGTTCTATGTTTTGTTGTACGTTACTTTATGTCCATTTTAGTATTGCAATCATCTTGATGGGGAAGAGAGAGCTGATTGCTTTGCTTAATTTGTCTTCCTGGTGTCTCGTGATGGTTGAGCGGCTCTTCCTCACGGTGCCACGGGGTTGTCTGCAGTTTGTGATTGTGGTATTTCCTGATCATACTCATTTACTATTATTACTGTTTAACAAAGGAAAATGTCCTGGCATGAGTAAAATATTGTTGACTGGGACATAAGGCATTAATCAAACAAGCTGTAGTATAGATAATATCAGACTGAGCAGGCTTAATTAAGACATACCTGGACATAAACCTTAAAGACAAGTTTAATCAATACAAGGTCCAAGTGATAAATATATCTGTCACTTAAGGTTACTTTCTGATGAAGTTTGTTACAGTCTTTATTGTAAGAGTTTATGTATCACGGCATATGAGCCTGTTTTTTTTATTTTCTGTACTCAAACATGTACCCATAGTCTCAGACAACCCCGTGTCACCGTGAGGAAGAGCTGCTCAACCATCACGAGACACCAGGAAGACAAATTAAGCAAAGCTATCAGCTCTCTCTTCCCCATCAAGATGATTGCAATACTAGAATGGACATAAAGTAACGTACAACAAAACACAGAACAATTACAGACTCCCACAAAGGAAGTAACAATAAACAAAAAGTCAACAACAACAGAACCACCGCCTTAGAACGGACAGCAGCCTAAGCCTCCGGGGGGCTTAAATGCATATTACTGGTACCAAATCTTCGCCCTAGATTCTGCTGTTGTTGAAGTACAAGAAATGTTCAGCTCGCATGGAGGCCATCTAACTAATGCAATGTATCATCATGGAAAATACTCTAATCAAATTAACACTCCATGATGAAACAAAGAAAAGGGCTCATGACTCACAGATAGTCAGAAGTCAGAGCTAAAGAAAACCTCAAGTTGAGCCACGGTGGGTCCAGCTACAATTAAGCATCAGGCACCAACCCACCGATTAAAGCTTTACGTCAGAGCCGTCACAGAGTCTTAGGCCTGACCCACCGTCGTGGAATTAAAGAGGAAACCATAGCCATAGGAAAACTGTCACTTAAATGCTTTTCTTTTCTTTTTTGGTGATAACTAGAATTCTATAGTTTCTGTAATACCAATATTAAAATACATGATCACAGTAATACTATCAAGGCTGTTTCATTAATTATATGTGTGTGTGATTTATTTATGTTAACTCATAATAGCACAGTGCACCTATTAGCTCAAATGTGGTATAATATGGCACCATTTTACCAAAAATGTTCTCAATTGTTTGATTATTTTAGGCTCACCTTCAGAAACGAATGAAAGAGCTTGTAGAGGAGAAGAAAATGAAAGAGATTGAAGAAACCCAGGCAGAGTTAAAAGTATGTTATTGATATTGTTTTCCTAAAATGTCTATAATTTAGCTGGTATTTAGCATAAGATACAAGTAGCCATATGTAAACAGTATAGATTTATATCAGTTTGTGTTTCTGTATAGTCTGAGCAGAGTCTTAGTTTGCTGCTGGGCAGATGTAGACATGTGAAAGTACAAGAGGTGATTCACCAATTTTGAAACACTTTTATTTTATCTTTAAATTTCTCATAATAAGGCTTTCATTGCAAAATATTTTCGATTTGTGATCCATGGAGGTTGTAGATCAGTCTACATTGCTTATTTCATGACTCCAGTGTGTTATTGATAATGGAATGGTCCAGTTTTCTTCATTTGTCGAACAATGCTCATTTAAGGCTTACCAAATGGTAGGTTTCGGTCGCTTCTGGAAGCCTTTTATAAGGATTTACCAAATAGCAAAATCAATCGGGACTGCATCTGGACCTTAAGGCATCCACTCCTGATATGTAACAAATTCACGTTTTTGGAAACGTATATACAAATGTACGCCAACGTCTGTTTGACTCGCATGGCTCGAAGACTTGTACTGGTGAAATACCTTTTTGTTAATTTGGTCACTTAGAAACAGTCTTGCTTAATAACGTTTAATAAATGGTTTCAAAACTTTGCCAATATAAAATTTCGAATTGACCTTGACACCTTTAGGGATGATCCGAGTCTCAGTTTTGCCTGGGAACTAACTAGAGCCCAGGCCAAGAAACCTGGTGCAAGCGAATCACTTTTAACATATTTGAGTTTTGAAGGATCACCATGTCCTTTACGGATGTAGCAGACTCAGCGACGACCATAGGTGCCACCCAAATTAAACATTGCCTCATCTGCCATCACAAAAATTTTCCATTCGTCAAAACTTAAACATATATAAAGATGCCACGAACATGGCCGCCGTTTTTTCAATTTGTGCTGCATTTAACTGGTGAACTTTGCGCTATTTTGATATTTTGCGTGCAGTGCATTTTTAATAATGCTGTAAATGGTTGACTGAGACACCCTAATTGAGTTGCAATTTCACGTTGTGAGGATGGGTTAACCCTTTTTCATAATCACTGCAACTTTAAGATTAACTGCAGATGTTGACTTTTGGAGTGACTTTCTGTACTGCCCTATTTTTGGCTTTTTCCTACTAGCGCTGAGATTTTTACATATCGAGTGGTTTACTAGATGTATTGTTGATATAGAAATTTCATGTTCATGACCTTTTGACTCTCATTGTATATTCCTGTAGGATTTTTCTTCTTCAAATGGTATGTAATGGAAGGTTCCACTATAATGTTAATTTTAGCTCTACCCATTTTACAATCCGAACAAAACTGACAAATATATGTAATACATAGGTTTATTGATAAATAAGTGTAAATTCTGTGTTTTTGAAACGCGATGCTAGATAACAACGAAGGATTCAAAAGTGTTTCAAAACTGGTGAATCACCTCTCGTAGGCATTCAAAATGTATATACCATCAAGGTTGTTTCATAAAGACAAAACTGTTGAAAATAATGTTTCTTCCTCATTGACCATGGCCTCATCTTGCATGAACTTTGATACAACAGACTTTTGATTTAGCTTTCTAAATTAAAAAATCTAATTTTAGTTAGATATAAGGTCAAACAGATAATCAAACAATATAAACATGTTAGATTAAACATGGGTATCATAAGACAGTCTGCATGCATGGTTGTAAACACGATCATGGTTTGTAGCTATGTTTTACTCTTTAATTTCACGACATTGGGTCAGACCACTGAATCAATGATGGCTCTGAGGTAAAGCTTAAATTGATCGCTTTGCGTCTGATGCATGTCTTTAACTGGGCCCACCATGGTTTTAACTTGATATTTGTTTTAGCTCTGACTATCTGTAAATAGTAAGCTCTTTTCTTTGTTTCATCATAGCGTGATAATTTGATAAGATTGTTTCTCTGTGAGAATATATTGCTATAGTAAGGAAGCCTTCGTGCGAGCTCTAAACTTTTTTGCGCTTGAACATAACAAAATTTATGGAAATACCTGGTACCAGTAAATTTCATTTAAGTCACAAGTGGCTTCAGCTACTGTCAAGTCTAAGGCGGTGGTTCGTTTTTTATTGTTGCTCCTATTGTGGGAGTTTGTGTTTGTTTCCAGTGTTGCTGTGTATTGCTGCGTCTCCATTCTGGTTTCGCAGTCTTATTGATGGGGACGAGAGGGTTGGCTGCGTGTTTCGTTTGTCTTTCTTGTATCTTGTGACTGGTATGAGGCGCTTCCTCTAGTAGCAATGGGTTGGTCTGCAGTGTGTGATTGTTAGTTTTCTGATCATACCACTTTGCTCTTCTTGGGATTGGTCTGTACTTCTCCCTCAAATGAATTAAAAATGGAGAGCAAGTGCGCTCAAAAGCTCTTAATCAATTTGGATGATTATGGCAGTCATTCATCTCAGATCAAGACAATGTGTTGCTTTAAGTCATGGTTGCTCTCTCTTGTGTCATATTTAAAGTAACTCCTTTGAATGTAATTTAAAGTAGAGACTTCATGCGCTCAATTACTTTTGTATACTTTGCGACACTTTGATAATATTAGGCGGAGTTATAAAATATTAGGTCAACACAGTTTGTCACAAGCAAGAATGGTAACTCCTGCTTACTTCTTGTTTGAGTTATCTCCCTTGATTAAGTATTTAAGGTGACACCTTGTGTATTCCATTTCTCTCATACTTTGATATATTATGATAATGTTTGGTAGGACAATAGGATAAAACAGAATTTCACGATTATGTGTGACATTTAAAAATGGTTACTGTCCCCTGCTTTTTGTTTAATTTATTTCCCTCAAACAAAATTTTAAAGGCAAATCTTTGAATGTTCTCATACGCTTCGTGATGATTTTATAATATTAGGTAGATTAACTAGGATGACACTTTTAACTGCCTATTATATAATGTTGGGGGCTTGGCTATCTCGTCTGATGGATAGTATCACAACGTTTAATTAAATCCTTAAATTGACCACTAAAAATAGGGTTCCCAACAAGTTTTGTAAACCTTATGAAACTTTCGAGTTATGCCTCCAACTATGCAGTCTGTTTCAATGGAGTTCCCCATATTAACCTGATGCCTCTACCTTTATTTGAACAATAACATAGTTGATTAGGTTTGCGTCGTATGTTACTGCATGTTTTCTATTACTGTTCGTGGGAACACCCAAGTGAACTTAACGTTTTAACTTTTTTAAACTATACTAACTTAACATATAAATCATTGACACGCAATATGAAGGTGCCATTTGTTACCTGCGTTGCTTAAGCAAAAGCAGGTCTAGTACTGAGTCCACACCGCCCCTCCATCCATATGTCTGTCAATTTGCACTGCAATTTTTTAATTGCAGAAATGCATGGGTTAGAGGCTTAAAAGCAACTTTGAAAATTTGTTTTATGATTTTTGTTCTTTTTTTTTTGTTACCTGTTGTTTTTCGGAATTTCCATAGTTTCTTAGTATTTCATCTAGTTGATTCATAAAACAACAAAGTAAGAAAGAGGGCAAAGATCAGGCCTCGAGGTTAAAAAACTTGAGCACAATCTCAAATTCAAAATAAAGTGCAATGATTGGGCCACATGTCCACAAGCAGCCAATCATTGCATTTTATTTTGAGTTTGAGAATGAACTCAAGTTTTATAACCTCGAGGCCAGGAGTTGATACAATCAAGCACCATACCTGGCCCTGAAATCGTTGTCACTGGGTTCAGACTCAATAGTGTCACTCAGGTTGATTTTCTTATATCAGATTGCTGTCTGTTCGAAGGAATAAACAGACCTGTACGGCTCCCTTTTCACTCTCGTTGTTGATGACAATCTGCCAATCTTTCAGATTTCTCTGTTGGATACACCCAATTGACATCCCTGGCTTCAGCTGTCCTTTCTAATTATAGAGTCGGAGAGTCTCTTTAATTCTTCATAAAGTACTCTGATACAAGCAGAAAGTCATCTGGTTCCAAATATATTATTTCCTAGCTTCCAGAATTTAGAGGGCCGTTGTTGTCAAATGTGTTTGTCATAGTCTTTTGTTTGGCACAGTCGGTTTGTTGATGCCTTGTGGTCACCTGCTGGGAAAAGGCTGACCCCTTGACTCGCGTTTGTTATGCCTAAATGTGACAATGTCACTTTATAATTGGTGCTTGGTTGTATCTGATCCTGATTGTTGTCCTCTTTCTTACTTTGTCCAAAAATGCCAGTTTGCAAAGCACACAAAAACCACCATCCTCTAGCTCTCTATGCTTATATTCTATAAAGATTTTAATTGAGACACAAACCCAAGGCCTTCAGGTTTACAGCAACATACGTCGCCCCTATGCTAACTAGCATCTTAACATTATATGAGCATTTGTTTAGAGTTATTTTACGATAAGCTGTACGAATTTCACGGTATCGATTATGACCAATATTACACGATGTCATAGCAAATGTAAATATAATTTGAAATGACCGTTTAATGTATTCATGCATAAAGAGCAAGCCCCGGGTTTATACTTGGAAGTAGTACTATGTGATTCTTACATTTCATTGTATCACGTTGCATATGTCATATTGCAACTAGGCGTCCAGCCCTATTACCTGACTGTTGTTCAAGTGGTCCTACAATGCCAACCTCTATGCATTAAAATGAGTTATCAGTCAAAGGCCGTTTACCAAACAGAACTTTTGCGAGACTACCTTTTTTGCACTGTCACTTAAAAAATTACACTACTTGCAAAACTGCACTTCATCACAACAGTGTCAGACAAAAATAAACAGCAGCCAACCCATCTGAGTTTTCCTAATAACTTGGTGACCTGCCATGAAGGTCCCATAAGCCAACTTAAGCACATTTTCAGTCAAACTAGTTTGAGCTACATAGGTTAATGAAACTCTACCTCTAAAAGAAATGTGTCTTTAAATCAACCCATTCATACGAGTAACCACAATTTACAGTAACACTGCCAGTCTCCAACCGTTTCATAATACCCTCTAACTTAGAATCTGACATTCAAATAGAACTTCACTATCACCACTTAAAATCAGATCTGGGACCTTCGGTTTCGTGTATATCCTTTCATAATTCTTTGCCTGGATCCTAGTAACTACACTGTTTGTAAAGCGAGACATATCCGACAGTTTTGATTGACAAACGTTTCAGGTCCCAAGTCTTACAGGATGTCATCCATATATAAAGCATTAGTTGTACCCTCGAAAATCATCAATCAAAATTTATGTGAGTGAAAGGGTAACTCTTGTTAGACTCATCAATCAGAGTCAGATCAGACTCTTCCCTAATATTTGACTTTCCCACCTAAGTTGTTCCTGGCCACTACCCCAGTACACGTAGAGAGGAAGGCAAATATACGATCAAGTATAACACACCTGACCTGAACACCAATTTGTTACTTGGTTTGTAAATTCCTATTAATTTCTTTTGATAAAAAAGTATGCGACTTTCTTGGAGCACTTTGTCATTTTATTTTATAAGGGGTATACTCGTAAATGTAAAAAACCCAAACTGATAATTAGCCTGAAACGATTCATCATAATTTAAGCTTTATTGTCATAAGAATTATGTGAAAATATCTGCAAAACGTTTCTGTATAATTTGAGTGCACATTAAAATTGCATTTCTTTATCAGCTTGGTGCATTCTATTGTTTATTTCATTGGCTATCATATAACCTTTTTAAAAAGAGAATCAAAATTAGGGGTCACCACACTAATAATCTTGCTGATGCACCAAATTGTACCAACCACCTCAGATTGCTAGAATAATTCAATATAAAACATTCATGAGTAACAACTTATATTTTTTATAATTCAGTTTTACTAGTATGAAGTAATTCTGCAGTAAATCGTTTAAAAGGAAGAAAAAAACTCAATAAAATAAGTGCCTACAGCGAACTCGACTCAATTATGCTTTCAAAGATGCATAGCAATGAGGCTATTCTATTTTTCTTATAAACAGGTAAAGCATGATTTTTCACTGCTACGCGCATATGCAATAATCTGTGGTAGGTTCAATATAACTGTAAACTGAGCCTACCTGCACGCCCAAAATCAAGGTAAACTGGCCAGTATTTGTTTACATCGATTCTCATCTATCTTTGAAAGTATAATTGTCAACTGTCATAGTTTGACACGCTAACCACTACAATAGGTCGTTCTTGACTGGAAATAAGCGTATTTAAGGAATAGATAATCCAAGTTTTGGCCACTTTCGTATTTGTGGCCAATCTTGTAGGTCACTTTTATTCCCTTGACCTATATATCGTGCTTAGTACTAAGTCTTAGATACATTATATTTAGTTTAGGAAATTTTGGAATGTAGAATTGACATAAGAGTATATGAAAGTAAGAAAGAAGGCAAATATCACAAATTGATACATCTAAGCAACACATCTGACATAGAACCTCACATGGGAAAGCAACACAAACACAATAAAATCACACATGAGAGATCCAAGAGGTCAGCCCCTTCGCAGCAGGTGACCGACCATAAAACTACAACAAACCGACAAGAAAACATGACAAATACGAAACAAAAATAACCAAATGATCTACCAAAGAAGTACAGCCTTGGAACGGTCAGTAAAAACGTCTTTACCGGAGGGCTTAAACACTGAAATTATTCTGAATTCGTAAATGATCGAATGACAGGGGAGGCAAACATTCTCAATTTATTTCTGAGTGTTCTGACGTCAGAATGTGTGCATAGGAATTAGCAGCATATGTTTTAACTACATTGTAAATTAAAAGTATTTTTTGGAATAAAATGATTATTAATCTTTTATCCTAACACACCTCGCCTATATAGCCAATAGTTAAATTCAGTGAATAATTGGTTTATAAATCACTGCAGGGACGTCATTTGGTCGCCAGTTTGATTTTCATGACGTCATTTATCACACACGGCATTGTAACGTTGACATATGACAGCGTAACGTCGTTTTTACAACTAACTGACGTCCAAAATGTACGTAAAAATACGCGTTTCCGTCTGAATAAGAGTTGCAGGAAATTCAGACGGTCTGTTCCAGATGGCAAAATCGTTATAGACTATGAAGGATTGTTCATATTTTTAATCATTTTGTGTATTAGAATCGAAATTAATTCGCACTGCCAGTGATTTGTTGCTTAATATATCACCGTCTGTCTGTCAGTTGTTAGTAGATAAATCATTCACGCTTCGCGCTCATGATTTATTCACTTTAACGACTGACCTCCAACCAGTGATATATTAAGCAACAAATCACTGGGAGCGCGAATGTATTTCTTAAATGAAGTTAAATAAATACCAGTACATCATGCAGCATTTCTGCTTTAAAACCGTATTTTCAACAAAAATAGTAAATGAGTATGATCAGGAAATACCACAATCACAAACTGCAGACAACCCTGTGGCACCGCGAGGAAGAGCCGCTTAACCACCAAGAGACACCAGGAAGACAAATCAAGCAAAGCAGTCAGCTCTCTCTTCCCCATCAAGATAATTGCAATACTAGAATGGACACAAAGTAACGTACAACAAAACACAGAGCAACCACAGTCTCCCACATTGGGAGTAACAACAAACAAAAAATCAACAACAACAGAACCACCGCCTCAGAACAGACAGCAGCCCAAGCCACCAGGGGGCCCAAATGCACCCCACTGGCACCAAATCATTGCCCCAGACTCTGCTGTTGTTGAAGTACAAGAAATGTTCAGCTCGCGTGGAGGCCATCTAACTAATGCAATGTATCATCATGGAAAAACACTCTAATCAAATTACTACACCACGATGAAACAAAGAAAAGGGCTCATGACTCACAGATAGTCAGAGCTAAAGAAAACCTCAAGTTGAGCCATGGTGGGTCCAGCTACAGACAAGCATCAGCACCAACCCACCGATTAAAGCTTTAAGTCAGAGCCGTCATAGAGTCTGAGGCCTGACCAACCTTCGTGCAATTAAAAACCCATTTTACAATTCTCCAAATAATTACACAACAAGTTTGTATGAGCACCCGAGCTGTTTTAAGGTACCCAAAGGTGCATATTGCAATACAACTGATATATATTCCAAGCTTTAATTAAATTAAAAAGTTAGACTGTTTTATTTGCCATGTTGTAATAAGAATACTAATTCCTAACCTTGTTTAGAAAAAAAAAATCTGGTTCCGTTGCCTATTGACATTCGGGCAACACCCGTATATTTCGATGTAGCAACAACAATATTGGCTTTTGATATATGATATGAAATAAAACATAATGATATGGGCCGGCATATATTTAATGCGCATATAGCAAACGACCTGCTTAAATGTTTGACTTGAATGTTAAACTTGATACATGAGTTTAACCATGCTAGGTAACGGGAAGAAAATTGAAAAAATAGAACCGTCGGCTCTATGTTGCACTTTCCGTTCTGTATATGTAGGTTAAAAGCATCGGCTAAAACGTTCGTTTTTCATTTAGAGCTATTACATGTAATGTAGGCAAGTGTGGATAATGTAGTGCTCTTCTCTGGTCGTTTAACTTTTTTTATCTAAGCTGATGCTAGCGGTTTGATCCAAATTATTTCTGTCGTGATGTAATGTAGGTTGTTTACATCCAGACAAAGGCAATTCAGATAATACCGGCGACAATTAGCAGGTTTGAAAACTAACAGTTTATTAAGCAATTTTTTAAAGTAAGAAAATGGCAAAAATTAGGAATCTGTATAATCATGCATCACACCTGACCCAGGATACCAAAAGGAAAGTGAACCTCGAATCTCTGTAAAAAGAACTGGCGGTTCTGCTAATATGAAGCGTGTAGGTAGGACTTCAAGTCAAAGTTATCAAACATCAATTATACCGTGTGAAGTAGGAAGTCAACCGTGGGGTGGTCTGTGGTCTGTGGATGTAGCATTTATGGTCGATGCAGACGCTCAGTCTAGCCTGTGACTTAGCTGGCAAACATTTAAATTAAAATTGGACATCGCTGAAGATTACGAGAAGCTTGCGCAGATGCACAGTCAAATTATAACCGTCGCTTAAACATTATGTAAGAACGTTGATGAAGGTTAAGGGAAGCCTGCGCAGAGGGTCAGTCTCACCACAGTCTTTCCTCGCACACATAAAGTAAGAACTTTAGTGAAAGTTAAGGTCACTGCCCATAGCATTAACCGTAACTCTAAATCAACAAGGGAGGTAATACTTGTTAGCGTTCGATTATAACAAAGTGTGATGTTACGCAACTATGATATGTTTTCTATAGATCGTAATGCCCGTTACACTGCACTTTGGTAAATTGAAAGTGATTGATATCACATAAGAAATGCAAACAATATTTTAAGTATAATGAACAACAAAAGGTGGCATTTTTTACGGATGCTCAGTCTAGCCTTTGACTTATCTGGCAAACATTAAAATTAATATGGACATCGGGGTCTGCAAACAACAAAGGCACAGACCAGCTTGCTCATTGGCGCAGCATGATTAGCGCTTTTGCTATTCACTTATTGAAAAGTATCATATTAAAACTTGCTCCAAGCACAATTTCACTATTCTATCTAGTCTCTGTGGCTGAGAAGGCTGTTTTTGGTATGATCTTTTCAGAAACCCTGAAGACAGGTTTTGTCGCATCGATGCTCATTTATATTTATGTAAATGCGGACCAAATCCACAAACCTGGTTCATGTGATATGCACATAAAAGGTGTCTAGCCCCAGCTAATTCCGTCCATAGCCAACGCCCACGGGATCCGTACCAAAAATAATACCCCCTCCCCCATCCGCGCCACTGAATACCCCCGTCGGTTGCAGGAAGGGTAGGGTCATAAAAAGAACACATTCTTACAAATGCGGGTCAAACCAAAGCATGGGTTAGTTATAGGTACTCTGTGAGTCAGTTCTTTTGAGCACCCAAAAACAAATATAAAAAATGATGAGCAATAAAGTATTTATCATTTTACGCTAAAAAATGCTATTGATGACCTGTGCTCCTAGTTTACTTTACATTTGAAATGTTTCAACTACAGGATGTCGGTCAAGGGATAAAAAGAACTAATAGAAATAAAGCAACTCTGGTCAAGTGTTAAGATCTGGCCTTGCTTCCCGATCAGACATTAGCATGGCGCCTGAAACCGCAATAAAGATTTAAAAAACATTTCAAATTCTTGAATGAATACATGTAGTATATGCATCGATAAATTGAAGAGATGCATATTAAAACAGTCCACTTTTTCAGCTAAAGACATGCACAATTACCCCATGACTTTGAAAAACAGTCAATGTCCCCAAAACATTATATAGCTATCCTGATGGTGTATCTATGCAAATTTGATCATAATATATCGACTAGGTGTTTAGCCGAAACGCAGTTAAGTTTTTTTACCGTGGTTTGGGTATTTTGGTATCGTTTTGGTTGGGGAAAAGTCCTGCCGTATGAATTTGCAAGTGTACCAATCTTTCAAACATATACAGTTTTATGTGAAATATCAAAGAGATTTATTGTAAATAATAATTCTGTGGTCATATGGCTTTTACAGCACAAGAAATAAGAAAATCTTGTTTAGTTCATTATTTTTCAGTTTAGGGGGTAGGGTAAATTATTTAATATTATCTCACAAACTAGACGGTGAAAATTACTAAAATGTTGTAACAATGAATCTTAAATCATACTAACTCACAAGAAAAAATATAGAAAAATCTATTTTTTTAAACATGCTTAATTATTGTTTAATCAATATGTGGCATTTGAAAATAAAAGCAGAATTGTGATCAATTGCTGGTTTGCTAGCGAGATATTCAAAATATATAGTTGAGCCACGATATGTGATTCCATCAATGTGAAGCGACTGGCAAAGGCTCTGATCAGACTGCGCGTATGATCAGGCTGGTCTGAGCCTTTGCTGGTTGCACATACCACATTGTTGAAAATATAATGTCGCGGCTCATTTGTATCACTGCTAAAATGGGCTTGTTACATATTTCCTATTTACTGACGCCCTCATATTTATGTTTGAAAGTTCTGGAAAAGATGCGTAAGAAAGCCAAAATGGGTCATTTAATGAGCAGATATAGCTTTAAAACTAGACCGTAAATTTTCTCTGTTTTCGTCTATTTCCCTTGTAATAAGCTACTATACTATAAAATTTCAAAGTTTGAAGAAAACTTATTTTTTGGAAAAGGTATGGGCAGTGACCTTAAGAGGAGCTTGCGCAGATGTACAGTCTCACCGCAACCGTTGCTCACACACATAAAGTAAGGATGTAAGTGAAGGTTAAGAGGATCTTGCGCAGATGTACAGTCTCACCTTAACCGTTGCTCACACACATACAGTAAGGACGTCCAAGGAGGTTAATAGGAGCTTGCGCATATGTACTGTCTCACCTTAACCGTTGCTCACACACATAAAGTTAGGATGTTAGTGAAGGTTAAGAAGAACTTGCGCAGAAGTAAGGACGTCGATGAAGGTTAAGAGGAGCTTGGGCAGATGTACAGTCTCACCTTATTCGTAACTCACACACATAAAGTAAGGATCTTAGTGATGGTTAAGAGGAGTTTGTGCATATGTACTGTCTTACCTTAACCGTTGCTCACACACATAAATAAACAACGTTATTGAAGGTTAAGAGGAGCTTGCGCAGATGTGCGGTCTCACCGTAATCATTGCTTGCACACATAATGTAAGGACAATAAAGAAGGTTATTAGACATTTTTCAGTTACACCTTACATTACGATTTGTCCGTCAACGGAGACTTACTTTGGACTTTATTTAAGAGGGGCGATGTCAGCAGTAAATGGAATCTATCTTTTTCGTCTGCTACTAAATATTATATTTTTTGCCCTGAGATCTTTTTGTACCTTAACAAACAGTGCATACCATGATGAAATGCCGCATGATGGCATTTCACCAGTTTACAAGTGTAAAAAACATGTTCCAAAAAATATATTTCACAGTTGAAATGCTGCCGAATACATTTTTTTAAGTTATTTCTTGGTCCATACATGTATGCATTCACCGGTTGTAACTTGCGAGTAGGTAAGTTCGATGTTTCTGCGTCCAATATGATGATTTTTTGCGCCAATATTTCACCAAGCTCAGGTTAATGGACAGTGGAAATGCACAAGTCGTTCGCAACTTGTGCAAGCCAATAAAGCTGGACCACAGTAATTGAAAATCCTTTGAATGTAAAGGAGATATTGAGGGACATGGAATTCAAGCATAAACGTCCATATCTTGTTAAGATGATTCATGTACCGAACTACTAGGGAATTTGGGTTTCCCCTTGACCCTTTAGAGGACTTGAATCTATGCACTAGTCATTTCTAACAAGAGAACAGCGGGGACTTTGACTTGGCAGTTTTCTCCACCGTCTGTCATGGCTTACTTTATACTGCCATATTCGCCTTTGTATATCAATTGCCCCACATTTATCCACACTGAGGGGACAACACAAAAAGTAAAAAAAAGGTTCATTTGCCCGGCTATATCCCTGTCATGTCAGAGGATAGGGTGCGAGGATAAACCGACTGGTACATTATACTAATTGGGAGAGAGCTCACTTGCAGTAGAAAGCTGATGCTTGAGATATAAGGATTAGGCGTGTTCCAAGGGCATTTTATAGAGTTCGCACTTTGGATAGTCCCCCTTTATGAAGCCAGGGGTTTGGCCTTTTAGCGAAAAATGGTTTTAGAGAATTTCACAGGGCTAAAATGAGCTATGAAGACACACAGCATAAACACAATAAACTAGATTTTTCTTCCAAAATCAAATTGAATGGCTAAAACCCTATACTTGCATCGTCAAGTTGTAGGCCAATGCGTATTTTTCGTACACTTAAGTATGACCCTGAGTATGCAAAAAGCTTCCGCCATACATTCAGATAAAAATCTAGTTTCCTATGTTTTAGAATCTAAGAAACCATGATGCATATTGGGAAATTGCTAATGTTATGTTAAATCAGCGGCAGATCCAGATGGGGTTCAGGGGGTTCGCTCGAACCACCCCCCCCCCCCCAGTTTTTAAATATCCTGTGAAAATGAAATAACTTGCTCTCAGTGAGGCCAAATTATTTCATTTTCATGGGATATTTAAGAAAAATGAGATAAAATCAGAAAAACGAACCCAGTACTTTTATACATATGAACCCCCTTTTCAGAAATCCTAGATCCTACCCTGTAAATACACCAAAAGTCAATATAGTCTTACTCAGTCGATTCTAGTAATTCAGGTGTCAATATACTTGTAACTATTTTTCCGCTTCTGGCGACTGTTGTCATCTTTTGATAAGCCACATTTTGGAACAAGATAAGGCCTGACAAAATATTGGGCTTGATCCAAATCCAAACTGTTTGGCACTGTTATGGTATTCCCCAAGGATTTTTTTAAATGCATTAATTAAAATGAAAGGGAAGATAAAACAAACAGCAGACAATGAAAAAGCATGCAAAATTACCCAGCATGCATATAGATCAGTGTTGTGTCGAATTGGGTAAACTTTATATGATATGAACTGTTCATGGTAAAGATAAAAAAAATCAAAATGCATCAAATATCATAAATGAATACAGGAGGGACAGGCAGACGGGCTTACTCATGTATGTGATTAAGCTGCATCCTATCATATTAAGCTCCTTATCTTCAACATACTGAAGGAGTTCATCAATCTATAATAATTATTATTAATCATTTTTTCCCACCTTCAAAAATGCTAAAACTGTTTAATTCAATACACGCTTAGTTGACCACCCTTAGAAATTCAGAAGGAGTAAAATACGAAAAGACAATAAGTTTAATAGCTTTTTACCTCATGCTATTAATTTGCTGAAGTGGGTTTGGGTGGCACCACAGATTTTTATGACAAGCTTGTCTAAGCAATTTAACAGTACTTCATGCACATACCTACGCTAGTAACTGAAAGCAACCTTTCTGTAACCAGCAGAATTCAGTTCCGATCAAGGCCTTGATTTAATGTAGCTCAATGCAAGGGTAGAGGTTGTGCCTTCTGGCAAACTATTTGCTACCATGTTGCTGCATATACCATATTGTGAAAAGTTGATTTTTGGTCAACGACCCACCCCTCAGTCCACCCAAAGGGTTGGACCCAGGCCTACAAACTAAAATTTCACTTGATATGTTTCAATATCTATTGCACCTCTGCCTGCATACTAAAAAAGTAAAAATAGTTAAAATCTGACTTAGTTATTGCAAAATTATTTCATGATCAAATTCCCCAAAAGTATGGGGCCAGGTCAGGAGCGAGCTCATAGCCCCTGGATTATAGATCTGCTGTCAGACTCAATATATTGAATGTAATTTTGGTTTCTAGTGCAGAGGTGGAGGTTGAAATTTTTCTCTCTAACAGAGCCAAACTGTTGCATGAGTTGCAGTCTGTTCTGGATTCATTATGTTTGCTTCCATCATAAACGTAGTCCAGAGTCCATTTTAATATAATCAGCAGACATAAAAAGCATGCAACATTTTCACAACTACAATACATCAGCACTTAAAAAGAAAAATATTAGTTTGCTGAAGATGACTTTATTAAAGCACTTCGTATGATTTCCTAACAAGAAATAAACCGAGTCACAAGTTACAACTAGTGAAGTTGTTAAACGTTTCTGAATTACACTGCTGAGATCGCCCCTCTTAAATAACGTAAGTCTAAGGTGTGCTACATCTTACAAATCCTAAGGGCCGTGGTAACTGTAAAATGTCTAATAGGAGCTTGCGCAGATGCACAGTCTCACCGTAACCGTTGCTCACACACATAATGAAAGGACGTAAGTAAATGTTAATTGGAGCCTCCGCATTTGTGCAGTCACAATGTAACCATTGCTGGCACACATAAATAAGAACGTTATTGAAGGTTAATAGGAGCTTGCGCAGATGTGCAGTCTCACCATTGCCTTTCCTCGCACACATAAAGTAAGGACGTTGGTGAAGGTTAAAAGGAGCTTGTGCAGATATGCAGTCTCACCGTAATCATTGCTCACACACATAATGTAAGGATATTGATGAAGGTTAGTAGGAGCTTGCGCAGATGTACTGTCTCACCGTAACCGTTGCTCACACACATAAAGAAAGGACGTAAGTGAATGTTAATCAGAGCCTGCGCATTTGTGCAGTCACAATGTAACTATTGCTGGCACTATTAAATTAAGAACGTTAGTGAATGTTAATAGGGGCTTGCGCAGATGTGCAGTCTCACCATTGCCTTTCCTTGCACACAGAAAGTAAGGTCGTTGGTGAAGGTTAAAAGGAGCTTGCGCAGATGTGCAGTCTCACCATTTCCTTTCATCGAACATATAATGTAAGACATCGTTGAAGGTTTAGTGGAGCTTGCGCAGATGTGCAGGCTCACCATTGCCTTTCCTCGCACACATAAAGCAAGGACGTTAGTGAAGGTTAAAAGGAGCTTGTGCAGATATGCAGTCTCACCACAGCCTTTCCTCGCACACAACAGTAAAGATGTTTGTGAAGATAAAGAGAAGCTTGCACATATTTGCAGTCTCACTGTAACCGTTGCTCACACACATAATGTAAGGACGTTAGTGAAGGTTAAGAGGAGCTTGCGCATTTGTGCAGTCACAATGTAACCATTGCTGGCACACATAAAGTAAGGGCATTAATGAATGTTAAGAGGAGCTTGCGCAGATACACAGTATCACCGTAACCGTTGCCCACACACACATAAAGTAAGGACGTTAGTGAAGGTTAATAGGAGCCTGCGCAGATGCACAGTCTCACCGTAACCGATGCTCACACACATAAAGTAAGGACGTTAGTAAAGGTTGATAGGAGCTTGCGCAGATGCACAGTCTCACCATAACCGTTGCTCACACACATAAAGTAAGAACATTATTGAAGGTTAATAGGAGCTTGCGCAGATGTGCAGGCTCACCATTGCCTTTCCTCGCACACATAAAGCAAGGACGTTAGTGAAGGTTAATAGGAGCTTGCACAGATTTGCAGTCTCACCGCAGCCTTTCCTCGCACATATAAAGTAAGACATCGTTGAAGGTTTAGTCGAGCTTGCGAAGATGTGCAGTCTCACCACAGCTTTTCCTCGCACACATAAAGTCAAGACGTTGATAAAGTTCTCTAGCTCCACATATACATGTAGCTACACATGCGTCTTTAAATAATGAAATCACGCATATAAGTTAAAGTGCATGTGTAATTTTTCATTTCATCAATAACTATTTATTTATTTGTGCGTGTTATTGTGTGTGTGTTTTTTTTTCAAAAATTCGATAGTATTTTGCTGGTTTGTTTGGTTTTGTTCTTTACGTCCCAATCAACATATATCAGTCATGTTGGGACGGGTCTCCCTGAGTCTAACCAGTACTAAGCAGCAAATATAAACGCATTTATAGAATCAGTTAACACAGCCTGATGTTTTGAAGCAGCTTTGGATAAAAGGAACCTAATCATTCAGGATAGTACCAAGCTCATATGCCTACAGACTCAGTTCTCAAGCGCACCGAGATTCAGGCATTTAACGAAATTACATTGTACATGTATGTACGCGTTATGATGTGTGACCAGTTCCATCAACTGGCTCAAATAACTTCTCATGTTGTTAATAGTCATTACTTTACATTTTAGTTTTTGTCTGTTTTCTAGTTATATCTTAGACCTATTTATTTCCCTTTGATTTTCAGACTTTATGAAACATTTGAATCAATGGTCGGGGCCCGATCACTTACAACAGCGTCTGAAGGAATGAGCCCGTTTATGGGATGTTTGTAATTCCTGCATATGCGTACAGCACTTACGCAAATGCACAGTCTCGTCAGAGCTTTCGAAGGCCGAACACACAAAATTGGAACAAACATATGAATATATATGAGCCGCGACATGGGCAAATGTGTCTTTGGGATAAATTTGGCCATTTTGAGATTTTATGGTTTCTAAATAGGTCATTATATGACGAGCAAACATATTTTTGTTTGAACAAATTATTAAAATTATTAGAAAAGATATTGGAATTTGAACTTTAGACGGCTTGACGTTGATTTTATGAATAACGTTGCGTGACGTCAAGATGAGTCATTCACAACGTTGCGAACTTTTGACGCTTTTAGACATCAGCCCATAGCTGTAACCAACATGAAACTGGGCCGCCACATAGCTTACGGCTACTAAACAAAATAGTTGAATTTCAATCATAAGCCTTAAGTACTTCTTTTCTGCGTATTCTTCATTTTTTATATTAAAGCAACATGTATTAGAGACTTAGAAATGCATACATGTTTGCTATGCCATGTCAGCCTACCTTTGGGCAATTGCACTAACTCACCCTAAGCATGTGTTCAAATGCGCGTAGCTTTCAAGCTACACAAGATCAGAAACTGATGTGCTATTTTGCCTCACCAATATTTTACCAGCAAAATTATAAATCATCACGGACATATCTCCATATAAAATTGGTCGCAAATTGGCACATTGACGTTTAAAATTCAGAAAATTTTTAAAACTCTGGCTGCAATGTTATAAAACTTTTTATGCTCAACTCAACTGAGCAAAGATTTCAACTGCTCATGAAAACTGAAAATGTCTACTTGAACGTAAAGGTCTTCTTGTTTAGAAACTCTCAGATTTTATATATTTATTCTGTTTAAAAATGTTAAAATGTCAACAATTTTTAACATTAATTTTATGAGCAAGATATATTCCATGCTCAGTTGGATTGAGCATTATAAGATTTTATAATCCCTGGGGCCATGGGTAGGTTTCGATAAACCATATATCTATCTTTGTACGTATACGCCCTCTCCGGTATTTGACAGGGTCTATCCGTCATGTTGTAACAGCAGGAATGGCGTGGTAATGGTTCTGTGTAAAATGTTTGCGACTTAAAATCAGTTGACGTTTTCTTCTCAAAGAAGTAGTTGCTTATCAGCTCACTGTAAATGCCTCGAGAGACGATTCCGATGAGTATGAAAACAATTAAAGTACATATATTGGGGAAAAAGAAAGTTGGCCTACGTGGTGTTACACTTCATTGTACATATAAATGATTTCAGCAGTGCTTTTTCTCGTGTATCCCACCGATGCGCAAAATGTTGCACCAGTAGAAAATCAGTTGCTACACCCCTGGAACGTTGTTATTTGGGTAATTTCTTGTTCGCCAGTATGCGGTAGACAAACCGTTTAACTTTATTATGACATTGGGTTCTGCATTGACACATTCCCGAGGGTCTGTTATCCACATTATGTATGGAGCAATCACGGTTTCAAACCCTAGCAGAAATATAACAAACTCTCGCGAGTATCAGTAGAACTTTGCTAGTTTTAAGAATAATCTTCTTCTATCATTGTCGTAAAGTCATTCTCCGATACAGCAGCGAACACATAAAATAGTCCATCAAGATTCTAGTCCAACATGATGCAAATAATGTTGACTTGAAAATAAAACTTCAACATCAAACTAAATTTGAAAAATAAAATCACAAAAATAAGTTCTTGCAAAGTTGTGTGGGCACCTTGATAACTTTTTTTAAATGAAGTTTCAGCTCGGGGACTATTCTTTGATTTGTTGTTGTTGTTGTTGTTGTTGTTGTTTTTCGCTTCACATCATTAAAACAATATCAGTCGGCATATCACGACGGCCAGTTAACATGCAGGCACTTTCACCAGTGCATAGTGTAACCTTACTTTCATCAACGATAGTTGATAATAATCTCGATGAAGTGTTTGACCAGACATGAGCTCCAACTCACAATCTCAGCCAACAGATTTACATTACTACTGACTGTGCTACCCGGACCGACTTGTCTCATTGTATATCGTACGTGCAGAATATACTTTCAGTTTACAGAGAAACATTATCATATTCTAACTGTCTCACCTTTGCAGGACATACAACAGATATCTGGTTCGTGTGGCATTGCAGGGGAAATTAATACATGTATTAAGTCTTATTCGATTCGATTTTTCAGTTTCTTGTCGGCGTAGAGTGACCCCCTGCCTCTGGCATACATTTATTGAGCGCGTACATTACACCCAGTATTATGCACCCACATAGGCTTTGAGAAAGGAATTCTGGCAGTATAACATTGTAAATAATGAGTGGGGCATTTGAATGATTTTGCATTTTGAGAACGATAAATCAGGTTCAATTCCGTCTGCACAATCTCCTTAAAATATAAATTATGTGCCTGGAAAAGTATACGGGCAGGTTAAGTTTGTGTTACTCACTGGAAACGCAGACTTCATCTACGAAGATAGTTTCCCAACTTTGGGGAAATGTTTTGCCTCTCTACTTATTTGGTTCCAATAAGTTTGAAATTCGTAGTAGAGTTGGGTGTTGATGTTGATTGTGCCCGACTACTATGTTCTTTGAATATTTCTCGGAGGAAATTCACTTGGAGTTAAGTTATGATTTAGAACTCACATTCAAAACGATGAAAAAGTCATCAAATGCATTATATCATAGTTATGGACTCAAGCCTTGATGGGGATGGGCGCCGCTTGAGTATGGCAAGATTCAGGACATTTTCTGTGTCTTGATAATCTTCCATGAACCTTTATTGCAATTTTGTTGAGGCTTATAAAATAATAGCCACGGGACATAATTATTCGCCACTTTGTGGCGTCGCCGTTTAAAACAGTGCATTTACAGATTTGTTTTGCAAAAATTACCATGACAAAGTTAATGGGTGCAATTTTACAAAAAATACAGGGATGAATGGCAAATAGAAAATAGCAATAAACAATAAAATATTCAAATAATTGCATGTTGGATTCGCAAGTAGATCACATTTTAAGTGAACGTAAATTTTAAAAAGTCGCGATTCTCATTGACGCTAACGTTACAAATGTACCGTCATCGAAAAAAAAAATGACATTTCAATTTGTCTGTGTGTTTTAAATGACTATCATACGAAAACAACAGACAACAGGAAGCTACAATAAAAATGTATATTGCGTATATCAATTTGCTTGTGTTTTGTACTTTTTTTTATCATTGTATCTTCATTCATTTTGCGACAATAATTTTGCAAGAAATCTGGGAATATATTGATTTAAACGGCGACGTCACAAGGTGGCAAATGATTATGTCCCGTCTATATTTTAGTTTCTCGTGTGAAACTCATCGTGTAACCTTAATGGTATATTAATTTATTTCTAATTATGGTTCTTTCTATATATGAGAGCTAGCTCGTGAGGTTTTAGTATTTTTCTTGCACGGACACATTGCGAAGGCTCAGATAAGCCTGCGCATCTGGTAGTCTCGTTGGAGCCTTTGCTACAATCGTAAATGCGGCTTGGTTTAACTCATTTCGTTTAGAGTTGCCGTCTATCTGGTGTGAAAACGAAAAAGTTTCAGACTCACTTTATTGTTCGCATTCATGCCGGCTTTGATTAAAAAATAAAATATATTGTTTTCTTTTTTATTTATTCGTGATCTTTACACTCTCATTCTCTCTCTCTCTCTCTCTCTCTCTCTCTCTCTCTCTCTCTGATTGTTTGAGCTGAAGCGTAATCATTGGGTTCTGAGCTGGTGCTAGCGGGCTGTGAGAGCTGTTGCAATTTCCGTTTATTCTTATGAACAGACTCAATAAAACTGAGTCGTTTTTTTTCCAAATGACGAGACCAAGATATTGAGACGCCGGGTCAATTAAATTACCAAGCCACATCTTTTTTGACTGTCTCATTTATCACGGGGAACCCATGCTGGATCAGACCTCACCAACGGGTCTTGCAGGTAGATATAATGATTGATTAACAGTCGGCCTAAGATTAAACGCTTTTTATTCCTAGCATGACTCTTCTTAATTGTCGTAATCTTTGACGCTCACTTTAATTACGCGCGGCGCGAAATATATACGGCAGACTTTGCGACGTCATATCTCATGACGTAATAAATCTCCCGAAGACACATTAACGGCTCATATAAAGGCTCAGGCTATTGTTTAGGTATCTAATCTCACTAGATAACTATACATTTATATTCGTTTCAACACGAAAAAAACTGTCTTTCAGGTTTGCGAAAAACAAAGCCGCAGACCAGCCTGCGCATCCGCGCAGTCTGATCAGCACCTTTGATATTCTCTAATGGAAAATATATGTATACACCTGCTTCAAGCGAATGGTTTATGTATGACCTGTCAAAGTCCTGAAGACAGGTTTTCTTGCGACCAGTCCCATGTTTGAATAATGCGTTTCTTATTTTTTTCAGCTAAACAGACCTACGGAATCAGAAAAAGTGAAAAAACTCGGACAATTGTCAATTGATTCTGTAAAACATAACGTGTCTTCAAGTAAGGAAACATTATTTACAGAGATGAGAGTTGCAAGTATGAGCGAGGTCAGTATTGAAATGTCAGGTGAGAGGTTTCGTCCATGTATAAGCGGGTGTACATTTATGCCCAATGGGGACGTAGTACTGTGTGACGAGCAAAACAACAATATTAAATTACTCAGTGATATCTTCACTACCAAAGACAGTCTACAACTGGACTCCTTTCCATGGGATGTGTCACCTGTCAACAGCAACACTGTTATGGTCACTTTACCAGATAAGAAGAAGCTACAACTAATACAGGTGATGCCTTCACTGAAGAAGCTTGATCGATCTATCAACGTTGGCAGGCATTGTTGGGGTGTACAGGTGGTAGAGGACCTTATCTATGTGATATGTAACAACTGGCCTGGGGAGGGAGAAGTGATAGTGCTAGATATGAATGGTACTGTTACACATAGACTAGGACATCCAGACAAGAAGCCATCTATGTTCTCTAGACCATTCTATATTACAGTATGTCCCTCCACCAGGAAGCTGTTTATTACTGACTGGGACACAGATACTGTATCATGTCTGATGCCTGATGGAACTGTTGTATACCAGTATAAAGATGCAGAGTTAAGCGAACCGAGAGGTGTAGTTGTTGATGGTGGAGGTAATGCCATTGTGTGTGGCTGGAACTCCCATAATGTACAAGTTATTAGACCTGATGGCACCAAGTGTTGTACTTTACTTACATCACAGGATGGTGTCTCAAGGCCATACTCAGTAGCGTACAGACAGTCAGACAACAATCTTATACTCGGATGTTACAGGAAAAACAATCTATTAGTATATAAGATGAAATAAAACATATTGATATGGATCAGCTCAATAAAAGTTTGGTAATTATCCTGCGTTCAGCAAAGGCCCAGGCGAGCCTGCGCAATGCGCAGTCTCGCCTGAGCCTTTGATGCGCACGGAATGTAGAGAGGTACTCGGACCAAACAATAGATACATTGTGCATCTCTTCTAACATTTAGTCGGACACCACCCTTACACTCGGACGTAGCTACAACAACGATATGTTTAGTATATAAGATGAAATAAGATGCACAAAATAGAATGTAGATGTATGAAGATACTTGGACCAAGCGTTTGATACAATGAGCATCTCTTCTAACTGGATATCAGCACATGTTCTAATTTTACGCATGTACATATAAAGTACCCACTATCACAAGTTTATCCATATAATCTACCACCAGGTGAAGCCATTAGTAACAATCCAGATCAGCCATAATAATGATTTCATTTTCGTGGTGAACAATGAAACTAATAATAAGTATAATTTAAGCTTAATATTTTCAAAAGGCACCTCAGTCAAAACATTGTACGAACTAGCAAAGACTCTGACTCACATCAGACGCGTTTTCACAATCGGATCCTCGATGATGCTATTCGAAAAAAAAACATGGCTTAGCATCTGTATATATTATACCGTGTATGTTGTATAAGACTTATGGAATATAGGCAACAATTATTAACTCAATATCCAGGAGACCAGTGTTACCACTTCGAGATATCAGTAGCCCCGACTTAAAATGATGTGGATTATCAATAACTCACGGTCCAGGAGACCAGTGTTACCACTTCGAGATATCAGTAGTCCCGACTTAAAATGATGTGGATTATCAATAACTCACGGTCAAGTGGACCAGTGTTACCACTTCCAGATATCAGTAGTCTCGACTTAAAATGATGTGGATTAACAATAACTCACGGTCAAGTGGACCAGTGTTACCACTTCGAGATATCAGTAGTCCCGACTTAAAAGGATGTGGATTATCAATGACTCACGGTCAAGTGGACCAGTGACTGCTTCGAGATATCAGTAGTCCCGACTTAAAAGGATCTGGATTATCAATAACTCGCAGTCAAGTGGACCAGTGTTACCTGTTTGAGATATCAGTAGTCCCGACTTAAAAGGATGTGGATTATCAATAACACGCAGTCAAGTGGACCAGTGTTACCACTTTGAGATATCAGTAGTCCTGATTTAAAAGGATGTGGATTATCAATAACTCGCAGTCAAGTGGACCAGTGTTACCACTTCGAGATATCAGTAGTCCTGATTTAAAAGGATGTGGATTATCAATAACTCACAGTCCAGGAGACCAGTGTTACTATGCTGAAGGACTTTAGAAACGCACCATTTTACATTCACTGTCTCTTCCACATGGCTGATTTGAGGATGTTTTCTTTATCATTTTCTATCCTCTTACATTATGGACCATGATTTGCCATAATTTTGATTTGCTGGTGCTGTCGTGCTGTTCATTCTGACGTAATACCGACGTTAGTGTCTTTCAACAATTGTCGTCTGACAAATGTTAGTTTAATTCACTTTGAAAACAAACATGTTAAGCTAGTAGCCTGATGCCTTGTAACTAATGAGAAAACACAAAAGGATTCAGAAATAATTGTTTAATTGCACTCCCAGCCGCAGCGTTTCTTTGCTCACGTCAGTCCTATTTTTTTCAAACAGCCATAACAGGCGGATGACGCGATACTTTTGTCTTTAATGTAACAGGTTAAGAAATATCTGGTGGCACAAACAGATTTTGATTATTCCTGTTTTTAAGGATATAAACGGCTAACTAAGTCAAAAAGTAATGACGTCACGTAGACGAAATGGACTTTGGCAGAGACCTAAAACTTCATGAATAGATTTGCTCTTTTCTTTTGCTTTCGAGAACAAACACCAGTTCGAACACTTTTGCGCTATTTTTTGCAGATATTGATTCTCTGTGCCTTTTAAAATTTGGGTTGTCTAAGAAATATCGCGGCGTCACGTCAATCATAAGCAACAGCGTTACGATTTTCTTATGGAATGCAAGCTAAATGACCAGACTTGTCAATTTTATTTTTCACATAATAAAAATATTGAATTTTCGACAATAAATTAGTATTTTAGCAGGTGGTGTTTTTCTAAAGTTATTCAGTATACTTCGAGATATTATTTGTTCCAACTTAAAATGCTCTGACTCACACCAGTGGCTTAGCATCTGTATACATCATACTGTGTATGCTGTATAAGACTGATGAAATATAGGCAATACTTGCTAGTTCATGAGACCAGTGAAAGGAGCAGATAATCAAAAACTCGCAGTCCAGTGGACCAGTGCTACCACTCCGAAATATCAGTAGTTTAGACTTAAGAATGTGGATTATCAATAACTCGATATCCAGGGGACAAGTGTTAACACACCGAGATATCAGTAGATCCAACTTAAAATGATATGGATTATCAATAACTCAAAATTTAGGGGACAAGTGTTGCTACTCCGAGATATGAGTAGTTCAGAATTAAGGATGTGGATTATCAATAACTCGAAGTTTAGTTGACCATAGTTACCTCTTCAAAGATATCAATAGTTCCAACTTAAAAGGATGTGGATTATCTTTTTTTTTTTTACCTTTTATCACTTTATTCTCCTCGTCATCTGACATACAGGGGGTGGGGGAGGGCCATCCCCCTGCATGCCTTACAAACTACAAATGTGGTATTCTGATGGTTCCTTGCTCACATCTTTCGTTCATCTATCATGCATCTTCAAGGATATCAATAGTTCCAACTTAAAAGGATGTGGATTATCAAAAACTCGAAATCCAGGGGACCAGTGTTACCACTCCGAGATTTCAGTAGTTCAGACTGAAGTTGTGGATTATCAATAACTCGAAGTCTAGTTGACCAGTGTTACCTCTTCAAGATATTAGTAGTCTGGACTTCAAAGGATGTGGATTATCAATAACTAGATATCATGGGGACCAGTGTTACCACTCCGAGATATCAGTAGTTCAGACTTAATGATGTGGATTATCAATAACTCGAACTCTAGTGGACCAGTGTTACCACTTCGAGATGTCAAAAGTTCCAACTAAAAAGGATGTAGATTATCAATAACTCGCATTATAGTAGACTAGTGTTACCTTTCCGAAATATCAGTAGCTCCGACTTAAAAGGATGTTAATTATCAATAACTCGGAGTCTAGTGGACCAGTGTTATCACATCGAGATATCAATAGTTCAGACTGAATGTTGTGGTTTATCAGTAATTCGAAGACTAATGGGCCATTGTTACCTCTTCAAGATATTAGTAGTTTGGACGTAAAAGGATGTGGATTATCAATAACTCGAAGTCTAGTGGACAAGTGTTATCACTTCGAGATATCAATAGTTCAGACTTAATGTTGTGGTTAATCAATAATTCGAAGTCTAGTGGACCAGTGTTACCACTTCTAAATATCAGTAGTTTAGACTCTAAAGGATGTGGATTATCAATAATTTTTCCCAAAATATTTTTAAATTATTCATTTGTTATGTCAACACGAAAAAGAAACGTCTTATTTTACACATGTTATAAGTGTAAAGTTACTTTTGGTATTAAGTATATAAAATACCAGTCATTTGTCTACGGTAGTTTTGTATGGGAAATTCACATGAAAAGATGGTGCTTTTTAACCTATGCTTTGCTAGCATAGACCTATGCAAGACTGTGCAGGAGAAATGTTGTGCTGTGAAGATGTGGACTCATCAAAGCATCTGCTGTTCACCTTTATGCAATATGTACCAAAACCGCATGTACACTGCAAATATAAGTGGGCCACGACGCGAGAAAACTTATCTCCGGAGATTTTTGAACAACACAGGCGCAGACCAGCCTGCGCATCAGCGCAGACTGATCAGCACCTTTGTTATACGCTTACTGGAAAGTATAATATCTAAACTCGCTTCAAGCGAAATTCTAATATTCTAGCTAGTCTCTGAAGCTGAGGAGAATGGTTTGAGTCTCGCTTTGACAGAAACCCCAAAGGCAGGTTTTGTCGCGATGAGGCCCAAGTGTAAGTTAACACAGACGGAGCTATAACTTACACTTATTATTATATTATGGAAACTTGGTTAACATTTCTCCAGTGAAAGTGAAAACATTTTTTTTATAATATTCTATTAGTACATGGGCTCGACGCCAGAAAAACCTGATTTCGGAGGATATCGAACAACAAAGGGGCAAACCAGCCTGCGCATCCGCGCAGACTGATCAGCGCCTTTGATATTTGCTTTGTAAAAGGTGTGTATTTGAACTTGCCACAGTTGAAAGTTCAATTTTCTAGCTAGCCCCTTTAGCTAAGGGGACTGATTTTAATCTTGCTTTGCCAGAAACACTTAATACAGATTTTATCGCTCAGAGTTCCACATACACTCAGTGGCCATAAGTGAGTTCCCAAATCAGCTTACAAGAAATTGACAAAAATATGGTCTGAAACAATGGCCTTTTCTAGCCAATTAAGACAATTTCCCCAAATGATAATTGCCCTGGATAAATATACAGGGTATATGTTTACGTCATCATCAAATTGTATGATGTCATCATCTGTTGCTATGGAGATTTTGTGTATCACAAACATTGGCTCCATTTCTTCAAAAAAGATAGCAGGTGTTAAAAAATTGCTGTAAAAATGTCAGATTGTAATATTTTTTATTGAAAATTTGCAGAAATATTTGAAATGTACTGGAAAAGATTCTGTTAAAGTTCAAATTTGTATAGACACTCAAAATTAAATAATCCAGAGCAGAGAACTGGACAGAAATTACAACCATGAAAATGATCCGACTGCAGTATACTTTGGCTGTAAAACAAACTAAATAAACAAATGCAGGAATATGGGGTAGGCATGTTTTGTGAGGTATCATAACAATGTTCTATTTGAAAATAATATTTTTGAATAAATGTTGATGGATATAAGCTATGGTCGGATCCTTAGAAAATTTGCTAATTTTCACTGTCAGTCCTGTTATTGGTGCCACAAGCAGCATAACCAGTGATATAATATATGTGTAATAATTATTTTCAGTTGAAAGTACCATTTGGGGTTACTTTTTTACAGAACATTTATTTTTTAAGGAGAACTATCCTATGATTTCGTATGAAAGTTTGGGTATCCCCTCGTAAAGCAAAATTTAACCAAGGGGTTAGGTATCGCTGGGTGCTGTCTTTTCGATTTGAAAGAATGAAACATTTAAAGATTAATTGCTTCAAACACTCATATATAGACCCTAGAAAGACTTATATTTGTTGCTAAGTTACCATGTGGATCCATTTAATAATTTAGATTTTTGGGTCAGGGGTACAAATACCCCACCCACCCCTAATATGACGGTGAATAAATAAGGAAGATGTGAACACATCTTGTTCAACATATTAGCACCATTATCACTAAAAATATATGGAAAATAAGCAATATCTATAGTCATGTAAAAACGGAAGAAATTTAGAACACACATCAAATTTTTAAAATGTCGCAGAAATCAAGAGTGGTCGAAATGAACAACACCCACAAACTCTAGATGGTATTATTTCTATATAAATCTGGCATTCTTAAGTTGAAAAGTAGCAAATAGTGATATGTTCAAAGTTTCAGATAATTTGCATCCCTCGTTTTCAAATTATACAAATTTTAAATGTAATTAAATTTTTGCAACTGAAACAACGTTTGCCATTTTGGGAACTCACTTATGGCCACTGAGTGTACATGTTATTGTTGGTGTTATATAATCAAACAGAAAACCAGTGCAGTTCAGCTGCCATCATTATTGGTGTAATGTTAACCTACTCTATGCCTAGGCGTGACTGCGAAGGCAAAACGATCTGCTGGGAATGCGCGGATGTGCAGACTCATCAGAGCCTTCGCTGTTCACCTTTATGCATTATGTACCAGACCCGCATGTGCACTGTAAAGATACGTCGTTGGTTCGTTTACAAAACCTCGTATATGCACTTTTTGTGTCGCTTGGGGATAATGACTCCGGCAGCGTCGTCGTGGTCACACTTTTGGTTTCAGATCGATAACTCTTGAAGGGATGCATCAATTTCATTTAAACTTTACTATAGGGTCAAGCGTTATAAAATACAGGTCAAATTTGATAAATGGGATAATCCGCAAAATTTTGACTGAGTTATAACCCTTTTTGGACTTAGATATTGGCTAAATTGTCAATTTGTGGTTTTCGGATGAATAACTTTTGAAGGGATGCAACAATTTCTTTGAAATAAGGCAACAGGGTAAAGCGTAATATAATACAGGTCAAGTTTGAATTTGATGGTCATTTGCAAAATTTTGACCAAGTTATGGCCCTTTTTTGACTTAGGTTTAAGCTAATGCAAAAGCTATATATTTGCTTTTTTGTGGAATAAACTTCACATTTTTACAACTACCGCCAACATTTTTGTCCTTGTCGAATTCGCGTTGAAAACGCACGTAATACGCATTAGTTTTCAAACGCGAATTTCGAAAATCCAATCAAAGCCCACTATCGATATGCGTTGAACTGCAGTGCAACGCAGTTACCTGTTAACCAATCAATAACTCAAGTATAGCAACGCAGTTCAACGTACAATTCGCGTTGAAACGCATTCTTGAACAGCCAATCAAGAAGGTTCAAGTGCGTTGCCAGACCTGTTACGTGTAAATCAATGATTATTTTATTATTGAAGCCAAGAAAACAGCGAAAACATTATCCTACAAAACACTTTGTTTATCGTTTCTTTTTCTTTTTTATGTCAATGGCACTCCCTCATTTTTGGCCATCGTTGCGAGATATTTAATGTCAGCTGACTTCACATCCCATGACATTTGTTTAACATCAGTTTCAATTCCACTATGTGGACCAGCTCATCGTGTTCAGTCCAACCATATCAAACAGGTCCGTAGATCTTTGGAATCAGGCCTTGGGATCAAGTTTCAGAGCCGTAACCTAATGCATTTTGATCAAAAAAGGCTTGAGGTCTTTATCCATCTATCTCTTCTTACTGGCTCAATTAAATGTGGGTCTTCAGATGGATAGGCTCCCAGTCCAAGCCTCACAGGAGACACTGTGTTTGGAGGGAGAGAAAGAGAGCAAGAGAGAGAGAAAGAAGGCTGTTTAAACGGTGTCGGAACCTACATGCCGGGCACTGTATTGCAGGGGTGCAGGCTGTTTAAGCGGTGTCAGAACCTACCTGCCAGGAACTGTGTTGCAGGAGTGAAGGCTGTTTAAGTGGTGCTGGAATATACCTGCCAGACACTGAGTTGTACGGGTGGAGGCTGTTTAAGCCATCTCGGAACCTACCTGCCGGGCACAAAGTTGCAGGGGTGCAGGCTGCTGAAGCATTATCGGAACCTACCTGCCAGGCACTGTGTTGCAGGGGTGCAGGCTGTTTAAGTGGTGTCTGATCCTACCTGCCGGGCACTGGTTTGCAGGGATGCAGGCTGTTTAAGTGGTGTAGGAACCTACCTGCTGGACACTGTGTTGCAGGGGTGTAGGCTGTTAAAGAGGTGTTGGACCTTCCTGCCAGGCACTGTGTTACAGGCTGTTTAAGTGGTGTCAGAACTTTCCTCGGGGGAGGGGGGGGGCAGTGTGGGGAAGGGGTGCAGGCTGTTTAAGAGGTGTGGGAACCTACCTTCCATGTATTGTGGGGTAGGGGTTCAGGCTGTTTAAACAGTATCAAAACCTCCCTGCTTGGCACTAGGTTGCAGGGGTGCAGGCTGTTTAAGCGGTGTCCAAACCTGACTGCCGAGAACTGTGTCGCAGGGGTGAAGGCTGTTTAGGTGGTGTCGGAATCTACCTGCTGGGCACAGTGTTGCAGGGGTGCAACCTGCATAATCACTGTCCAAAAGACCTGTAGGGCACTATGTTGCAGGGCTGCAGGCTGTTTAAGTGGTGTCGCAACATTCCTGCCAGGCACTGTGTTGGAAGGGTGCAGACTGCTAATGTGGTGTAGGATCCTACCTGCCTGGCACTGTGTTGCAGGGGTGCAGGCTGTTTTAACGGTGTCAGAACCTACCTGCCGGCCTCTGTGTTGCAGGTGTGCAGGCTGTTCAAGCGGTGTCGGAACCTACCTTCCTGGCACTGTTGGGCAGGGGAGCAGTTTGTTTCAGCAGTGAGCCGATCCTACCTGCCAGGCACTGTGTTGCAGGTGTGCAGGCTGTTTAAGCGGTGTTGGAACCTACCTCCCATGCACTGTGGGACAGGGGTGCAGGCTGATTCAGCAGTGATGAAACCTACCTGCAGGTCACTGTGTTGCAGGGGTACAGGCTGTATAAGCCGTGTCAGAACCAACCTGATGACCAGGGTGTTGCGGGGGCACATGCTGCTTAATAGGTGTCGAAACCTACCTGCCGAGCACTGTGTTGCAGGTGTGCAGGCTGTTTAAGCTATGTTGTAACCTACCTGCTGGTCACTGTGTTGCAGGGGTGCAGGCTGTTAAACGGTGTCAGAACCTACCTGACGGGCAGGGTGTTGCAGTAGTGCGGGCTGCTTTATAGGTGTCAAAACATACCTGCCGGGCACTGTGTTGCACGGGTGCAAGCTGTTTAAGCTGTGTCGTAACCTATCTGCCAGGCAATGTATTGCAGGGTAGCAGGCTGTTAAAGCTGTGTCGGAAACATCCTGCTGGCTAAGGTGTTGGAGGGATGCAGGTTGCTTAAGCGGTGTCGAAACCTACCTGACAGGCACTGTGATGCATGTATAAGGGTTCAGGCTGTTTAAGTGGTGTCGAAACCTACCTGCCCGGCAATGTGTTGAAGCGGTGCAGGCTGTTCAAGCGGTGTTTGAACCTTCCTGCCTTGCACTGTGTTGCAGGGATGCAGGCTGTTTAAGTGGTGTCTGAGCCTACCTACCAGGCACTTTGTTGCAGGGGCGCAGTCTGTTTAAGCGGTGTCGCAACCTACCTGCCGTGCACTCTGTTGCAGTTGTGCAGGCTGTTTAAGTGTTGTCAAAACCTACCTGCCCTGCCCTGTGGGTCAGGGATGTAGGCTGGTTAAGGGGTGTCTTAACCTACCTGCTGAGCACTGTGCTGCATTGGTGCAGACTGTTTAAGCGATGTCAAAACCTACCTACCCGTCACTGTGTTGCACTGTGCAGGCTATTTAAGGGGTGTTGGAACCTACCTGCCTGGCACCGTGTTTCAGGGACGCAGGCTGTTTAAGTGGTGGTAAAATCTACCTGCCAGCCACTCTGTTGCAGGGTTGCTGGCTGTTTAAGCAGTGTCTGAACCTACCTGCTGGGCACTGTGTTACAAAGATGCAAGCTGCTTAAGTGTTGTTGGAACCTACCTGCCTTGCACTGTGTGGCAGAGGTGCAGGCTGTTCAAGCGGTGTTGAAACCTACCTGCCGGGCACATTGTTCCAAGTGTGAAGTCTGTTTAAGCGGTGAAAGGAATATTCCTGCCGGGCACTGTGTTGCGTAGTTGCAAGCTGTTTAAGTGGTTTTGGAACCTACCTGCCTGGCACTGTGTTGCAGGGGTGCAGGCTGTTAAAGTGGTATTTGAACCTACCTGCTAGGCACTTTGTTGCAGGGTTGCAGGCTGTTCAAGTTGTGTCTGAACATATCTATCAGGCACTGTGTTGCAGGGGTGCAGTCTGTTTAAGCGGTGTCAGAACCTACCTGCCGGGCACTGTGTTGCAGAGGTGCAGGCTGTTTAAGTGGAGTCAGAACCTACCTGCCAGACACTGTGTTGCAGGGAACAGGCTGTTTAAGTGGAGTCCAAACCTACCTGTCGTGCACTGTGTTGCAGGGGTGCAGGCTGTTTAAGCGGTGTTTGAACCTACCTGGTGGGCATTGCATGTGTTGCCGGTGTGCAGGCTGTTTAAGGGGTGTCAGAACCTACCTGATGGGCACTGTGTTGCAGGTGTGCAGGTTGTTTAAGCTGTGTTGGAACCTACCTGCTGGGCACTGTGTTGCAGGTGTGCAGGCTGTTTAAACGATGTCATAACCTACCTGCTGGGCATTGTGTTGCAAGGGTACAGGCTGTTTAAGCGGTGTCAGAACCTTCCTCCCAAGCACTGTGGGGCAGGGGTGCAGGCTGTTTAAGTGATGTCTGAACCTACCTGCCAGACACTGTGTTACAGGCGTGCAGGCTGTTTAAGCGGTGTCGGAACCTACCTCCCAAGCACTGTGGGGCAGGGGTGCAGGCTGTTTAAGGGGTGTCAGAACCTACCTGCTGGGCACTGTGTTGCAGGTGTGCAGGCTGTTTAAGCTGTGTAGGAACCTACCTGCTGGGCACTGTGTTGCAGGGGTACAGGCTGCTTAAGCGATGTCATAACCTTCCTCCCAAGCACTGTGGGGCAGGGGTGCAGGCTGTTTAAGTGATGTCAGAACCTACCTGCCGGACACTGTGTTACAGGGGTGCAGGCTGTTTAAGCGTTGTCGGAACCTACCTCCCCGGTACTGTGGGACAGTGGTGCAGCCTGTTTAAGCAGTGTTAGAACTACCTGCAGGGCACTGTTGTGACAGGGGTGCAGGCTGTTTTATTGGGGTCTGAACCTATCTCCTGGGCACTGTTGGACAGGGATGCAGGCTGTTTAAGCAGTGTCAGTTTCTACCTCCTGAGCAGGTTAGTTGGGCAGAACTGGATACTGTTCTACTTTTATTTTAAGACTGATCAGGCGAAGCCTGGGTACATGCAAGTGCTTATGCTTAGGAGTGCCTTCTCTTTTCTTTTGAGAGAGATCTATTTAGTTAGAATGTCAACAAGTGAGTTTGGCTCGATTATTTTACTTAACAAGGAGATTTTGCATCTAATCTCAGTTGACCCAATCTTTAAATTCGAAATTGTTTGATGCGAATCCACAGAAACAAAATTGAATGCAGAATGACATGTTTTCAATTCATTTGCTTCATGTCGTTGTTTTAGGAGAATATTTTTTACAATGGGCACTAAAAGAGACTAATTATAGGTCTATATCTGATGATGATCAATGTGATTTAACTGTTATATATTCATTTTTCGGCCTTGAGTAACTCCATTCATTTCTCCGCTGAAAGTCGTGATAGTCGGCTCAAAATATTAATCAATGAATGGAGTGAGATATTTAATTCAAACTGGGTTTTGAAAGCTCAAAGGAAACGTCAATTGAGATTTGCAAGACAAGTCTTATCAGAAATATTCAAAGCAAAGTAAAACAATAACAATGTAATCATTGAGCAAGGCCAGCTCAATTTTGATTGGTTTACGCATCACTGCAATGTAACAAAACGATTTGATTGGCTAAAGGAAGAAACTCATATTTTATCGTTGAAACGCGTTAGAGGGCTGCTTATGAACATTTATGAGTTTCCAAGTACGTTGATTCGCGTTTCATTCGCAATTTAAACTCAACGCACTTACAACAGGTCGGAAACGCACAAGAAACGCGAATTCGCAGGACAAATACGCGGGCGGTAGTGTATAATATCTGACAACTACTCACTATAAGCCGTGATTACCAATTGCCTTTAGATAAGCACGGCAGTAATTAAAGTTTTACCCCACCCCTGACCCATAAGGTGGGGTCAAAGGTCAAATATTTAGATTTAGCAATAACTTAGTAAGCTGTCAAAATTTTACTGAAATTTCGCGTGCAGACAGAGGTACAATAAATATGAAACATACCAAACGCGATTTTGGATCCAAGGCCTGTGTCTCATTCCCTGGGTGGTCTTAGGGGGTGGGGTCAAAAGGTCAAAATTCAATTTTTTCAGAACAATGTCATGTTGCATATCAAATTAATGGGAATCACGTATGCAGCAGCATGATAGAAATACTTTGCTCCCACACTCCTACCTATTCCATCCCCTGACCCTGGGATTGGGGTCAAAAGGTCAAAATTCCACTTTTTCAGTCACGTTGCATATCAAATTAAAAAGAATCTCGAATGTAGCAACATGGTACGAAATGTTTTGCCCACAGCCCCCTCCCCCCGACCCTGAGGATGGGGCCAATAGGTCAAAATTCCTCTTTTTCGGAATATGGTCATATTGCATATCAAGTTTAAGAGAATCATGAATGCAGAAATACAGTGCCAAATATTTTGCCTGCAGACCCTCCTACTCCCATCCCCTGCGACCCTGGGGATGGGGCCAATAAGTCAAAATTCAACCTTTTCAGAACATGGACTCGTTTCATATCAAATTAGAGAGAATCACCAATGCAGCAACATGATGCCAAATATTTTGCCTTAAGACCCCCTCCCCCTCGACCCTGGGATGGGGTCAATAGGTCAAAGTTCAACTTTTTCAGAATATGGTCATGTTGCATTTCAAATCAAAGGGAATCACGAAATACAGCACCATGGTAGCAAAAATTAAGTCAAAATTCAACTTTTTCAGAACATGGTCATGTTGCATATTATTTCATGTCTGTTTGTAGTTGGTCAAAACTATTAACCCGAGATGCCGTGGACGACCCGATGCACTATTGCAGGAGACTGAAGGCCAAGTGTAATAGTGTATCAGGTCATCCACGGTACCGAGGGGTAATAGTTTGACTATAGTACAAACAGACATGAAATAACTGTATTATTACCCAACCCATTTAATGAAATACTTAGCAGCGTTCCTTGAATGGAGTTGCTGTAGACAATGCATTTTTTTGTAAAACAGAAAATTTCTCCAAATCTGCTCAATTTTGGTCTCAAAATGTTCCGCTCGTTCTAACTAAGAAAACGAGTACCCACACTTTATGCTTCTGACAATAAACAGCGGAGTTATTAGAGTTTAAAGTTGCCAAACCATGCCTTATTTTCACCATTGCTTACATAAAAGAACCGTTCGCGCATCGTCGTCGCGCATGTCGATAAGCGCCTGTGTGTTTTAACAGGGAAGCCGGAAACAAGGCCAAGGTATAGTGCCAGTCAATAGTCATTTTTATTGACTGGGAAATATTTCAGGGACTCATGACATAGCCAAAAAATACTATTACTCCGTATATAGCCGGTTGGGGAATAATAAATTATATGGAATCACGAAAAATAGTAACATGGTTGCATTTTTTTTGCCCGCATCCCCCCAACTGACCTTAGGGTCATAAAGTCACAATTCAACTTTTCCCGATTACGGTCATGTTGCATATAAAATCATATTGAATAAAGAAATATAGCAACATGGAAGCAAATATTTTGCCCGCAGACCCCTCCCTCCTCACCTGACCTTACTGTCAAGTGTTCGAAATTCCAGTTTTTCATAACATGGTCATGCTGCTTATCAAAAATACTGGAATCACAAAATGTAGCTACATGGTAGCATATATTTTGCCCGCAGGCATCTCCTGACCCTTGGGCTCAAAAGGTCAAAATTCGACTTTTTCAGAACAATGCCACATTGCATATCGAATGAAAGGGAATCACAAATGCAGCAACATGGTATCTATTATTTTGCCTGCAGACACACGCCCCTTCGACCCTTGGGATTGGGTCTATAGGCCAAAAGTCAACTTTTTTCAGAATATGGTCATGCTGCATATCAAATTAAACGGAATCACAAAAGTTGGCTGCAGACCCGCCCCCCTCACACCCTGACCCTGGGGGATGGGGTCAATAGGTCCAAAGTCAACTTTTCAGAACATGGTCATGTTGCATATCAAATAAAAGATCATCACGAAATTTTGCTGCAGACCCCACACCCTGACCCTGGGGTTGGGTCAAAAGGTCCAATTTAACTTTTTCAGAACATGGTCATGTTGCAAATCAAATTAAAGGGAATCTCAAAATGCAGAAGCATGGTAGCAAATATTTTGCCCATACATCCTAAACACACACACACACACACACACACACACACACACACACACACACACACACACACACTAACACGACCCTAGGGGAAGAGGTCAATAGGTCAAAATGCAACTTTTCCAAAACATGGTGATGTTGCATAGAAAATGAAATGCAATCACGAAATGTAGCAAAAGAGCAGCAAATATTTGCCCACAGACTCTCCCCTCCCACATGATCTTAGGATGAAAAGGTCAAAATTCCACTTTAAATTTTCAGAACATGGTCATGGCGCATATCAAATATATTGGAATCACAAAATGTAGCAACCTGGTAGCAACTATTTTGCCCGCAGACCCCCACACCTGACCTTAGGGTCAAAAGGTCAAATTTCCACTTTTTCAGAACATGGTCATGTTGCATATCAAATTAAAGGGAATCTCCAATGCAGAAACATGGTAGCAATAATTTTGCCCATACACCCCCAAACACACGAACACACACACATACACACACACGCACGCACGCACGCACGCACGCACACACGCACGCACACACACACACACGACCCTAGGGGATGAGGTCAATAGGCCAAAATGCAACTTTTCCAGAACATGGTCATGTTGCATAAAAACTGAAATGCAATCACGAAATGTAGCAACAGGGCAGCAAATATTTGCCCGCAGACTCCCCCCTCCCACATGACCTTAGGATCAAAGGTCGATATTCCACTTTTTTCAGGACATGGTCATGTTGCATATCAAATATATTGGAATCACAAAATGTAGCAACATGGTAGCAACTATTTTGCCTACAGACCCCTCCTGGCCATTGGGCTCAAAAGTCAAAAATCAATCTTCTTGTTGCATTTGCATATCAAATTAAAGGGAATCATGATTGCAGAAACATGGTAGCAAATGTTTTGCCTGCACCCCCAACCCCCAACATGGTAGCAAATATTTTGCCTGCACCCCCTCAATCCCCAAACACACACATACGTTCCTAGGGGAACCTTACCAGAACATTGTCATGCTGCATATCAAATCAAATGGAATCTCAAAGTGTAACCACATGGTAGCAACTATTTTGCCCGCAGACCCCCACACCTGACCTTAGGGTCAAAAGGTCAAAATTCCTGTTTTTCAGAACATGGTCATGTTCCATATTAAATTTATTGGAAGCACAAATGGTCACAAAATGTAGCAACATGGTAGCAACTATTTTGCCTACAGACCCCTCCTGGCCATTGGGCTCAAAAGTCAAAAATCAATCTTCTTGTTGCATTTGCATATCAAATTAAAGGGAATCATGATTGCAGAAACATGGTAGCAAATGTTTTGCCTGCACCCCCAACCCCCAACATGGTAGCAAATATTTTGCCTGCACCCCCTCAATCCCCAAACACACACATACGTTCCTAGGGGAACCTTACCAGAACATTGTCATGCTGCATATCAAATCAAATGGAATCTCAAAGTGTAACCACATGGTAGCAACTATTTTGCCCGCAGACCCCCACACCTGACCTTAGGGTCAAAAGGTCAAAATTCCTGTTTTTCAGAACATGGTCATGTTCCATATTAAATTTATTGGAAGCACAAATGGTAGCAAATATTTTGCCCACAGGCCCCTTCTGACCCTTGGGGTCAAAAGGTCAAAATTCATCTTTTTCAGAACAATGTCATGTTGCATATCAAATGTAAGGGAATCATAAATGCAACAACATGGTAGCAAATGTTTTGCCAGCAACCTACCCTTTGACCCCGGGTATTCGGGCAAAAGGTCAAAAGTGACCTTATCAGAACATGGTCATGTTGCATATCAAATTAAAGGGAATCACATAATTTTGCTGCAGACCCTCCCCCTAACCCAGGGGTTGGTTTCAAAAGGTCTAAATTCCACTTTTCAGAATATTGTCATGTTGCATATCAAATTAAAGGGAATCACGAATGCAGCATCATGGTAGCAAATATTTAGCTCACAGTCACCCGCCCCTGACCCTGGGGATGGTGTCAAAAGGTCAAAGTGAACTTTTTTAGAACATGGTTATATTGCATATCAAATTAAAGGAAATCACAAAAGTTTGCTGCAGACCCCCCCTAACCCAGGGGTTGGTTTCAAAAGGCCAAAATTCCACTTTTCAGAACATGGTCATGTTGCATATCAAATTAAAGAGAATCACGAATGCAAGAACATGGTAGCAAATATTTTGCCCGCAGACAACCATCCCCTGACCCTGGGGATGGGGTCAATAGATCAAAAGTCAACTTTTTGATAACATGGTCTTGGTGCATATCAAATTCAAGGGAATCACAATATGTTTCTGCTGACCCTCCCTCACCCCCTGACCCTGGGGGATGGGTTCAATAGGTCAAAAGTCAATTTTTTAAAACATGGTCATGTTGCATATCAAATAAAAGGGAATCAAAAACTTTTGCTGCAGACCCCCTAACCCCCTGGCCCTGGGGGATGGGCTCAATTGGTCTAATGTCAACTATTTCAGAAAATGGTCATGTTGCATATCAAATAAAAGGGAATCAACAAATGTTGCTGCAGACCCCACCCACTGACCCTGGGGTTGGGTCAAAAAGTCCAATTTTTACTTTTTCAGAACATGGTCATTTTGCATAATTTATCAAAATAAAGGGAATCTCAAAGTGCAGCATCATGGTAGCAAATATTTTGCCCGCACCCCCCCCCTCTCCTGACTCTAGGGGTCAAAAGGTCAAAATTCAACTTTTTCAGAACAATGTCATGTTGCATATTGAATTAAAGGGAATTACGAACGCAGCAACATAGTCACAATTGTCTTGCATGCAGACCACTTCCCCCTAACCCTGGGGTTGGGGTGCAAAGGTCAAAATTCCACTTTTTCAGAACATGGACATGTTGCATATCATATTAAAAGGAACCACAAATACTGCAACATTGTAGCAAATATTTTGCCCACAGACGCATCACCCCACCCTGGCGATGGGGTCAATAGGATAAAAGTCAACCTTTTCTGATAATGGTCATGTTGCATATCAACGCAAAATGTAGCAACCTGGTGGCAAAAATTTTGCAGAGCCTCCCCCCCCCCCGTTGACCCTAGGGGTCAAATGTCAATATTCAACTTTTTCAGAACAATGTCATGTTACCTGTAAAATTAAAGAGAATCACGAAATACAGCAAAATGATCGCAACATGAAATTGAACTGGTTACTTTTAAACTAACCACTGAAAACTACTAGCTGATAGGCTTATAAACTTTGATCTGTATGATAACCAAGGTGAACATAGGGGTTGGAGAAATTTGTTTTATGTTTTGTGACTTATAAGTTGCTCTAAAATAACCCTTCGCTGGGGATATAAATTCAACAAATATACATTGTCTGACTTCTGTTTTACCAGGCGACACATCCGATTCTCGATATTCTAGTTTGTATAATTCTTTTTAGCATGGCGTGAATAACGACATTCCAATGCAGCAGGTTAGAAAATCTCGTATGCAATATCCAATGGAAAGTGGTTTAATGTGATATCACACAAACCCGAACAATACTTGTATTTGTCAAAATTACTAGTTCTAAATTCTCGTATATGCAAATTAGTTAAGCCCCAAAATTTTGAGCTTATTTTTTTTTTCTGTGAGGATTGCAAAATATGTCCGTGAATACTTTTTCACTAATGCAAGCTTAAATTCTTCATAGTAACTTGTTTCTCATCTTCAATCAGATTATGTACAAAAGCATTGTTTAATCAAAAATTTGTAGATGTGCTGTCTGGTGTGGATGTTGTTTAAACGAGAATTTGTAGATGTGCTGTAGACAGCATTTGTAGACAGCATTCACATTTCAATAGGAACGGAAGCAGCTTATTATATCGCTAACCGCCATTATTAAGTTTCAAAATTGACAAAAGTTGTAACTGCAATATGAGAACGGTGTCCTTGTCAAAACCTCGTGTATTCTTTAAAGTACCACAATTCCATAGAAACACAATTCTTTGTCAATATATTGATTGCAACCATTAAGTAAATTTAAAATATACTAGCAAAACAGTTCTAACAGGCAACCTGCATTTTATTTTCTTCAAAACATAAAATGACATTACTAATCTTTTTGCATCTCGAAATAACAAGACGAGTCATGTACCTTAGACAGTAAAGATATTTACAAAATGTTCAACAGTACACCACGCAGAGTGCCAATTTGAGCAGTTGTACCCCTATTTTCAAAGTTCGCATTTTGGCACAATTTGTGAGTCATAACTTTTTGAAATAACCTCCTTGCACAGGCAAAACGTTTTCATTTCAAAAGCAAAACTCATATTGAACACTTACTTGCTGAAATGAACACTCCATCTGCATAAGTCTCGTTGTTATTGGCCAAAATCTCAAAAATATAGTGCATATAGCTTTTCAGAAAATCGGTAAAAACACACGAGGCCGATTAGAAGTTTTGACTTGTATATTTGTTAGTCCGAAATTCACAAGAATAAAATGAAAGTATTTTGTTTCTCCTGAAAATTTACTGAAGTGCACTTACAAGGTTGTATAAACGAACCAACGACCTGTAAGTTAACAGAAAATAAGATGTACTGGTGAATTTTGACCTCAGGCAGATCAAGGATTAGACAAATCAGTGGTACTGTACGGGATGTGGAAAGCTGGATGAAATAACGGTGATAATTGTCAGTCCTCAAAACTTTTTTATCAGTATTTTCATATACTTGTAGCTATAGTCTAATTCTGATGGCTCTGCCAAAAGCTAACAAGGTCATCAGAGAACAGAGCCATCATAGTTAGACTTGCTCCAAGTATATGAAATGACTCGTTGATGAAAAAATATTTTAAGAACTGGAGTCAGTCTACGTCGATAGCGCGTACCGTAGATTAAATGTAATAGTCGAAGTAACCTTTCACGTGCGCGTAAAGTAGATATTTGGTTTAGAAATTTATAGTCGGAGTAACCTTTCACGTGCTACTATGTAAACTCGTCCAATTTTGGATCCGTTTAAGGTCGAATTGACCAGGGCCTGGAATTAAAATGCTTCCTTAAAGTTAGGGAAGACTTAAGTTAAGTATTGATTTTTCAGAATGCAAAAAATAGCGTTTCAAACTGATTAAAGTCAAAATAGTTTCATTTTTTCTGTAGATCACAATAACATCTTTGGCCAGGCAATTAATTAAGCATATGATATAGCATGTTGAAATATCAATACTTAACTTAAGTCTTTCTTAACTGTAAGGACGCATTGTAATTCCGGGCCCAGTACACTTATGATTTCGGTTATATTATAAAAAATTTGAGGGTCAGTGTTTCTTCATTGAAAGTGTAAAACATGTTTGTAATATTATACATTGCATTTGTACATGGGCTCGACGCGAGAAAACCTGAGATTTTGAACAACAAAGGCGCAGACCAGCCTGCGCATCGGCGCAGACTGGTCAGCGCATTTGTTATTCGCTTTTTTTATATCATCCTATCAGCTAAATACTGGTGAAACTCAATTTTCTAGCTAGTCTTTGTAGCTGAGAAGACTGATTTTTATAATCCCTGAAAACAGTTTTTGTCGCGACTTGGTCCACATTCATGTACTTGTTGGTATTATTCTCGAGATCAACATAATCAAACAGAACATAGTTCTATCAAAACCAGTGGTAGTTTCAGCTGCCATCAATATTGGTGTAATGTTACACTTGTTCTAGGCCTAGGCGTGACTGAACAGGCGAAACACTCTGCTGGGAATGCAGGGATGTACAGACTCATCAGAGCATTCGCTGTTCAACTTTATGAAGTATGTATCCAAACCACATGTACACTGTAAATATAAGTGTAAGTCAACATATACGTGTAAATCAACACAGGAGAAGGTTTCTCCAGTGAAAGTATCATTTTTATGATATTCTATTTTTACTCGTACATACTTGATGGTGTTGTTCTCCAGATCAATATATAATCAAATATAATATATTGTAAATTAGGAAACTTTCGCGATGGTTTTGTTTTCGCGAATCTTCGCGGATGCGAAGTTTCGTGAAAATAAAACCACCGCAAAATGTCGAATAAATGATGTTGGTTAAGTATGCCATAGTCGCCCATTTTTGACGTGAACATTGTCTTTAATGCTATTTGCGAAGAACAAAATTCTCGCTAATGTTTCTGAATTTACAGTAATTCTATCAAGACCAGTCTCAGTTTAGCTGCCGTTAAGTTTGGTGAATTTTTTACACTTTATACTATTTTGTATTAGCACCTCTCAAACGATCAAGACAATATGCTCGTCTACAAAATATTTGCAAATTTTGACCAAGGTGGTTTAGTGGTAACGTGCTTGGCTTGAAATAGAGAGGTCGCTGAACAACAGGCTTCAACGACTGCTTAGTAGTGGTTTAGCACAGTAAGTGTCCCGACATAACTGCAAAATTGTTGACAGGGACATAAAGAATCAACTAAAAAAAGAACAAACCAATGTTGACATGAGATAAATCCATGCTGTCCTATCTGGTGGGGCGAGAAATGTGTAGTTTGGTTTGATAATTCATCAGCCTATTGATCTTTGTGCGTGCTGGCAGCAAATAAACTTAAGTTTCTGGCACTGTTAAGGTGTATTGTCTGCTTTCGTGCCAAGACCTGGAGCGCCCAGCTGATACAATAATCGCCTACAGTTACTTGACTTTGATCGTGCCATTAATGTAAGCAACTATTGCTCGATGAACCAACCAGGTGACTACAATATTTGCAAATATATCCCCTACCCTGGGTGGCTGTGGCTGCTGTCCGTTCGGGGGAGGGGGTTCTGTTGTTGTAAGTTCATTGTTTGTTATTGTCCCCATTGTGTGAGTGTGGTTTATGTTCGTTTCTTGTATTGTAATAAAGCTGCTGTCCGTTCTTGGGACGGGATTTGTTTGTAGTAAGCTCATTGTTTGTTATAACCTTCATTGTGTGAGTTGGGTTTATGTGTGTTCCCTATGATGTGATAAAGCTGCTGTTCGTTCTGTGGAGGTGGTAGTGTTGTTGTAAGTTCACTGTTTGATTATACCTGCGGTTTATGTTTGTTGCCCATGTTGTGATGAGCTGCTATCCGTTGTGAGAAGGTGGTTCTGTTGTTGTAAGTTCATTGTTTGTTATTACCTCCATTGTGTGAGTGGGGTTTATGTTTGTTCCTCATATTGTCAATAAGCTGCTGTCCGTTCTGGGGAGGGGGTTCTGTTGTTGTATGTTTATTGTCTGTTATTACCTGCATTGTGTGAGTGGGGTTTATGTTTTTTTTGATGTTGTGATGTAGCTTCTGCTCGTTCTTAGGAGGGGGTTCTCTTGTTGTAAGTTCACTGTTTGTTATTAGCTCCATTGTGTGATTGGGGTTTATGTTTGGTCCTCATGTTGTATAAAAGCTGTCGTCTGTTCTCGGGAGGAGGTTCTGCTGTTTGCTGTCCGTTCTAGGGAGGGGGTTCTGTTTCTGTAAGTCCATTGTTTGTTATTACATCCAATATGTGGGTATGGTTTATGTTTGTTCCTCATGTTTTTATAAAATATAGTAAGTGAGTATGATCAGGAAATACCACAATCACAAACTGCAGACAACCCCGTGGCACCGCGAGGAAGAGCCGCTCAACCATCACGAGACACCAGAAAGACAAATAAGCAAAGCAATCAGCTCACTCTTCCCCATCAAGATGATTGCCATACTAGAATGGACATACAGTAACGTACAACAAAACATAGAACAATTACAGACTCCTACAATGGGAGTAACAATAAACAAAAAGTCAACAACTACAGAACCACTGCCTTAGAACGGACAACAGCCTAAGCCAACGGGGGGGGGGGGGGCTTAAATGCATTTTACTGGTACCAATTGCTCGCACTAGATGCTGCTGTTGTTGAAGTACAAGAAATGTTCAGCTCGCATAGAGGCCATCTAACTAATGCAATTTATCATCATGGAGAAACACTCTAATCAAATTTACACACCATTATGAAACAAAGAAAATGGCTCATGACTCACCGATAGTCAGAGCTAAAGAGAACCTCAAGTTGAGCCACGGTGGGTCCAGCTGGGTTGGGTTATGTTGTTATAAGTTCATTGTTTGTTATTACATGTGTAACTGGGGTTTATGTTTGTTCTTCAGCTGCTGTCCCTTCTTAGGAGTTTTTTTCTGCAAGTTTATTGTTGGTATTACCTCTTTTTGTGTGAGTAGGGATAATGTTTGTTCATCATGTTATGATAAAGCTGCTGTCCGTTCTGGTGAGGTCGTTCTGCTGTCGCTGTTTGTTCATTGTTTGTTACTGCCTCCATTGAGTGACTTAGTTTATGATTGCTCCTCATATCGTGATAAAGCTCTGTCTGTTCTGGGAAGACGGTTCTGCTGTCGATGTTTGTTCATTGTTTGTTATTGCCTCCATTGAGTGAGTGCGGTTTATGTTTGCTCCTCATGTTGTGATAAAGTTGGTGTTCGTTTAGGGGCGGTATTTCTGCTTCTGTTGTTAGTTCTTTGTTCCGAATGGGCATTATGTTTGTTCCAGATGTTAAGATAAGGCTCTGTGTGTCATTTTATGTTTGACAATCATCTCCCTGAGTAAGATTACATTACTTAAACCCGTTTAAGCTGAGTGGAATTTCCCGCTCTTATCAATTGGTCCTGTCCGTTTCTGTTATTAGGGTTGTTGGGTGGTATTTTCATTTTTTTAATCAAATTTTGTAAGAAAATTATGTAGGCAATCAGTGGAGACCCTGGTAAGACTTCACTGAATGCACATGTCCATCAAAAAGGACGCTTGGCTTATACGGGTTAATTGTTTGCTTATATGGGTAGATTGTGTTCTTTGCTGTATTTAAGTTTATTTGTTTACCTGTGTTCTTTTGTCACTTCCTTCCTGTACCGTAGGGTTCTGTGACAAGTGTAGTTTATTGTCAGAACAATAATATTTTGTGTGTGTTTTTGTTTGTTTTTTTATGCAACACATAAAAAGTTTGTCTGTGTCTCTTGTCTCTCTTCCTCTCGATGATGTAGGTTTCTGTGACAGTGGTTGTTTGTGGTCAGACAATTTTCTGTAGTTCTTATTTTAGTGTGTGTTTTTGTGTATTTGTTGTTTTATGCAAAATCTAAAGCAGTTTATGTCTCTTGTCTCACTTTTTCTCGGGTTCGTGTGTTATTGGTGATCGTAGCATTTCTTGTCAGACACATTTGTTTTATGCAAAATCTGAAAATTCAACATCAATATAATAATGAATTGAACCAGCTGAACTTTTATCTATAATTGAAATTAAACTCTGTTTTTGGAAACGCAGTGCTTTAGGAGGCTAAACATTGTTTTATGGAGTAAGACGAAGATCGATAGTTTCTGTTGTATTAAATTTCACCTTGTGAAATATAGTTTGAGTACAGTTACTCGTATTTAAAGCCTTTTTTAAATATGATTTATGCGGCGTTCCCACAATAACGATCAGCGCCACGATAGGAATCGTGGTCTTTATCGTTGACTAATCAGCTCACATCAAATTTTGATGCCAATTGTAGGAGATATTGACAGACAGAATAATGTTGATAGTCCGTCGGGCTGTATATATACCCTTCGGGTCCAATCGTAGCTCAAATCGCGGGTATCCTTGATGGGGATCCTGAAAGACATGTGGACCACAACCATATCGTATCCTGTCAAAACAGAGCGCATTATTTCGAGATGAGCGCATCAGAAAGTATATGCGCTTGCCATATCGTCCCGGATTGGGAACTTTGATCGTATCGTGATGATCGTATCAGGTCTGCACCACATCGTGGACCCGATCGAGACAATCCTGTCCAAACGTATCTGATCGTATCTGAAAGAGAGACCAGATCGTGGCAGAATGTGTCATCAGAAATTGAGCAGTCGTGATCATATTGTATCCAAGCGCAACAAAATATATCAGAAAGTATTGACCCGCATCACTTTGTATCAAAACCTAAAATTTCAAATATATCCCACGATCAGCTACAAATGGACAATCGTGGCGTGCGTAACGGATCGCGTGACAGTGGGAACGCCGCATTATAGAATGTGCTCTAATATCAAATGATTATCATATAATTTAGCGAAAAAATAGTTGTCTTATTTACAGAAGCTTCTCAATGTAAGTTGACCATAGCACGACACATCCCAATTAGCATGTAAACTATCGGCCATGATCGGCCCAAAGTGGCCCATATTTCTATGCTAGCTGGAATGACTTTTCAGCTTTTTCATAGTGTATATTTGTTGATGTCCTTGGACGCTCCCCATGAGGTTTTAGTTTTGCAACGTCTTAACATGCACTATCTTTCGACTCCTTTCACATGGGTATATGTTTATGTTTAGAGACGCTTCCAATTAGCTTTTTCTGATTTTTCAAAGTGTATATTTGTTGATGTCTAAGGACGCTCCCCATGAGGTTTTAGTTTTACAACGTCTAAAGTTGCGCTATCTTTAGCCTCCTTTACTGATTATTCTTGGGGAAAAAAGAATGGTAGATTCACTATCATCATCACAGGTTGTGGTGTGTCAGTATGTTCTTACTCAAAAATACTAAAACATATTATACCAGATTTCAATACTGTAAATTCGGAAATTTTCGCGAGAATTTTATTTTCGCAAATAGCGTTAAAAGACATATAGTCGACGTAAAAATTCGCGGCTATGACATGATTTACCTTCATCAGTAAATGACAGGTTAATTTCGTCATTTCGCGAGGATTTTATTTTTACGAAACTTCGAGTAGGGCAGTCGGCAACGTGTCTGGCAACAGATGCGAGTCTGACTGCAGATCCAGGGGTGGCGAGTTTGATCCCGGCCCGGTCCCATACTTTTGTACAATACAATACGATACAAATTTTATTTATACAGTCGGAAATACAAAACAGTATAACATTAGCTATTTACCGACTTACAAATTAAGACAAGTATACATACATACAAGCACAACACATATAATAAGTTAAGATAATAAGTTAAGATAGGGCCATGTTTAAAACAGCACATTTACAAACTTTATCACAGCATTTAACCTACTTTAGATCTTAAAACAATTGATTCGCAAGTCGGTACTTATGAATCAATGTTTCAAGTCCAAAGTACTAATGGAATTGTCTTCCATAAAATGTTATAGTAGAACCAGCTACATTTAAACCTGCAGGCTAAAACAAAGCATATTAATTATAGATAAAAATGAAGCATAAAACAAGCAATAAACAAGCAAAATTAAACGTCTGAACAAAACGAACACACACAGGCCTCTCCGCTCCATGAATTTACCTGGTTTTTGAACACATTGTAGCTAGTAATCTCTCTGAAATGCTGTGGGAGTTTATTCTACATTTTAGCAGCAGTGGAGCGGAAAGACCTAGTGCCGTATATGTTTGTTCTCACCTGGGGGATTTCTACAGTCTTTGTATACCTAAAAGAATAAGGAAGATTTTTAAAAGTTAATAGATCATTTAAATAGACTAGAGATAAATTGTTTAAAATCTTAAATGCTTCTAATGCTATTGCTCGCAATCGCCTGACCTTTAAGGAAGGTAACTGAGATTTTAAAAGTAATGATTCATAGCTAGAGTCATAATCTCTATAAATAAACCGAAGCGCCCTTTCTTGTATTTTCTCGATCTTTTTGGTATTTTTTTTCTCCACAAAAATGCCAGGTTAGAGGGCAATGATTAAAATTTGACATAATAAAAGAATAATATACATTTGGTTTTCCTAGTTTACATAAGTTACCACCTATTCTCTTTAAAACATTTAGCTGACGTGAAGCTTTTTTACATACATTTGAAATATGCTCATCGAAATCTAGTTTAAAATCAATTGTTACACCAAGAAGCTTTACACTGTCTTCACATTTAACAGTATTGTCACCAAGATTGAAACAGATATTTTCACTGTGTGTATGCTTGCCCACAGCTATAGCCTGAAACTTACCAGGGTTTGCTTTCATCTGGTTGTCTGCAAACCACTAGATAAGCCTAGTGCTGTCTTCAACAAGTTCATCAATGAGTCTCATCAAATCTTTGTCAGCGTGTGATACTGTATTATCATCTGCATAAATATACAGCTTACATTTCTTAATGAAATGAAATATGTCATTGATGAAGATGTTGAAAAAGACTGGTCCCAGAATGGATCCCTGAGGCACACCCTTGAGGATTGATTGAAAATTACATTTGAAATTTCCAAGTTTGACGCATTGTTTTCTATTAGTAAGATAGCTTGCCATTAGTTTTAGGGCATTTTCGGAAAGACCATAAGTTTTGAGTTTTAGTAGAAGCAGGTCATGCGGCAAACAGTCAAATGCTTTCGAAAGGTCCATTAAAATTACAGCCACATATTTATTTTGATCTAAAGCCTGCTTCCAATCTTCAATTACTCTCAAAAGTGTGCTCTGGCAACCATACTGGGCCCGAAAAGCTGAAAGGAAGATGTCAAAATGATGGTTGAAATATTCAGTTAATTGGGCATTTAATGCTTTTTCATAGAGTTTTGACAAAATAGGTAATATGCTCACTGGACGGAAATTTTCCTTATCTAAACAGCTGTTTTTCTTATGTAATGGGGCAACTACTGCTTTTTTTTTGCATCATCAGGAAATTGTGATTGTTTAATTGTCAAGTTTATCATATTAGTGATAGGCTTTATAACTGTAGTTTGTGCTAATTAAAGAATTTTGGTTGAAATACCATCACACCCTGTTGCTTTCTTAAGATTTAATTTATTGATTTGCTTACTAATAAACTCTTCCTTAATGGGTTTGAATTCAAATGATGAGGGCTCCGTGAGATTATCCTTAATTTTCAAAATACTTGGATGATTTTCATTTACAGGTATAGCATTTTTACCTATATTTTTGGCTACATTTACAAAAAAGTGATTAAAAATGCCACAGACTTCTTGCTGATCATTGATTAGTTTATTATCTTCAAATAAAATTGTGTCTTTGTGTACTTGTGTACCTTTTTTTGTTAAAAATGGTTTTATAGTTGGCCAGAAATCTTTTGATTTACAACCTCCCACACACCTTTCAATAAAATATCTATTAATAGATTTTCTTTTCAGTTTTGTAACTAAATTTCTCTGCTGCCTGAATTTTTCCCAATCTTTAGAGTTTCTACACTTTTTAAATTTGTTAAAAAGCATTCTTTTTTTATAAATGGCCTGCTTAAGGGTTTTGTTCATGTAAGGGACAGGTTTCGGTAAGATTTTTTTCTTTTTTAAAAGTGCACATTTATTTGTGACTGATAAAATAGCATTGGTAAAAGCTTCATAGGTATCATTTACATCATTATCTTCTGAAAAATTTAGTTGTGACAAGTTGCTTTCCAGATCCATATTCAAATTTACAACATCAAAATTTCTAAAACTTCTATAAGTACACCACCTAGGCTTTTTAGAAGGTACATCTAACTTCAATTGAAAGGCAATAATATTGTGAACATCACTCAACCCACAATTAAAATTTAGTGCTTTTCCAATACATTCACTACTGCATGTAAAAATAACATCAACAAGAGAGGGTTTATTTCCGGAGGTAAAACAGGTAGGTTCCTTAACAGTATTGCTCAGATCAAAAATATCACACACATTATTTAATTTGCTACTTTTAGATTTATCCAACATGTCAAAATTGAGGTCGCCTAATAGAACATTATGTTCATATTTTTCACTTATTCTGTCAAGTCCTAAAGTACAGTCGGTTTCAAACGCTTCATCGGATATAGATGGGGGCTTGTATGCACCAAGAAAAAGCCATTTTTCTCCATTTAAATTTACTTCAATGTTTATACCTTCAATGTGTCTGAATTCAAGGTTACATTTCCGTTCTCCGGGTATGTCTGACCTCAGAAAGAGGAGAAAGATAATGAAATAATTTCTACGGTCATTCTCCTACCTTCCGCTGAATCATTCAAGAAGGGTTGTTGTCAGTTACAAGCGAAAGTATGTGCACAAAGTACTGGTTAACTGCTTGTTCAGGCTTGTGCAGGAAAAAGGTGTGGTTAGGTGAACTGACCGTCCCGCCATGGCCATAGCTGTTGACTTGGGACGTAAAGCAACAAAACAAAACAAACAAACGACACTTCGCATATGCTAAGGTTCGCGAAAATAAAACCCTCGCGAAAATTTCCGAATTTACATAATGTTAATAGAAATTTTAGCCTGTGTTCTATGCTTTTGTAATTTACCATAATGTGTTTTGTATATATGTATTTGTATACATATATATGCATATTATATGTTTTATGGAGGATTAGCTATTGTAGCTACTGTCTTGCCAACCGAGAATGACAGTGACATTATATTTGTTTTTAACAATTGTTAAGTAAAATGTAAACTTGAACAGCCCACTTGGGCTAACGTGAATCGATAGATCACGTGTGTATTAATCCTATCCTGTGGATAGGATTAAAACACAAGTGATCTATCAATTAAACATCAATGACAACATTGTAAACAAAACATGACGTCACTGTTACCTTGGCTGGCAGGACAGTAAGAGCATCGAACTCTTTAAATATTACACAAATAAGCCATTGTTTTGTAATAGTATAGGCTGCTGTGTCGAATTTTAGGGTCCAGTGTGCATTTTTGGTAAAAGTGATTTCTATCGAATTTCGGGTAGAAAGATATATTGCTTTTAAGGAAAAATATGTTTCCAATTATTCTTGCGGTTTAAGCGTCACAGTGACGTCGCAAAATGACAAACCGTCTTTTCAAATGGTTCAAAGAGACTATATCTTCTAGAGTTGTATATACCTGAATAATAACATTTTTGTAATCAAGTTTATTGTGTTGAAATGGTTTAAAACATCTAAAACAGATCAAAAGAAATACTTGATTCAATGTGGGCTTCAATTTTACGTCAAATTGACGTCGATTTGATATCATTATGCAGTACAAATACATCATAGCGTACCACAATATAATTGTGGAAATTTGCATGTGTCATGCAATTAGAATCAAATGTTAGCATAATTTATGTTTCTGATTAAGCCTTTTGTAACATGTTAGCTTTCTGGTAGTTAGGATGGTTGACTGTTACAGCGTGTTAACTAAGTTACCCCTCATTTAAAGTTACCCCCATTTTTTTTAAAGAAATAAGTTTGTTAATTTAGTACTTGAACTATCCGAAATGACCAAACGTTCACGTAATATACGAGGGTTGTCCCAGAAAAACGTAGCCTTTTGTTATGACACGAGACTGTGCATCAGGAATATTATGGAATTTGTATTATATTTTGTATATACATCACATAAACAGTTTGCACAAATATGGGTGGAATCACAGTTTCGATAACAATGTTATGAACCTTTCCCAGATTGTGTGTCTGCGTGTGCGGAGCATGACAGAATTTTTGTAATAAAATTCATCTACTTCAAATATTAGTGTACATTCAATTAAATTTCGCAGTTGTATATCAAACAATTTATTACCACCTCAATAATGAACTACTCAATGTATAGTATTAAAAAATTGAAATGTCTACCGCCGTCAGCATTAATTTCATGGAAGATTTATCATGCCTACATCATTTTTATTTTTCAGAAAAAACAAACGTTATAAGAACGGCGCGGCGCAAAAAATAGACTTTCGATATAATTTTGCTAATCTAGCTCCGAAAATAATGTTCCTCTATTGCTTACCGATTGGCTGAGTAGTCCCTAGTATCGTAAAATAAAGTTCGTTCAAAACTATTTTAGTAATACCGAAAAAACACGCTCCTTTGAGTCATTTTACCTGCTGTCAGTTATTTTGATAGTAAATCTGTATTCTCGTATGAACTCTAAAACATCGCGATTGTGTGTTTGCTTAACATGCCTAAACAGAATGTTAAGCCATTACTTGAACTAGGAAGACTTACTTAACAAACAGATTGCAATGCTTGACGAGTTAGCGCTTATATAAAAGGAGTATAGATAAAACATTTGGTCACCACTATCTGTAAATATATCTAACTTATTTGCAACGTGCTCCACACAAGCTGACACACACTCAAGCAAACGTTCATAACTGTGTTATATAAACTGTGATACCACCCATATGTGTAGAAAATGTTTATGAAATGTGTATAAAAATATCATACAAATTTCAGGACTTCCTGATACACATTCTCGTGTTATAACAAAAGTCTACGACTCTCTGGGATAACCCTCGTACATGAACCTTTTAATTCATACAGCTTTTTTGTTTATAAAAAAATAGTTGGGCCCATTTTAGTGTCATTTATGTTACGTTTTAAACTACCCCATATCAATTAATTGAAATGTTGATAAATAGTTTAATTTCATAACTTCAAAGTTTGCATTCATGTTTCAAATACTCGTTCAAAAAGAACATTAATGAACCATTTTATAAGTGCAAACAGCTTCTTTTATCACAAAAACTATAAGAGTTATAAACTGTAAACTCTAATAAACCCAAATTAAACGTTTAATAAATCAGAAACATTTTCTTACTGAATTATAACATAAAATGCTACATGTATATGAAAACCTTTAAATACCATATATGAGCATTTTATTAATAAGCAAGAGTGAAAGGTCATACTCAACATCGTTTCTGGTGTAAACTATGATTTTGTTGTTGGTATGGTAATATGTAACGTATGTTTTAACTTTCAAGGGTACTTTATATCATCCCAAACCTGTTTGTTTTAGGTAAATATCAAGATACCAGTTTGTCTGAAAAAGAATTTTTCAATTCGCATAAAGTGCGTATTAATTATCCATGCACATTTACATTATTAAATTTTGCAAAATAGTAATTTTTTGAACTTTTTCTTTCTACAGAAAATGATTTGGCCAAAATTATAAACTCATAAACAGAGAAAATTCCCATTTTCTGTCAAATTTGTCAAAATAACATTCATTACCTTATAAATTATAGCATAAGTCACCATGGTTATGCAAAGTATTGCAGAAGATAGTCTATGTAATTGAATCTGAAAAGCTAATATATTGGAGTGAGTTTAAAAGTGTAATGTATTTATCTGAAGCATTATTTAAGTTTGATTTAAATACTTATAATGAGATATCTAAAAGCACAGTTAATGGTTGTTCAAATTATGGGTAACATATTCAGTTACCTGAAACAGGCTATATTCCATGTATCTCATGGATATCTAGGTTCATTAACGATATAAAAAACCTGCCAATTACTGAATGTTTTAAGGGAGGTAGACAGATAGTATGCATTGTGTAGTCTGTAGTCACATAGTCTTTAAAGATACTGTCTCAAAATCAATTTGCATCCTGACACCTAATCGAGTATGCAGATGGTGACGCATTATTTAAATTTTAAAATGATTTTAATTAATATTCGGCTGTTCAAATAACGAAACAGCCAATCACATCAACCACTTTCTCAACTAATAATACTGAATAAGGAATTATTTTATTGATGAGAAATGAGGGAATCGGTTATAGTGGTGAATTATATAATATGGCAATGATTACATTAGATCTGATCATATCCGGGGAAACAGGTCTATTGTTTCTCCGATACCAATTTAAATAAATACTTTATCAGCCAAAAGTACGCCTTGCCAAATTTGACAAGGTAACATTCAATTTAATGTAAAATAGATTATACAATGTTCTTTTAGAATGCTGAATAGAGAAGTAAAATATATGTATTTATTTATTTAAAGGTGGAGTCATGAGATCTGACTGTTTAAGCAATGCATGTTTTTATTACTGATGCTTATTTCCACTAAACAGAATTTGGGTTTGACAAAATATATATTAAGAACCTTTTAGACATAGAAAATGGTGTAACTAATAACAAATTGTTATATGTGTACTAAACATTAGACTGTGTTGTAAACTCTTCATGGTATAGATTCAAAAGAAACACGCACAAATGTCAACTGCTCTAGCACAGGTCAGCATTAAGATGACACTCTACTCAGTATCAACACTGTCACCAATGATAGGCCCAAATGCTTAGTACCAAAACCAAATGTACTTTTTGTTTATTGTTACTCCCATTGTGGGAGTCTGTAACTGTTCTATGTTTTGTTGTACGTTACTTTAGGTCCATTCTAGTATTGCAATCATCTTGATGGGGAAGAGAGAGCTGATTGTTTTGCTTAATTTGTCTTCCTGGTGTCTTGTGATGGTTGAGCGGCTCTTCCTCGCGGTGCCAAGGGGTTGTCTGCAGTTTGTGATTGTGGTATTTCCTGATCATACTCACTTACTAGTTTTGCTCCTTTGATTTATTCTTTCCGTTACAAGTTTACCAATTTTGTTTGATTGATTTGATATATGCAAATGTTTAATAGGATGTAATTTTGGTATCGATGATAATGTTCATATTTGATTGGCTTAATATCAAAATTTTATCTGAAACAAAATTTCCCTTTAAGACTAAAGTAAGAAAGGTGACAAAGATCATTAATTGCTACAATCAAGTGCCACACCTGACCAAGGATACCACATGGGTAAGTGACAAAAACAATTAAGCATAACAAACTAGAGACAAGAGGTCAGCCCTTTTCCAGCAAGTGACCACAAGACAGCAACGAACCCTAATTGACAGAATAGTGAACTCCAATTGATAGAATGATGCAAAACAAATAACTCAATACTTGATTTGAGTCCATCGTTTTAGCAATGACTTCAATGTATAAAACACTAGCAATTTTGTTTTCTATGTGATAAACCTATCTCTTCCAAACGTGTGACTATGATAAACCATTAGAACAAATGCTGTTCTGTGTCAATGCTTCACACATTTTTTATAACCAGACAGAACAGATTATAAATGTAACATTCTCATTAAAAAATCGTAATTGGGTATTTTACTAACATAAATGGAATTCTTTCCTCACCAAACTGGGCATCAGCTATTTTGATCATCAAGATAGGCTTGGTGTGTGCCATATTGTGGAGAAAAAGTAAAGTCTCCATATCACTTCAGTTTATTTATTAAAAGACAAGGAAAAGGCCTGTTTTATATCTAAATTCTCAATTTTGACCCCAGTTTTAAATTATCTACACTTTTAAAAGGTCTGAGTTCGTTTTTGTCACTGAATGGTATCAATATAGCTGTTGTAATCAAAATCTGACTTACACAATGCGTGATTAATCTTACCAGGCAATTTATTGATTAATATTTTTGGCATCTAACATGAGGTGTAGTAGGTTAATAAAAGTGTCTTGTATATATAATTTAATGTATAAAATGAAGCAACTACACAGGTGGCAATGAGATAAAAGATCTCATTTAAGCATTTAAGAAACATTAATGGATCAGATAAATAAGCAGTTTTTAAAAATGCAGTTTACATATTTGATAAAATACACAGACTTCCAATGACGTTTTATGTAAATCAGATTAAAACAATTCTTCACTTTAATCATCCATGACTTGTTGGTATGTTCAGATAATGGCAATGAATGACAGTTAAATGGGAGAAAATATCCCACTAGCAGTGTAAACTCGTATAGTGCTGTGTTGGCTTTAAAATAATGTATTTAAAATAAAGTTACGAATATAACAGTAATAACAGGCCCTTTTATTTAATAACATCATATTGCTAGTCATTTGCTTACAATTAATATATTATATTGACATGTAAAATAAGGAATAATTTGATAGTTCCTATTATTTTAGGGTTACAGATTTAATTTGCTATTGCATGGTAACGCCGTCACCGCTTAAGAGTCAACATACATAATATTGCCATTTTATGTTGTGCCATTAGATAAGAATCTAGTAACAAAACTCCCATTGGGGGTCTTTTGGCAGCCTACTGTCTAGTGAAAGTTCTTCATTAAATAGTAATACATTTGAATTAAGTAGCATATAACTGTAATATCAGAGGGATATATTGTTTAAACGCTTACTGGTTGTTTGCTGCTTTTAGATAAATGTTTTAAGTCATACAGCACGTCGATAAATAAGAAATATTTATAACTTGGTATATGTAAAATAGTATTTGAAACTATAATAGGGTAACTTAGTTAACATGGCTGTATAGGTCAGTGGATTAACATATATTGATGTCAACAAAAACACCTCACTCAATATCTCCAATTTCTAATTAGTGATGTCATGCAAAATATGAACAGCCACGTACTGCTTACTTATGTAGATGTTGGACGAGGTTGTAAAATGACTTTAATTTGATATGAAGGTGACGCGTTAATCTGATGACGTCGTGCAGGTTCAGCGTACATATGATGGCATTATTCACCGGTCGCTTATGATTTCAACTTTAATTTGCACCCAATTTGTGCCGTTAATGTTTTGCGAAACCATGTAGAAATTTTGGATCAATTTTTCAAACAGTCATACTCGCGAGCAATAACTTCATAAAATTAAACGTCATATTAAAGACAAAATGGTAGGTCCGTTTATGAAACACTCATACTCGCGAGCAATAACTTCATAAAATTAAACGTCATATTAAAGACAAAATGGTAGGTCCGTTTATGAAACACTCATACTCGCGAGCAATAACTTCATAAAATTAAACGTCATATTAAAGACAAAATGGTAGGTCCGTTTATGAAACACTCATACTCGCGAGCAATAACTTCATAAAATTATAACGTGATAAAAATGACAAAATGTAAAGTCAGTTTATGAAACTTGCCAAAAATCTCGTTTTGTTTTAAAGAATGGAAAAGGTGATAATGTTCAAAGAATATGCCTAGATAAATTGCGCCATTTCAGATGAGTAGTCACGCTCAATGGCCGATCGTTTGTCTATGTTAACATCATCCAAAACGTCCATCTGAAACACGAGACACATTGTGTTTCCGCAGCAATCGTTGCTTTTTAAAGACTACACTGAACCGAAGTTCTAAGTAGCCACTTTTCAATTTCTTTTTTTCTGACAAAGCCCAAGTGATATTGAAATGAAATTTTGCCCAAGTATGTGTATTGTAATGAACCTAAGTTAAGCGGTGTTTTGGATGAGTTTTCTATCTCTTCACGATTTTTGGGTTCAAAAATGCAAAAATCAATTTTTTGAAGAAAATAGGCGCTTTGAGTGAAGTTCTTATCAAATTCAAGGACAGGTGATTGCAAACTAGCCTAGTCGACTTGAAAAACATCACACTCTTGACATTTTGCTTAAGACGGATTTTTTTATGAATTTTTAAAAATTGATAATTTTCCAATTTTTCCGAAATTTTCGGAAATCATCAACCTTACATACAAAAAATCATTGTACTTGTTTTATTTTACGTTAATATGTTTGACAAAACACCATGCAACTTGATGAGTCCATTTTCTAATGATATTTTTTGCTAATTTGGTATCCACTTCCGCTTTTAACGTGAAACTTTAAAGGTCATTTAAATGGCATTTGTTAAAGATTTCTTTTAATTTTTAAACAGAACAGTGACGCCAATTCATAATAAAGAACCCCTGAAAATTGCACTACGATTCCGCAGATAATAAAGCCTACAGAGCAATGCAAAGTGTGTATGAAAACTGCATGTTTAAGCTAAAAATCCTTTTATTAAGTTGTCGACCGTGGCTGTCTTTATGTTAACGTAGACGAAAAATGGAGTGTTCAATTGTCAAAAAAACCTTTGATTCGTTTCATCTTATATCACAGCTGTTATAAACATCTTCAAACTAATTAAAATATAAATGGATAACGTATCTGATGAATAGTTTATATCACACTAAAAAGTGTGACTTTTTGAAATGATGGTACCTTTACTCGGACCTCGTCTGCGCAAGGTCTACCAGACATTTTGAAATGACATAATTTGCAGAGTCTCAACAAAGCCTTGGACCTTCTAATAGAATTTGAATTTTGTGAGAGCGATTTTTACTTTCTGAACAGGAGCAAAAATTGTATGGTGGCTACTTATAACTTCGGTTCAGTGTATATACGACTGCAAATGAATTGTAACAATATTTCCACCCTCTCTGCAAAGACATGAGGTTTAATTTTTACTCAAATGCATTACAAAACGTTGGCTGGGGTAAGTTGTATCGTTCAGCAGACGCGTACAGACATTGTCTAAACATTATAAACGCATATTCGGTAAAAAAGAGACAATTTTACAAAGCTAAAACAAGTTGTTCTTGTCAAATGGTTGTGTCTGGAAACAAAGCAAAAGTGGCTAAAATCCCATGTCACACAAAACTTGTGAACCCAGTCTCAAACCGAGGTCGTTTTCTCAGCCTAGATATTCTTAGAACATTCTTTTTTCATGAGATACGTTTGACTAGTGAGATGTTATAATGCAATATTTACATTTTCAAAGCAAGCCTTTAATGAATCATTATATTTTTGCAACCGTTTATAGTCTCATGAACTACATACATTTGATTGACATCTGCCAAGCTCACTTGCCTGTGCAATACGCTTCGAACATCGAATTCATTCGCCAAAGTGACACTGGTGTTGTGGTAGACAGCGAGCCACATCTGCGTCGCACGTGCAAAAATCCTCTTGTTTGTTCCATCGGCCGCCCGTGTTCACACTGGCTGTTCCGCTTTTTCGTTTTACACTCCAACATAACCGTTAAAACAATTATATATTGAATACAAAACTGTTTTGTTTGTTAATTTATAAATAATTCCATATTTTAGATATTTATAATAATATGTAAATATAAGGAATAAATTAGATTTTTAAATGTACATGGAATCATGAATACTTCGAGTCTCTTGAAAAGGGCTTCACGTTAACTTTGCAGGAGTACCGAAGTATTCATGATTCCATGAACATTTCAAAAAATGAATTGATGTCTTAACTAAAATCCATAACTTTGGTCTGATCAGTCTTAAAAGATATTTACGTTTACTTCTGGACGATGCGTTTGTGTTGACGTCAGTATATGTTATTTTTCTAATGATATAATGTATAAATTCAGGAAATCATAGTGTACACTATTAGTGAACCCTTTCTCAAACCGATACTACACTATTATCCCTGCAGTGAGAGAAGGGTCTATAAGCATCTCGTGCTTTAATGCCATATGAGCTTACACTATAACATAATTTTATTGTAGTACTGAGGTCATTTTTTCGTGTACTGGCATTTTTTGAAGTTAATGTAACCTCAGAGTCAGAGTATATGCTCCGCAAACCACATGTCGTCAGTAATATTACAACAACAAATCAAACAGTACATGTTTAAGCCACCTGTAATCATAGCACTCAGTGTTTAGGCCTTAATAAGTTCAAAATGGTCAAATCACTTTGTTACGTCACCGTGACATCAAAACAGCAAGAAAAAATGTGAACACATCTGTTTTCTTAAACATAATATATTTTCTACAAGAAAATGTATGTTTGACACTTTAGTTAAAAAATGTACACGTGACCTACACAGCGACCTGCACTATTTGAGCAGCAACATGCGATTTCTAACAATATGGTACACGTATGTGCGACCAGCAAAGCCTCTGATCAGTCTGCGCATACATGTACGCGCAGTTTGATCAGAGCTTTTGCTAGTCGCTTGAATATTCTATGAGCTATAGACCAAACAACATTTACAGACTACACAGGCTCGGGTGAGTCTACACTTGTGAAAATGCCATATTGTTGGAAATCACATGTTGCGGCTCAATTGTCATCTCAGCTGAGCTCGAAGTACTGAAATGTGAGCTTTTGTGATCGGTCTTTCCTTTTACTTTTTTATGAATATCATGATCATACTCACTAACTCACTCACTTGCCATCAAAATATGTCAATGCTGGCTTTGGTTTTGAGAATTTGCGAATTTTGCAACAACGGGAACACCGATGTCCACTGGACACATTTCTAGTTTTTATCTTACGTACATCCGGAGTAAACTTTTTCTTTTCTTTAAACGACATCTCTCACTGGCCTTATTAATTTAAAATAATTTCACTATTTTTTTGTTTTCCAAGTTAACACCTTAAAGCAAGAACTTAGCACTGCAAAAACATATGAGCATAACAGGCTTTTACTGACCGTTCCAAGGCGGTACTTCTTTTGTGGATCTTTTATGTTTTTGTTCTGTCTTGTGTTTGTTTTGTCTTTGTGCGCGTCTGTTTATATGTGCTTTGTGGTCACCTGCTGGGAAAGGGCTGACCTCTTGGCTCTCGTTTGTGGTGTCTACTGTGAGTTTGTCACTTTCCCATTGGTATCCTGGGTCAGGTGTGGTACTTGATTGTATCGATTCCTGATCTTTGCACCCTTACTTACTTTGACAGTCTGCATGCCTAGTTTTAAACCCAATCACGGTTTATAGCTATGGTTTCCTATTTAATTACACGACGGTGGGTCAGGCCTCAAACTCAATGACGGCTCTGACGTAAAGCTTTAATCTGTGGGTTGGTGCCTGATGCTTATCTGTAGCTGGACCCACCGTGGCTCAACTTGAGGTTTTTTTTAGCTCTGACTATCTGTGAGTCATGAGCTCTGTTCTTTGTTTCATCATGGAGTGTTAATTTGATTAGAATGTTTTCCATGATGATACATTGCATTAGTTAGATGGCCTCCGTGCGAGCTGATCATTTCTTGTACTTCAACAACAGCAGAGTCTAGGGCGAAGATTTGGTACCAGTTCTAAGGCGGTGGTTCTGTTGTTGTTGACTTTTTGTTTATTGTTACTCCCATTGTGGGAGTCTGTAATTGTTCTATGTTTTGTTGTACGTTACTTTATGTCCATTCTAGTATTGCAATCATCTTGATGGGGAAGAGAGAGCTGATTGCTTTGCTTAATTTGTCTTCCTGGTGTCTTGTGATGGTTGGGCGGCTCTTCCTCGCGGTGCCACGGGGTTGTCTGCAGTTTGTGATTGTGGTATTTCCTGATCATACTCACTTACTATTTTTGATGAGACGTCTATCGTTGATAGGCATCGATGCCATATGGCAGCTAAGTTTGGATTGTTTGTTGATGAGGACCATAGCAAGCTTCCAACGTTATACTGGTTACCTAAACTTTATAAACGGCCCTATAAGTCGCGTTTTATTGCTAATTCTAGGGCATGTACAACTACTGAGTTGTCTATTCTTTTGACTTCTTGCCTCACTGCAATAAAAAACAATGTCATTAAATATTGCACAACAGTTTATGAAAGAAATGGAAAAAAATTTATTTTGGTCTATTAAAAATTCAGGTGAAATTCTCAATAAATTGAAGTCTAGAGGTTTTCTAGCATCTGGTTTGTCTACATATGATTTCTCTACTCTCTATACTACATTGCCTCATAATCTAATAAAAGAAAAACTGACAGATTTAATTGAACAAACATTTAACAGAGATGGCTCACTTTATTTGGCTTGTAATGATAAAAATGCCTTTTTACTTCTGAACAACCTAAACGATATAAATTGTGGTCATGTCATGTTTATAAGATTTGGCTCGAAATAATATAGACAAATTGTTGGTATTCCAATGGGTACTAATTGTGCTCCTCTTATTGCAGATTTGTTTTTGTTTTGTTATGAGAGAGACTTTATGTTGTCTCTGTCAGACAATAATCAAGCTGATATTATTGAAGCTTTTAACTCAACCTCCAGATATTTAGATGACTTGCTTAATATTAATAATCCCTATTTTAAACAAATGGTATGTCAGATATATCCCACTGAACTTCAGTTAAATAAGGCGAATTTTTCCGATACTGAAGCTCCGTTTTTGGACTTGAACTTGTCAATAACAAATGGCATAGTTTCTTCTAAAATTTATGATAAACGGGATGATTTTAATTTTGAAATAGTAAATTTCCCATTTCTAGGTGGAGATGTTCCTCGCTCTCCTTCCTATGGTGTATATATTTCTCAGCTTATTCGTTTTGCTAGAGTGTGTTCTAATGTTGATTACTTCAACAACAGAAACTTATTTTTAACTGCTAAATTATTAAAACAAGGTTATAGATATCATAAAATTCGAAAAGCATTTTCTAAATTCTACCACAGACACTCAGAGTTAATTGTTAAATACAACATTGGGTTAAAAACTCTTCTGCAACAAGGCATATCAGAACCTATATTTTATGGTGATTTAGTCTATAAATTCAAACGAATTGTTGGAACACCTAATTTTAATGATCAATTCAAAAATATAGTAAAACGTTATATACGGGTTGGATATAACTTGGATATCATGTGACAGTCTGCATGCCTAGTTTTAAACCCAATCATGGTTTATAGCTATGGTTTCCTCTTTAATTGCACGACGGTCGGTCAAGCTTTAATCGGTGGGTTGGTGCCTGATGCTTATCTGTAGCTGGACCCACCATGGCTCAACTTGATGTTTTCTTTAGCTCTGACTATATGTGAGTCATGAGCCCTTTTCTTTGTTTCATCATGGTGTAGTAATTTGATTAGAGTGTAGCTTCATGATGATACATTGCATTAGTTAGATGGCCTCCATGCGAGCTGAACATTTCTTGTACTTCAACAACAGCAGAATCTAGGGCGAATATTTGGTACCAGTAAAATGCATTTAAGCCCCCCGGTAGCTTAGGCTGCTGTTAGTTCTAAGGCGGTGGTTCTGTTGTTGTTGACTTTTTGTTTATTGTTACTCCCATTGTGGGAGTCTGTAATTGTTCTATGTTTTGTTGTCCGTTACTTTATGTCCATTCTTGTATTGCAATCATCTTGATGGGGAAGAGAGAGCTGATTGCTTTGCTTAATTTGTCTTCCTGGTGTCTTGTGATGGTTGGACGGCTCTTCCTCGCGGTGCAATGGGGTTGTCTCTAGTTTGTGATCGTGGTATTTCCTGATCATACTCACTTACTATTTTTGCTTAAATAGCGCCACTTCATTAATCGAAATGGCCTCTATAGCTAAAACGAAAGATCACTTCTTGAGTTACCGACAAAAAATCGAAATAAATGTTCACATAGGAGGTGCTCTACCAGACTAGCTCAAACGGTTTTGGTTTGCTGAACAAAATTTATGCGTGGATCTAGAGGAGGTTACAGGGTGTAACCCCATCCCCCCTCTAAAAAATCACAAAAATATAGGGTTTCTTAGCAATACTAGTCCGGATCCCCTGCAAAATCACAAAACTACCAAACCAGCACTCAATGTTTGACCATCATCGGCCCGCCAGCGAAATGCCATCAAAATGGCGTTTCGCTGATGGGCCGATGATGACCCGCTTTAAGTGCTACTTGGATCCCCTCTTCCTCTCTCCCTTCATCAGCGCATAACACGACAACCAGAGCTAGCAATAGAAAAATAGTTGCATGAGGATTGTCAATAACTTCTATTTTTCAACATCTGTTGTTGTTTTTTTTTTGCAATCCTTTCAAGAGGAATGTCAATAACATCTAGTTTTTAAAATATGTTATCATTTTACTTTAGCAATCCTTTCATGAGGATTGTCAATAACATCTAGTTTTTAAAGTATGTTATCATTTCACTTTAGCAATCCTTTCATGAGGATTGTCAATAAATATCTAGTTCTCGACATCTGTTGTTGTTTTTATTTTAGCAATCCTTTCATGAGGAATGTCAATAACATCTAGTTTTTAAAATCTGTTATCATTTTACTTGAGCAATCCTTTCATGAGGATTGTCAATAAATATCTAGTTTTCAACATATGTTCTTGTTTTTACTTTAGCAATCCTTTCATGAGGATTGTAAATAATATCTAGTTTTCAACATCTGTTGTTGTTTTTACTTTAGCAATCCTTTCAAGAGGATTGTCAATAACATCTAGTTTTCAACATATGTTGTTGTTTTTACTTTAGCAATCCTTTCATGAGGGTTGTCAATATCATCTAGTATTCAACCGCTGTTGTTGTTTTTTACTTTAGCAATCCTTTAATGAGGATTGCCAATAACATCTAGTTCTTACTATGTTGTTGTTTTTACTTTAGCAATCCTTTCTAGGGGATTGACAATGACATCTAGTTTTCAACATATGTTGTTGTTATTACTTTAGCACTCCTTTCATGAGGATTGTCAATAACATCTAGTTCTTAACATATGTTGTTGTTTTTAAATTAGCAATCCTTTCTTGCGAATTGACAATGACATCTAGTTTTCAACATATGTTGTTGTTTTTACTTTAGCAACCCTTTCTTTGGGATTGACAATGACATCTAGTTTTCGACATATGTTGTTGTTTTTACTTTAGCAATCCTTTCATGAGGATTGTCAATAACATCTAGTTTTCAACATCGGTTGTTGTTTTTACTTTAGCAATCCTTTCATGAGGATTGTCAATAACATATAGTTCTCAACATATGTTGTTGTTTTTACTTTAGCAATCCTTTCATGAGGATTGTCAATAACATTTAGTTTCTAACATCTGTTGTTGTTATTACTTTAGCAATCCTTTCAAGAGGGTTGCCAATATTATCTAGTTTTCAACATATGCTCTTGATTTTACTTTAGCAATCCTTTTATGAGGATTGTCAATAAAATCTAGTTTCTTTCATCTGTTGTTGTTTTTACTTTCGCAGTGCAAATACTTAAAACTAAATAGTAAATGTAACACTTTAAAAGCAAATTGGTGAATTTTTGTCAAATATGTATTGTTAATGGAAATAGAAAAACGGGTCACACACCGTAGTTGCCAGTAAATCGTTTACAAGTACCATGCACAGGAACATGTATACGAGTTCTGACAGTCGTAACAGCTCGTCAACAAAAAGACGCACATGTGTTATATGCTAATCATCACTCGAATCCTGTAGACTTTGAGGGAGCCAGAGGTGACTATATTTTATAAATTATTGTGAGCTTGTTAATGTATATAAATTGGAATGCTTACAGACAGGATAAAATTTGACTGTTATTTTTTAAAAAAGCGAAGGGGATATTGTAATCGCCTCCGTCCGTCTGTCCGTCCGTCTGTCTGTCTGTCCATCCGTCCGTCCGTCCGTCTGTCCATTAAGCTATCTCCTCCTAAACCATTGGATGAAATTCAACCAAATTTAGTGTGAGAGTTACTGACATGAATCGGGCGAGCAACGTCAAACTTTTTTTGGCCCCGCCCCCTGGGGCCCTCGGGAGGGGTCAACAGGTAAAATATCATTTAGTTTCAATTACAAATACAATTTCAAAGATTTTTATACCAAACTTTGTGTGTGTTCTCACAAAAGAAAGATACAAAACATATCAGACGGGATTTTAATTCTGTCCCGGGGTGGGACTTTTGGGCGCTGGGGGTGCCCAGGGGGTCAAACAATTTTTTTTCAAACATGGTTATGTGGTATATCAAATCGACGGGGATGACGAGCAGAACAAAATGCAAGAAACATTTTCATCCAGACGGGATTTTTATTCTGTCGCCTGGGTCAAGCCCCAGGGATGGGACTTTGGGGCACTGAGGGTACTCAGGGGGTCAAACAATTTTTTTTCAAACATGGTCATGTAGCATATCCAATCAACTGGGATGACGAGCAGAACAAAATGCAAGAAACATTTTTATCCTAGGGTCAAACTGGTGACCTTTGGGCGAAGTCAAAAAGGTCAAATATCATTAACATGTCAATTTCAAAGATTTTTATAACTAAACTTTGTGTGTGTTCTCACAAATAAAAGATAGAAAACATATTGAACAAAATTTTCATTCTGTTGTCAAGGTCATGCCCCGGGATGGGACTTCAGGGTGCCGGGGGAGTAAAAAACTTTAGCGTTGGGATTTTTGATGGCGCCCCATCGACTGCGCGCTCTAATTGGATTTATGAGGATATGTGGCTAAATAGCTATAAACCACATGTCCTCATAATTCCAAAAACAGTCAATAGCTACATATCCTTATAAATCCAATAACAGTCAATTAGCTACATATCCTTATAAATCCAATAACAGTCAATTAGCCACATATCCTTATAAATCCAATAACAGTCAATTAGCCGCATATCCTTATAAATGCAATAACAGTCAATTAGCCGCATATCCTTATAAATGCAATAACAGTCAATTAGCCACATATTCTTATAAATGCAATAACAGTCAATTAGCCGCATATCCTTATAAATCCAATAACAGTCAATTAGCTACATATCCTTATAAATCCAATAACAGTCAATTAGCTACATATCCTTATAAATCCAATAACAGTCAATTAGCCGCATATCCTTATAAATGCAATAACAGTCAATTAGCCACATATCCTTATAAATCCAATAACAGTCAATTAGCCGCATATCCTTATAAATGCAATAACAGTCAATTAGCTACATATCCTTATAAATCCAATAACAGTCAATTAGCCGCATATCCTTATAAATGCAATAACAGTCAATTAGCCGCATATCCTTATAAATCCAATAACAGTCAATTAGCTACATATCCTTATAAATCCAATAACAGTCAATAGCTACATATCCTTATAAATCCAATAACAGTCAATAGCTACATATCCTCATAAATCCAATAACAGTCAATAGCTACATATCCTCATAATTCCAAAAACAGTCAATAGCTACATATCCTTATAAATCCAATAACAGTCAATAGCTACATATCCTTATAAATCCAATAACAGTCAATTAGCCACATATCCTCATAAATCCAATAACAGTCAATTAGCCACATATCCTCATAAATCCAAGAACATACAAGGACTTCTGACACTTTGATAGGGTATCTTCCTTTTTTCAGATGCTTCCCAAAATTTCCTTGTGAATATGATATCCCTGGCATCCTTTTGAACAGGACGCATGATGTATTAGGATCAAATTAAGGTTATAATAAGACAGACAGATCACTACAACAAAACAGGAGACGCTACCAAAGGGGGTAGGGATTGCAAAATTTGACTTCACCAAAGCATTTAGAAATCAATTGTTTTTACGTGTAAGGGTATTATATTATCAATACTTGATTACAAATCACAGTGAACGTATTTTAAAGTCAAAAATCATGAGCATTTTAATTATTATTTTTGTTGTTCTTTTTTATCTGATTTACTAAGAAATATTTTGCAGTGCAACTGTAGTCCATATTCAACCTTGATAGCAATGTATTTACCTGGTGCAATATTATGCAGCAATGTACTTTAACCATTCAGCCATGCGTAAAGTACACCTAGTCAATGGCCATGAAGTTTATGTGTATTGGATAGATACAGTATATGTGCAAAATATTCTACCAACTGAATTAAGTAAAATGACAATTTTCATAATCTAAAGAAAATTATCCTAAAACGTTGTAATATTCCATGACTAATGGGTTATGAAAAGGAATCTCACCTGTACAAATTATTTCATTATACTGGAAAAAAAAAGATTTTCAAGAAAGCACACCAATAATCCAAATGCTAAAGTTCGGGCTCGCCCAGACGTCACATTTTGGCTGAGGGATATAACCCCCCCCCCCCCCGAGTTCCAACTAGCTTTTCACATATATTATGTAAAATCCGAGAACACTTTTACGTGCAAAAGGATTAGTTGGAACTCAGGGGAGAATGATGTTTTAAAAATATTTTTCTATTTTCTGTATGTATAATACAAAAAGTGACCATTTTAGTCAAAATAAAGCAGGACATTTATAGAAATAGGAAATCAAATGCAAAATCATAAAATAGAGACCAACAGCGAGCTTATATATGAAGATGGAAGCATTTGATCGACATTAATTTTTATCAAAATTATAGGCAGCGATACACTGTGATTCCCATTACCACCGTCAGATGACCTTAGCCACATATCCTCATAAGTCAATAACAGTCAATCAGCCACATATTTTAACAAAGCCAATAACAGTCAATTAGACACATATTCTCATAAAGCCAACAACACTCAAAGAATCAACATAAATCGATAAACTTCGGCTCAATTCCTTTGTGATTACAATCATCGATTTAAACTGAATGGACAACAGAGTAGGTCTAAATCAGTTGGCTTATCTATCTTCAGATTTCAACTGATCTGGATCTTAAAGCATGTCAGTATGAACAGGAAATGCCAAAATCACGCACACAGACAGACCCATGGCACCGCGATAAAGAGACCAAGAACAAGTATACCACATGACAAGAAGACAATAAAAGTAAAGCAAACAGATCTCCATTCCTCAGCAAGATGATTGTAAAACTAGAAAGGTCACAAAATACTTCATGACAAAACGAGGGTCTAATACTAATTCCCCACAAAAAATGAGAACAAAATAAATAAACAACAACAGAACCACAGCTTAGAAGGAAGAGCAGCTTAAGCCACTAGAGAGCTTAAATTATTTTACTGGCTAAATCTTAGCCCTAGATTCTGCTGCTGTAAAATCAAGAAATTGTTTTAGCTCGCGTTCATGCTTCCTTACCTATGCAATATATCATCACAGGGAAACAACCTTATCGAATGAAACGGAGAAAATGGATCTCAACTCAGACTGTCACAGCTAAAGACAAAACCAAGTTTAGCCTCGGTGGACCATAGACAAACACTTAGCACTGACCCGCCAATTAAAAACGTTAATGATTATGATCAGGTATCACCACAAGCACACAATGCAGACCAACCCACGACACCGTGAGAAAGAGCAACAGAGCGTTATCTTCCTCATCAAGATGATTGCTAAAACTAGAAATGTCGCTAATTACTGCATAACAAAACAAAGATAAACATAGAACCCCGACAAAAATAGGAGCAACATTGAACAATAAACCATCAACAACGTAGAAACACCGCCATAAAGCGGACAGCAGCCTAAGCCACTGGGGAGCTTAAATAAACCAACAACAACGTAGAATCACCGCCTTAAAACGGACAGTTGCCTAAGCCACTGGAGAGCTTCAATAAACCAACAAAAACGCAGAATCACCGCCTTAGAACGGACAGCAGCCTAAGCCACTGGGGAGCTTAAATAAGCCAACAACAACGTAAATCACCGCCTTAGAACGGACAGCAGCCTAAGCAACTGGAGAACTTAAATAAACCAACAACAGCGTAGAATCACCACCTTAGAATGGGCAGCGTCTAAGCCACTGGGGAGCTTAAATAAACCAACAACAACGTAGAATCACGCATTAGAACGGACAGCAGCCTAAACCACTGGAGAACTTAAGCCCCAGATACACTGTCACGATTTTGGCCACGACGGAGCTACGACTCACCCCGATTTATCAAGTCGTGATGCATCGGCATCAGTCGTAGGAGCACCGTAGAGGCATCGGCGCGAATCCTAGTAGTACCGTGGTGATTCGTGAAGACTCCTGGTGATTCGGCAACCTCCACGACAAGGCTACGACGAGTTTAAACCGTTTAAACTCGTCGGGGTGAATCATGTTGGATTGTGGGCGTGGCCTAAACCGTAGCTCTGCCGTAGCGGGATCGGGATCATTCGTAGTGGTACCGTGGTAGTATTCGTGGTCATTCGTGGGCGTTCATGTGCGTTCGTAGCGAATCGGGTTATCACTGTATAAAAACAGAGGTATCATTGCTGAAAATCATTTTCAAAAGAGAATTTAACCGCGACATGAGATTTCCAACAATGTGGTATGTGAGACCAACAAAGGCTCAGACCAGCCTGCGTATACGCGCAGTCTGATCAAAGCCTTTGCTAGTCGCTTGAATATTTTATGACCCTTAGGCAACTGACCGAATATAATTTGGAGTTTCTCAGCTTAAAAGGAGGCTGCACAAGCTCGTCTGAGTCTACACATGCAAAATGCCACATTGTTGGAAATCACGTCACGGCTCAATTTTAGTGCAGCGCATCATGGATTATGTCCAGAGACTTCAAATTGCCAATTTGCAGCTTGAACTGGGCGTCATCTGATACAACTGGACATGACACTGGACTTGGGATAGGACTGAGCCTAGCCCGTGGGTCCGGTTACTGTTTTGATTTTCCGGCACCTTTTCTTTTTGATGGCATGACTGACTTAGTCAAAGGTTGAAGAGATAATGATATTGGCAAACTGTCGCCCCAGGGGGTTACTCTGGTATTTTCATACATGTATACGTAGGCTCTGGTTATTGTTTGGGGTTCAAAATTTGAATTTCAATATCTTTTGGGGTTTTCAGAAAAATGAATATTTTTTGGGTATTAAGATTTTGTGCATACTTTTTTTTTTTTTTTTGGGGGGGGTCATCACAATATTGGACTATATTTAGGGGTCATTTCTATGCATTTCAGGGTCTTTTTAAGGTCAAGGTACAGAATGGGGAATATTTTTTTAGTTACTAAACTTTAGAATTTAATTTTTTTTTTTTTGGGGGGGGGGGGGGGTGCTTGAAATTCCTGATATTTTTGGGGGGTGAACGGTAGATGCAGGGCCTGAGCCTACGTATGGAGAAAAAAAAGAGTACCCCCCCTCCCCCCTAGGACTGTCGCATGACAACCACTAAATCGTGCACATTCGTGGGAGATCGTGACGCTACAGTAGCGCTACCGGCTTGAATCGCACTAGCACCGTATCGAATCATGGATGCATCGTGAGCATTCGTAGCTCCACCGCGGTGAATCGTAGCGCTGCCGTCATGAGTCGTAGTGGGTCCGTAGATGAATCGTGCAGACACCGTAGGAGCATCGTGAGACATCGTATTGATGCTGGAATTTCTTTTTTTCCATCCCGACGCATCCCGATTTTACCATCTGTCTCAAATCGGGATGAGTCGTGGTGAATCGGGGCTTGAATCGTGACAGTGTAACTGGGGCTTTAAATAAACCAACAACAGCGTAGAATCACCGCCCTAGAATGGACAGCAGCCTAAACCACTGGGGAGCTTAAATAAACCAACAGCGTAGAATCACCGCCCTAGAATGGACAGCAGCCTAAACCACTGGGGAGCTTAAATAAACCAACAACAACGTAGAATCACCACCTTAGAATGGACAGCAGTCTAAACCACTGGGGAGCTTAAATAAACCAACAGCAACGTAGAATTCCCGCCTAAGAACGGACAGCAGCCTAAGCCAATGGGGAGCTTAAATAAACCAAGAACAACGTAAAATCACCACCTTAGAACGGACAGCAGCCTAAACCAATGGAGAGCTTAAATAAACCAACAACAACGTAGAATCCCCGCCTTAGAACGGACAGCAGCCTAGGACACTTGGGAGTTTAAATGCATTTTACTGGTACTTGGCTCTAGATTCTGGTGTTAAAACACAATGAAATGTGTAGCCGTCGCATGGAGGCTTTCTGACATTCTAGGCCTGACCCACCGTCGTCTGATTAAAGAGGAAACCATTATATCTATGGTTTATGTGGTTGGGTTTATAACGTGTTTTTCATGATTTCTTGTCTGTTCATTGTAGCCTTGTGGTCACCTGCTGGGAAAGGACTGACCTCTTGGCTCTCTTGTATATGATGTTTTATTGTGCTTTTGTCACTTTCCCATGCGGTGTCCTTGGTCAGGTGTTGTGCTTGATTGTATCGAGTCTTGTTTTTTGCCTGCTTTCTTACTTCTCTAATGATGCATTTAGATTTATAAACCAAAGTGCCATAAAATGCTGGCTTTAAATATCCCTTGTTGCAAGAGTTTACACTGTATACCAAATGATCCGCGACATGAGATTTCGAACAATGTCGTATGTGCGACCAGCAAAGACTTAGACCAGCCTGCGCATATGCGCAGACTGATATGAACCTTTGCTTGTCGCTGAAATATCCTTTTACTGTTAAGCTATTGATTGGACATCATTTGGAGTTTCTATGCTTAAAAAGAGGCTGCACAGGCTCGCCTGAGTCTATTTATGTCCAAATGCCACATTGTTGGAAATCACATGTCGCGGCTCAAATATGTATATCCAGGTACAACAGACACGAGTTAAACTCTAGTTAAACTTCAGTAACTGCTGAAACTAATGACGTATGTCTCCAATACCGTGTCGTTGTGTTGCACGTGTTGTACGCAATCGGACTGTTTCCATTCCTAAGCGTTCTTCGTTCCGGTTGCTTAACACAACAGCGACACAGAAAATCTCTAAAACACTCGCGAAAGTTCTGGCTGAAAATACTGTATAAGATTGGATTAGCGGCGGAATTGATATAAGCCACAATCATGGTAAAAACTAGAAATGACCAGTTTTCGTGGAATGTCTTTGGCCTAACGATATTCCAAACTAATAGAACCTGATTAGGCGAGTAGCTAAGGAAATACACAATCACGCTTGACATCAACATTTTCACGACGCCTTTTCGCGCTTGTATGGCCTCTGAATATCTCTCCATTGAGCTACCGTTGGGGTCCCGCACTGTGTAAGGTCTGTGAAGCCGATCCGAACCCACAAACAGATGCTTACAAACAAAGGCGTACAGCGTTAATTGGATCGTTAGTGGCATGAAATAGAACGCAATGGCTTCAAGTACTTTAAATATTAAGTAATAAAAGTCCGGATTGTCAGGAAATAGTATCATGCAGTATTTGATGGTTGACTCGGGATGATAGGGATGCCCCGCCCTCACTTGGTTGAAGAACAGTGTTGGTAGCCCGGCGATCCAAGCACAAGGCCATATACATCCTAGAACAGCAACAATCCGCCGTCGATTACATAGAATGTGGGCCTTTATTGGATGAATAATGGCAATATATCTGAAATAAGATCAAACAAAAAAATCCGATTAGTATACGTGAATACAAAATGGTTTAATGTAACAAGTCCATAAAGTCCCTCTTTATTGTTTTGGGTGATTTTTGTTTTGTTTTGTTCGAACAACATGATAACAAGAAATATCTTTCAGGAAAAGATATACAGTCAAAGTAAGTAAGGGTGCAAAGATCAGGAATCGATACAATCAAGTACCACACCTGACCCAGGATACCAATGGAAAAGTGACAAACTCACAGCAGACACCACAAACGAGAGCCAAGAGGTCAGCCTTTTCCCAGCAGGTGACCACAAAGCACATATAAACAGACGCGCACAAAGACATAGCAAACATAAGACAGAACAAAAACATAAAAAAAAACACAAAAGAAGTACCGCGTCGGAACGGTCAGTAAAATATTTTACTGGAGGGCTTAAACCGGTTTAACGGCGCCAACCTCACCCTTAATTCAGATGTGGATCAAGACCTCTTTATTATGTCATTCTCTATAACAGAATATTCACTATCCGACATAAATTTGCAGGAAACGGATCTATTTCAATTAAAATTTCCTTTTTATAACATAATTTTTACTTAACCACACCGACAGTAAGTTTTGGCAACAGATATACATTTTCTATTGTAGTATGGCCGATGCTGATTTCTTTGATCTTTGCTGATGTTTAAATCAGACACCCTAGAATAACGACGAAGGAGGAGCTTAAACCCGTACTCTAACTTCCAATTTTAGTTTAACAGAGATGTAGGCGGGAACTCCCTAAATAGCGACAAATTAACCCGTAGGTAAATGTAATATAATTGACAGCTTAGACTGGATGCTGGGAGGGCGAATGTAAATTTCGCCAGGTGTTAGTAACACGTGTTTATTTGCGCCTGCGCCATCCTACATGTACAAGCTAAATAAAGTATCCTTTATCTATTACTTGAAAATACATTTATTATAACAGAATTTTTACCATGTTTCAGTCAATTTGGTGATCAGGACAAGGTATTTTGCATCAACAGGTTTCTTTCACATTTGGTAAGAGGGAAGCTTTTTGAATTTTGACGCGATATGAAATTGAACTGATGTATACATTTGTAATAGCCTTAAATTCATTTGTATGATATTTTCTTTTATCAAATGATAATGATGTGGAAACCTGGTACTGGTCGATATCTCATTTAAACAGCAAATTCATTTTAACGTCAAAGATAGCTTGAAACAAACATGGTCGTTATAAAGAGGATTGAGTGTACAACGAAGTGAAAGAAGGCATGTTTGTTATGAGCAACGTGAGAAATAAAAAAAGAGAAAAAATACATTAATTTGCTGGCTTTTAAAGGATTGCTTTAGATTCAGTAAAACCTTTGGCTTATTGTCTACTATCTAATGATTGGTTAAATACACCATGTGACTTGTGGCAACATGTGATCGGAAGATTGCTATATACCGAAATGGTACTTTTGATTTCGATAAGACTTGTATTGTAAAGTTCCGCCGTTGTTGAACACCTATATAGCCAGGAACTGAGGCGTCCTAATGGCAAAACGCCCCAATTTGGTCAATACAAAGAGATTAGGAGGCAGTGGCAGGTGAAAGTGCTTTGGATCACATGAGGGCTGCGAGCTCAAGCGGCAAGACAATTCTACCTGTCTGCCTGCCTGTGTGCATGCGTGCGCGACTTCCTGTCTGATTGACTGCCTGCTTGTCTGTCACCTAGGGGAGGGGGTGCTCTTTTTTGCCTTGTATAAAATTTTAGAATACCCCCTTGTGGGTCTGTCAGTCTATCTGTCGGTCTGTCACGCAGCCCTGGCATCCCCTCCCCTGTCATGGCCTGCCACAAAGCTGAAGATCCTCTTAGCTTTAAATATGATTTGTTTAGAATTACAATTTTAAATATGCTTAGCGTGTATGGTTCTAAAAGTTATACTATCTATACGAGACTATATCTATATCAAGTCAGAACGAAAAATAGCATGTCCCTGTGACATTCACACATTCTTTGCTATTTTCCCAAATGTAAAAAAAACAATGGTTGGACGTGATCTACAAATGTCCCTATACGGAAGAACTTTCACGTCGTAAAATATTTTTAAGAAAAAACCGACGCGGATATTTCTTGACGTTTCTCGCGTTCTAACTATCATTCTTTCAGCGTCAACGTAAAAATCATATTCAAAACCAATGAAAACTGCAAAATGTCATACGGTTAAATTTCTTTAATGGATCAATTTCCAGTTCATGGCATGCAGAGATTAAGTCAGCTTTTCGTCAACAGTGAAATGAGAGCATCATTATTTATTTATTCATTATATATTTATTGATTTATCAATTCATTCCCCTATTTGTCTATCTATACAAGAGGACTTTGAAAACGCATCACCATATTTTTGCGCTTTTCTTGCAAACAGTACATGCGATTGAAAAGTTACTCGCAGGTTTTAATGTGCAGCCCATAATTGGTATAAATCAGTCGTTAATTTGACTGTCACTCGACGATGCTGATGACGTCACATGGGTACATCCAGCATCAAGCACCTTTCTGCACAGTCAGTTGAAGCTTTTGATTATTTTTGCGTTAAAACTGTGGAGTGTATGATACCATATCAGCAACGTAGTTTATAGACTTTTTTTCAAATTAAAAGTAATTGATAACTCCAATATTTCGAAAATAAACGTCAAACTTGAGCATCAATTTACAACTCCTTTTTAGAAACATCTTCCTAATTTACCTGTATGCACGCGTTCAATAATGATATTGACTATACATACACTGATAATCATGTGGAGAAGACGTTTTGGTGTAAATCATGGCAGGAGATCTGCTGTCATGTGATAATCAACGTCTTAAAGATTTACGTTAACGTCACTTGCTCAATTATAAAACATGATACAAGCGTAATGTATGCATAATATGTCATTTGTGTATGCCCTTAGCCTCTTCCAACAAAACCGGACGATAAAAATCGAAACTTTGAAAGGCCAAAGATGTTGAAATTTATAACTAGACTATAATAATCAGGGTGGTCGGGATATGTCGGTATCTTTATAGGGGTGTAAAGGGGCCCGTGCATTAAGGGGCTAATTTGGCCCTTCTGGAGCCAACAACTGAAAAGAGCTTTTCACCAATTTCTTTTGATTGGTTTATTAGAAGAATAACTGAAGCGCAAACTTTTGGCATTATTTAAATTTTACCGTTGCTATGGTAACAACAGTGGCCGACAAAGTAGGCTTAAAATAGAAAAAAAAAATATCATTTTGGACCAAATTTCAGGCTTTTGGAGACAGATTTTTTTTAGAATTTAGCACAGATAAATACCTAAATATTCTTTTAATATGTTGTGTGCTGTGGTAATTCTCATCTTCTGTTAAAATATCATTTTGTATTTGCGTGTGCTCTATGTTGATCTCATCAACAAACCTCTCAAACTTGCTCCAAAATGGTCAATTTTCTATTTCAAGCCTACTTTGGCGGCCATTATTGTTACACTTTGGTCATTGGTCTAATAAAATAACATGAACAAATTGGGGAAATACAATTTTTATTTTTTAGCCTCATAGGGGGTGGGGGGGCAAATAAGCTCCGTAATGCACGTAGCTCTTTGAGCATACCAAACTGTCAATCCATTTCGAATCGCTCAATGATGAATGTGCAATCGTGAAATAATTAGTCTATGGAGTAATGTGTTAAAATGTGAAAACAGATGCTGGCATTTGAAATTGCTCCTCTTATTTAGGTCAAGGTAATTTTTAAGGTCAAGGGTCAATTTGGATCGAAAATCAACTCAATATGACTCAGCTGGATTCCTAAACAAAGAGGACGGTGCAACATCGGACATGTTTCCAAGTTGTTCTTCACATTGCTCAATTGAAAGGTTAATCTGTCAAAGGTCAAGGTCAAATTGGATCAATACACATATAGGAAAGTGACAAAAAACAATAAAACACAACACACAAGAGGGCCTAGAGGTCAGCCCTATCCCAGCAGGTGATCACAAGGCTGCAAGAAACAGAGAGCAGGTGACCTAAAGCCTGCTAGAAACAGAGGTCAGCCTTTTTCCAAAGGCTGCAAAGAACGAATGTCATAATTACCACTAGTCGACCCTTATCTTTACTTTCAACCCAGTGAACTATATATTAGATCATGTAAATCAACGCAGGTTTAATAAGATTTTTTTCTATTCGGATCTCAAATTAAAATCCCCAATAAACTTAAGCCATGTGAACCACATGCTAAGTGCATGTGTGTGTGAATGAACTCAGTTAAATGCAAAAAGAGACAATTATAGCTATGTTATAGCTATTGAGCCGGGACCCAGTGCATGGTGCGAGTTAACATGTGCTCTCATCAAGACTCAGATCGGTCTGATCAGATTCTTGCATGTGCACTTTAAAGTACACAAGCGAGTTAAGAGGTCAGCCTTTTCCCAGCAGGTAATCACAAGGCTGCAAGGAACAGACATGGCAGAATAATAAAGACCAAAATACAAAAAAGTTCAACAAAAAGCACTTTGGAGCCGTCAGTAAAATTACAGGAGGGCTTAAACATGTTTAAAGGGATCAAAACACTTGTTGGGAAGTCACAAAAACAAAAGAAAACACAACACTCAAATCAGTCCTTTCCGAGGAGGTGATCAAAAGACTGCATTAAAGTCATATCTTCGCCATAGATTACATTGTTGCTAATCCACATAGCTCACACAAAGACATTCTACATAGCTCATTAATACATTACATACTATAGTCTATTAACAGTATCAGTGCAAAGGAAAATACTTTGACAAAATAAAAAGAAAGTTATATGATTTGCAATATACGGTTATTGTAACATAGTTGCATACATTTTATGGCAAGACCAGGGTACATCAAGTTTATTATTTTAATTCAGTAGAGCAAAGTTTTCTTGTTTTCATACGTGTGTTTATTGGGCAGCTAAGATTTAACCGTTAAAGCGCCATCTATATTCGTCTTTGGTTTGTAGCAGATAACAATTTAAAATTTGGCCTCTTTATCAAAAAAACAAAAACAAATAAGGCATGATGTGTCTTGAGAATCCTAAGCTGGCAGACGATTCTCATGAAATATCATTCCTTATTTTTTTTGAAAAAAAATAGGAAAGATGTTGCAAAATTTGTCGTCTGCTGCAGTCGTTATTGGCGCTTTAAGTGTTAACCATTGATCAAGGGTTGAAGAAACACTCGATTGTCCATTTAACAAGATGGTACAGAAAATTGTAAGTTGTGAGAAAACAAAAAAACATCGGCGTTTGTTGCTACGCAGCTAACCATTTTCCTGCTAGACCAGACGTGGCATTCTTTGAAAACATTGCAGAACTAGATCTGGTTGCTTATGAAAAAGCATATAATCAGGATCAACACTGTTTCCCACTCAAAAGACATCCTTGAAACTGACATGCTTCAGGTTAACATGATTAGATCAAGACAATATCCCATATTATATAAATGCTTAAAGATGACAGGCATCTATGGATATATAGAGGATATTAACTTTTTTGAGGTGAATACCAAATATATTTCATCGAGCGCGTTGAAAAAAGCAGTATTTTCACGAGTGCGCAGCACGAGTGAAAATGCTGATATTTCCACCACACGAGATGAAATATATTTGGTATTTGCCGAAAAAAAAGTAAATTTTCTTTTTATTTTATACTCAACGGAATTAAAGAAAGCACAACCTAACTTTTCCCCTGGTCGTTTCTTGTTCGATTTGACTTTTTCAGTGTGTTTATTGGGTACAACATTGGGTGTAAACAAAGTTTGCAAATCATATTTTAACGGATGAAACGCAAGAATCAGCATTTACAGAAAGTATATTGAGTGTGCCTTAGGATATGCGTTACGTGCAAACTGGCGCTACGCCAGGTCAAACAGTGACGTCATTATGTTTGATGTTGACGTCACAACATGCGTAGCGTTATTTCTGACAAACATCCTTCTTGTAAAATCTTATGAAAAATGTACCAGTCCCAAAATTGCAAAGAAAGCATTGTTTTGCTACAATGAAAATATAAATCGTATCAGTCACTAGTGAAAAATACGATTTTTTTTACTGTAAAAAAATACCAATTTTATTCGCATTTGATATGCATTGAATTCACTGCTTATGATAAAATAAAAGAATCTATCATGAGTGTAAGGGTAGGATAGAAAAAATCCGTCCCAAGGATCGCCGTTTTGGCATCACGAGGGACGGATTTTTTATATCCTACCCTCACACAAATGATGGATTATTTTTCTTGCTCACCACTGTTTTAATTTATTTATTTATTTAATTTAAAATAAGCTTCCAGAAGTCCCTGGATACGATAAGATGCAATTTCACATGATGACGTTACTTGACGTCCTGGGTAAGACAGCATGGGTAAGATAAGATTTTCTACCCCAGGGTAAAATCTCAGATTTCCTCATTCGGTGTGCAAGAAAACTTTTACTTATTTTAGTACCGTCGTCAATATTCCACGTACATACAAATAAGGAAGAAGGCAAATATCAGGAATCGAGGTCAGTCCTTTCCCAGCAGGTGATCACAAGGCTGCAAGGAACAGAAATGACAGAATACTAAAGACAAAAATACAAAAGTCGGTAAATAGCTATTCATAGCTAATGTTAAACTGTTTTGTATCTCCGACTATATAAATAAATTTTGTATTGTATTGTATTGTATTGTGATACAATCAAGTACCACACCTGACTCAGGAAACCATATTGGAAAGTGGCAAATACACACGAAAACTACACATACAAGAGATCCAAGTGGATAGCCCTTTCCCAGCAGGTGACCACAAGGCTGCCAGAAACGAGAGACATGATAAACAAATAACATAAGGATCCACAAGAGAAGCACCGCCTTGGAACGGTCAGTAAAAAATACTGGAGGACTTAAACATGTTTGACTGCGCCAGCCTCACCCGTATTTCTGATGTGGATCAAGACAAATTGGTAATTGGTTCGCATGAAAGATCCCTAAAATGCGTTATGTAAATTTTAAAACTATAAAATATTAATAATAAAATAATCACATTAATAGACATCTAATAATAATAATAATAATAATAATAATAATGATAATAATAATAATAATTCTACACAATATTGAAATAATTCATTTTTTATTACAGTATATTTCTTCCGAGCAGACGGAAACATTATCTCTGACTTGTCAAAGGTGACCAGAGACTATTTCTGTAGCTTTCAGACTATACTAAACCCACTATTTCCGTTTCGTACTTCTTCAGACATTGTCTCTTTCCTCGGAGTCATACCGCGAGAAATCCATCTATCAGCTTCCTCGGGACCGGGTAAATGTTAATACATAAAAAATATGTTATCCCTATAGTGGTTTTATATTTAGTAACGTAACGTAATGACTTCCATTATAACGCTGCGTAAAATGTCAAAATCATGACGTTTTCATGCAAAAAAAATAATTTTAAGTAATTTTAATGTCATGTGATAAATAAAATCTAACATTCGTGCTCTTGTGTCATTGAGTATTTATTAAACTCATTCCTAAAAAAGATAAAATGCGAGGCTACTTTCGGTCTAGGGGTGACGGTACCCATTCATTTCCCATATACCTCAATACAAACACTTTGGCCGAAAAATCACTTTTTAAGCGCATTCCGACAACTTTCATCAGTAGCATGATTTGAAATTGACGTCTGCTGCTAATTATAGGTGGCGCTTAAATGGTTAAGTTACTAGATCATCTAGAAGAAGAAAATATAAACTGGTGTCCTGTTATCGATTCATTTCGATACATTAATTGATCTCGGGAAGGGAACCAGACTAAGAAAATTAGTGCCTCGTTTAGAAGATGTTTTACGACTATCGAATTAGGTTTAATTCTTGATTCGAAGGTCAAGATGCAGCAAAGTCTATTTGAGCAAGATTTTGTTACATAAATTTCAGCGTAACGACTATGGAAGGAAATTGGTGTTTGATTCAATTATTTAAGAGGGGGAAAACTTGCCTTTTTTTTTAGAAAAAATCAATGCTCACGCAATAGTGAAATAATAATTTGTAGCTACTGTCCATCACTAGGCAGTATATATGTTCTCCATCTTTGATATAGTTCGCGAACGGAAATTCATGTTAGTTCTGCATCTTTGGAAAAGTTTGGGAACGAAAGTTTATGTTAGTTTAACATTATACATTTTTGGAACAGTTTACGAACGGCAGTTCATGATAGTTTAACCATTTTCTACATCCTGTGGAACAGTTTGCGAACGGAAGTTTATGTCAGTTTAGCATTTGCACAATTTTGGAACAGTTTTGCGAACGGCAGTTTATGTCAGTTGAACATTTTCTACATCTTCTGAAAAGTTTGCGAACGGAAGTTTATGTCAGTTTAACATTTTCTACATCTTCTGAAAAGTTTGCAAACGGAAGTTTATGCCAGTTTAACATTTTCTACATCTTCTGAAAAGTTTGCGAACGGAAGTTTATGCCAGTTGAACATTTTCTACATCTTCTGAAAAGTTTGCGAACGGAAGTTTATGTCAGTTGAACATTTTCTGCATCTTCTGAATAGTTTGCAAACGGCAGTTTATGTCAGTTTAACATTTCTACATCTTCTGAATAGTGTTGCGAACGGAAGTTTATGTCAGTTGAACATTTTCTACATCTTCTGAATAGTTTGCGAATGGCAGTTTATGTCAGTTGAACAGTTTCTACATCTTCTGAACAGTTTGCAAACGGAAGTTTATGTTATTCTATCATTTGCATATCTTTGGAACAGTTTGCGATTGGCAATTAATGTCAGTTTGACAATTTAACATCTTTGAACCAGTATGCGAACGGAAGTTTATGTCAGTATAGCATTTGCCCATCTTTGGAACTGTTTTTGAACGGCAGTTTATGTCAATTTAATAATTTCTACATCTTTAGAACAATTCTTGAACGGAAGTTCATGTCAGTACAACATTTTACAAATCTTCAAAAGCTGTTACTGCTTGTGAACCATTTTTCTATATATCTACAATTCTGAGTAATGTCTTCAAGATTGCATAATCTGACAGACTGTTTATTATTCCTTTTTTTATTCCTGGAAATAAGAGGTTTGTTGAATGGCTGTAATCAAGCTGTTATTAGATCACGATATCAATATATTGCCTGATGCTAGAGTAATGACTTCACTCTACTCTGCCAACCAATTATGAACACCGATGGTATAATATATACATTTTCGAAGCAAGCCTTTAATGTATCTTTAGGTAGGTAGGTAGGTGGGTGGGTGGGTGAGTGGGTGGGTGGTGGGTAGGTAGGTAGGGAGGGAGGGAGGCAGACAGGCATGCATGCAGGTTGGGTGGGGTTGGTGGGATGGGGTGAGGTGGGTGGGTAAGTTATGGTTGGGTTCTAGATAGGTAGGTATGTTTGCTTGGTTAGTACTACCAAATATATTAATGAAATGGGGAGAAGAGTGTGAGTTAAGGTTGGAGGTTGGGTAGGTAAGAAGGTACGTACATATGTATGCTTTCTTGGTCAGTACATTCATATACATTAATGAAATTGGGGAAGTGTGGGAGTTGGGTTGGTTGGGTAGGTGGGGTGGGATTACACTAACCCACCCATCCACCCATCCACTAACCCACCTACCCACCAACCTGAATTCCCACCCATTCCCCCTTTCCATTAGTTCTCTCGAAAAGACTCAATAAAACCGAATCTGCTGTTTCTTATATTGAAGTAAAGTAAGAAAGAGGGCAAAGATCAGGAATTGACACAATCAAGCACCACACCCGACCCAGGATAACAAAGGGAAAGTGACAACGTCACAATTAGACATCACAAACAAGAGCCAAGAGGTCAGCCTTTTCCTAGCAGGTGACCACAAGACATCAGCATACAGACGTGCACGAAAGCATAACAAAACAAGACAGAAATAACATAAATGATCCACAAAAGAAGCACCGCCTTGGAACGGTCAGTAAAAATATTTTACTGGAGGGCTTAAACCGGTTTAAAGGTGCACCAACCTCACTCTAAGTCCAAATGTGGATCAAGACACATAGATGTTTTGTTTGCATGAAAGACCCCTAACTTATCAATGCATCATCTCCTAGAACATATAAATCAAGATATAAAAAGTATATAGATTAAGCAATGATAAGGACTCAACAGTAAATAAAACTGAATACCGGAGCAAAAGAAATCCAACAGGTACATGTAAACCTCGGTTCTCTCTATTTCTGAAGGACACGTTTTTCCTAATTATTAAGATGTCGCGACCGCTATCATTGTTTCTGTGTGTACAGTAGTTGGTAAAACATATCGCCGTGCATCGATATAGTGTTATAGTCTGGTCCTTCAGGAATATGGGGTTTGGTCAGCTTAAGCCGGTGCTAGGGGATGTGAGAATTGTTGCACTTTCCATAAGTTCTCATGAACTGACTACATAAAACCGAGTCTGCTGTTTTCTTATTTGTTGGTTTTCTCTATTTCTGAAGGATCCGTTTTTTCAGATTGTTAAGAGGTCGCAACAGCTATCGTTGCTTCTGTTTGGAGTTGGTAAAACGTCTCCCCGTGCATCGATATAGAGTTGATATTTTTTCATAATCCGGTCTTTCAGTAATATTGGATTCTCACGGAAAGCAGGATACCACTTAAGCCGGTGCTAGGGGACGTGAGAATTGTTGCACTTTCCATTAGTTCTCATGAACAGACTCAATAAAACCGAGTTTGCTGTTTTCTTATTTTGTTGGTGTTCTCTATTTCTGAAGGATCCGTTTTCCAGATTATTTAGATGGTATGTCGGTGCAAATTTGGTTGCTTCCCCTTGCTCCCTGTTTAAATAATCTCCCTTAAATGAACATTAAAGTTGAGACAAGGTTTGCTCCATTACTCTTTTACAATTTATGCTATTTTTGTGATATTTGGTTGTCAATTTAATCAAGTAATTATCTTCCTTGAATGAGCTTTAAAGGGAAACATTGTATGCTCAAAAACTCATCATATCATTCGAGACATTTAATACTATTAATGAGCCAGTGCATGAGATTTCCAACAATGTGGTATGTGCGACAATCAAAGCCGCAGATCGGCCTGCGCATACGCGCAGTCTGGTTAGAGCATTTGCTAGTCGCTTGAGTATTCTATGATTGTAAAGCTACTGACTGAACACCATTTGGAGTTTACAAGCTTAAAAGCAGGCTACACAGACTCGTCTGAGTCTACACTTGTCAAAATGTCACATTGTTGGAAGTCACATGCACTGGCTCATTTGGAAGTTGTTTTTTCTGATTCTTTCCTTCTGTTACTCATGTTCTATTGAGGACTTTTAATGACGGATACTCCTCTTACCAAGTGCTGAAAAAAAGATAAGTAAATAGGGTGGGATGATTTTGTACAGTGTGAAAAGAAGGTAAGTTTAGTTAAAAGATAAACACAGATTATTGTAATATATGGGGACACATGCTACTCCTGGCAGACATGACTAAATGTTCCACGGTAGAAGCAGGACCATGCAAATTGAGAGGGCATTCCAGTACACGATAGTCTAGGGAAAACAGCTGTATTTATAGCAGTTGACGGAGGGGTCTATGCCAGAGGGTGGATGGATTTAGGCTCTCTGCTGTTAGGAATTACATGTACGTATTCATTTAAAGTCAATGCGGTGAGTCATGTGTCAGATTCGGTGCTCATCTTACTGATCAGGCAATACATTCCCAGCACATCTCGCTTACCTCTAGACTGGTAAAGGCATGTGGAATGACAAAAATAACCAACTTGAAGGTAACCGCCAGTCAATATAATACTATATCTAACTAAGCGAGCCGTTTCTAGCTTTTTAAAAAGCTATCCTTGTTGGTGTTATGGTTGCTGTTCTACACGTCTCTTCCTAGAGGTGTTGTGGGTCGGTTTGTGAGTGTGACATGTTGGTCATACTCGATTGCTGTTTCGTATTTTGTCCATGGTGTATACGGTGTTTATATACATTTGTGACAGGAGCCTCAGCAATGCGTCATAGACGCCAAGCGGAGCACCTGAAACACATGTTTGAACGGGTGGATAAGAAATTAAATACATTTACGGTAAACAAATGTGTTTATCTTCACCTACAATAACATTAATTAGATTCTGTAACATTTGGACTAACTCGTATCACTATGTTAAACACTTAGTACATACTGTGTAAATGCCTCAGAAAGCATTTCAATATGGCTCGATATCGGCCCGACAGCGTATCGAATTTAGAATAATGTTTTGCTTGTAGGGCATATGAAGTCCACAACCGCCCAGAGAGATCCAGGAATTCCATAGGAGGTTTGTTTTGGCCCCCGCAGATAAGGCTGCTAACAATGTTGTGGTCGTTTGAAAAAGATACTATATTAACACCCTAAAGCACGACCTTAGCACTGCAAAAACATATGAGCATAGCAGGTTTGATGAGACGTCTATCGTTGATAGGCCTCGGTGCCATATGGCAGCTAAGTTTGGGTCGTTTGTTGATGAGGACCATAGCAAGCTTCCTACGTTATACTGGTTACCTAAACTTCATAAACGGCCCTATAAGTCGCGTTTTATTTCTAATTCTAGTGCATGTACAACTACTGAGTTGTCTATTCTTTTGACGTCTTGCCTCACTGCGATTAAAAACCATGTCAAAAAATATTGCACAACAGTTTATGAATGAAATGGTAAAAAATATTTTGATCTATTAAAAATTCAGGTGAAATTCTTAATATATTGAAGTCTAGAGGTTTTCTAGCATCTGGTTGGTCTACATATGATTTCTCTACTCTCTATACTACATTGCCTCATAATCTAATCAAAGAAAAACTAACAGAATTAATTAAACATTTAACAGAGAGGGCTCACTTTATTTGGCTTGTAATGATAAAAATGCCCTTTTAACTTCTGAACAACCTAAACGATATAAATTGTGGTCATGTCAGAAAATGTGTGATGCGCTCCATTATCTTTTGGACAATATATTTATATAAGATTTGGCTCGAAATTATATGGACACATTGTAGGCATTCCATTGGGTACTAATTGTGCTCCTCTTATTGCAGATTTGTTTTTGTTTTGTTATGAGAGAGACTTTATGTTGTCTCTGTAAGACAATAATCAAACTGATATTATTGAAGCTTTTAACTCAACCTCCAGATATTTAGATGACTTACTTAATATTGATAATCCTTATTTCGAACAAATGGTAGATCAGATATATTCCACTTCAGTTAAATAAGGCGAATTCTTCTGATCCCGAAGCTCCGTTTTTGGACTTGAACTTGTCAATAACAAATGGCATAGTTTCTTCTAAAATTTATGATAAATGGGATGATTTAATTTGAAATAGTAAATTTCCAATTTCTTGATGGAGATGTTCCTCACTCTCCTTCTTGTGGTGTGTATATTTCTCAACTTATTCGTTTTGCTAGAGTGTGTTCTAATGTTGATGACTTCAACAACAGAAACTTATTTCTAACTGCTAAGTTATTAAAACAAGGTTATAGATATCATAAAATTCGAAAAGCATTTTCTAAATTCTACCACAGACACTCAGATTTAATTGTTAAATACAACACATGTAAAAATATCACATACACTGTAGGAAGTCACATGTCGCTGCTTACTTCTATATTTGTGTCTGGGCCTTTATCTGCTTCCATTTGTTATGTGTGACAACATAGGAGGCTTTGGCAAGACTGCGTGAGTGTACTATAGAATCTATCATAAGATAAAAAAATCCGTCCCGAGGATCGCCGTTTGGCATAGAAAAATCCGTCCCGCGGATCGTTATTTGGGACGGGTTTCTCTCTCCTACCCTCACACGAATAATGGATTTATTTGTTTATTTATTCATTTATCTATCTTAAAATAAGTTTCCGGAATTGCCTGAATACGCTTAGATGCAATTTTACATGATGACGTTACTTGATATCCTGGGTAAGATAGCACGGGTAAGCTAAGATTTTCTATTCCAGGGAAAAATCCTAGATATCCCAATCCGGTGTGCAAGAGAGGCTTGTTTGTGCCGTCCATGACAGCCGAAGAATTATGTACCAACATATCATGATTTGGCAAGTTTTCTTTGCGTCCTTACAGCCATGATGGTGCTTATGACTTCATGGTTATTGGTGTTAAAATATTAAATAATCAGATAGCATTAGTTCATGTCCATTTCATGGTTACGCCAAACTATAATTTGATAACAAATCCATTACGGATCATTATTACATATACGTTTGTAGCTATCTAATGCATTTGTATAGACACCAAGAAGACACTGGGTCAAATAGGATTCTTTAAGCTTTTGTAACCAGCAAAACTTATACATCCACTCGGGCAAATATTTAAATCTACCACTCTACGAACATGAACAACGTCCCTGGTATAAACCGTAATTGGGTTTGCAACGAGGCATGCAAACTGTCGCATATATATCCAAGTTATATCCAACTCTTTTTATAATATTTGGTAATCTGTTTGAATTTATCACTAAAATTAGGTTTTCAAACAATTCTTTTGAATTTATAAACCAAATCACCATATAATATAGGTTCTGATATGCCCTGTTGCACAAAAAATATCACACCAATATTGTATTATAACAATTAACTCTGTCTGTGGTAGAATTTAGAACATGCTTTTCGAACCTCATGATATCTATAACCTTGTTTTTATAACTTATCAGTCAAAAATATGTTTCTGTTGTTGAAGTCATCAATATTAGAACACACTCTCGCAAAAAGAATAATTTGCGAAATATACACCATATGAAGGGGAGCGAGGAACATCTCCATCAAGAAAAGGGAAATTTACTATATCAAAATTAAAATCATCCCATTTATCATAAATCTTAGATGAAACTATGCCATTCGTTATGACCAAGTCTAAGTCCAAGGGCTTTTATATCAGTTATGTCAGGATGGTCCAAAGTATATATGGAGGGGTTACAGGATATTATTTAAAAAAAATATTCAAAATTCAAATTAAAATAGTTCTACAATAATTTCCATCGAACCGTCTAAGCCTGGATGCATGTTATAGCTGGCAACAGCCAGAACTCCATTTTAACCCATATAAGCCGAGCGTGTGACAAAGGCGTATAGTTCAGACCCAGAACAGACGACACAAAACGTGGCGCCTGATCAAAGTAAGTAAGGGTGTAAAGATCAGGAATCGATACAATTAAGTACCACACCTGACCCAGGATAAGGGTTAATACATGCGAGTTCAATGAATATACGCTCACAATTTTCATGAAATGCACACACATGTGCGCGGCTCTAACAACTTATTACATGTAACTTTTTACGAAATAAATAGAACCTAATTTTCCTTTGAACAGATAAACAGCAGCAACACGCCCAGATCTGAATATTAAAGTTACCGCCTTTACAGTGACCCAAAAGCTCTATTATATAATTCTTATATGTTCAGAGGGACATATGGTAGACTTGCCATCGAGCTTAATATGTCACATTCTTGAACAAATGGCAATAAAACAAAATACATGTTTCTCATTTAAGTAAAATGGATAGTATGCCACGTGTCTTTTCATAGGGCCAGTTAAGCATTTTTTTGGCGTAAAATTGCGATTATTTACATATCCACAAGTTTAAACATGTGTTTTGGGTGCTCAAAAGAAACGTCTCATTTAGATGTTTTTTATGAGTACCCACAATATATGTTTTCGTGGAGAAATAAAAAATCAGTTACACACTCTTATCTGGGGGGGAGGGCTGTCATTGATACGGGATTTTCTACAAAATGCATAAAAGCAGATAGATAAATAAAAACTTTGACAATAGCAGTTAATGTTAAAAGTTAAAGCATGGCGTTCAAATACATTACCTTCTACGCGTGTTAACTTCAAATGACACGCAGGTTGCACTATTTTTAAATCCTTTTAATGCGTCTAGTAGCCCGCAGATTATGTAGGCGTAACATGCCACCTTTGTCTTCTGAGAAAGCAATAACATGACAAAGTATCCATATAATAAGGGCTCCAGATAATAGTGTGTAAATAAGAACCCCTTTGCTTACATGTATGCACCAGTCATTTGTATCCCCCCTTGGGGCCAGGGATTAACGGGGCTTTTAACTTTTCAATTTTCAAAGCGCTGCTAAAAGCCCTGTGGGGGCCAAATTTGTGGCAAAACCTCTGCTAAATGTCCCCGGCCCCGGGCTTGACAATAATGAATAACAAGAAATGACCTTAATTATTTGAATAGGCTTTCCATCTTTTCCCCAATCCCATGGTGGTGCCACATGAAATTTGGCTTCAGTTGGCCTAGTGGTTTCAGAGAATTTGAAGACACCCAAGGCACTGCGGGATACATAGTAGGTCAAATCCCTGCTCTTAAGCCCCCCTATGTCCCCGGTATCCCCGGCCCAAAGGGACTGGGGCATACAAATGACTGTTGCATTGTGTCTCAACCAAAACATTTGTTGAGGATGCTCCATGATACAGTTGTTACAATACATTTTGAAATAATGCATTTCTT